>CM055912.1:3417716-4617716 GCA_029582155.1 Panopea generosa | reverse complement strand
TTACTGCAGATAAAACAAACTGTGTTTTATACGTACTTTGTGACGGTAATATTGACAAGCTGCATGCTTTACCGCGTAATGTTTCATCATTTCAATGCCATTATCAACTTTATGGTTTTGTTTCAGAAATCCACAGCAGATGTCAGTGTATTAAGAAGAAAAACCAGAAGTACAGATGGACATATAGGTAACTTTCTCTTTCATGTACACTACTCAGTTAAAAAAGAGAAGTACACATGGACATATAGGTAACTTTCTCTTTCATCCACACTACTCAGTTAAAAACCAGAAGTACAGATAGACATATAGGTAACTTTCTCATTCATGCACACTACTCAGTTAAAAAACAGATGTACAGATGGACATATAGGTAACTTTCTCTTTCATCCACACTACTCAGCTAAAAAACAGAAGTACAGATAGACATATAGGTAACTTTCTCATTCTTGCACACTTCTCAGTTAAAAAACAGATGTACAGATGGACATATAGGTAACTTTCTCTTTCATGTACACTACTCAGTTAAAAAACAGATGTACAGATGGACATATAGGTAACTTTCTCTTTCATGTACACTACTCAGTTAAAAAACAGATGTACAGATGGACATATAGGTAACTTTCTCATTCTTGCACACTACTCAGTTAAAAAACAGATGTACAGATGGACATATAGGTAACTTTCTCTTTCATCCACACTACTCAGCTAAAAAACAGAAGTACAGATAGACATATAGGTAACTTTCTCATTCTTGCACACTTCTCAGTTAAAAAACAGAAGTACACATGGACATATAGGTAACTTTCTCTTTCATCCACACTACTCAGCTAAAAAACAGAAGTACAGATAGACATATAGGTAACTTTCTCTTTCATGTACACTACTCAGTTAAAAAACAGAAGTACAGATGGACATATAGGTAACTTTCTCTTTCATGCACAATGCTCATTTAAAAAACAGATGTACAGATGGACATATAGGTAACTTTCTCTTTCATGCACAATGCTCATTTAAAATGTTAGTTAAACATATTAGACTTAATTACGAATGTCTCTTTATAATCATATCAATAGATATATACGCATTAAATGTATAATTGTTTATTTTCTTGTATGGTTTGATACTTTAATAGGCTACTTGCATTTCTGTTTTAAACAACATTATAGTGTTATGTCACACATCTTTTGCAACTTTTATGGCAGCATTTTCTAGTAATAATTTATATATGGCGCTAGCAGGATTAAGGCCATTTTGGTATTATACATTTTTAACGTTTAAATATTTGATATTTTATGACAGTTGTCATATAATTGCATGAATTAAGAAACAATCAAGGTAATTTAATAACATGCCACGGCTGATTATAAATTAAATATATCAAAAGAATAAATGTCCAATTTTCATTGTGCTTAATTAAGTATTTTGTTCTTGTATTCCCATTTAAATCATGTTAATAGATTGTACAAGTATTAACGTCTCAACGAATAATTCATGTCAAAACAAATAGCGTTTTAATAACATTCTAAAAATAATTACAAGAGACGGTGGCGCGTAAGAATAGTACAAACAAGAGGAATAGCATTCAATGGACACAACTGCCGACACTATGATTTTATCGCAGTATTGGAACTAGCTGCGTTAATGTTAGATATTGTCCTAAAACCTGGACTGCGTTTCACAAACCAGCTTACGCTAAAAATCGCCGTAAGTCAATTTGACAATTACTACGTGGTTTGTTTAAATTTTGATCGACATTTAAAATGATTGTATTTCCAGAAAATATATAATTTTCTGCATGGTTTCAGCAATTTTGGATTCAATTCGATGACTATTAAAAATGATATGAATAAATGTTGTCTGACGTTTACGACGATTTTCTCGGAATTATTTCAGTTGTGAAACGCAATCCAGTACTTCAGTGAAAAATACTTCTTTTTGAAATCGAAACGTTTCCTATCGATACAAATAGTATCATATTCAGTGCAGTACCACATATAGTTTTAACTGGCATGAACGTTATTAAATCCTCCCATCACAATGCCGCCCATGATTGCCCCATGATATGTATTTAACATATTACATTCTATAGTATCCATGTTTTCCGCAATTTCAATTTCTACTCTAAAATATTTTACAGTTAATTTTCATTATCAGATTAATTTTGTTATCCTGTATACTTAACTAGAAATCCAACTTTATCATCATAGTTAAGGCCGTAGGTTCGAGTCCCGCTCGCTCAAAAAACTTTATGTGAGAAAGTTTTCAGTTACTTGCAGAAGGACGGTGGTTCTACTCTGACTCATTCTTCACCAATAAAACTTGATATGCCATATATAACCTAAAATGTGTTGAAAATGGCGTTAAACCCCATCCACCACAGTTTGTGTAATTGTATTGTATTAAGGAGAGGAATGCTATAAGCGTGTCTTTTATTTCAATACTTTTCACAAAATTGTTTGTAAGTATGTTATATTGTAAGACATTCAGAATAAAATATGTTTAAATTAAACTAAGTGAAAATGATTGAGAGCCTCCATGATGGCTATTGGATAGCTGTTTAACGTCATAATAATTATGTACAATTGTGCAATACATGCTGTAGTAGAACGGCATTCTATATAAGGAAAATAATAGTAGAAAAAAGACAGTCCACATGTGTGCGGAGCGGTAGTGTAATGGGTAGAGTGTTGGCCACTCACGCCAGAGGTTGCGGGTTGGATCCCACGCTCGACCCGATGCCCCATATAAAAAAATAGCACTTATTGCCGGCTTTACCCAGGAAGCGGAATCGAGAGCAGTCCATGTAGACTTTGAGCTTCCACCGCAATCGAATTAAAATAAATTAGTATAAACTACACATGCGCTACTGTTGGGAAGGGTTAAACACTACAGCAAATTATAATTCTAGCGTGTGCAAGTGTAGTATGTAGAGTGTTGGTCACGCTTGCAAGAGTTGTGGGTTCGATCCTATGTTCGGCACGTTGTCTCTTTAAAAGAAAACAAAGCTCAATACTGGTTATATCAAGGAAGTGGACTCGAGAGGTGTTCACATAAGCTTTAAGTTTTCTCCACAACGAACTAAAATAAATAAGTATAAACTAAAATGTGAAATACAGAATTATAGAAATTTAAAAAAAAATAGTTATTTGCTTATTTTGATTTTGATTTATTTTTCAGGATGCATTCACATGGAGAGTTTCCCGGGTGAACTTCAATATACCTCAGACGGAACCACTGCGGATGTGTGTGGATTATATCTCATCGGACAACCCGACCAAATTGTCCAAATTGAATTTGTTGACTTTAATGTACGATGTGAAACTGGCGGCCTTTTAGCGGTAAGTACATTCGATATCAGAGTGCATCAGGTATCAATTTAAGCGGTAAGTACATTCGATATCAGAGTGCATCAGGTATCAATTTAAGCGGTAAGTACATTCGATATCAGAGTGCATCAGGTATCAATTTAAGCGGTAAGTACATTCCATATCATCAAAATCAAATGTTATTACGTAAAATTATCATTTTGTAATTTTTCAGTTTAGACTGTTATATATATATACATTTGTATATATAAAAAAAATGTTTTTTATTGAATATATATTGAATGTAATTATGTATTATCTATTAAAACAATTTCATTGACTTTTGAGCTTGAGTAAGAAAGGGCATTCACGCTATGTCAAATCAATACATAGTTGTATCTTTATGTGGAATACAATATTATAAAACGCTACTCAATATTTTGACGAAGATAATGTAAATACAAAAATGGCGGGTAGCTGTTCTGTTCAGTAAATGTTTTATCCCAGATCTGTTATAATTTTATGGGTTCATTGATGCTACAAAATCAATAAATTTGTTATATTTCTGGTGATTTAAAGTGAGGAAATTGTTGGAATAACATTAAAAAGCAAGGTAAGAAAATTTTGTTTATGTATATCACTCATATCATATCTAGAGTTGATACAAACATATTTGGTATATCACTCATAACGTATCTAGAGTTAATACAATGCATATACTTGCGTTTATAAAGACGATAAGTGTATTACATCACACTGTACATCACACTGTACATCACACTGTACATCACCCTGTACATCACACTGTACATCACACTGTTCATCATACTGTACATCACACTGTACATACATCACACTGTACATCACACTGTACATCACACTGTTCATCACACTGTACATCACACTGTACATACATCACACTGTACATCACACTGTACAACACACTGTACATCACACTGTACATCACACTGTAAATACATCACACTGTACATCACACTGTACATCACACTGTACATCACCCTGTACATCACAATGTACATCACACTGTACATCACACTGTACATCACACTGTACATCACCCTGTACATCACAATGTACATCACACTGTACATCACACTGTACATCACACTGTACATACATCACACTGTACATCACACTGTACAACACACTGTACATCACACTGTATATAACACTGTCCTTTGGTTTTAAACAAACTCGTTTAATTAATTCTATTCGACAAACTCATTTTCAATTATATTATGTTTGTTAAGTATTTTCTATTTTCAAATTCTTTTTCTCCTTCAAATGTATGTGTATATAACTGCCATACTAAACATGTTCTAGAGGGCAAGCGGAATCTGACGTTGCAAGAACGCCCTTTTTATACAGCATATGTTGATACTAAGTTGTCAGTCGTATATTATTAATATCATGCAACTTTTAATTTTACTAACATAATATAGCTGACAGCTACTAGCATGTTTTCCAAGCTGTATTATACTACTAGTTGCCAGAACTACTTTTTCCTTCATCTAATTTTAAATTTTGAGTAAATTCTATATTTCGTTTAAAAATATTTTATTCAGGAATTGTACATAACATTTGCAATTCATAAATGACAAACAATTCTAAGAATTGGGATTTAGAAAAAAAGCTTATAAGTTTATATGAATCTAGCTCCCAGAGTAGATACTATATTTGCAAGTACATTTTGTGGCTGAATAATTAGGTAGGTAAAAATATATGTTAATGTGTTATAAACATTCAATACACATAGCAAAATCAACACCGCTGTATTATTTTGTTCGATTATCGAACTATTTTTTGGCTGTAGGTGATACGCCAGCACCCTATGGCGTACTTAAAATTAATCCGCTATCTGCTATATATGCTATGCAATGACATACTAACATACATAGCTGACAGACTAAGCTACTAACCATGTAATTCGTATACACCACACCTCTCAGTGTTTGTATTACTATCTGTCACTTACATACATGTACAAGTCCTGTGTCAATGTCACGTTAGGGTGTGCAAAATTAACCCCATGGCATGTCGATGAATAAAATCTAAAAATGTCAATACTAACGGGTGTCAATGCTAGCTCTGTAATGTATTGTTCCATTCATAAACGATTGTATGGGTTAGATAATGGTATCAATCTGATCACCTCGGCCTTTATGCTACGCAATAGACCTCTGACATAATAAGGCGCCATTTTGGAACTACTTTCAGTCACATGATAAAATAAAATGGCGCCCCCCTTATGCCGCGTTAATATCCACGTACGTTGAAAAAATAAACGTTGGTTAATCAAGACTAAGATTTAAAATTGCCCTTTAAACATGACCGATGGCGAGTGTATAAATAAAAAAATCGATATAATAAAACCATATACTAGTATTCAACTTAATGACGGATACATAATGTGTTACTTTCACGCGATGGTCTGCCGTGAAATGTTATCCGAATGTACTGTAATAAATGTCGAAGCAGAAATCTATCCAATATTGTTTTCATATATTCGAAAACTGAAACAATGGATTGTTCATTATATTAATAAGCGTTTATGTATGTTTATTGTTATGAATTAAGCTCAAACATTTACTGTCTAAGATATCATGCTGACAACTAATAATCCAGATGTATGTACACGAACACACCAGTAAATGTTGTATTGTTCAACATATAGGTCTCACTACACAGTTGAATTTTGGTCTTTGTTCTATATAAAATAAGGTCTATGATTTCAATAGTAAAAATAAGAATTCCACATAGATTTTTTTTTTAAAAGTGTTTTTTTTTCATAGCAGGAATGTATACCCACATAAAAATGCACAATAACTGGTAGGTTGACCACGTTGTTTTTTTTAAAGAGGGTGCTGTGACACCCTGAGATTTATTGAAAAAAGAAATCCTCAAATGCTCATAAATACATGCATATGTTGAAATCCTATAAAAGTAACTTTTTAACACCAGTGATATCTTATTGCAGTATATGCTATGCCAATTTTTGTTTTGCTCTACTCATCTGCAGTAAGAAATCACAACCACTATGAACGATTTTGAAAATATTTCATAACCAAAGTACATAGGCTTTTTTAAGTGTAAGAATCTACCGTGGGGAAAAGGTGCGTAACTGTGTAGTGAGGCGTATAAAGGCATGCACTACTGTTGCAGTATCACTACGCATCTTTAAACTGTTATATATTCACCAAACATACCCAAAGTCATCCAAACTTGACAGAACTCATGAAAATGTTCCAATATTCGCATATGTACAAACAAATATAACCATTTTAAGTATTTTAAACAAAAATAATGCCCAACCGATTAACACAGCTTTAATTTCTTGGGCGCAATACTCTAGCTACTATCACTTATGGAATAGTGAGAAGTAAGTGAGACCTTAACGAAGTCTGTGGTAATCAGCGTTAATGCAAGTGAACTGTAAAACGAACAGTTCAATGTGAACGATTATTCCGTGTTAAATAATGCCTCAACCAGAATTCGCGAATTCATTATGTTTTCATTATAAGCGATTTATTAGTTCACATAGAAGGTGGCATTTTCTGTATTGGTCACAGTAGGTGACGAAGTTAATATAACTGGTGACAAGGCGGGATATCCTTATGTTTAAGCTTGTTTACGGAATAAATGATTCACATACATATATAAACTACTTGAAGCAGTCATGAAGAAGTATTTTAACAAATAAATACTTATTACGTCTTTAAATGATAAGTCTGCGGTTTGCTGTATGTTTTCTTGTGGAGCACGTTGTCCGTTGGGTCTATTATCGGAGGGTTGTGGGTTCGATCCTCCACCACAACTATCGTATCCATTATCGGAGGGTCGTTGGTTCGATCCTCCGCCACAACTATCGTGTCCAGTATCGGAGGGTCGCGGGTTAGATCCTCCGTCACAGCTATCGGGTCCATTATCGGAGGGTCGCGGGTTCGATCCTCCAACACAATTATCGGGTCCGGCATTATCGGAGGGTCGTTGGTTCAATCCTCCGCCACAACTATCGGGTCCATTATCGGAGGGTCGTGGGTTCGATCTTCCACCACAATTATCGGGTCCATTATCGGAGTGTCGTGGGTTCGATACTCCACCACAATTATCGGGTCCATTATCGGAGGGTCGTTGGTTCGATACTCCACCACAATTACCGGGTCCATTATCGTAGTGTCATGGGTTCGATACTCCACCACAATTATCGGGTCCATTATCGGAGTGTCGTGGGTTCGATACTCCACAACAATTATCGGGTCCATTATCGGAGTGTCGTTGGTTCGATACTCCACCACAATTATCGGGTCCTTTATCGGAGTGTCGTGGGTTCGATCTTCGGCCAGTTGTGGTTGCGTGAAGCAAAACACTTTATCCGAAAATATTTAGTACTGGTTCTACCCCAAATACCTTGAGCATGATATGTATTAGTTGTAAGAAAGTGTTTCGCAATTGAGATAAAATAAAACAAAAGCATATGCTTCTTATCACCTCTATTAAGCAGCCACTTTTACTGTTTCCCAGTTCTATGCTTTCAGAGCAATCATCTTGTATTTAAAGGCCATTTTTGCTTCTTCCCTTTACTGGCTGCCTGCTTAAGACAGGTTTGACTGTATATCTAACTATAAACCACGGTAATTATAATTGACACTTAACTTATTCAGATTTTCGACGGCTGGGAGCTTCAAGGCGAACTGTTCCCTGATATGTACGACCACACACAAAGCATGCAAGAACGGTACACGCAGTTTTGTAATGAAGGACCAAAGAAAATATTTGTATCATCCCAGAACGTCGCCTTAATACAGTTTTTGATTCCACAGGCGGGAGAAGGTTTCAAAGTGTACGTCACCTTTAAGCCCAACCCCCAGCGTAAGTCAGTTCATCAAAATGATAAAAGGTTTATATATAATGGCAACGTATGCTTCTCACTTTATCGAAATAACAAACAGCAAATAACAAATAGGTTTAACAAAAATATAAAATTTCAACTTTACCAAAATACTAAACGGTTAATTCGCAATGGCAATCTAAGTATTCATATAAGTATAAAACTTCATGGCATTGTAAGGCACTGAATAGAAAACAATTTATTGTATGACAGACACGTTATATTACGTAAAATAACTTACCCGGTGGTTTTGTTTGCAGTGTTGGTCTATAGGTAGAGCGTCCGCCTCACATGCGGAAGGTCGTGGGTTCGTCGGTTCGATCCCCGACCGGGTCATACCAAAGACTTTAAAAGTGGTACTAGAAGCGTCCTTGCTTGAGGCTCATCCTTTAGAAGGTAGTTCTAGGTCTGGTCGGCCCGCTGTCAGTATAATGAGACTGGGTGGGTATCATACTATGTGCCTGCGGCATGATACTCAAGCGTGGTAGCGCTTAGAATACGGTCTTAAGTGGACACCATCGCAATATGACCGAAAAAAATGGGTGTCTTAAAATACAAGCTGAGTATTAAAGTATATTGCATATGTTCCAAAATTTGACATTGTAACCATGACAACGTGCCGACCAACGTCTCTTTTTGGTATTAAACACAGTGACTTTTATTTGAAAAAAGGTTAAATATTTCAATACGCTACTGGTTTTCACTATACAAAGTGTAGTCAAGAGTATCCAGAAGCAAGATCTATTTTTGAAAAAAAACAACAAATAGTCACGTAGGTTCGCCACCGTGTCACGTGTGTATTTGTAATTTTACCTTTAATACTCTAGCTTAACGTTTAACTCGTCTTGTATTCGTTCCAGCGTGTAACGCAGTAGCTATGTTTGAAATGGGTGTTTTGACGATGAAAAACTACGGTTTGAAACGAAATTGTACGACATCGATAATCTACCCGGAGAAGATACAGCTGCTTAATGTTGACGTAGGTGTGACGTCAGAAAGGAAACGTATGGAAGTGGAAGTTGGACTCACTGATAAGGTATTGGTCGAGGTCCATATAACATTTCATAGAGAGTTATATTTGACGAACAAACACTTATATAACCAATCTCAAGTTAAAGTTTACCATTTGCATATATCGCCCTATTCGTGTAAGAGGGTGCCAAATGTCTTCTTACTTCGTATACCCTTGACACCGTCTTGCATTAATGCAATGATTTTTATAGAGATCAAAAGTCCTTGATTAATAAAACGATATATTTATAATGATGATATCAAATGAAATAATAGATCAGGAAATTGCCGTTTACGTAAAATTTGAATTGACACGACGTATTAAAGAATGTAACAATTTTTAGAAAAAGAAAAAGAAATATTTGTTTACTACACCCTTCAGCTTATGAACTTGTGTGCGTTTAATTGTATATTTATTTTTTGAAATACAGTGGAACTTCGTTAGCTCGAACACGGATTGCTCGAACATCATATATCGCTAGTACCACTTATCTGGTCCCGGCTGAATTCCTATTTCGATGAATATACATGTTCATGTATGGTATTATGTTGAACCATACTTGGCTCAAACAACCCCTAACTCGAACTAGTTTGTCAAGTCCCGTCGGGTTCGAGCCATCGAAATTCCACTGTATTAACAAAATTACCAATAATGTGCTTTAAGTAGGACTTTACCGTTTGTTAAATGTCGTATCCTCCATTTTCTTCTTCTGTCACTTGGCTTCTGTTTCACGTATATATACTTAAATACTTGAACACTTCAATCTAAAAAAAAACATCCAAGTAATTATGGTTTTAGACTGGCTTCAGTACAAGTGCATATGTTTGAACTAATACCGATTAAATAATACATAAGTAACCAGTCAAAAGTCAGTATTGAAGTAAAACTTAAGAAAATAATCGTGAAACTCGACCCTGCACATAGAGTTCTTATTTCAAACTTCCAAGTAACTGCAACCTGTCTGTCGATATTCAAACACCCTGTGTGCTTATTGTCCTTTAACACTATCTTGCCAGCTACACCTATGATATTTACATTCTTGTATTATCCTATCTCCGTCTCGACACCTCATATCTCCGTCTCGACACATCCTATCTCCGTCTCGGTACCTCCTATCTCTGTCTCGACAACTCCTATCTCCGTTTCGACACTTACTTTCTCCGTCACGGAACCTCTTATCTCCGTCTCGGAACTTTCTTTCTCCGTATCGGTACCTCCTATCTCCGTCACGGTACCTCCTATCTCCGTCTTGACATCTCCTATCTCCTTTTCGACAACTCCTATCTACGTCTCGGAACATCCTTTCTTCGTCTCGGTACCGCCTATCTCCATCACGGTACCTCATATCTCCGTATCGACACCTCTTACTTCCGTCTCGACACGTCCTTTCTCCGTCCTGGTACCTCCTATCTCCTTCTCGACACCTCCTATCTCCGTCTCGGTACCTCCTATCTCCGTCTCGACACCTCCTATCTCCGTCTCGGTACCTCCTATCTCCGTCTCGACACCTCCTATCTCCATCTCGGTACCTCCACTCCCCGTCTCGGTACCTTCTTTATCTCCGTCTCTGTACTTCTCATCTCCGTCTCGACTCCTCCTTTCTCCGTCTCGGCACCTCCTATCTCCGTCTCGGTACCTCCTTTATCTCCGTCTCGACACCTCCTATCTCCGTCTCGGCACCTCCTTTATCCGTCTTGGTACCTCCTACCTCCGTCTTGGTACCTCCTTTTTTCGTCTCGACACCTCCTATCTCCGTCTCGACACCTATCTCCGTCTCGGCACCTCCTTTATCTGTCTTGGTACCTCCTACCTCCGTCTCGGTACCTCCTATATCCATTTCGATACCTCCTAACTTCGTCTCGACACCTCTTATCTCCGTCTCGGTAATTCCTATCTCCGTCTCGGTACTTCCTATCTCCGTCTCGGTACCTCCTATCTCAGTCTCGATAACTCATATCTTCGTCTTGACACCTCCTATCTCCGTTATAGAACATTGTCACATTTTCTGAATGACAGACACATCACGCGAAACACTTTCCACCAGGCATGTTTATTTATTTTCATTTATTTTCAAAATTCAAAAGAATATTTGGATCGCAAGAAAACGGCTTTAGTCGTATAATAATTCGTATTGTAGTACATGTAATACATGTATTTCAAAGTTTTGTATAAGGTAAACGTAGGAGGAAGATATATATTTCTAAAGTTTTCTCAAACGCAATTGTTGGATTTGGATAAAGTGTTGGTCGCTCACGCCAGAGGTTGCGGTTCTACCCAGGAAGCGGACCTTAGAGCAGTTCCTATAAGCTCAGAGCTTTTATCCCAATCGAGTTAAAATAAATTAGTATAAATAAAGCACAATTGTTCATGCAAAAACTAAATTCCAAAATAGGGTTTGAAAATGTGACATAGCATCTCCTTTGATCTAAAACACAATGTGTTCACATCTTCTCTCCTGCATGTTCCTGTAGTCACTCTCTATCCCCTTCCCTTGACACGGTCTAACTTTTATTTACATAGCAGTGTATGAACTATGGCGGTGGCGACTACATCCAGCTCATGAACGGCAACGGTCTCGAAACCTCATTGATGAGTACACGTCGTGTCTTCTGTGGCATGGAATCTAACAGCGGTAAGTGCTTAGATGTGTTTAACAAAACACCTTACGACAATAAAATATTCGTTAATGCAACGGTCTCTACACCTCAATGATGAGTACACGCCGTGTCTTCTGTGGCATGGAATCTAACAGTGGTAAGTTCTTAGATGTGTTTAACAAAACACCTTACGACAATAAAATATTCGTTAATGCAACAGTCTCGACACGTCCATGATGAGTACACGCCGTGTGTTCTGTGGCATGGAATCTAACAGCGGTAAGTTCTTGGATGTGTTTAACAAAACATATTACGACAATAAAATTTTCGTTAATGCAACGGTCTCTACACACCCATGATGAGTACACGCCGTGTGTTCTGTGGCATGGAATCTAACAGCGGTAAGTTCTTAGAAGTATTTAACAAAACACCTTACGACAATAAAATATTCGTTAATGCAACGGTCTCTACACACCCATGATGAGTACACGCCGTGTGTTCTGTGGCACGGAATCTAACAGCGGTAAGTTCTTGGATGTGTTTAACAAAACACCTTACGACAATAAAATATTCGTTAATGCAACGGTCTCGACACGTCCATGACGAGTACACGCCGTGTGTTCTGTGGCATGGAATCTAACAGCGGTAAGTTCTTGGATGTGTTTAACAAAACATATTACGACAATAAAATATTCGTTAATGCAACGGTCTCTACACACCCATGATGAGTACACGCCGTGTGTTCTGTGGCATGGAATCTAACAGTGGTAAGTTCTTGGATGTGTTTAACAAAACACCTTACGACAATAAAATATTCGTTAATGCAACGGTCTCGACACGTCCATGACGAGTACACGCCGTGTGTTCTGTGGCATGGAATCTAACAGCGGTAAGTTCTTGGATGTGTTTAACAAAACATATTACGACAATAAAATATTCGTTAATGCAACGGTCTCTACACACCCATGACGAGTACACGCCGTGTGTTCTGTGGCATGGAATCTAACAGCGGTAAGTTCTTAGAAGTATTTAACAAAACACCTTACGACAATAAAATATTCGTTAATGCAACGGTCTCTACACACCCATGATGAGTACACGCCGTGTGTTCTGTGGCACGGAATCTAACAGCGGTAAGTTCTTGGATATGTTTAACAAAACACCTTACGACAATAAAATATTCGTTAATGCAACGGTCTCGACACACCCATGATGAGTACACGCCGTGTGTTCTGTGGCATGGAATCTAACAGCGGTAAGTTCTTAGAAGTATTTAACAAAACACCTTACGACAATAAAATATTCGTTAATGCAACGGTCTCTACACACCCATGATGAGTACACGCCGTGTGTTCTGTGGCACGGAATCTAACAGCGGTAAGTTCTTGGATGTGTTTAACAAAACATCTTACGACAATAAAATATTCGTTAATGCAACGGTCTCTACACGTCCATGACGAGTACACGCCGTGTGTTCTGTGGCATGGAATCTAACAGTGGTAAGTTCTTGGATGTGTTTAACAAAACACCTTACGACAATAAAATATTCGTTAATGCAACGGTCTCGACACGTCCATGACGAGTACACGCCGTGTGTTCTGTGGCATGGAATCTAACAGCGGTAAGTTCTTGGATGTGTTTAACAAAACATATTACGACAATAAAATATTCGTTAATGCAACGGTCTCTACACACCCATGATGAGTACACGCCGTGTGTTCTGTGGCATGGAATCTAACAGCGGTAAGTTCTTAGAAGTATTTAACAAAACACCTTACGACAATAAAATATTCGTTAATGCAACGGTCTCGACACATCCATGACGAGTACACGCCGTGTGTTCTGTGGCATGGAATCTAACAGCGGTAAGTTCTTGGATGTGTTTAACAAAACATATTACGACAATAAAATATTCGTTAATGCAACGGTCTCGGCACCTCAATGACGAGTACACGCCGTGCGTTCTGTGGCATGGAATCTAACAGCGGTAAGTTCTTGGATGTGTTTAACAAAACATCTTACGACAATAAAATATTCGTTAATGCAACGGTCTCTACACGTCCATGACGAGTACACGCCGTGTGTTCTGTGGCATGGAATCTAACAGCGGTAAGTTCTTGGATGTGTTTAACAAAACATCTTACGACAATAAAATATTCGTTAATGCAACGGTCTCGACACGTCCATGACGAGTACACGCCGTGTGTTCTGTGGCATGGAATCTAACAGTGGTAAGTTCTTGGATGTGTTTAACAAAACACCTTACGACAATAAAATATTCGTTAATGCAACGGTCTCTACACGTCCATGACGAGTACACGCCGTGTGTTCTGTGGCATGGAATCTAACAGCGGTAAGTTCTTGGATGTGTTTAACAAAACATATTACGACAATAAAATATTCGTTAATGCAACGGTCTCGACACATCCATGACGATTACACGCCGTGTGTTCTGTGGCATGGAATCTAACAGCGGTAAGTGTTTAGATGTGTTTAACAAAAAATCTTACGATAATAAAATATTCGTTAATGCAACGGTCTCTACACGTCCATGACGAGTACACGCCGTGTGTTCTGTGGCACGGAATCTAACGGCGGTAAGTTCTTGGATGTGTTTAACAAAACACCTTACGACAATAAAATATTCGTTAATGCAACGGTCTCTACACATCCATGACGAGTACACGCCGTGTGTTCTGTGGCATAGAATCTAACAGCGGTAAGTTCTGAGATGTGTTCAATACAATCAAAGACAAAAAATCGTCGTCAATGCAGGCAGCAGTAGTTCATAACAGTTTTAATATTCATCCAAGTTAATCCAAAATTTGGATTAAATCCTGCAGAATGTAATACTGGAACTACAGTCATTATAAATCTGGAACACAATTCTGATTGACAACTAAGAAAGTGTAAGTTGATTTACGGCGATTTGTATCGTAAATTATTTTGTGAAACGTAGCCCGACTCACTAAATATAATATCATCATTGGTTTTCCTCCTTCTTACTATAGTGAAAGAAACGGTTGCTCATTTTTTTTATTTGAATGGCATTATTGGTGTATTTTGAACATTTTGAAAGCATTGTCATGTTTGAATTGTGAATTTAGAAGAAAAAAAATGTGTGCTTGTAAATTGGGGTATGAATACATGATTTCGGAAGTCTACTTTCACTTTATCAACAGTGAACACACTGAGCAGAAAAAAATAATCTCTTAAATGACACATGAACCCTGATTTTCTTATCATATTTTGTAGTACAGATGTTGACAAACAGTAAAATGTAAGTTTCACTTATTTCATTTAGGTATCTCTCTATGAATGACAAGCCTTCAAACTTTTATTATTTACTATAGAATAAAGAACAAAAACCAGCGTTGGGCTTACAACTGGAATCGTGTTACCGTGGGAAAAAGGGGGAATAACTGTGTAGTAAGTCGTTAAACGGTGTCAGTGGAGATTGTACTATTGTATCACCCTCATGAACTTATTCAAATAAACCGAGAGTTCTATACTTCAAATGGAAGCTTTTATCATATAGTATCTTTATGTCCTGTTTATTTTACCAGAATGGCCAATAAAATATCAAATACAAAAGTCGATATAACAAATAGAATATAGAACATCGGTCAGCGGTTTTATATATACAATAAATATGTACAATAAATATATACAATAAATATATATAATTAAAATATACAATAAATATATACAACAAATATCTACAATAAATATATACAATAAATATATACAACAATAAATATATACAATAAATATATACAATAAATATATACAATTAATATATACAATAAATATATACAATAAATATATACAATTAAAATATACAATAGATATATACAACAAATATCTACAATAAATATATACAATAAAT
Source organism: Panopea generosa (assembly GCA_029582155.1). Taxonomy (NCBI): domain Eukaryota; kingdom Metazoa; phylum Mollusca; class Bivalvia; order Adapedonta; family Hiatellidae; genus Panopea; species Panopea generosa. The sequence continues at coordinate 4,602,004 of CM055912.1, read as the reverse complement.
ATATACAACAATAAATATATACAATAAATATATACAATAAATATATATGCAAATAGTTCGTGGTCCAAGAAACAAATAATCTATTCGCAACAATATGTATAATTAAGGATTTGAATTGAAATCGTATTTATTTGATATTATAATTTTGATTCTAGAACTATTCTAAATTCATTACAGGCCTGCTCCATTTGGCCATGTGGTCCACAGGTTTTCTTACCAAAAATAAAAAATCTTAAGCTCGTTCGCGAGTCATTTCATATACGTCACGCAGTATCCTAGAGTTAAAAACCACGGATTATGTTATGAAGTAATTGGGAACCTTGTTTATAATGGCGTGATAACGGATACTCCAGGAATGCATTTTACAAAATAACTCACGATAAAAATTGACGACTTTATTGTTTTATGTTCAAATCTTGATAGACGTTTAGAATGACATTGTTTCCAGAAAATCGCCGTAAGTCTTTTTGACAATTATATGTTATTTGTTTAAATTTTGATCGGCATTTAAAATGATTGTATTTCCAGAAAATATATCATTTTCTACATGATTTGTGCCAATTTGGGGTCAATTAGATAAATATTAAAAATATTATGAATAATTGTTGGTTTACGTTTACGACGATTTCTGTCGTAAGTTATTTTGTGAAATGGTGCGCTCGAGTAGTCGAGGTGATGCACATGCTGTTTCTTAATGAGATAAAAAAAAAAAAACTGCAAGTGGTGAATAACAAACACTCAATTATTTGATCAAACAGTGTATAAAGAAAAGTGGATAACTTAAAATGTTAATCAACTAAACAATACATTTACCAAAACCTCTTAACAGACTAATACTTCTATGAATTGGGGACTTATCTTTTACTGATATGATAGGTTTAATTGTTCATATTCTCACTATCTTAACATTTACTTGTTTTCGTTTTGACTATAAACATGTTATAAGGGTAAGCCCACCATTGATTTATTCTATAGTAAATAATAAAAGTTTGTCATTCATAAAGACACCCGAATGCAAAATTGAAACTTACATTTATTTGCTTGTTAACCTTTTTGCACTACAAAAATATGATGAGAAAAGTAGGGTTCATTCATCATAAAAGAAATGTTTTCTGATTCTGTTCAGTGTGTTCAATGTTGACAAAGTGAATGTATGCATTCATACTCCAATTTTCAAGCATCAAATGTAAGGAAAATGCATTTTTAAAGTAGAATAAACAATGATTATTTATAACCGCCATTATGCGGTACCCCACGGAAGCATTTTGTGTTTCCTATGGTGTTACTATAACTGAATATAGATATTTGTATTAATAGTTTGTTACATAACCTTATGAATTTAAGTCTTGTAACTTTTGTCGATTTCCAAAGACAACTTTTCAAACAAAATAAGCAGTATATTTTATTTCAAGTCAAAAATTATGATACGCATCTTGTATCGAGCAGCAAACATATTATCCATCACACCACCATTGGTTTTCCTTCTTATTTCTACAATGAATGAAACATTTTAAATTGCTTGGCATTCACAGAAAGACCCAATCAAACTAGGAAAAATTTCATTGTATGGTTTATTGGCATCTGCAGTGGCAAAAACTCATTATACATGTGTTGGTCATGTTTATTCCAATACCTGTTTCTAATCAATGTGCACACTGTTGACAAAATAAAAATAGATTTCAGATATAATCTATTCATACGCCAATTTCCAAGCATTATTTTAGTTTACTAAATTCACAATTAAAACATGACAATGTGTTCTGCCATTCAAATCACAAAATGATATTAGTAATAAAAATCCGGAAAATGCATTTTTAAATAAGAAGAAACAATGATTATTTATCCCCGCCATTATGCGGCGCGGAAGCACTTCCTGATTGCAATTGGTCTGTCATGCATGCCTTAGATTGTTTAGAATGATACAACTGCTGAGTGTATCGCTTGTCTTTTACAGATAAGAACGTAAACGTGGTACTAGGGTGTCAACATTCTGTGGTCAGAATGGTGTCCAGCGGGGAGTACTACAACACCGTGACCTTCAAATATGCACCGCCCCAGGAGGAAGACCTCGGGGAGACGACCACTGCATGTTAATACACAGGTGAGTTACGTCCCTTTGTGGCTTTGTATGTTTATACACAGGTGAGTTGCGTCCCATTGTGGCATTTTATGTTAATACATAGGTGAGTTGCGTCTCATTGTGGCATTTAACAGTTATATACAGAGAGTTGCGTCCCATTATTACCGTTTATGGTCATGGTTATATACAGGTGAGTTACGTCCCTTTATGACCGTTTTGGTAATAATTATATACAGGGGAGTTACGTCCCTTTATGTTTATGGGAATGTTCCATTATGACTGGTAAGTTGAGTTACGTCCCTTTATGTCCAGACAGGTAAGGTACGTCCCATAATTGCCAGACAGGTGAATTTCTTAACTTTATTGTTGGAATGGAATTTGAATTATATTTAACTGTTAATATATGGATTTACGTTAAGATTTTATCGAACAAATTAAATTGAGTTGTAGAGCTCTTCCATAATAACAGAACGAAACAGGTAATCCAACACTTTTGTATTTCATTCGTCAAATTATTAAAAATTCGTATACGACATTAACATACAAAAGTGTATTGTATTTACATAGCCTAAATGTTCTTGCTTATTAAAATCCAAATGTCATGACAATTAACCCGCTAAATTAACCAGCTAACCCGCCACCTGGCATTTTATGTATTTTCTCAACTGTACGGAACAGCTAACCCGCCACCTGGCATTTTATGTATTTTCTCAACTGTACGGAACAGCTAACCCGCCACCTGACATTTTATGTATTTTCTCAACTGTACGGAACAGCTAACCCGCCACCTGACATTTTATGTATTTTCTCAACTGTACGAACAGCTAACCCGCCACCTGACATTTTATGTATTTTCTCAACTGTACGGAACAGCTAACCCGCCACCTGACATTTTATGTATTTTCTCAAAAAGTATCAAAGCATTATCCTTTAGATTTGGACTTGAATAAGAAAAAGTATTTCGGCTATGTAAAAATACTTAATTGTCTGTTAATGTCATGTACATACTGGGGTAACTGTCATGTACATACTGGGGTAATTGTCATGTATATCCTGGGGGTAGTGTCATGTACACACTGGGGGTAATGGCATGTACACACTGGGGTTAATGTTTTGTACACACTGGGGTTAATGTCTTGTACACACTGGGGTTAATGTCTTGTACACACTGGGGTTAATGTCATGTACACACTGGGGTTAATGTCGTGTACACACTGGGGTTGATGTCGTGTACACACTGGGGTTAATGTCGTGTACACACTGGGGTTAATGTCGTGTACATCCTGGGTTTAATGGCATGTACACACTGGGTTTAATGTCGTGTACACACTGGGGTTAATGTCTTGTACACACTGGGGTTCATGTCATGTACACACTGGGGATAATGTTGTGTACATCCTGGGGGTAATGGCATATACACACTGGGGTTAAGGTCTTGTACACACTGGGGTTAATGCCATGTACACACTGGGGTTAATGTCTTGTACACACTGGGGTTCATGTCATGTACACAATGGGGTTAATGTTGTGTACATCCTGGGGGTAATGGCATGTATACACTGGGGTTAATGTCTCGTACACACTGGGGTTAATGACATGTACACACTGGGGTTAATGTCTTGACACACTGGGGTTAATGTCGTGTACACACTGGGGTAAATGTCGTGTACACACTGGGGTTAATGTCGCGTACACACTGGGGTTAATGTCATGTGCATACTGGGGTTATTGTCATGTACATACTGGGGTTAATGTCACGTACACACTGGGGTTAATGTCATGTACATACTGGGGTTAATGTCATGTACATACTGGGATAGTGCTACTCCGTACTTTGACGAAGATATTGGAAATTCAAAAATGGACTTCAGGAATAATAGTGGATTCAGTAGATTCATTCTGAGGTCTTCCTCCACCAATAAAGTCGGATATGACACAGGTTATAAATTGATACAAAATTTATGTTGAACCCATTAAAAACACATGACTTTCATAAACGAGGGAAGATCCAAAAGTTTATCTAACATAGTGATAACTTTTTTCACATTTTTGCCAGCGCATTACTTATTTATGAAAAAACTGTATGTACCAATCACATGGTATCTTCCGCAAACTTATTCAAGTCATTGAAACTTATACAAATTACACTCGAAGTATTCCTGGATAGAACCGGTACTAAGCATATGCGGAAAAATGTCTTGATCAAGGACAACACACATAGTCGTGGCAGAGGATCGAACCCACCAAACCTCTGATCCTGAGCCCGATGCACTACCACTGGACCACGTGATCCAGGTGTACTGTTCCTGGGCTGCGTTTCACAAAATAACTTACGACAAAAATCTACGTAAGTCAATTTGACAATTTCTCAATTGTGTGTTCAAATTTTGATCGACATTTAAAATGATTGCATTTTCAGAAAATATATAACTTTCGGCATGATTTCAGCCAATTTGGCTTCATTTGGATGCAAATTAAACATATTATGAATGATTGTTGGTTTACGTTTACGACGATTTTTGTCGTAAGTTTTTTGTGAAACGCTCCCCTGGTACGGTTACAGGTAGATCTGACACATTTCTCCTATATTAAAAATTTTGATCTTTAACGCGACAACAATGCTGGACGTCTGAGAAATATATATAATTATGGTAGTCATGGTAATAATATCCGACCTTTTTTTCATTAAAAAAAGACAGATTTTAATTGAATTCCAATTCTTCGTATTCAATATTAACTGCAAAATGAACGTCAAATTGGAGTTGAGGTCACAAATGAGACCACACTATCGTTTGTCTTTTCTGTTAAGTACATTATTCCGGATTGCCCAATATTTCCGACATTGCAGACATTGCAGACAATTGCAAACACATTATCTTAATGCAATTTGCATTACAATGGTGCCAAGGTACGACGATATGAACGTTTCCTTGACAACAATGACGTAATCAGTGATGACGTTACAATATTATTTAATTGCTAATTAAGTGAAGCAATAATAAGCAAAATAAAGTATGACAATATTATAATTATGTTACAGACAATATCCGCTACATTTTTACACTCCCATGTATGAGTCGATGTAAGTTTCCTGTTAAAGTTCCATTACATTCCATTCGTGTATTTTGATATGCATTCATTTCATGCAATTTCCTTCCGCGCGCACTTTCTCTTTTATTTATTGTGGTTTTCTTTTGGTGTTTTTTTTTATATATAACTGACATGTGCTCATATACCATTTTACCAGAAAAACGTGAATAATCCGTATTATATAATAATAACATAATTTTTTACATTCATATAAATCAATTAATAATACCAATTTGTATAGAATCATAAGGAAATGAAGTTTTTTTCTTTACCAATTGTTATTTTTGCCATTTTTGCCAGATTAATAGAAAGAATTCGTATCTCTTTGTGATGTAACCTATGACAAATTTGCCACGTACTATAACTAGAGTCGATTTAGATTATTGTATATCTGTTATATTTTTTTCTTATGTTTTTCTTTCTTTTACGAAAAATTAATCCAGATATCATTTAAGATTGTGTCGTCTTTATCTGCGTGGTTAAGACCGCAGAGTTGTCTAGTGATACAGCGTCCGCCTCGCATGAGAAAGGTCGGGGGTTCGATCCCCGACCGGGTCATACCAAAGACTTTAAATATGGTACTAGAAGCTTCCTCGCTTGGCGCTCAGCATTTAGAGGAGAGTTCTAGATCTGGTCGGCCCGGTGTCAGTATAATGTGACTGGGTGGGGTATCATACCATGTGTCTGCGGCATGATACTCCAGTGTGACAGCGCTCAGAATACTGTCTCAAGTAGTCACCGTCGTGATATGGCTGAACAATTGTTGAAAGCGACGTTAAACACTATACAACAATTATCTATGTTTTACGAATTTGTTCATCATAATGAGGTCCTAATTGATCACATAATGAGGTCCTAATTTATCACATCATGAGGTCCTAATTGATCACATAATGAGGTCCTAATTTATCACATAATGAGGTCCTAATTTATCACATAATGAGGTCCTAATTGGTCTCATAATGAGGTCCCAATTGATCACATAATGAGGTCCTAATTGATCACATAATGAGGTCCCAATTGATCACATAATGAGGTCCTAATTGATCACATAATGAGGTCCTAATTGATCACATAATGAGGTCCTAATTGATCACATAATGAGGTCCTAATTGATGTACATATTTTATAACATTCAATAGCATGCAATTTCATCTTATTCTATACGTTGACAATGTTTACACAGAAAACATACAATCCTAACCAGACATTAGAATAGAACAGAAGAGAACAAAAATGATATTACTGATCTAAACATTATCGTTATAAATACAACTAACACAATAAATATATCCAAGCCCCATGATCAATAGAAAGTAAATTTCATAATACTATATAATACTATATTCATGTATGTTATATCCCCTCCCCCAACACACGCACGCACGCACACGTTCACACAGACAACTTATGCTTTTGTATTGACATATTATAATTTTTAAAAATGATTAATCTTTCTTATTGCACATTGATAAATTAAACAAAACGCGTTTACATTTTTAATCTGCCAGTATACTGGACACAATATTCCGTAAAGGACATTTTAGTTCCCATGTCTCCAAATCACAAAACCTGATATCTCCCGAATCAACTCTTTTAACCACCAAGGCAAAAGCTGGGGATTATGTCCCACAATTCATAGCAGTTGAACGTTTACTAAAATGTAAGGCGAAGTACCACCATTGCAAAAGGGAAGTGCTTCCGTGGGGTATAATGGCGGTTATAAATAATCCTCATTTCTTCTTCTTTAAAAATGTATTTTCCTTATTTTAATGCTCATTTTTTTATTTGAATGGCATTATTGATGTATATTGAACATTTTGATAGCATTGTCATGTTTGAATTGTGAATTTAGAAGAAAAAAATTGATGCTTGGAAATTGGGGTATGAATACATGATTTCGGAAGTCTACTTTCACTTTGTCACCAGTGTACGGACTGAGCAGAAAAAAAAACTCTTATATGACACATGACCCCTACTTTTCTCATCATATTTTGATAGTGCAGAGGTTGATAAACAGTAAAATGTAGGTCTCACTTCTTTCATTTGGGATTCTTATGAAAGACAAGCCTTCAAACTTTTATTATTTACTATAGAATAAAGAACAAAAATCAATGGTGGGTTGACACCTATAACGTCATCAAATTTTCAGCGGAATAACTGACCAATCAACGTGCTTTGTTTTGTCATTTCAGGATTATCGCCATTCTTGGTAAGCTCGGGACACACTAGACAGCATTCGTGGAGTTGAACACAAGCAATGCAATAGACACACCTTTGCCGTTTGTCGCCGGAAATACTCAAATCCAATTGTTATTCGTAATTGTAGTCATCGTCATCAACAACGCTTGATTTTGTAAACGACAAACGTCTTGACACATTCAGCAGAAAAAAAAAACATTTACAAGATTTGGTTGGTTAACACAGGCATGCCTCTCATAGGGTACATGATTTGAAATAGATTAATTAACCATTTTTATTTTATTTCATTACACAAATCACTTTTAAGATATTCATTAAAATAAAAACAGAACAATAAAAGGAATACATTGTCTGAAATAATAACATCTCTGGACCTTACCGAGGCATTCCGATTAAGAAGCTGTTTAAGCCAAACAAAAACTTGCTATCAAAAACTTTTATGACAAATGCGTCAATTCGTTTGTCTGCTAGAAAACCAAACGTCGCCGAAGAACAAAAGTAAATATAATCGCGGCCATCAAGGTTAAACTAAAACAATATTTAAAAAAAAAAAACGAAAAAATAATTAAAGTATCATCATGTTTTTTAATGCGATATAATTTTCACTTGTGGACAATTTTTTCGCCAAAGGACAAGTGCGTAGTTTGGAATATTAATGAGTTTATCTTGACTATAAATTATAGTTCGGATCCTATTTTGGAGGAAATAAAACTTTTGAATTATTTTATTGTTTGCATGTCAAATCAATTTCAATAAAATAAAATCATCAAAATTATTTTTCGTTTGTTTTGTTCTGTCTTTTACCTCATGTATGTTGTTTGAAAATATCGAAAAAGAGGTCTGAACAGACCTTAAATACTACACTCTATTTTATTCTGTATTATCACTGTATATAAAACTGTGCGCATGTATTTTAAATATAGATAAGAAAATAAAAGGGTGACGACGATGACCTATGTGGCTGCATATACGTGCCATCAATATTAATTGTTAAAAACAGAAACAGTTTAAGATAAAATTTATCAAAATAATAAATTGTTGTTTTTAAATCACTGATAAAACAAAAAGTAAAAAAAAAACAGAAATAGTTTAAAATAAGTTTAATCAATATCCCCATTTGTTGACCATGAAAACAAATACAATGTACATGTAGATACAATCCGAAATAGTTTAAAAGAAACTTAATTAAAGTAATTATTTAATTTAATTTATTTATTTTACTTCGAATTTGAAACGAGTTATTAAAACTTAGACAAATGACGCTCGAAGTCTTCCTTGGTACAACCAGTACTAAGAAAGTGTCTTGTTCAAGGCCACCACACATAGCCTTGGCGGAGGACCGAACCCACGATTCGTCGATACTGGATTTGATACTGTACCACTGGGCCACGTGCTCCACAATATTTAATTTGCTGTTCCTGAAACAACTATCATCACTCATCACTCATCAATCATCAATCAATCATTAAGACATACTATTATTTACAATAATCATCAATTCATTCTTAAATAATCATCTAATACTTCCAGTCAAAACGACTAGTTCCGTGCAAGGGGGATAAATAAATACTTATAGGAAATATAGCAGGATCTTTTTCTTTTTTTTAAATTTTAAAATTAGCAAAACAATTTTTTCCCTCAAATATATTCTGCCTATATATACTCACTGACCCCGCATTGCCATAGGGAAAAATATCGAAGCATGTCAAAACATATATTGAAAAGGTATTTCCTGACTTGACCTACGTACTCAGGTTAGACTAGAAAAGATTTCTCGCCTTAAAAAACAACGTATTTTGTGACCTATCAAATAAGACAAATCGTTATATTAGGATTAGCAGTCTTCGTGTTTATTGATTTATTGTCATTCCTCTCTCACCGCTGATTCAAGTGGGAAAGTTATCACTTAACAGTTACTATTGATATACGACATTTGTCTCATTGCCATTCCCCTCTCACCGCTCACTCAAATGGGAAAGTTATCAGTTATCAGTTACTATTGATATACGACATTTGTCTCATTGCCATTCCTCTCTCACCACTGATTCAAGTGGGAAAGTTATCAGTTATCAGTAACTATTGATATACGACATTTGTCTCATTGCCATTCCTCTCTCACCGCTGATTCAAGTGGGAACTTTATCAGTTATCAGTTGCAACTGATATACGACATTTGTCTCATTGCCATTCCTCTCTCACCGCTGATTCAAGTGGGAACGTTATCAGTTATCAGTTGCTACTGATATACGACATTTGTCTCATTGCCATTCCTCTCTCACCGCTCACTCAAGTGGGAACGTTATCAGTTATCAGTTACTATTGATATACGACATTTGTCTCATTGTCATTCCTCTCTCACCGCTGATTCAAGTGGGAAAGTTATCAGTTATCAGTTTCTATTGATATACGACATTTGTCTCATTGCCATTCCTCTCTCACCACTGATTCAAGTGGGAAAGTTATCAGTTATCAGTTACTATTGATATACGACATTTGTCTCATTGCAATTCCTCTCTCACCGCTGATTCAAGTGGGAACGTTATCAGTTATCAGTAGCTACTGATATACGACATTTGTCTCATTGCCATTCCTCTCTCACCGCTGATTCAAGTGGGAACGTTATCAGTTATCAGTTGCTACTGATATACGACATTTGTCTCATTGCCATTCCTCTCTCACCGCTCACTCAAGTGGGAACGTTATCAGTTATCAGTTACTATTGATATACGACATTTGTCTCATTGTCATTCCTCTCTCACCGCTGATTCAAATGGGAAAGTTATCAGTTATCAGTTACTATTGATATACGACATTTGTCTTATTGTCATTCCTCTCTCACCGCTGATTCAAATGGTAAAGTTATCAGTTATCAGTTGCTATTGATACACGACATTTGTCTCATCGCCATTCCCCTCTCATCGCTGATTCAAGTGGGAAAGTTATCAGTTATCACTTGCTATTGATATACGACATTTGTCTCATTGCCATTCCTCTCTCACCGCTGATTCAAGTGGGAAAGTTATCAGTTATCAGTTGCTATTGATATACGACATTTGTCGCATTGCCATTCCCCTCTCCTCGCTGATTAAAGTGGGAAAGTTATCAGTTATCAGTTGCTACTGATATACGACATTTGTCTCATTGTCATTCCTCTCTTGCCGTTGATTCCAGTGGGAAAGTTATCAGTTACTATTGATATACGACATTTGTCTCATTGTCAGTCTTCTCTCATCGCTGATTCAAATGGGAAAGTTATCAGTTATCAGTTGCTACTGATATACGACATTTGTCTCATTGTCAGTCCTCTCTCATCGCTGATTCAAATGGGAAAGTTATCAGTTATCAGTTACTATTGATATACGACATTTGACTCATTGCCATTCCCCTCTCACTGCTCACTCAAATGGGAAAGTTATCAGTTACTATTGATATACGACATTTGTCTCATTGTCAGTCCTCTCTCATCGCTGATTCAAATGGGAAAGTTATCAGTTATCAGTTGCTACTGATATACGACATTTGTCTCATTGTCAGTCCTCTCTCATCGCTGATTCAAATGGGAAAGTTATCAGTTATCAGTTACTATTGATATACGACATTTGTCTCATTGCCATTCCCCTCTCACCGCTCACTCAAATGGGAAAGTTATCAGTTACTATTGATATACGACATTTGTCTCATTGTCAGTCCTCTCTCATCGCTGATTCAAATGGGAAAGTTATCAGTTATCAGTTGCTACTGATATACGACATTTGTCTCATTGCCATTCCTCACTCATCGCTGATTCAAGTGGGAAAGTTATCAGTTATCAGTTGCTACTGATATACGACATTTGTCTCATTGCCATTCCTCACTCACCGCTGATTCAAGTGGTAAAGTTATCAGTTATCAGTTGCTACTGATATACGACATTTGTCTCATTGCCATTCCTCACTCACCGCTGATTCAAGTAGGAAAGTTATCAGTTATCAGTGATTATTGATATACGACATTTGTCTCATTGCCATTCCTCTCTCACCGCTGATTCAAGTGAGAAAGTTATCAGTTATCAGTTACTACTGATATACGACATTTGTCTCATTGTCATTCCTTTCTCACCGCTGATTCAAGTGGGAAAGTTATCATTTATCAGTTGCTACTGATATACGACATTTGTCTCATTGTCATTCCTCTCTCGCCGCTGATTCAAGTGGGAAAGTTTCCAGTTATCAGTGATTATTGATATACGACATTTGTCTCATTGTCATTCCTTTCTCACCGCTGATTCAAGTGGGAAAGTTATCAGTTATCAGTTGCTACTGATATACGACAGTTGTCTCATTGCCATTCCTCTCTCACCGCTGATTCAAGTAGGAAAGTTATCAGTTATCAGTGATTATTGATATACGACATTTGTCTCATTGCCATTCCTCTCTCACCGCTGATTCAAGTGGGAAAGTTAACAGTTACTTGCAGAGATTGATGTACTCGAGTACTGATTAACCTACAAGTCCCCTGTTTCACTAAAAATCTCAATTTCCTCTACTTACTTGTTTACATACTATGACTTTATTTACATTAATCATTTTGCATTCTTCCCCACCGAGTAAAGAATTATTATATCTGGTAATTCATCATGTAGTGAGTTCAAGTAGTCATTAAGAGAAATTGAGAATTTCAAGTTGAGGAAAATCTAAGCTTAAAATGTTTAGCGAAACCGTCTACAGGACCCCAGAAAGAATAGTTAGGTAAAGTATCACCTGTTACAATGACGCTAAACATGTTGCGTTTTCATATCTCTTCCCGTGTTGCGTTTTCATATCTATTCCCGTATTGCGTTTTCATATCTCTTACGTATATACCACTGACTGAACATTACACATAGATATATTTATTCAGCGGCGTAACTTGACTGTAAACGATGTGTAGGTACAGTTGTTGGGGTCCAAGGCAGTCTACACTTGTGTATATTTCTTATGTTTTAGGGACCTGGTTATTCTTAATAATAACATTGAATTCACTGTTTTATAACCAAATAAATTAATTAAATGATGTTAAATATCTGGATATTCAACGATTTTTGTTGCGAATTTATAGTCCCCCACGCACGCACACTACCTCCCTGGGGATCCGAATTTTATTGCATTTTTTGGCACTTTTTCTTTTTTCGATTTCTCAGAAAAAAAGTTTAGACACGTGCCTACAGTGCCTGTAGGAGGCTACGCCGCTGTTAGATAATTGCGTTATATCTATTTACAAACTACCATACAGGATACCAAAGGAGACTGATCAGACATAAAAGGTATGACCTTTAAAACTAACGCATCATCAGCACCTAAAATGAGTTTAAACGTGTCATAAAAAATAAACAATAGAATATAAATTATGCCAAGACATGCATCATGTCTGATATATAATAACGTATCCTACAACTCCTCTACCTCCGTATTAATTAGTGATATATTAAAGTGACGTGCAACACGAAAACACCAAGTGCAAGAGGATGAAAGAGATGTTATTTGTATGAAGTTGTTTGTACGGTGTCCCTTTGGGGCCATCGGGGCATATTAATTAAATTAAGTAAAGTCGAAACAACGAAACTACGACGATGAAATGTCGAAACAACGAAACGACGATGGTGAAAAGTCGAAACTACTATGGAAATGTCGAAACTACTATGGTGAAAAGTCGAAAATACGATGGTGAAAAGTCAAAACTACGATCGTGAAAAATCGAAATAGCAAAACTACGATGATGAAAAGCCGAACCAACGAAACCGCGATGGTGAAAAGACGAAACAACGATGGTGAAAAATCGAAACTACGATCGTGAAAAATCGAAATAACAAAACTACGATGATGAAAAGCCGAACCAACGAAACCGCGATGGTGAAAAGTCGAAACTACTAAGTTGAAAAGTACAAACAACGATGGTGAAAAGTCGAAACAACGATGGTGAAAAGTCGAAACTACGATGGTGAAAAGTCGAAACAACGATGGTGAAAAGCTTCGACTTTTCGCCATCGTAGTTTTGTTGTTTCGACTTTATTAAATTTAATAAATATGGCACTATGACAGGATACCGTATGTTTGCATTCTTTGTTCAACAATCACGTATTCAACAGCAGCCAGCACACCTAACCATCGTTCCTTGGATCTGTTATGCAGTTAACCAGAACTAGACGCGTCTTATCTCTGCAAGTCGTAGACTACTTCTCTATGTATTTAGAGGTGGAAAACTCATGGCCGAAAAACAAACCCCATAACAAATCAATATAGAAACTGTAATGAAAACAATTCACTACATTCATACGTTGGAACAGATCTATACGTAAGCGCCACTTAGTGGTAACACAATGGAGTCAATCGCTTTTACTCGGTCAGCTCTGTCATCCTTCGTTATAAGGCACCAGCGAAGGGTTCCGATTGGACTTCATGTGGAATATCGAACCACTAAATACGAATATCAAACTAACTTCTTTAGTCTGTAATATAAAGAACTTTAGTGAGAAGGATCTGTTTGTATGTTATATAATATACGTTTTTTTATAATTGACGCGAAAACTGTTTGTTTCTTTTCAAACGTGAGTAGGCTCTTAGCTTAATCAAGCAATTATATAAGTCCTTAACTTAATTAACAAAGGTTTTTGTGTCAGGGACGTTATTGTGATGGACAGTAATCGCGGCCTTATATTTATATCAATAATCTGTGTAACTGGTCCACCTGAGAGTTCCAATTAGCTGTTGAGGAGAGGCGGTGTCATGATGAAGCTTACAATTTGAGATTGATGAAGATGTTAATAGCATGCTTGATAAACGCTTCTCGTGAAACATCGGGTATTTCCGTCTATAATCTGTGTAATTGGTCCACCTCAGAGTTCCAATTAGCTGTTAAGGAGAGGAGGTGTCATGATGAAGCTTACAATTTGAGATTGATGAAGATGTTAATAGCATGCTTGATAAACACTTCTCGTGAAACATCGGGTATTTCCGTATCCTCCGCCTATTGCGTAGCATAAAGGCCGATGTGACAAACGGTTTACTTACAGTATTGATTCGTTTACAGGAGACAAAGTGAATCTATTTGTACAGCGTTGAGTTATGGATAGGACAACCAATAACTTATATACATGCATCTCCTGACTAAATGTTGATAAAATAGAACACGAAGGATTCATGATTTGGCAATTAATCATTTATAATTCACAGGCAACTGATTTCTTGTACATGTAAGTTGTATGTAATTTTAGATGTTTAAACATGTTTCGATCACTCAAAATAATCTTGAATAAAAGATATTGAGGTTTGAAGGAAAATTTCTCGTAATTTGCCGTTATTATTGCTGTAGCTATATACATGTATAGTATACGCATTTTGTTATCAAAAGTACTTCAAAAATTTTAAACACAAATTTCTGGGAATGATATTGTTTTGGTGAGAATTTCATTCTGCAATGTAACAATTTTTTTGTTCTTGAAATGAATGGAAGTTAATATAATTGAAAACGAGATATTGCGAGAATTTGTTTGAATACGCGAGCGTTCACTAATTCTCAATCAGTTGCCTTTCCTTCTCTATATATAATTTCTTTGGACAACGAAAAGAAAAGTGGTCATCATCATCTAAATATAGTTTTTGTTCGTTTGTTTATTTGAAAATTAAGGATCATTTTCATACCATCGCGGGCTGACATCCGGGAGGTTAACCAGTTCTCGAGTACAACTATCTCACCTACCCATTGCAGAAATTAACATATAAAGCTTTTCCACTTGCATCAGTGGTGAGGAGACGAATGATTACCAAACGCAATGTCGTGTATCAATCATCACGGAGACTGTAGCCGGGCGGAAATCGCGACACCTGTATTGATTAGTCAGACGAGCTACCGACTGTGCTAACTGACCTGGTTATCATCATCAGTAAAATATATTTCGGGAATGATATTGGTAATAGATGTACGCAATTAGACGTACTTGGAATTGACCTTTATTTAGCGCATGGTGTTTTGGACGGGTGGGGTAGCTATTTTATAGTTACAATTTTAGAATATATTTAGTTTAATTACTATTTGACGTATCTTTGTCGTTTACACTACAAAGGTTATTCCCAGTTCTGTGCTAAACAATTCTGAAATAAGCGGTTTGTACATTCGGGAACGTATGCACAAATTTGAACCTCATCCGATTGCATGGCAACTGTAACTAATGCGACATTACAGATGTGGAGTTCGGTGCATCTATACTGATGATCATCAACGTTTTTGTTGTTTATTGAATTCACATATATCGGTTTTCTGTGGTCAAGTAACGCCGTTTTTGACTGTCATTGTCGTCGTCATCATCGGGCAATAGTGAACAGTAGTAACCTGAAAACGTTAATTTAAGAAAGGGCATATCCGTCGACCAATTTTTTTTGTCACACACAGTGTATTAATGGATATTAATGGATTTATCCAAGGACTTGGATCTCCTGACTAAATGGACGTGCATCTCATGACTAAATGTGGATGAAACAGCACACGAAGGATTCATAATTTGCAAATTAATCATTCATAATTCACAGGCAACTGATTGCTTGTGCATGAACATGTTTCGATCACGCAAAATGCTCTTGAATTAAAGATATTGAGGTTTGAAAGAAAATTTATCGTAATTTGTCGTTAATTTAGCTGCATTATACAAATTTTGTAATCACAAGTATTTAAACAATTGTAAACACAAATTTGTATTGTTTTGTTTTGATGAGAATTTCATTCTGCAGTGTAAGAATTTTGATTTGTATTCCCAAGATGAATGTTAGTGAAGATAATTAAAAAACAAGATATTGCGAGATTTTGCGTGGATTCGCGAGCGTTCGCACAATATCTCAATCAGTTGTTTTTCCTTCTCTATAAAATTCCTTGGATTTATCCTATAACATATAAATTAATCAATTTGTTGTTGTCGAAACTATCCAGGTTAATATACGTAAGGACTTACATAGAGAAGGAAAAGTAACGGATTGAGATAAAATGTTTAGCGGCGTAGCTGCCTTTACGCCACAACGCCCGGGCTTGCATATATTTTTGAGAATACATCATTATATCTCCTGGAAATGCCATCAGAATGCAGGAAATGCATCCTGAATATTTTTTCTGAACGGGAGAGGGGCATTTCCCCCAGTCCCCTCCTCCAACCCTTCTAGAACCCTATGGGCTTGCACATCATTTTAGGGTCAGCTACGCCACTGATGTTAAAGTACTTAAATGTAATGCAACCAAAATATCAAGGGTAGCAATTGAAATTTTACTTCAAACTGCACTATTTTAAATTCAAGATCATTTTGCGTGTTTAAAACATTATAAAACATCTACGGTTACATGCACCTAACACTTTATATAAAGAAAATTAGTTGCTCTATGATTAGATTTATATTTATATAGATAACCAACACTCAGTTATAGTTGTACCAAGAAGTCAGACCCGAGAGTCCGTCACATAAGCTCTCGGCTTGCTTCACAATCGATGTAAATGAAATGAATATGAACGAACGAACTCAATATTTCACATAACAACGCTACAACAGAACATTCAATAAACCTTTATCAATTCAAGTTTTGAAAATAAATCTAATTTTCTGCTATTTCCGTCTTTAAAGTATAGTTCATACCAGGGGCGGATACATGATTTCAGTTTAGGGGTGCGCGGTCTTAGCTCTGGGACACAACACAAAATCTGGACGATATACATATTTTTCAGTAGAAATATGGTGGATTTTAATAAAATTTGGTATTTTAGGGGGTGTACGCTGGAAGATTTTTTAAGAGAAGCTCCGCCATTAAATACAGAGAATTTGTATTTGTTGTAAGCGTCACATGTGTTATGTTACTATTTTTAGAGAAGAAAAAAACATAATTATGTTCCTTATCACTTCACTTGAAACTGCTTATAAATTCTGATTTTCTGAAAATCCAAAATACTTATTTTAAAAAATACAGTTATTATTTCTGTTACTGGCATGCAAGCACGGCTTACACTCAGTAAAACGTTCAAACCAATTTGTGAACTTTTGGGTAAAATTTCCAAAATTATTCAACACAGAGAACAACATCAATGTGGGGCTATTTGGTCAGAGTGAATAATTGTAACTGTAGCTCTTGCTATACGTTGGAAATGCATGTAGTATAGAGTAACAGGTATTATCGAAATAGACGAAGGCCATATAGTGGCACTGAAATATACAAAGGGACATAACTGCTGTATAACTATTTATTCCGAAATATCGCATTACTTTCCCTTAGACTTTTATGGCATCGCTCGGCTATTTCCGCTTTTCGTGGCGAAAATGGTCGAGTGATCTTCCGATAGTCAGACAGGCGCACCTCAACTTAAAACTGTCAGTGGATATTTTTAATTTATCTTTGCTTTTTAACTGTTCTAAAGCCAAAGTTTATGCATGTATATTAAATGATTGTCATTGATATCGAATCCATTTTGAAATAATAAGTTTACTAATTGTGCTTGGGTTGAGATGCTTTGTGAATACAGGCCAGGGTTGAGATGCTTTGTGAATACAGAGCCAGGGTTGAGATGCTTTGTGAATACAGGACCAGGGTTGAGATGCTTTGTGAATACAGGGCTTGGGTTGAGATGCTTTGTGAATACAGAGCCAGGGTTGAGATGCTTTGTGAATACAGGGCCAGGGTTGAGATGCTTTGTGAGTACAGGGCTTGGGTTGAGATGCTTTGTGAATACAGGCCAGGGTTGAGATGCTTTGTGAATACAGGGCCAGGGTTGAAATGCTTTGTGAATGCAGGACCAGGAATGAGATGCTTTGTGAATACAGGCCAGTGTTGAGATGCTTTGTGAATACAGGGCCAGGGTTGAGATGCTTTGTGAATACAGGGCCTTGGTTCGTAAAAATACAAAATTTAAACAAAGCTTAACTTAAATCAAACTTTATCTAATATTGTTCACATCAATTTCTATGATTGCATTACTTTTTCTATTGAACTATCAAATGGATGAGCAATAGATATTTATTATTTATTTCCATTTCATCATAATATACAAATATACAATGAAATCAATGCATGGAATAAATTATATTACATGTATGTTATTCATATTAGAATTATAAGAGACTCCATTGTCGAAAACGGTATCCTTACATGTCGGTTCTTGCATGCCCAGGCCTTCAGTGCCTATGTGTAGCTACGCCGGTGGCAGTGCATGCCCGAGCCTGCAGTGCCTATGTGCAGCTACGCCGGTGGCAGTGCATGCCCGAGCCTGCAGTGCCTATGTGTAGCTACGCCGGTGGCAGTGCATGCCCGAGCCTGCAGTGCCTATGTGTAGCTACGCCGGTGGCAGTGCATGCCCGAGTCTGCAGTGCCTATGTGCAGCTACGCCGGTGGCAGTGCATGCCCGGGCTCACATTGCTTATGTGTAGATACGCCGGTGGCAGTGCATGCCTGAGCCCGCAGTGCCTATACATGCTTGAGCCCACAGTGCCTATGTATAGTTACGCCGGTGAAAGTGAATACCCGAGCACGCAGAGCCTATGTGTAGCTATGTCGGTGAAAGTGCATGCCCAGGCCTGCAGTGCTTACGTGTAGCTACGTCGGTGAAAGTGCATGCAAGGGCTCGCAGTGCCTATGTGTAGCTACATAGGTGAAAGTGCTTGCCTGGGCTCGCAGTGGCTATGTAAAGCTACGTTGGTGACAGTGCATGCCCGGGCTGCAGTGCCTATATGTAGCTATGTCGGTGAAAGTGCATGCTTGGGCCTGCAGTGTCTATGTGTAGCTACGTTGGTGAAAGTGCATGCCCGGGCTGCAGTGCCTATGTGTAGCTATGCCGGTGAAAATGCATGCCAAGGCTCGCAGTGCCTATGTGTAGCTATGCAGGTGAAAGTGCATGCCCGGGCTGCAGTGCCTATGTGTAGCTATGCCGGTGAAAGTGCATGCCCGGGCTGCAGTGTCTATGTGTAGCTATGCAGGTGAAAGTGCATGCCCGGGCTGCAGTGCCTATGTGTAGCTATGCCGGTGAAAGTGCATGCCCGGGCCTGCAGTGCCTATGTGTAGCTATGCCGGTGAAAGTGCATGCCCGGGCTGCAGTGCCTATGTGTAGCTATGCCGGTGAAAGTGCATGCCCGGGCTGCAGTGCCTATGTGTAGCTATGCCGGTGAAAGTGCATGCCCGGGCTGCAGTGCCTATGTGTAGCTATGCCGGTGAAAGTGCATGCCCGGGCTGCAGTGCCTATGTGTAGCTATGCCGGTGAAAGTGCATGCCCGGGCTGCAGTGCCTATGTGTAGTTATGCCGGTGAAAGTGCATGCCCGGGCTGCAGTGCCTATGTGTAGCTATGCCGGTGAAAGTGCATGCCCGGGCTGCAGTGCCTATGTGTAGCTATGCCGGTGAAAGTGCATGCCCGGGCCTGCAGTGCCTATGTGTAGCTATGCCGGTGAAAGTGCATGCCCGGGCTGCAGTGCCTATGTGTAGCTATGCCGGTGAAAGTGCATGCCCGGGCCTGCAGTGCCTATGTGTAGCTATGCCGGTGAAAGTGTATGCCCGGGCTGCAGTGCCTATGTGTAGTTATGCCGGTGAAAGTGCATGCCCGGGCCTGCAGTGCCTATGTGTAGCTATGTCGATGAAAGTGCATGCCCGGGCTGCAGTGCCTATGTGTAGCTATGCCGGTGAAAGTGCATGCCCGGGCCTGCAGTGCCTATGTGTAGCTATGCCGGTGAAAGTGCATGCCCGGGCTGCAGTGCCTATGTGTAGCTATGCCGGTGAAAGTGCATGCCCGGGCTGCAGTGCCTATGTGTAACTATGCCGGTGAAAGTGCATGCCCGGGCTGCAGTGCCTATGTGTAGCTACGCCGGTGAAAGTGCATGCCCGGGCCTGCAGTGCCTATGTGTAGCTATGCCGGTGAAAGTGCATGCCCGGGCTGCAGTGCCTATGTGTAGCTATGCCGGTGAAAGTGCATGCCCGGGCTGCAGTGCCTATGTGTAGCTATGCCGGTGAAAGTGCATGCCCGGGCTGCAGTGCCTATGTGTAGTTATGCCGGTGAAAGTGCATGCCCGGGCTGCAGTGCCTATGTGTAGCTATGCCGGTGAAAGTGCATGCCCGGGCTGCAGTGCCTATGTGTAGTTATGCCGGTGAAAGTGCATGCCCGGGCCCGCAGTGACAGTAAGTTATAAAGAGTCCGAAAATTCGAAAAACAAAGTTTTTTCCATCCTGATTGTTTTCTTTTTATATTTTAAGATCATAATAGCTGGTAGTGTTAAAAAACTTTCCGATTATGACTAAGGCGTTTTCGGTAGACTTTCTGTATGAGGAATACATGTATATTTCCCTGGTAGATTAATAAAAGTACATTGCACATTTTACTTAATGTGCAGAACGCAAACCCTTACATTTTCACAGAACAATAAAATGACACCTACTAGTGTTTATGGAGTGAATAGCATACACGTGGATTTCCCCCTCCCAACCCATTCTTGAATTTAGGGACATCCTCTCTTCACTGGACCGCCTCTTAGCTATAATTTATTATTTCTACTATGCAGCCAGGAAAACGGGAAAGCGCGACACGGCAGGCAGACTGGTGATCGACATGGGAAGTAACTCTATTTTTATTGATTCATCTTTTTTATACGAGTTAGTTTTCTTTACCCCAATAACTAGTGTTAGTCAAGTACACAACATCCTAATGTCCGTCCGTCCGTCCGTC
This sequence comes from Panopea generosa, assembly GCA_029582155.1. Taxonomy (NCBI): domain Eukaryota; kingdom Metazoa; phylum Mollusca; class Bivalvia; order Adapedonta; family Hiatellidae; genus Panopea; species Panopea generosa. The sequence goes on along the minus strand of CM055912.1, from coordinate 4,580,950 downwards.
CGTCCGTCCGTCCGTCCGTCCGTCCGTCCGTCTGTCTGTCTGCCTGTCTGATCGGCCTCGCTCTCTCTCTCTCTCTCTCTCTCTCTCTCTCTCTCTATCTATCTGATCCTCTCTGCCTGCCACGTCCCGCCTTCCGTCCGTCGGTCAGTCTGGTTGTTGATTTTTTAAAACTAGTAGAATACAACTTTTTCCTATCCGTACCACTGTTTTGTATTTCACTTTGTCTTAATTGGACCTTTAACACGTTTACTACTTCATCTTTTACACAGCTTCACCTGATTTTAATATCGTTTTTACTTTTTATTCAATTCGCATTGCCCTGACCAGGACGTCGAACGTGTTTTGGTTAGATAACGTTTTAAGCGAGAGCTAAAGGGGGTATGACTAAACACCGGAAAGGGCCCCTTTCCGAGGAAAGGGCTTTTCTTCACGGAAAGGGCCTACAAAACACACATTGTTCGCGCAAAGCATATGGAATCGACTTTTAATCGTTTAGAAACATGTTAAATGATATATCTAGGAGTTTTATAAATTTAAGTTGTATTTTAAAGATTTTATAGCAATAAAACTAATCATGACTCAAAACGGCTTTGCTTAAAAATGGCGAAAATACATGAAAGTGGAAATAGTTCTTTGAATGACCGTTCAGACTTTAACATACGCCTTTAAGAAATAAATGTTTTCTATTTTTCTATTCATATTCAATTTGAATTATTTTCATTAATTAATCCATACTAGTTTAGGCTAACACTAATATAAATGCATAACCATTGTTTAAAATGTAAATATGTTCCTCCGCAAATAGATGCAAAAAGGCAAGACGATACGTAAACCAAAGCTATTATACAATAATACAAAGATGCAGCTGTTTTTTTAAAGTAGGTGTCGCATATAAAACTGATTTTCAGATATACATGTAATACCATGATCTCAAGTATTAATGATGCTAACATTCCTTTTATAACAATTTAATATATAACATGTTTCAGTATTACTAATTTGTCACTGAATAGCTTAAACATTCCAATACAGGACAATCAATGGTACCAGTATTACCTAAGTATATATGCATAATTCATTTTTATTAATCAATATGATGTTAAAGGGACATGCCTCCAGACGAACATTAAATTTTCCAAAAATCTTTAACAGACATTGATATTAATATACCGAAATGATTAACAAATACTGTTTAAGTAAACAGTTTAACGTGTGCGATATAAAGTACAGCTTAAATTCTTATATGTTATAATAAAAAACAACTGTGTGACTAACGCCTTTAGATTTCTCTTAATATTTTCATGACGAAAAGAGTGATTTTATTGATAAAAACATCCATAAACTCCTCAATGAATGGTGTTATTTTGCCTTGGTATTGCAAATACTCACTAATAAAAGCATTTTTGAGAAATTTCGAAAAGATTAATATAAATCTGGAGGCGTGCAACTTTAATATATCATTCGTATGATATTAAATGTCTCATTTCTTTAGTTTTAGTCACATTTGTTTTGGGTTTGTGTTACTTTTTTTATCCCTTTAGTTCTAGTCACATTTGTTTTGGGTTTGGGTTTTTATATTACTTTTTTATTTCTTTAGTTCTAGTCACATTTGTTTTGGGTTTGTGTTTTTATATTACTTTTTTATTTCTTTAGTTCTAGTCACATTTGTTGTGGGTTTGTGAATTTATATTACTTTTTTTATTTCTTTGGTTCTAGTCACATTTGTTTTGAGTTTGTGTTTAATATTATTTTTTTATTTCTTTAGTTCTAGTCCCATTTGTTTTGGGTTTGCGTTTTTATATTACTTTTTTATTTCTTAAGTTCTAGTCACATTTCTTTTGGGTTTGTTTTTTTTATATTACTTTTTTATTTCTTTGGTTCTAGTCACATTTGTTTTGGGTTTTTGTTTTTTATATTACTTTTTTATTTCTTTGGTTCTATTCACATTTGTTTTGAGTTGGTGTTTTTATATTACTTTTTTAATTCTTTAGTTCTAGTCACATTTCTTTTGGGTTGGTGTTTTTATATTACTTTTTTATTTCTTTGGTTCTAGTCACATTTGTTTTGAGTTTGTGTTTTTATATTACTTTTTTATTTCTTTGGTTCTAGTCACATTTGTTTTGGTTTTTTTTTTATATTTCTTTTTTATTTCTTTGGTTCTGGTCACATTTGTTTTGAGTTTGTGTTTTTATATTACTTTTATTACTAAAATGTAAAATGTTTTTACGATTTTATAATAGACATTCAACTCTTAATTACTGTTACTTTGTTTTTGATCTCAGCTTCCTTTAATTTATTTTGAAGGACTTAAAATCATGTCCTCAGTTAGTCCTAAACTAAGGGATGGCAGTATCTTGCTTTCATCCTCTTTGTCATGTGCTTGCACTGATTGCACACCCCTAGCGCCCATCCACTTTGTAATGTGCTCGCACTGATTGCACACCCCTAGCGCCTATTCACTTTGTAATGTGCTCGCACTGATTGCACACCCCTAGCGCCCATCCACTTTGTAATGTGCTCGCACTGATTGCACACCCCTAGCGCCCATCCACTTTGTAATGTACTCGCACTGATTGCACAACCCTAGGGTTTTCTTCATGCTTTCTTGGTTTATGGCGTATTTTTCCATACCAGATCTCATGCTCTTTTGGTTTATTTTTATTCGCCCATACCTGATATCATGATTTCCTAGTTTATTTTTTATTCGCCCATACCGGATATCATGCTTTCTTAGTTTATTTCTTATTTGCCCATACCAGATATCATGCTTTGTTGGTTTATTTCGTGTCTGTGCATACCAGATCTCATGCTTTCTAGATTTATTGCGTATTTGTTCATACCAAATCTCATGCTTTCTTGGTTTATTTCGTGTTTGCTATGACTGAATTGTCCTTATGGTGCTTATATTTACACTATTCAAAATTTAATTTACAGATTTTAGTGGCATTTAAAAACGTACGTGTATCATATCTATAGTTCTGTATCCATACAGAAGACTACCAATAGAGTTTCAACTTATATTCTTAAATAACTTAAAGGTAGTATGTCAGGTGGGGGGAGGGGAGTGGTGAGGGGTTTTTTTTTGCTCAAACTTTTAGAATTCTGATTAAAATATTTTATTGTCATGTTTTCAATGGAGAATTTAAAATTTCTAATCATTCTTATTTTAGTTACAATGGCGATTAAATGAATTTTTTAAACTGAGTTTTATTTTTCTAATTTTTATATCCAATTATCCCAGTACACTACCTTTAATCATGTAATTAGAGATAGTATAATAGTATATTTCCTTGATTTAACGTATAATCAAAGTAAAGTGACCATGTTGATTTACATATTTGATTCTTTAAATTCTCTTTATTGCATCGTCTAAGAAAACATAATGCTTGCTCCAGCATTAGGGGTCTAACTTAGCCACAAGTACACTGTGGCGAAAAAAAAGATTTGTTTTTAATTATTTAAAAAAGAACATTTTAGGTGAACAGGCTTCATAGCCTCGCTGCAAGGATAGTCACAAAACCAGCATACAATCTTGTTTTTTTTATTAAATGCTTTTATTGTTATCATCAATTTTTACTCAGGCCTGTTTGGATAAGCATGAAGATTAGGAACGTAGAATTAGTTCGTAAACATGTTTCGAAGATGCTGACCCTCGTACATATTTTTAATAAAATCAACAATTTTTATTACACTTTATCATGTTAATGATAGTTTATTGCTTATATAGCTCTCTACAGCAAAATGAACGACCGGCTGAACATAAGTGTTGTACATCGATTATGTAATTAAGTCACTGTTATGTCGAATATAATTTATTTTCACAAATCGGATATTTCTAAATTACTTAGCAAATAGCCTTAACATTGACATTGCATATGCTACTTTAAGTACATTGTATTTCGACAATTTAAGTCAATATATAATATTAAGAAATGAACGAGCCCTCTATATAAACATGCCATAAATGTACGTTGTATTGAAAATATTTGAACTACACGCATGTTTTCGCGCACTCATTTACAGACCCTCCACCAGAGCCTCTTGTGTAGACTAACCGCAGCACATCTCAGTTTAACATAGAAAGTAGTTCCAAAAACGCAAGCATACCAATTCACACATCCTTTCAATGTAATACAATATAACAGTATTTTTTCATCACATTACTTATAAAACCCATTTGCCGGTGATTACATTAATCAAGAAACCACTACACTTCACACCCAGCGCCAATTAACAGGTGCCCGTTAAATCGCGTAGGATTACGAATTAAGGTCAATATTGTGAAAATCGTCATCACAAAGAAAATAGGAATAATGTGTGTGTAATGTTGGAAAGTATCCGATTCAAAATATCGGCTCAAACACTTGTGTAGATCTGTTGGAATTTACTTCTTTGGACATTGATAGGATTTGATAGACATGGATCACCCAGGGAATCTGGGGAAACCGCGTGGTATGGACCCACGGTACATGGGGTATGTAGCATTTTAGTCCCGAATAAACCCTCCACTTCAGCAGCCTGACTGACTCGCCATTTTGGTGAAATGTGTACCTCGCGGTATAGCGAGGGTTTCCCGTATTTTATGCACGTTTTACGCTATGATCTACGTTACTCGTCAATTGCACTGGAAGCTTATGTTCATACTTATCATTTTGTGCCGAAAAAAATAAGTGATTAATTGAGACCGCGAGTGAAATTGGGTCATATTCCGCATGTGGGTCATGATCTATTCTATGTTTGGGCGCCGTTCAGTCTGGCCCGACAATCTTTTTTGTCAGGTCACGTGATTTGAAATACACCTTTAAGTGTCGCTGTGTATATTTTTTCTAAACTTCGGTAAGATAGAGCGATTCCCAGACCATGGCAAGTCATAAATGCTAGTTGATTTGTTTGTATTGAAATCATCCAATGTTTATAAATATTTTTTGACACAACTTTAATTGATATTTAATTAAAAATACCAGTTGATGTAAAACTGCTTCATGATCCCATTCAATTAAAAATGTCACTGATACAAATGCAACAGTGTGTGTTTGATTCCAAGGATAAGTGTCTCTCCACAAATTTGTCCTGGGGTAGGGGGTGAGAGAGGTAGGACACTCAGCGTGTGAACTAAGTGAACGCTTAAAGTTGCACGGTTCCGATTATTTTGGACTTTTATATTGTTTAAATAATCGGACAGAAAACCCCCCTGTCCAAGTGTGGACTCTTAATTATCATGACAATATTGCTGCTAAATTATGCGGCCAGTCCGAGACTCGAACACTGTACCTTTCACTTACAAAGTCAATTGCTCTACCATCTGAGCTAGCTGGACTGCTTTAATGCTGACATTTCCTCCTAACTGGTTACAAACATATTGTGACTGTAATGTACATGTATACTAGTATTACTACATTGTTGCAAAGAAACGCGTGGTCGGAGGTTCCCCACGTGGGTTTGATCCTCTGCCATGGCTATGTGTGGTGTTCGTGGGCAAGACACTTTTTTCCACATATGCTTAGTACTAGTTCTACCAAGGAAGACTTTGAGCGTGATTTGTGTAAGTTTTAAGAACTTGTATAACACTCAAAGTAAAATTGATAGGTTTAAATTAAAGAAACTTCGCTATCATAACAATGTTCATACTTTGTCATTACAACATTTATCACTTTTTGATACTTGTAATGTACATTCTTTACAATATCATTGCTCTGTCATACTGTGTCATGGCAACGTTTATCACTGTAACATACATATGTATTATCATGGCAGTAGATTACATTACGTAGATTTTTATACAAAAAATGAATTAAAATTGTGTTACAGTCAGAGGTAATCTTGTAGAATGATTGTCAAGGTTGAACATCACCGTTAAAAAGAAAAGTTTTTATCTAATTTAACAAATCTTTGACTTCAATATTTATGTCTGAACAAAACATGGCCGACATTAAAATAGTGCTTGTTCTCGTTTCAAGCCGCCAACCTAAAACAGTCCCGCAGTCTTTTTTATTACCCTCCTCCCCATGCCCTCAAAAATAGAGTGGATTTTTTTTTATTGTTGTTCTTTCAAAATAATCTGTCCTTTTTTCATGACAATTCATCATAGCCTTTAACCCTTTACTTCATATAGACACCTTTGGTCACCTCTAATATGGACGTCTTTGGACACCTCTAATTTAGAAGGCTTTTGAATTATTGGGTGAATTATGTTTATATTAACTGACAGAGTGGAAAACAGTGCAGTAACGAGCAATCTGAACTCTTCCTGCACTGTTTTCAAAGGCCTTCTGTGATTGGTGCAGTAAAAGGTGTATCTATGGAGAAAAGGGTTAAGTACAAAGATTCTTTTATTAATTGCTCTCCCCCAACCCCCCTCCAAAAAAAAAAATAACTTGGCTAACCGGTACTGCCTAACTACCCGCCTCTAAATAGGGTCAAACAATTTTTTTTAAGGATAGCCCTGTTAGATATTGAATGAATGAATAGGGTTTTACGACAAACCAACACATTATAAGTTATTCGACGCCAACAAGAAGGAAGATTCCAGGTTCACTCTACATACACAAAAACAATAAATTAACATACAGATTTAAACAAAAATACACCAACAAATGAATATGCAGAATGAACCTAGAACCTTGATACCTGCAGAACTGCAGAGTTTCAGCAAATTCTATCGTTTTACTCAAATTGTTGCTTCTTACAACATGCATAAGCCACAGAGATCCTATTCTTGCTATCACTCATATGGCTCCCTGAAACATGACACCCATTCGGAGGATTCCTACCCCTCTGCAGAGATCAGCAGTGATTCTATTCTTAGCCCGGAACCACACTGTTAAAATATTGAACAGTATTTAATTGAATAAATCATCTTAATGTAGAAAGAATTGAAATAAAACTGTTAACTTACCATCTTTTAAGGGTTTACTTTCCCAATTTGATTACATTCATACATGATTGAAAGAACGGCTCTATTGTTAAATAAAAAATTGCAAAAATTTAGCCAAAAAATGATTTTCAAAGTAACACATCAGCTAAGAAAAACAGACCCTGTGTTTCTTTGGCTATGAATTTGTAATAAATGTTTACAGTAAGAAGTGAGGGAATGTTTGTACATATCTTCCATGTGTATGAGACATATGGTGTTCCGTCCCTGCTGATATGACGACATGGCGACGACCAGACGTTACTTGTGCCACAGATGGACTGTACTTGGGCTGTGTAACTGTGATCGTTACGAGATTGTAATTCATTAAAATTGTCCTCTTTTTTTTTTTTAATTCATCAGCTGCTCTCTCTGTGCAGGTGTTGCAACCACATAAATGTTGTTTTATCCAGCATGTGGTGTGATCCATAAGCATCTATGTAGTTTATTGTAAATAGTGTCACTTTTAACAATTTCTCAGTCATATCGCGATGGCATTATCTGCTTGAGACCTTTGAGGCCACGCTGGAGTAGTTTGTAGAATGGACCCAGCTCTCCTGACTGGGTCCATTAAGTAGCAATGTTGGGTAGTCTTTACAACCGGGAACCAGCTCTACCGATCGGGTCCATTAAGTAGCAATGTTGGGTAGTCTTTACAACCGGGACCCAGCTCTCCCAATTGGGTCCATTAAATAGCAATGTTGGGTAGTCTTTACAACCGGGACCCAGCTCTACCGATCGGGTCCATTAAGTAGCAATGTTGGGTAGTCTTTACAACCGGGACCCAGCTCTCCCGATTGGGTCCATTAAATAGCAATGTTGGGTAGTCTTTACAACCGGGACCCAGCTCTCCCAATTGGGTCCATTAAAAAGCAATGTTGGGTAGTCTTTACAACCGGGACCCAGCTCTCCTGATTGGGTCCATTAAAAAGCAATGTTGGGTAGTCTTTACAACCGGGACCCAGCTCTCCTGATTGGGTCCATTAAAAAGCAATGTTGGGTAGTCTTTACAACCGGGACCCAGCTCTCCTGATTGGGTCCATTAAAAAGCAATGTTGGGTAGTCTTTACAACCGGGACCCAGCTCTCCTGATTGGGTCCATTAAATAGCAATGTTGGGTAGTCTTTACAACTGGGACCCAGCTCTCCCGATGGGGTCCATTAAAAAGCAATGTTGGGTAGTCTTTACAACCGGGACCCAGCTCTCCCGATTGGGTCCATTAAAAAGCAATGTTGGGTAGTCTTTACAACCGGGACCCAGCTCTCCCGATGGGGTCCATTAAATAGCAATGTTGGGTAGTCTTTACAACCGGGACCCAGCTCTCCCGATTGGGTCCATTAAATAGCAATGTTGGGTAGTCTTTACAACCGGGACCCAGCTCTCCCGATGGGGTCCATTAAAAAGCAATGTTGGGTAGTCTTTACAACCGGGACCCAGCTCTCCCGATTGGGTCCATTAAGTAGCAATGTTGGGTAGTCTTTACAACCGGGACCCAGCTCTCCCGATTGGGTCCATTAAGTAGCAATGTTGGGTAGTCTTTACAACCGGGACCCAGCTCTCCCGATTGGGTCCATTAAATAGCAATGTTGGGTAGTCTTTACAACCGGGACCCAGCTCTCCCGATTGGGTCCATTAAATAGCAATGTTGGGTAGTCTTTACAACCGGGACCCAGCTCTCCCGATTGGGTCCATTAAATAGCAATGTTGGGTAGTCTTTACAACCGGGACCCAGCTCTCCCGATTGGGTCCATTAAGTAGCAATGTTGGGTAGTCTTTACAACCGGGACCCAGCTCTCCCAATTGGGTCCATTAAATAGCAATGTTGGGTAGTCTTTACAACCGGGACCCAGCTCTCCCAATTGGGTCCATTAAAAAGCAATGTTGGGTAGTCTTTACAACCGGGACCCAGCTCTCCCAATTGGGTCCATTAAAAAGCAATGTTGGGAAAGCTTGAGAATGCTGATTGGTTAATTGCTTCAGCTGAAAGTTTGAATGATTTCACAGTTTAGTAAGGCCGTTTTCAAAAAATAAGGTGGATGTTCTACCTCTAGACCACCGCTGTGGTATAGTTTATTGTAAAGAAATAGATATGATACGGTGTTATCATACTCAATGTAAAATTTATTTAGCTGTATTGTTTTTATTTGGCCTCATAACCTTTGGTGATTTGGCACTTGAAATTCAATAGGAAATTTAATTTTTTGCTGTAAATAACGTGTTATGCCAATGGAGTATTTTACACCTTGACTGATATAAAAGTACAGCAATCTTGACTTCATATGAATTTGGGATAATAGAAAATTTTACTGTACCCAAAGGTGGAACAGCATTATTTTCGCTATTTCTCCTGATGGAAATATTTATGGTCGCAGAATGTTTATGGTCATATTTCTCCTGAAGGGAATGTTTATGGTCATAGGAATATTTATGTTCTCGGAAATGTTTATGGTCACAGGAATGTTAACGGTAGCAGGAATGTTTATGGTCGTATTTCTCCTGAAGGGAATGTTTATGGTCATATTTCTCCTGAAGGGAATATTTATGTTCTCAGAAATGTTTATGGTCACAGGAATGTTAATAGTAGTGGGAATGTTTATGGTCATATTTCTCCTGAAGGGAATGTTTATGGTCATAGGAATATTTATGTTCTCGGAAATGTTTATGGTCACAGGAATGTTAACAGTAGTGGGAATGTTTATGGTCACAGGAATGTTAACGGTAGCGGGAATGTTTATGGTCGTATTTCTCCTGAAGGGAATGTTTATGGTCATATTTCTCCTGAAGGGAATGTTTATGTTCTCAGAAATGTTTATGTTCTTGGAAACGTTTATGGTCACAGAAATTTTCATGGCAGTGTTTTTTTTCGGCCATTTTTATAGCCGTTATTGGGTCATATTCCCAATGGCAAATAGTATCTTTTTTTCCCAATTGAATGGTAAAAATTCCCAATGTAAAGCTTCAAAAATGTAAATTGAAACTTGCCATACTTCCTTGATAAAATAAAGAAAGTTTTCCCCATTCTGAATTTAGTATGACATTAATTATTTAATTAAATGGCCTGATAAGCAAGTGTACACTTTTTATAAATATATTTAATGCAAAAAAATTTCCCAATGTTAATGAAAATGCCGCTAAAATTCCCAATTCCAAGGGTATGGATCATCTTCCCAAAATGGTGAATAAAAACACTGCATGGAATGTTATGATTTTTTTGTTGTTTTTTTTATTAAAAAATCTTTCCGCTTGAAAAAAATGACCGGATTTTTAAAACAATTTTGAGTGATTTTATTGGATGACCTTCTACAAACATTGTTAAAGACGTTATGATTCATAAAAAAACATGGCCACATGGGAGCCGGCCTTGTTTTCCTCTATATGACTATATAAAAAACTTCCAATACATTTCTCATTTAGGTGAGCAACATCATGCCAAGTTAGCCTTTTTGTTAAAACAGTATACTGATATGTGGTAAGAATGACCTATTACAGTAACCTGATCGGAAGTGGCCTGTATATGACTTGTGTGGGTATGTATGCGGAATATTTCAGGGGAGTGATTGACATTAACATTTTTAAAGAGTATTCCACGGTGGATGATTAAGCTTAATCATGGTACTCCCTCAACTTTATGTCAAGTTTTACCATAATACACTACAACAAATAATGAAATTAATCATCCATGCAGATTTCTCTTTTTTTTTTTTTTTTGAAACAGCGTGTCTACCAATACAAAACAATAAAATAGATATCGCAGTTTACACTTAATTAATGTAGATTTGTCTCTTATTCAGTCCCCTTTGTTACATGTGACGTATTTTGTCTATATTACATGACAATAAAAAGTAGGATTGATTATAAATTTTGTTATTTGAATATTCGTAGCCATCACACACCAGCCTGTCTTGTTTCTTTCACTTGAGGACATTCATCTCTAACTCAGAATGCAAATTAGTAAAACACACACACATGTACACTGATTCAGTGTACAGTGGATTCGTTCACCTGAGAAAACACCTGTCATAGGTCAAAGGTCGCCTTGAATGATTTGCTGTGCACAAAAGGAGAATTGAAATGTGTAAACTTTGTCGCGTGTGCAAGGTAATCAAGGCGTGTGTTATATGGTGGTTTATCACCAACCTGCATCTCTGTAAGGACTCCCACTTTAAAATATTGTTTCCGATGATCATTTCACTGGGGCCTCCCCCACCTCCACTCACTCCAGCTTGTATTGATTGAAATAAATTCATTAAAAAAAATTTTTGAAGTGGTAATATAATCATTGGACAATCCTTAAAAAAGATTGTTTTGTTGTGATCCTACTGGCTCAAAATTGCAGCTACCCAAACTTTTTTGTTTTACTTTCAAAGAGTTATTTTTTTTTTCAGGTTTTCTTTCCATTTTTCTTTCACACGACTATAGTATCTGATGCGAAATCAAAATCTGGCCCCCAAAAAAAGTAAGCTACCTACCTTCCCACATGAAAAATACTGAGTCGGGGCACAGTTGTTTTTTTTACACATTTTATTTAAAGATGGCCTTGGTAACTGACAATTTCAGTGATTTATTCTTTTTCAATTAGCACACTACACATTTTTTACAAACGTTGAAATTGATCAGCTTCAATTTTGGAAACCGTGCTCCAGATTAGATCATCATAAATTGATTGCTAGATTATCATCCCTGCCTGCCTCTTAATTTTCTTGCCACCCGACCCTTTTTTTAAATAAAAAAAAATCATCCCCCCACTTCCCCTCTTTTAAGAAACATTTGAATGATAATGTAGCAATTAATTTATATTGGGAAGGTTGGGGAGGGGGGCAATAAATCATTGACGTTTAAAGCAAGTTGGTAATCTAAGCATTGAATACTGACAATTTCAGTGCTGTTTTCTTTTCTTTCTTTTTTTAAATAAAAATTTAATTAAAATGTTCAAACATTGAAAATAAGTAAATGCATACAAGTTGCTGGAGTAGAATTCTCATTTGAACAAATGCTTATCTGCTTAGTAAAAGCAGAAAAATGAAAGTTCTAAGACATGCAGGGTAATACAGTTATACTGATATTTGAATTATTTTATATTGCAAACTTGTGAAGGTGTGGATTTTCAAGTTGCATTATTTTGTGCCATGTTGTAGCATATAATTGCTTGGAAGAAGAATTGTTTAGAAATTTTAGTAACTGTATAAATATCTGATTTTTTTCTCGATAATCGGAAGAGTCCCAAGCTCTGACATTTGGAAAAAACGCTGTGGGGGAATTGATAATTTTTTAATGGCTGTACATGGCAAGCTGAAAAATAAATAGTAACACTGTTACGATCCCGTTAATATTAATAATCAGATATGATACTCGTATTCAATGAGATTTTCATCCCCTAAATTAAAAAAAAAATTCGGCCGCTGTTTAAAGCAACACATCTCCGTTTAAACTTTTTAAAAAAAATTTCAGTTGAGTTGTGAGCACATTTCCCATACATAAATATATGGTCAGTGAGCTGTATATGTGCTAACAAACACTATCCAGAACGCTTTAGAATTATAAAAAAAGATGTTCAAATTATAAAGCGTGACAAACGCTTTATAAATTATTTTTAAATTGCCGAGGATTCCAACTTTGCTTCAAATTGAATTATGCGAGTCATATTAAAAAACTTCACGTTTTAGTGCGTAGTGTACTTTACCTGCCTTGAAAGTCATTTTGACAATTTTTTTTTACTCGGGTGAGTTACACGCTTGTTTTATAAAGTGTTAGTCACGCATTATAATTTGGGCATCATTTTGTTCGGGATTGTGTTTATATGCTCATATACAGCTAATTGATCATATGTTTGTATGGGAAATGTGCTCATAACTCAATTAAATTATTTTTTAAAAGTTCAAACGTGGATGTGTTGCTTTAATAAGGTAAAAAAGCACTGAATATAGATAGAAGTGTCTTTTATGGCCAAGTGATCTAACCATCTACGGTGCCGCCTCAAGGTCACTTGTCACCACTGCTAAGGTCGTGGGTTCGAGCCTATTAGGCCGATAGATTCGGAAACTTCTTAGTTGAAGGTGATTGTACTTGGACATCTTTTGGAAGTCTTGACATAACAAAACTGGATGCCCATAAAATCTGTAATATGTTGAAAATGGCATTGAACTCACCTTTATAAAAATTGGTATATGTATATAACCATAGGACACGTCTGGTCCAACTTGGCCATCCTTAAAAAAATATTTGTTTGCTGTGCTGCAACCCAGTATTTTTTATGTGGGAAGGTAGGTAGCTAATGCTTTTTTAGGGGGGGGGGGGGGGGGGGTTGCCAAATTTTTATTTTGCTTAGTCATTTTAAAGAAAAATGGACATAAATCATGCAGAAAAAATATTGAAAGTCCATAAAAAAGTTTGGGTAGCGACAATTTTGAGTGAGAACGTCGGAGCACAGCAAACAATTTATGCTTTAACCCTTTACTTCATATAGACACCTTTGGACACCTCTAATATAGACGCCTTTGGACACCTCTAATATAGACGCCTTTGGACACCTCTAATATAGACGCCTTTGGACACCTCTAATATAGACGCCTTTGGACACCTCTAATATAGACGCCTTTGGACACCTCTAATATAGACGCCTTTGGACACCTCTTATATAGACGCCTTTGGACACCTCTAATATAGACGCCTTTGGACACCTCTAATATAGACGCCTTTGGACACCTCTAATATAGACGCCTTTGGACACCTCTAATATAGACACCTTTGGACACCTCTAATATAGATGCCTTTGGACACCTTATATAGAACGCTTTTGAATTATTTGGTGAATTATGTTTATATTAACTGACAGAGTGGAAAACAGTGCAGGAAGTGTTCAGATTGCTCGTTATGAGCAATCTGAAGTCTTCCTGCACTGTTTTCAAAGGCCTTCTCTGATTGGTGCGGGAAAACGCGCATCTATGGAGTAAAAGGTTAAGGAGGGCCCTACACTTTGAAAATTAAGTTAAAAAGGGACATAACTCCTGTAAAAATTTGACTGATGTTGACAAATATCTAATTTTACCTGTATTTTATAAATATATAGCGACAACCAAATAATTATTAAATACCAAGGCCTTTTCAGATGTACCTGATCGAAAATCAATTTTACAGATGGATGCCCAGAGACTGACACGGGCAATACATAGCACCTCTGAACCATTCAAAGCATAAAAAAACATATATAAAAATGAATGAAAAAAAGCATGTTTTAATGTATACACATGCGGGCGATAATACATATCGTGAACCCTGTATAATATATATCGCGAACCCTGTATAATATATATCGTGAACCCTGTTTTGTTTTGTATGTTGGGAGTTATTAAATTTGAGCCTTGTTTCATTTCAGTAGTGCATACCAAAGGTTTGGCGAGAGAATGCAAAGTGACAAAGAGCTGAACGACCTGCTGGATTTTAGTGCTGTGAGTAATTCTATAAACCTCTTAGACCTTCCTTTTTAGTTACAACTACCCTGTAAATATAGTCACAAGTCCATTGTAAACACGGCTACAACTACTCTGTAAACATAGCCACAACTACACTGTAAACATAACCACAGGTCCACTGTAAACATAGTCACAGTTCCACTTTAAATTAGGCAAAGCTCCACTGTAAACATAACCACAGGTCAACTGTAAACATAGCCACAGGTCCACTGTCAACACGGCCACAACTACCCTGTAAACATAGCCACAACTCCATTGTAAACAGTCACAGCTCACTGGAAACATAGCCACAGGTCCACTGTAAATATAGCCACAGCTCCACTGTAAACACGGTCACAACTACCCTGTAAACATAACCACAGCTCCTCTGTTTACATAGCCACAACTCCACTGTATACACGGTCACAGCACCTCTGTAAACACGGCCACAACATGGCCACAGCTACACTGTAAACATAGCCACAGCTCCACTGTAAACATAGCCACAGCTACACTGTAAACATAGCCACACCTCCACTGTAAACAAGGCCACAACATGGCCACAGCCCCACTGTAAAAATAGCCACAACTACCCTGTTAACATAGCCACACCTACCCTGTAAACATGGCCACATCTCCACTGTAAACACGGCCACAACATGGCCACAGCCCCACTGTAAACATTGCCACAACTACCCTGTAAATGTAGCCACACCTACCCTGTAAACATAGCCACAGCTCCACTGTAAACATAGACACAGCTCCACTGTAAACATAGACACAGCTCCAATGTAAACAGCCACAGCTCCACTGCAAACATAGCATCAGCTCCTCTGTAAACACGACCACAACTACCTTGTAATTATGACCACAGCTCCTCTGTTAACATTGCCACAGCTCCTCTATAAACATTACCACAGCTACCCTGTAAACATGGCCACAACTTCCATGTAAACATAGCCACAGCTACCCTGTAAACATAGCCACAGCTGCACCGTAAACATGGCCACAACTACCCTTTAAACATTGCCACAGCTACCCCATAAACATAGCCACAACTACCCGTAAACATAGCTACAACTACCCTGTAAACATAGCCACAGCTCCACTGTAAACATGGCCACAACTACCCTGTAAACATAGCCACAACTACCCTGTAAACATAACCACAACTACATAGCCACAACTACCCTGTAAACATAGCCACAACTACCCTGTAAACATGGCCACAGCTCCACTGTAAACATGGACACAGCTACCCCCATAAACATAGCCACAACTACTCTGTAAACATAGCCACAGCTCCACTGTAAACATAGCCACAAATACTCTGTAAACATAGCCACAGCTCCACTGTTAACATAGCCACAACTACCCTGTAAATATAGTCACAAGTCCATTGTAAACACGGCTACAACTACCCTGTAAACATAGCCACAACTACCCTGTGAACCACAGCTCCACTGTAAACATAGCCCCAGGTCCACTGTAAACATAGCCACAGTTCCACTTTAAACATGGCCAGAACTACCCTGTAAACATAGCCACAGCTCCATTGTAAACACAACTACAGCTCCACTGTAAACATAGCCACAACTACATAGCCAAAACTACCCTGTAAACATAGCCACAACTACCTTGTAAACATAGCCACAACTACCCTGTAAACATAGCCACAACTGCCCTGTAAACATGGCTTCAGCTCCACTGTAAACATGGACACAGCTACCCCCATAAACATAGTCACAACTACTCTGTAAACATAGCCACAGCTCCACTGTAAACAAAGCCATAGCTTCACTGTAAACATAGCCACAAATACTCTGTAAACATAGCCACAGCTCCACTGTTAACATAGCCACAACTACCCTGTAAACATAGCCACAACTACATAGCCACAACTACCATGTAAACATAGCCACAACTACCCTGTAAACATAGCCACAACTACATAGCCACAACTACCATGTAAACATAGCCACAAAAATTAACCATACTATGGATCATGTCTTTTTCTTCAGCTGAGGTCATTCTCAAAAAAATGTTTGTTGCCACTTAGACTGACAATTAGTCTCTTTCCGCACCTTAATGATGCCGACGATCAGAAGAGAAATGACACGCAATGACCTAGATTATTTTGAATGACCGACAATAAACAATTTTTTTTTTTTTCAAATATTTTTTTAGGTCACTTGTGACTTTGTCTCGGGGAGCATTTCAATTATTGGGGACAGGGGCCAACATGAGGAGAAAGTAAAATATTGAGGGCAGGGGCAAAGTATATGAATGCCCGTGTGGTTTGGCCCTGGGGTTGGGGCCTACTTTACTTAATCTATATTAGGTGACCATTAAGGCCCAGGGGCCTCTTGTTTAGGGGGTGGGATAAAAAACTTTCAATTGTTTCAGGATTGTTGTTGGTCGGCTGAAAGTAGCAAATAATATTTTTTAATAATTTAATTTTAAGTAGATCCTGAAATTATATATACGCAGAATTGCTCAGGAGGGTACAAATTATACGATTGCATGAATATTCTTTGTCCTCAACCCTTTTTTAAGAACCTGAGTGGTTTCTCCCCAGTTAACAATACTAACTGAAGTTCAGCAGTAGACTCTTCCATTCTTCTATTTGGATCGTCCCATTCACATGGCAGTTAGAATGTGATAACTGGGAACCAGACCATGTGCACCATGATGAGCTTTGGTCTGTAATACTTGCCGTGAAGTAAATTGTTCAGGATGTTTGAATTGTAACCATTGCATTTTGGGACAGGGCCCTTCCTTTGCGTTGTGGGGTATGGAGTCGGGGGCCCTCTGAGGGGGAAATTAATGTGTCTTTTTTTGTGTTGTGGCTGTGGTTAAGGCCATTATAAATACATTGCTAGATTATCATCCAAATTTTTCTTAGAAATGGGGAGGGCGTGAGTATTTTATTTTTTACTTTTATTTTTAAAATTTTTGATGTTGTTTTTTTTAAAAAAAAATATTTTTAAGTTTTAGTTTCGTTATGAAAATAAAAAGGGTCAGGGCAGCATGAAAACTAGGAGGTGGGCAGGGAAGAAAATCTAGCAATTTATTTATTTTTTGTGTTGCGGCTGTGGTTAAGCAGAAGATCTTGTGATACATATATATAACCAGACAAAATGAAAGGGCAGTTAACTTAACTTTAAATAAATTAACTTTTAAGTAAATTCCACCCTGAGGATAAATTAGTATAAAAATTTGGGGTCAAACAAGGGTCATGTGTCGTTTTCTGAATCTTGCCCTAATTAGGCATAACATAATTTTTTTTAACTGTGCTCTGACACCATGGACACTGAAGTTTTCATGCGAGTAGGTAGGTGGTTAATTTCTTTTTGCCAAATTTGGATTTTTTATTGTCATTTGCTTAAAATCAAAGAAATTATTAAGTTCAGTTTCTTAAATATTACTCATCGTAACAAAATGTACACTCGCCATGATAAGGGTGATGAGGCTGAGTGGACGAGTGGAATTTTCCAGCCCATGTTCTTTATTGGATAAAAATCATAACAAAAAACAAGTCAAAATCCATATATGCATACTAGTTTATTACTATGGCATTTTCTCCATGGAATAAAAATTTGAAAAAAATAGCAAAGAAAATTGATCTACCTACCCTATATTTTTTAGGTCAAGTAACCCTAAACACAGATATATATATAACACAGGTATATGTAACACGGATATATGTAACACAGGTATACGTGTCTGACCTCATAACAAGCCAAAGTACATTCTATATGTGTTACATGGACATGCACTCCAACTTGAGACAAAAATTGTTCAAATGTGACTCAGGGTTGTAGCCTGCAGAAGACTGTAAAGTGCAAGTTTTATTCCAGAAAGTGTAGTAAACCAAGCTGGGGTGAGGCACACTTTGCTCTTTGACCTTCCATATTTATCATGTTAACCTTCTGCGCAACTGTGTGAATGTTTTAAATTGTGGTTTATCTGTTACACAGTACTGTAATGGTATAAACAAGTTCATGGAAAATGTCCGCAATTAAATCAGAGACCAAAGAATAATGTATTAAATGTTTATTCTTCTCCCTAACCACAGTGTCTCCGAAGCACAGGGTCTCCCCAGCAAGGGGTCTCCCAAACACAGGGTCACCCAAGCAAGCGGTCTCCCAAACACAGAGATTTTCTTAGCATTTAACACTTTGTTTTAGTGCAGATAGAATGTGTCTCTTTTTACAAATACAGTCAAACCTGTCTTAAGCAGCCAGTCAAGTGAATGAGCAAAAGTGGCCTTTTAAGACAGGTTTTTGATTAATACAGATTTATTCACTCTGAAAGCATAGAAATGGGAAAAAGCGAATGTGGCTGCTTAAGACAACTGGCTGCTTAATAAAGGTGCTGTAGGAACTGGTTTGACTGCATAAATTTTAGATTTGTTTATTTATCTGGAAATTAAAGATTATTTCAAACTGTGTTGTGCTAACTATCTTGCTTCTGTTTAAAGTTTAGTTGCTATGCATTATTTTTGGTTGCTATGTGATATATATATATATATCTATATATGTTTTTTTGTGTTTTTCTCTTTTTATATCCCTGCCCCGCATGTTGATGGTGCACAGTTCAATGACCCGTACCATAAGGTTAGTATGTGTTAGTGTTACCCCACCCATTAGTTTTGTCTTTATGTGTATGGGGTAGTTACCCCACCCATTAGTTTTGTATTTATGTGTATGGGGTAGTTACCCCACCCCTTGTGCTTGTTTGCTTGCGTGCCTAGGGTGATCACCCTGCTCCCTTGTGTGTTTATGTGTGGAATTAGATTTCCATACCTTTTAAGTTTTTTTTTTTATTAGATTTTTGTACTTTTTAGATTTCTATTTCTCATAGTTACTTATGCTTTCCCCTACTTTTCAACATGCCACATGGGGTCCTCCGTGGCCGAGTGGTCTAAGGCGCCGTCTCAAGATCATTTACCTCTCACCGCTATGGTCGTAGGTTCGAGTCCCGCTCGCTCCAAAAACTTTATGTGAGAAAGTTTCCAGTTACTTGCGGAAGGACGGTGGTTCTACTCAGTCTGACTCAGTCTGAGGTCTTCCTCCACCAGTAAAACTGGATATGCCATATATAACCTGAAATGTGTTGAAAATGGCGTTAAACCCCATTAAAAAAAAAAAAAAAAACATGCCACATGTACTTGTAATTATTGTGTACTTGTCTCAGGCGTGCTTCCATGTCCTCACAACTGGCAGCTAGTCAACATGACTGCCAACTAGTCCACATGACTGCCAGCTAGTCAACATGACTGCCAACATATCAGCATGACTTCCAGCTAGTCCAAATGACTGCCAACATGTCCACATGACAGCTAGCCAGTTCACATAACTGTCAGCTAGTCCACATGACTACCAACATGTCCACATGACTCAGCTAGTCCACATGACAGCTAGCCAGTTCACATGACTGTCAGCTAGACCACATGACTACCAACATGTCCACATGACTGTCAGCTAGTCAACATGACAGCTAGCCAGTTCACATGACTGTCAGCTAGTCCACATGACTGCCAGTCCAACTGACTGCAAGCATGTCCACATGACTGCAAGCAAGTCCATATTACTGTTAGCTAGTTCACCTGACTGCTAGCACATCCACATGACTGCTAGCTAGTCCACATGACTGCCATCATGTACATATAACTGGTCATAAGTCCACATGACTGCCAGCTAGTCCACATGACACATGACTGCCAGTTAGTTCCAGTTTGTCTGGCAGGTTTTTACATTAATTTTATTTGCCTGGCAGCTATTTATCTGGCAGTTTCTTTCATTAATTTTACTTGTCAGACAGCATCTTTTATTAATTTTACTTGTCTGGCAGCTTTTTTGTCAGACAAGCTAGCTTCTTTCATTAATTTTACTTGCCAGGCATCTATTTATCTGGCAGCTTCTTTCATTAATTTTATTTGGCTGACAGATTTTTGTCTAGATGCTTCTTTCATTAATTAAACTTGTCTGATAGCCTTTTTAGCTGGCAGCTTCTTTTGCTTACTTTACTTGTCTGACAGCTTTTTGTCTAGCAGATTCTTTCATTAATTTAACTTATCTGGCAGTGTCTTTCATTAATTTTACTTGTCTGGCAGCTTTTTGTCAGACAAGCTAGCTTCTTTCATTAATTTTACTTTTTCTTATTTATTGACAGCTTTTTGTCTGGCAGTTTCTCTCATTAATTTTACTTGTCAGCCAGCATCTTTAATTAATTTTACTTGTCTGGCAGCTTTTTTGTCTGGCTGCTTCTTTCATTAATTAAACTTGTCTGACAGCCTTTTAGTTGGCAGCTTCTTTCATTAATTTTACTTGCCTGACAGCTTTTTGTCTAGCAGCTTCTTTCATTAATTTAACTTGTCTTGCAGCATATTTCATTAATTTCACTTGTTTAGCAGCTTTTTTTGTCAGACAAGCTAGCTTTTTTCATTAATTTTACTTGTTCTAATTTGTTGACAGCTTTTTGTCTGGCAGCTTCTTTCATTAATTTGATTTGCCAGGCAGCTATTTATCTGGCAGTTTGTTTTATTAATTTTACTTGTCTGGCAGCTTTTTTGTCAAACAAGCTAGCTTATTTCATTATATTTACTTGGCTGACAGATTGTGTCTCTATGGTTACTGTTTCCCTTCAGATACAATATTAACCTCCTTGTATTCAATTCATGTTATTTCTTTTGTTAAAAAACAATGAAATTATTGTCGTTGTGCTTTTTATTTTTATGATGAACTTGTGTAAGGTTTGTTACTATAATTTACTTTGATGTCTTTGATTGATATGCAGATGCTATAATAAGTGATTGATTGATTGATTGATTGATTGATTGAATATTAAGCATTATTTTTATGCATTCGAGGGCTGACAGACAATCGGTTACCTTACCACTGTTTCCAGGGATTCTGGAAGGTTAACCAGTATTTGAGCACACCCCATCTCCACATGTAACTGATAACTTTCCTACTTGAATCAGCGGTGAGAGACGAATGATAATGAGACACAATGTCTTATATTAATCATCACAGAGACTGTTTCATGGTTGGGATTCTAACTCATGACCCTATATTGATAGTCAGACGTGCTTCCAACTAGGCTAATTGGGCCTGGCTACAAGTGTTTGAAAAATATTTATTTCATTTGGCATTTATTTTCTCTGTACAAAAAATGAAGTTCCTCGTTTTTCAGTTTTGCCGTTCACTGAAATGAACCTTATTTCACATCCGCAGTTCTTTATTTAAACCATTAGACCATCATTAAATATGTTTGTTTGCTGTACTCCAACCCAGTGTTTTCATGTGGGTAGTTAACCCTTTACTCCATAGATACGCATTTCCCGCACCAATCACAGAAGGCCTTTAAAAAACAGTGCAGGAAGAGTTCAGATTGCTCATTATGAGCACTGTTTTCCACTCTGTCAGTTATTATAAACATAATTCACCCAATAATTCATAAGACTTTTATATGAGGTGTCCAAAGGCGTCTATATAGGAGGTGTCCAAAGGCATCTATATGAAGTAAAGGGTTAAAATTAAGTAGCTATTTTTTTTAACAAAATGGGTAATTTATTTATTTGGACCACCCAGAAAAATAAATACTCATAGCCATTAATGAGGTCATAGTTTTTATGACTAATGCAAGGATTTTATTTTGGCCATTTTTATAGCCATTATTGGGTCATATTCCCAATGGCAAATAGTATCTTTTTTTCCAAATTGAGTGGTAAAAATTTCCAATTGAAAGCTTCAATAATTGTCAATTGAAACTTGCCATAATTCCTTTATAAAATAAACAAAGTTTTCGGGTATTTAGTATGGCATTGATTCTTTAATTAAATGGCCAGAGAAGCAACTTTTATGAAGTTAAACAAATATATTTAATGCAAAAGTTTTCCAAAAGTTAATGAAAAGGCTGCTAAAATTCCCAATTCCAAGGGTATGGGTCATCTCCCAAAATGGTGAAAAAAAACACTGCTGGTTGAAATCCTTGTCCAGTATGCAAAAACGGTTGTTCTTCAGTGGCAGGTTATTGCCAACATGTTAACTGTGGTTTTTGATATTGAGGGTGCCAACATGTCAACCATGGTGTTTGAGATTGAGGTTGCCAACATGTCAACTTTGGTGTTTGATATTGAGGGTGCCAACACATCAACTTTGATGTTTGATATTGAGGGTGCCAACATGTCAACTGTGGTGTTTGATATTGAGGGTGCCAACATGTCAACTGTGGTGTTTGATATTGAGGGTGCCAACATGTCAACCATGGTGTTTGAGATTGAGGTTGCCAACATGTCAACTTTGGTGTTTGATATTGAGGGTGCCAACACATCAACTTTGATGTTTGATATTGAGGGTGCCAACATGTCAACTTTGGTGTTTGATATTGAGGGTGCCAACATGTCAACTTTGATGTTTGATATTGAGGGTGCCAACATGTCAACTGTGGTGTTTGATATTGAGGGTGCCAACATGTCAACCGTGGTGTTTGATATTGAGGGTGCCAACATGTTAACTGTGGTTTTTGATATTGAGGGTGCCAACATGTCAACCATGGTGTTTGAGATTGAGGTTGCCAACATGTCAGCTTTGGTGTTTGATATTGAGGGTGCCAACACATCAACTTTGATGTTTGATATTGAGGGTGCCAACATGTCAACTTTGGTGTTTGATATTGAGGGTGCCAACATGTCAACTGTGTTGTTTGATATTGAGGGTGCCAACATGTCAACCTTGGTGTTTGATATTGAGGGTGCCAACATGTTAACCGTGGTGTTTGATATTGAGGGTGCCAACATGTTAACTGTGGTTTTTGATATTGAGGGTGCCAACATGTCAACCATGGTGTTTGATATTGAGGTTGCCAATATGTCAACTTTGGTGTTTGATATTGAGGGTGCCAACACATCAACTGTGGTGTTTGATATTGAGGGTGCCAACACATCAACTTTGATGTTTGATATTGAGGGTGCCAACATGTCAACTGTGGTGTTTGATATTGAGGGTGCCAACATGTCAACTGTGGTGTTTGATATTGAGGGTGCCAACATGTCAACCATGGTGTTTGAGATTGAGGTTGCCAACATGTCAACTTTGGTGTTTGATATTGAGGGTGCCAACACATCAACTTTGATGTTTGATATTGAGGGTGCCAACATGTCAACTTTGGTGTTTGATATTGAGGGTGCCAACATGTCAACTGTGTTGTTTGATATTGAGGGTGCCAACATGTCAACCTTGGTGTTTGATATTGAGGGTGCCAACATGTTAACCGTGGTGTTTGATATTGAGGGTGCCAACATGTTAACCGTGGTGTTTGATATTGAGGGTGCCAACATGTTAACTGTGGTTTTTGATATTGAGGGTGCCAACATGTCAACCATGGTGTTTGATATTGAGGTTGCCAATATGTCAACTTTGGTGTTTGATATTGAGGGTGCCAACACATCAACTTTGGTGTTTGATATTGAGGGTGCCAACACATCAACTTTGATGTTTGATATTGAGGGTGCCAACATGTCAACTGTGGTCTTTGATATTTTACTAACACACTTAAGCAACTTGTGGCCAACTTATATTAACATCTCATTGGGAGGGAAAGTCACTTACCAGCTTGATTGTTACTCATAATGGTTTAACCCTTTACTCCATAGATACACGTTTTCCCGCACCAATCACAGAAGGCCTTTGAAAACAGTGCAGGAAGAGTTCAGATTGCTCGTGACGAGCAATCTGAACACTTCCTGCACTGTTTTCCACTCTGTCAGTTAATATAAACATAATTCACCCAATAATTCAAAAGCCTTCTATATTACGTGTCCAAAGGCGTCTATATTAGAGGTGTCCAAAGGCGTCTATATGAAGTAAAGGGTTAAAAAAAAAATATATATATATATGAATATTCTGAATTAAATGCTGCGCTGTAATTTTTGATTAATAAATTCTGGTTGATTATAATTTTATTAAGTTACCCTGTAAATGAAATAATAACAACTACGCTAGCACCATTATCTATTGTCAGAACAGAGCACGTTAAAGAATAATATGAAACATCTTTGAGAGGCACATAATGTTTTGTAAGCCTGAATGATATAGGTAAATGACTAAAAACACTTTTCCTCTGAAAAAAAAAAAAAATAAATTTTAGTAAGTTAAACAGTGGTTAGTGTAGTGAGGGGATAGATACAATTTTTTTTTTATTGAAATACATATTTTTTTTATATGGCATACTTGCAACTTTGAATATTGTAATTTTTCTACCACATGCCACAATCCTCAGAACGACTATAACTTACACTAAAATTTCCCTGCTTCAAGGCATATTTTCTATATTTGTTATCCACATGTATATAGCCAGCTGTCGTCGAGGCAGTCACATGACCCATGTCGGTAAATAAACATCACAATTTCTGCTTCAGAAAAATTAATCCCTTTTATTGGTGGTTGATTTATTCTCCAGTGGGTGCCCATATATTAGGTGCTGACGATACCATTGTTAATCCAGTTTCTCATCTCGGCTACCTGGAAGACGGATCAATGTGTTTAATATAAAACCTTTGTCATTTATACACTTCTTAATGTGACTGACGTCAACAGCAATTGGGTAAAAACGCTCCTGTATAATTATTATCTTCATTGTAAAGAGCTTAATTAACAGATCCACAATCTATCCCTAATTATAATATTGCCGTAATAAATTAATTGCTAGATTATCATCCCTGTCTGCTCCCTAATTTTCATGCTGTCCCAACACTTTTTATTTTCATAAAAAAAAAAAAAAATTATAAATAAAAAAAAATATATAAATAAAAATTACCCACCCTCCCCGATTTTAAGAAATATTTGGGTGATAATAATATAATTTATAATGGCCTATCAGAGTGACCCATTGTTTGAAAGAAAAAAAATAATGTTCCAAAAAAAAAAAATAAGACCTTCCTTAAAAAATGTTTCTTTGTTGTGCTGCAACCATGTTATTTTTAACGTGAATTGATAGCTAGTTAATTGATTTTTTTTTATGCTCCCAAAAACTTAATTTAGATGTCGTATAGTAATGGCAGCATCCGTCCGTCTGTCCGTCCATCAGGTATTTCGTTTCCAGCCTGTAACTTTGTTATGCATAGATAGATTTTGTTGATACTTGCTACAAATGATCAACATAACATGATGACGTGTCGCAAGTAAGACCCATACCCATACCTCAAATGTCAAGGTCACAATTTGGGATTGTTTGACAACACTTTGAGTTTGTGTGAGATTTTCATAACTTTGTCTTGCATAGATGGATTTTGTTAATACTAGCTACAAATGATCAACATAACATGACAGTGTGTCGTGCGTTACATCCAGAATCCCACTTCAAAGGTCAAGGTCACAATTTAACTTTGGTTGATGACACTTTCAGTCTGATTGAGTTTTCTTGTCCATTCTGAAACTTTGTCACCTATGGATAAATTTCAAAAACACTTGGCTCAATTCATCAGCATGAAATTACAGAGTGTCACTTGTAAGACCCACATGTATGCACACCTCAAAGGTCAAGGTCACACTTTGAGTTTGTTTGACAACACTTTCAGTCTATGTACCATAAACATCGTCATCATTATCAGTATCACTACCATAAACATCGTCACCATTATCAGTATCACCACCATAAACATCATCATCATTATCAGTATCACCACCATAAACATCATTATCAGTATCACCACCATAAACATCATCACCATTATCAGTATCACCACCATAAACATCATCATCATTATCAGTATCACCACCATAAACATCATCACAATAAACATCATTATCAGTATCACCACCATAAACATCATCATCATTATCTGTATCACCACCATAAACATCATCATCATTATCAGTATCACCACCATAAACAACATCACCATTATTAGTATCACCAACATAATCATCATCATCATCAATACAGTATCACCACCATAAACATCATCATTATCAGTATCACCACCATAAACATCATCATCATTATCAGTATCACCACCATAAACATCATCACCATTATCAGTATCACCACCATAAACATCATCATTATCAGTATCACCACCATAAACATCATCACCATTATTAGTATCACCACCATAATCATCATCATCATCATTTCAGTATAACCACCATAAACATCATCATTATCAATATCACCACCATAAACATCATCATCATTATCAGTATCACGACCATAAACATCATCACCATTATCAGTATCACCACCATAAACATCATCATTATCAGTATCACCACCATAAACATCATCATCATTACCAGTATCACTACCATAAACATCATCATCATTACCAGTATCACAACCATAAACATCATTATCAGTATCACCACCATAAACTTCATCATCACCATTATCAGTATCACTACCATTAACATCATCATCATTATCAGTATCACCACCATAAACAACATCATTATCAGAATCACCACCATAAACATCATCATTATCAGTATCACCACCATAAACATCATCATCACCATTATCAGTATCACCACCATAAACATCATCATTATCAGAATCACCACCATAAACATCATCATTATCAGTATCACCACCATAAACATCATCATCATTATCAGTATCACCACCATAAACATCATTATCAGTATCACCACCATAAACACCATCATCATTATCAGTATCATTACCATAAACATCCTCATTATTACCAGTATCACCACCATTAACATCATCATTATTATCAGTATCACCACCATAAACATCATCATCATTATCAGTATCGTTACCATAATCATCATCATTATTACCAGTATCACCACCATAAACATCATTATTATCAGTATCACCACCATAAACATCATTATCAGTATCACCACCATAAACATCATCATTATCAGTATCATTACCATGAACATCATCATTATTACCAGTATCACCACCATAAACATCATTATCAGAATCACCACCATAAACATCATCATTATCAGTATCACCACCATAAACATCATCATTATCAGTATCACCACCATAAACATCATTATCAGAATCACCACCATAAACATCATCATTATCAGTATCACCACCATAAACATCATCATTATCAGTATCACCACCATAAACATCATTATCAGTATCACCACCATAAACATCATTACCAGTATCACCACTATAAACATCATTATTATCAGTATCACCACCATAAACATCATCATCATTACCAGTATCACGACCATAAACATCATCATCATTACCAGTATCACGACCATAAACATCATCATTATCAGTATCACCACCATAAACATCATTATCAGTATCACCACCATAAACATCATCATTATCAGTATCACCATCGTAAACATCATTATCAGTATCTCCACCATAAACATCATCACCATTATCAGTATCACCACCATAAACATCATTATCAGTATCACCACCATAAACATCATCACCATTATCAGTATCATCATCGTAAACATCATTATCAGTTTCACCACCATAAACATCATCACCATTATCAGTATCACCATTGTAAACACCATTATCAGTATCACCACCATAAACATCATTATCAGTATCACCACCATAAACATCATCATTATCAGTATCACCACCATAAACATCATCATTATCAGTATCACCACCATAAACATCATTATCACCACCATAAACATCATCACCATTATCAGTATCACGACCATAAACATCATCATCATTACCAGTATCACGACCATAGACATCATTATTATCAGTATCACCACCATAAACATCATTATCAGTATCACCACCATAAACATCATTATTATCAGTATCACCACCATAAACACCATCATCATTACCAGTATTACGACCATAAACATCATCATTATTACCAGTATCACGACCATAAACATCATCATTATCAGAATCACCAACATAAACATCATCATTATCAGTATCATCACCATAAACATCATCATTATCAGTATCACCACCATAAACATCATTATCAGTATCACAACCATAAACATCATCACCATTATCAGTATCACCATCGTAAACATCATCATCATCATCACCACCATAAATATCATCATCACCATTATCAATATCACCATTATCAGTATCACCACCGTAAACACCATTATCAGTATCACCTACATAAATAACACCGTCACCATTATCAGTATCACCACCATAAATAACATCATCACCATTATCAGTATCACCACCATAAATATCATCATCACCATTATCAGTATCATCACCATAAATATCATCATCACCATTATCAGTATCACCATCGTAAACATCATCATCATCATTATCAATATCGCCACCATAAACATCATCATTATCAGTATCACCACCATAAACATCATCACCATTATCAGTATCACCGCCATAAACATCATCACCATTACCAGTATCACCACCATAAATATCATCATCACCATTATCAGTATCACCACCATAAATATCATCATCACCATTATCAGTATCACCACCATAAACATCACCATTATCAGTATCACCGCCATAAATATCATCACCATTATCAGTATCACCAACATAAACATCATCTACATTATCAGTATCACCACCATAAACATCGTCATCATCATTTCAGTATCACCACTATAAACATAATCATCATCATCAGTATCACCACCATAAACATCATTATCACCATTACCAGTATCACCGCCATAAACATCATCACTATAATCATCGTCGCCACCATAAACATCATCATCAGTTTAGTCTTCATTATGACTATATTCTTCATAACTGTCACCATGTGACCATAATTTGATACAACCAATCACCATGTGACACTACCATCATGTGACACAACCAACCAGCATGTGACACAACCTACCATAATGTAACAACCTACCACCACATGACCATAATTTGACACAACTGATCACCATGTGACACAACCTACCACCATGTGACACTACCTTCATGTGACACTACCACCATTTTACACAACCTACCATCATGTGACACTACCGTTATGTGAGACTATCATCATGTGACACAACCTACTATCATTTGACACAACCTAACATCATGTAACACAACCTACCATCATGTGTCCCTCCATCTTTTGATACTACCTTCATGATTGTGACACGTTCATCATGTGACACAACCATCATGTGACACAACCTACCATCATGTAACACTAACATCATGTGACACAACCTACCATCATGTAACACTAACATCATGTGACACAACCATCATGTGACACAACCTACCATCATGTAACACTAACATCATGTGACACAACCTACTAACATGTGGCACAACCAACTATCATTTGACACAACCTACCATCATGTGACTCAACCTACCATCATGTGACACAATCTACCATCATGTGACACTTCCATCATGTGACACAATCTACCATCATGTGACACAACCTACCATCATGAGACACTTTCAGCATGTGACACAACCTACCATCATGTGACACTTCCATCATGTGACACAACCTACCATCATGTGACACAACATACCATCATTGACACTACCATAATGTGACACTACCTACCATCATGTGACATTACCATCATGTGACACTACTATAGTTACGTTGCTGGTTTGATAACCCTGTAGGAATCTATGTGATTTCTCTCTACGATTTCAATTTAGCAAATATTACGTATGCAATGTTTGATTACCCAGATTGCTGTGTAAACATGGCCATATGCTGCCATGGACTTTTACGATATTGACTCGTTGCAAGCTGCTGTCTGAACCAGATTGGACAAGCACCTGGTTGAAGTGAACCAATGTTACAGGATCTGTCTGCTAAGGTTTTGGAATACGTCTTAAAATTTGGATGAATATTGAATAGATAAATTGACGGCAATAATGGTGGTAAAGGTGGTGGTGGTGGTGGTGATGATGATGATGATGATGATGATGATGGTGATGATAATTAAATTAATTACATTTAAAAAAAAATACCTTCAATCCTGTCTTAAGCAGTCATTCAAGGGAAGAAGCAAGAGTGGCCTTTTTAGACAGGTTGTTGCTAAATAAAGGTATATTTTCTAGATTAGCATGGATGGGAAATACCAAATGTGGCTTTTTAAGACAAGTGACCGATTACACAGGTTTTACTGTATATTAAAAGTTTACAAATTTCACCACGGTTTACACCTTTGCTTCATTAATTGATAAAATAATTCTGATTCATTCATAGAAAATCTGGCTCTTCCAAAAGTAAAGGTCATGCATGTACAGGAAGATCCCCCACCCCCCCCCCCCACCCCCTCTGCCTGCGTGCCAGGCAGTATTGAAGTTAAGCTCTCTGCCAATATCACATTTGAAGAGTTTCTATGTATGAAGTTATAAAACACATTCCTGCAATATTGCTTGTATAAACAAAACACATCTGCTCAGTAATTTCTGGAGAACAGCTGCAAACCAGTCTGAGAGTGATTCTGTAGTAGAAGCAGTCTCCTGCACCTGGTTTCAGAATCACTTGGATGATTGAAGTAAAATTGAATACTAAAGCTTATATGCAGGAAAAGCATCTAGGTGATTGTGATTTCAGACTTGTTGCACAACTGCATATAGTTCTAATTAACACTGATTACAAAATATAAACATGTAACCAGTCAAAATCTGTTGTACAATCAGGGCTGGAAAATTCCACTTGTCCTCTTGCCATGACTGACAAGTGCACATTTGGTCAGGACTAGTAAGATTTAAGAAACTGACGATAATATTTCTTTTATTGTAAGCATTTAATAAAAAATGTTGGGAAGGGAGGACGAGAAGCTTTCACAAGAAATATCAAACCCTGACAATTATATACAAGTCTCTTACTGCTGATACAAGTGGGAAAGTAATCAGTTACTTGTGGGGGTAGGGTGTGCTCAAGCACTGGTTAACCTTTCAGGATCCCAGGAAACAGTGGTTAGGTTAACTGATCGTCTGTTAGCCCTTGATGGCATAAAATGATGTTAAATATTAAATTATACAAGTGTGATATATTTAATAATGAAAGAATGTTTTTGCTAAGTTCCTTTTTGTTTGCGAGAAAAAATGGTAGCTAAAACTGCCTTACAATACATAAATATCACGGAAAACGAATTCTGAATCCATTTCTTAACTTTTTTGTTCGTCTTTTTTCCGCTATCAATCACACAAGCAATGTATTTAGTCTATAATAACTCTGTAATTACAGTTCAATTTCCGTCAACAAATATGCCACATTTACACTACAGGGTGCCTCTTATTGATCCTTGCTTTTCTAGGGCAGAAATCATCGAGGATGTTGGGCGAGAAAGGTGGATGATTAGCTCTATAGTGGTTTGGGCGGAACAAAAGAAGTTCAAATATTTTATTTGTTAATTGAATTTTTATAGCTAATTAATTGATTAAAAAGCCCCATTTAACATCCAAAAGGTTGGGACAGCATGAAAATTGGGGGAGGGGGGTGGGATGATAATCTAGCAATTAACCCTTTACTTCATGTAGACGCCTTTGGACACCTAATATAGACACGTTTGGACACCTAATATAGAAGGCTTTTGAATTATTGGGTGAATTATGTTTATATTAACTGATAGAGTGGAAAACAGTGCAGGAAGTGTTCAGATTGCTCGTTACGAGCAATCTGAACTCTTCCTGCACTGTTTTCAAAGGCCTTCTGTGATTGGTGCGGGAAAACTCGTATCTATGGAGTAAAGGGTTAATTTATCATGACTTAATACAAAACAATGAACTTCAGTCCAAATGTGTATTTTTTAAAGCAACACATCCACATTTAAACTTTTTTAAAAAGTTTTTCAATTGAGTTGTGAGCACATTTCCCATACATAAATATATGGTCAGTGAGCTGTATATGTGCTAACAAACACTATCCAGAACGCTTTAGAATTATAAAAAAAAAGATGTCCAAATTATAAAGCGTGACAAACGCTTTATAAATTATTTTTAAATTGCGTAGTGTACTTTACCTGCCTTGAAAGTCATTTTGACAATTTTTTTTGACTCGGGTGAGTTACACGCTTGTTTTATAAAGTGTTAGTCACGCATTATAATTTGGGCATCATTTTGTTCACGATTGTGTTTATATGCTCATATACAGCTAATTGATCATATGTTTGTATGGGAAATGTGCTCATAACTCAATTAAAAAATTTTTTTTTAAAGTTCAAACGTGGATGTGTTGCTTTAAAGTAGGGTTCTGCTAATATTGCCTGTTTGTTAACATTCGGTAAACCAAAAACACTCCGGTCGTTTTCTGACGATTCTCCAATGTTCAAAAGTACATAAATTGATGATGTAATACACATTAATATGCGTAAGGCACAGATCAGATTGTTAGGTAAAATTCACAGATTCGTGAATAAAATTATAAAGAGCAAAATAGGTGAAATAGGTGCGGTGTACATTGTATTGATTCCGGAAAACAATATTTGGATGTGTTTGTATGTTGGGAAGCAAAGAAACATTCTCTTAATTTTGTTTTCTAGCGGGTCGTCGTTGGCCGAGTGGTCTAAGGCGCTGTCTCAAGGTCACTTACCTCTCTCTCACTGCGTAGGTCATAGGTTTAAGTCCTGCTCGCTCCAATAACTATGTGAGAAAATTTGTCGGTAACATTCGGAAGGTTCTACTCAGATTCATTTGGTGATCTTCCTCCACCAATAAAACTGAATTTGTCATAAATAACATGAAAAACATTGAAAATGGCTTAAATCCCTTTAAAAAAAAAAGTGTTTTTTTTTCTTAAGTATGAAAATAATTGAAAGTTTTTTATTGATATTTTTGGGGGAGGTAAAACACACTCTGTGTCCTGCACATCGGCGAATGTTTGACCTAGTGACTTCCCGCAAACAGTTCAGGATACCATAGACAGACTTATACATTCATTTAAATTTTCTTTCCTGGTCTGACAATATATGCTTGATTAGCGTTCTGTAGGAATGACTCTGATGCAGTACTCCAGATGAGGCCATAATAGATTAACTGCTAGATTATCATCCCTAGATTATCATCCCTGCCTTCTCCCTAACTGTCATGCCTTTCCAACCTTTATTTATTTTCATAAAAATTGAACAAAATTAAAATAACATATATTATTTTTTTCATAAAAAAAAAACATCAAAAATTTTAGAAATAAAAATAAAATCCTCCCTCTCTCCCCCTTTTTAAGAAAAATTTGGATGATAATCTTACAATTTATTTATAATGGCCTAAGCCCTGATTATTGAATATTTAACCCTTTACTTCATATTGATGCCTTTGGACACCTTTAATATTGAAAGCATTAATTCACCACGTATCAGTAATGGGTGAATTATGTTTATATTAACTAACAGAGTGGAAAACAGTGCAGGAAGTGTTCAGATTGCTCGTGAGGAGCAATCTGAACTCTTCCTGCACTGTTTTCAATGACCTTCTGTGATTGGTGTGGGAAAATGCGTATCTATGGAGTAAAGGGTTAAGCATTGATATTGTTGAATCATAAAGCCCTGAAATTTAGAGTAAGAGCACTGGATAACTGCAGGTAATGTCAGTGTTGATAAGTTTATTTTAAGAAACACTTTGATTAAATTGTTCATTTTTACCCATAACATTTGGAAAATAAGCATTATACACATATTTAAGGAGTTAAATGCTCATTTGAAGAAAAGCTCGGTAAATCTGGAGCACAGCTGAGGTAGCTTGTTTGGCTCTCTTATACTATACACAGCTTTTTTTAAATGACAAATACGATAAGATGGAAGCATCTGATAGAAGTTAAAAATGTTAATGCTTAACTTTCTTTCAGATATTCTTCTAATCTTTATGGTCTTGTGTGCAGAAATGTATTTTTATCTTTCCGCTTTCCATGTACTGTGAAGGTCACAGCATCTGGATCAGACGCCTTTGTTTGGCAGTTGAGTTTGAGGTCTGAAAAAAGATCTATGTGTGTATAGGGACATATCACAATGTTGACTTTTGTGTAGGATTGAGGTCTTAGGGATGTAAAGGGACGGATATGTGTGCGCAGATGTGATGACATTTTGTGTTTCATTTTGGTAATTAAACAAAATATGCTATAATAGTTGCTGATTTTGATATATACAGTCAAACCTGTCTTAAGCGGCCAGTTAAGGGAAGGAGAAAAAGTAGCCTTTTAAGACAGGTGGTTGCTTAATACAGGTTAATTTGCTCTGAAAACATAGAAATGGGAAATGGCAAATGTGTCTGTTTAGGACAAGTGACTGCTTAATAAAGGTGACCACTAACACAGGTTTTACTGTATATATATATGTGTGTGTGTATGTGTGCGCCTTTTCACCAGGCCCGGTTAGCTCAGTCGGTAAAGTGTCTAAATACCAATCCAGAGAACGCGAGTTGTAATTCCCGACTAGCCAGTCTCAGTAGCGTTTGGTATTTGTATGACATTACGTCTCATTGTCATTCGTCTCTCACTGTTGATTCAAGTGGGGAAGTTATCAATTATTTGTTGAGATGGGTGCACTAGACTGCTGATTGACATTCATGGGTACCAGGCAATGGGGGTTATGGGGGTTAGGTTAACTAATTATTTGTTAGCCTTCGATGGCAAAAAAACAAAAAATGTTTTTCTTGTTTCTCCATTCAAAGGAATTTCTGTAGGCTAAGAGAAGATAATATTTTTGTAATTTTAAAAAAAAAAAAAAGTTAAAGAAAAACTGTACGGTAATTGGACACAGTGTCGAGCAGCAGATGATATTTATTTAAGATACAGGATACTTCTCTGTTATTTAGTTTAAAATGATCATTTATAAATATTTTTGTGGTATAAAAACATTGTCATTCTGTTGTCATAGAAATAAATGAGATGGATCACGCTTATAACAGTGGGGTTATCAATTAGACAAGGTCACAGGGTGCAGTATATTGACAAGTCAACAAGTCAGTGACATTTGTTGATTATAAATGATATATTATTGTGTTTTTGGCAGCCAATTAGCTGTCCGGAGTACCTGGTTTGTCCAGTTAACTTACTTGCGGAAGGACAGTGGTTCTACTCGGTCTGACTCGGTCTGAGGTCTTCCTCTGCGAGAAAAACTGGATATGCCATATATAACCTGAAATGTGTTGGAAATGGCGTTAAACCCTATTCAAAAAAAAAAAAATTTGTCAAGTTAAATAACCCTTTACTTATCACTGGACATATAGTAGATTTCACAGGAGTGTTTATTTATTGTTGAATTTATCAACCGAGTTGAAAAACATATATTATGCGAGGCTCTGCTGAGCATTGTATTATTTTCCCCAACAAGTTTGATATGTATGTAAGATGAATGTAAGATTCGTTTTATCACATAACTCGGGAAAGTTTACATTAACCATTTATTTAACAGATTTTCTCTATCTTGCGCGCACAAAATTACCTTTTTATGCGCACAAAATAACCTTTTTATGTGTCTACGTGCCGTAAAGCATTCATTCATTATATAAGGAACAAGAAAAAAATTGGGCATTGTTTTGAGTCATCGTATTATTATGTTAAAATTTAGATGTATTCTGTTTGGGCTGGAGGAGGGAGCCTGTATGTGGTAGGGGATGGGGACTGTGTGGTAGGGGATGGGGACTGTGTGGTAGGGGATGGGAACTGTGTGGTAGGGGATGGGGACCTGTGTGGTAGGGGATGGGGACTGTGTGGTAGGGGATGGGGACTGTGTGGTAGAGGATGGGGACCTGTGTGGTAGGGGATGGGGACTGTGTGGTAGTGGATTGGGACTGTGTGATAGGGGATGGGGATTGTGTGGTAGGGGATGGGGACTGTGTGGTAGGGGAACGGGACTGTGTGGTAGGGGATGGGGACCTGTGTGGTAGGGGATGGGGACTGTGGTAGTGGATGGGGACTGTGTGGTAGGGGATGGGGATTGTGTGGTAGGGGGTGGGTACTGTGTGGTAGGGGATGGGGACTTTGTGGTAGGGGATGGGGACTGTGTGTGGTGAAAGGATGTTAGTGTACAGGTTGTAGGGTGTGGTGAAAGGGTGTAAGTGTACAGGTTTGTGGGTGTGGTGAAAGGGTGTTAGGGTGCAGGTTGTAGGGTGTGGTGAAAGGGTGTTAGGGTGCAGGTTTGTGGGTGTGGTGAAAGGGTGTTAGTGTACAGGTTGTAGGGTGTGGTGAAAGGGTGTTAGGGTGCAGATTGGTGGGTGTAAGGGCATGAGGAATAGGTGGATGTTGTAATGTGTGACAAAACCCAAAATTTGGTGGTCACTGAAAACCCTGGATGTGGTGATGGTGAGGGAATTGTTGGTATTTGTTTAAGCTATAGTAGAAACTACATGACTACTCTCTGTATATGAATGAAATCCAACAATGCTGAATGTGATTTAAGCTTGTAGAATAGAATTTTCCACAGCACAATTTATATCAATAAATTTATGTGTACAGCAAAATGAACACAATATATACCTATTATTTGAGGCACTTGTTTATAAATACAATTCCATAATAAATAAACTGCTAGATTATCATCCCTGCCCGCCCCTTTTTTATTTCCATAAAAAAAAATAAATGTATTTAAAAAAAATCCCAACCCTGCCAAAATATTCACTTAATGTTTATAACTTGAATTGCTTGTGGGTGGGGAATCTCTTAGTTTTTCAAGTTTATTATATTTTATATTTTCATCCGCAGATGTTTTCACCTCCTGTTAGTGGGGTCAGCTCAATGAAGGGTCAAGGTCATCCACATCCTGGAAACCAAGGTCAAGGTCATCCATCAATGGACATGTACAATGCGTACAAACAAGGTAAGCAGTACTTCTAGTGTTAATTGTTATGCTCCCTGAATTACAGATATTTATACGGAGATGTTCATGGCCTGTCATCCACCGTTTCTGAAATTTGGGAAGCCTGTTTCTACAGTAGATTATTCAGCTCACCTGAGCTTTTGTGATCACCCTGTGTCTGTCGTCCGTCCGTTCTTAACATTTGCTTTAAATGACTTTCTGAAACAGCTTGATAGATTCTCACTAGATTTAATAAGGAACATTCTCAGACTCTCTCAAGTTTATTTAAATCGTAACCCTGGGGTGGTAAAACTTTCCCAAAACCACAAGGCCCCAAGCTTTCATAGTTGGCATGTAGCAGTATCACTCTCAGGTTTGATCATGCCATGACCCAGGAGTGAAAAGTAGCTCCCCAAAGGATGAGCATTGTTTAGTCTGTGCGATCATCCGTCTGTCTGTGAATGTGTGTGAAAGTATTGAAGGGAAACGCTAGGTGGAGTGAAGAACCGTAACTCTATCTTGAATAGTTACAGAATTATCTCCCCTCTTGTACTTCAGATAAAGTGTAGTTAGTGCTGTTGATAAAGGCACAATATGTTGTTGATCAGCTGATGGTATCATATTGCATGTAATTAATAAATGTCATAATTAAAATAAAAAAAACATCACCTGTTACACCGTTATGTTTCAGTGACATGCGGTTAATTGTCGTTGATATTTGTATGGATAACATGTGTGTTATCGTGATAGAATTTATATAAAAAATATTATATGCAATTGTCATAACTTTGAAGTTAACTTTTAATATAGTCTTTCAAAGTACAGATTTCCATGAAAACGACCTTGACCTATTTAAATGAAATAAAAAATCATATGATTGAAACTGCCTATAAATGTGCAATTGTCGTGATTCTCATTGTGTATTTTAGATGTAGTTGTTCAATGTACATAATTATTTTCTAGAAAACGACCTTGACCTCATTTAACAAGAAGTGATATAGTAATGTTATATGCTAAAATTGTTTAGGTAGTGCTCCTTTTTGTTGGAGACTCATGAAATATTTATAAATGTAGTTAATACTGCGGTGGAGGTCTGACTTGCCAAAATGACTAGTCCTCTGCACGAGGGTAAATAAATGAACTTAAACATACAGTGGAGACTTTGCTACGTAGCGGCTGCCTCACAAGCAGAAGGTCATACATTCCATACCATATCTTACTAGAGACTTCGCCATTTCGTGCTTAGCATTTAAAGGAAACTTCTAGATCTGATCGGTCATATGTCAATATAAAGTGACTGGTTAGTTTAAACTTATTTATTTTACATTGATTGTGAAACAAGTTTTTACAACTTAGACAAATCACGCTTGAAGTCTGACTGGTTAGAACCAGTACTAAGTATATGCAGAAAAACATCTTGTTCAAGGACACCACACATAGCCATGGCAGAGGATCGAACCCACGACCCTCCAATCATGGACACCACACATAGCTATGGCAGAGGATCGAATCCACGACCCTCCAATCATGGACACCACACATAGCCATGGCAGAGGATCGAACCCACGACCCTCCAATCATGGGTCTGACGCTTCACCGCTGGACCACATGCTCCGCACTGGTTGGAGTATCGTACCGTGTGTCTGCAGCACGTTACTCCAATGTGGCAGTGCTTTGGATACTATTCCAAGCAGCCACCATTGTGATATGACTGGAAAACTGTTAAAAGTGACCTAAACACCCTGCAATACAGTACAGCAATGTCAGCAAATTAATCAGACAAAATGTATTTTATTTGTCGACGCTGATGAGGTTATCCTGTTACGCTGCAATGAATGGGCAAGATAACAATCAGAATCTGAATTATAAACAAAGCTTCCATTATAACACCTGTAATATAATCAAACCCAGCTGCTCAGTTCTCATTCAGTTTATCGGCCATTATACTAGGAACACTAGTAGCAGTAGAAATTGGCGGGGGGGGGGGGGGGGGGGGGGATTTGGGGAGTGTGGGGGGGTGGGGGGGGGCTTAGCCGCCCCAAAAACACCAGTGTTTCTTTTAGGTTCTGAGGATATGGATATGCCCTACAATTGATGGGCATGTTATTGTAATAGATATTTCGCTGTCGATGTGTTGTTGTTGTTTTTTTACCCCAACTATTTGACGAAAATTGGCCCCATTTTTGAATGCCAGTTAAACAGTTTAAAACAATGAAGATCTGGAGACACCTTTTCCTTGACTGGCATGTGAAGACTTGGGGTTTCTTTGTGATAAGTACAGTGTGGGTGGGGGTAGTGTGCCATGTGATAAGTACAGTGTGGGTGGGGGTAGTGTGCCATGTGATAAGTACAGTGTGGGTGGAGGTAGTGTGCCATGTGATAAGTACAGTGTGGGTGGAGGTAGTGTGCCATGTGATAAGTACAGTGTGGGTGGAAGTAGTGTGCCATGTGATAAGTGCAGTGCCAGTGGAGGTAGTGTGCCATGTGTTAAGTACAGTGTGGGTGGGGGTAGTGTGCCATGTGATAAGTACAGTGTGGGTGGAGGTAGTGTGCCATTTGATTAGTACAGTGTGGGTGGGGATAGTGTGCCATGTGATTAGTAGTGTGGGTGGGGGTAGTGTGCCATGTGATTAGTACAGTGTGGGTGGAGGTAGTGTGTCATGTGATTAGTAGTGTGGGTGGGGGTAGTGTGCCATGTGATTAATAATGTGGGTGGGGGTGGTGTGGCATGTGATAACTACAGTGCGGGTGGAGGTAGTGTGCCATGTGATAAGTTCAGTGCGGGTGGAGGTAGTGTGCCATGTGATAAGTACAGTGTGGGTGGAGGTAGTGTGCCATGTGATAAGTACAGTATGGATGGTTGTAGTGTGCCATGTGATGACTAGTGTGGGTGGAGGTAGTGTGCCATGTGATAAGTACAGTGTGGGTGGAGGTAGTGTGTCGTGTGATAAGTACAGTGCCGGTGGAGGTAGTGTGCCATGTGATAAGTACAGTGCAGGTGGAGGTAGTGTGCCATGTGTTTAGTACAGTGCCGGTGGAGGTAGTGAGTCATGTGATAAGTACAGTGCGGGTGGTGGTAGTGTGCCATGTGATAAGTACAGTGCAGGTGGAGGTAGTGTGCCATGTGTTTAGTATGGTATGGGTGGGGGTGGTGAGCCATGTGTTTAGTACGGTATGGGTGGAGGACGTGTACCATGTGATAAGTACAGTTTGTGGAGGTGACTGCCATGTGATAAGTACAGTTTGTAGAGGTGACTGCCATGTGATAAGTACAGTGGGTGGGGGAGAAGAATGTTGTGTGCATGTTGCTTTACCGGTGTTCAGTCTTCAATGGCGAAGCAACTTGGATAGAGCACACATGTTCTGTGTATTGGAAGTTGGGAGAGTTTCTGTTGATTAAATAGCTTACACAGATGTCTGTGGGGAATTGTAGTGGGGAGCATATGGCACCACAGCCTGTGCTGCCTAGTTCACAACTTCAGCGCTGCTTTTGGATACAGATTGATCTATAGTACTGTGGAGTTGGCTGGCTGCTGTTTTTTCTCTCAAATAGGTTTATTTGGGTCAGGTGGTTGACTGGTTTCCAGGAGAGAAGGAGAGATAGCAAGGCTGTATGATAGGGATATGTTCATATGCTGGGCTCAAGCACATTGCAGTTTTTGTTGGGGTTTTTTTGTGGGTTTTTTTATGAGGGATGGGTGGAATCAAATTGTTTTAAGAATGGATGAATCATTCTGAGTAGAAATACAAGACATGAAATATCAGTTTGGCAAACAAGTAATTCCAAACATTTTTGTCACAATATCGAACTACAATGATTGTAATATTATTTTTTTATATAAATATTAAATCTATTTTTGCAAATTTTGATATATCATGGGACTATTTAAACATAATTGGGTATCAAAACATATTTAAAAAATCACCGCAGCTAAAATGACTCTTCCAAAAGAACTTTTGTTTATAAAAACTGGACTTAATAATGCTAAAGCACATTTATAAATGTCTTTACTCTTTTCAAGATGGGATGACTGGGTCAGGTGTGATGTATTTGGGGTCAGGGAGGTTAACTTTGGGTCAGGTGTGATCAGGTATGTTAACTTTGGGTCAGGTGTGATCAAGTATGTTAACTTTGGGTCAGGTGTAATCAGGTATGTTAACTTTGGGTTAGGTGTGATGACTTGGTCTGGTCTGATGTATTTGGGGTCAGGTATGTTAACTTTGGGTCAGGTTTGTTAACTTTGGGTCAGGTGTT
This sequence comes from Panopea generosa, assembly GCA_029582155.1. Classification (NCBI taxonomy): domain Eukaryota; kingdom Metazoa; phylum Mollusca; class Bivalvia; order Adapedonta; family Hiatellidae; genus Panopea; species Panopea generosa. Next base: position 4,539,598 of record CM055912.1, on the reverse strand, counting down.
TTAACTTTAGGTCAGGTTCAAATAATTTGGGTAATATGTGAGCTGGGCCTGATTGGCTCAGTCAGTGATGCTTGACAATCAATCAAGAGCTTGTGAGTTCTAATCCCTGCCCGGCAACAGATCGATATACGACATTGTGTCCCAAGGCCTTGACTTTAGATATTTTGCATGTAGCATTGCACAGAGGTCTTGTAAAGCATCTATTGCTAGTAGAGTGTTCAGGTCCTCTTGGGGCTCTTGCTCAGACTGCTCTGGACAGTACTTCTGCAGTTTCTTGAACCCCAGGTACTGCGCAATATTACATTGAAGCAATAATAGTTGGCATGCAAAATCAGTTTTTTGCAGCTGTGTAGAAAAATCCAACTGCAGGTCAGATTGAACATCTGTGCAGACTGCTCTACACATTCACCTGTTTCCTATCTCCAGCACATGTGTTTTGTGTAGCTGTCTACAGACTGGTTCTCTACATATTTCACCTGTTTTATATCTCTGGCACATGTGTTTTGTGTACCAGCCTGATAGGAAACATATTCTGCTGCTGAAGTTAAAAATAGACCGTAATGGGGGTTGGTTCAAAAGTATGGAGTTTTACAGGAACGCACACTTTCACCAAATGGAAGGTTATGCTGTACGCTTCCTGAATGAGAGACATAACTGTAGTACCAAAACACATGAATTATGTTGTTATAGTAATGTAATAATTCATTTTTAGCAACTGGAACCGACACCAAAAAAAACATAGAAATCACTGCTAAATACTGATCACCAAGTGGATAAGCTTTTTGTACCCATTTTAATCGTTTTGGTATCCAATCGTGGGTTCAGTCAAGCCAACAACCTTCTTCCTGAAAGGTCGGGACATTGCAACTGTGCAGTTTAACCATTTAAATTTGAAAAAGTAATCATTGGTTGTGATTTCTATAATTATTTATGGTTTGAATTTTTTTTTTAAAATTCATAGATTTTTTTCATCTAATATTTCAAATCTCAGAATATAAAACCATTTTGATCAGGCCATTATAAATTAACTGCTATATTATCATCCCCACCCGCCCCTTAATTTTCATGCCGCCCCAACCCTTTTTATTTTCATTAAAAAAAAATCCTCCCCACCCCTTCCCCTTTTTAAGAAAAATTTGGATGATAATCTAGCAATTAATTTAGAATGGCCTTATCTGTACTTGGTTACTCAGGTGTATCCAACTGCTGATTGTAAATTCATCTCCAGACCTGCACTTGTAGACTATTGGTGCTCAGTAATGGAAAATACAATCTTTCCTGATGTGTTGAGGTGCAATTTACATGGAAGTTTTGCTTCCTTAAAGTCAGTATGTCAAGAAAAAATGATTTGTCTTAAAAAATAAAATTATTTTAAAATTAATAAAAAGCATCTCATTATCATTATAAGTTAATACAATCCAAATGGTTTGGTATGTCGGATTTACCAAGACATGACAAAATCAATGTTTAATGCGTAGTAAACTTGAAACGGAATCCCCATTCTAAAAATAGACAGCACATAAAAACCGTTTGATGAACATCACATCATTCAGACTCTTTCTATGATGAGACCGCAGCGTTGTCTAGTGGTACAGCGTCCGCCTCGCATGCATAAGGTCATGGGTTCAATCCCCGACCGGGTCATACCAAAGACTTTAAAAATGGTACTAGAATCTTCCTTGCTTGACGCTCAGCATTTAGATGAGAGTTCTAGGTCTGGTCAACCCGGTGTCAGTATAATGTGACTGGATGGGGTATCATACCATGTGTCTGCGGCATGATACTCCAGTGTGACAGCGCTTAGAATACTGTCTCAAGTAGACACTGTCGCGATATGACTGTAAATTTTTTGAAAGCGATGCTAAACACCATACAACAACAACAACAACAACTTTCTATGATGAAACAAATATAACAATGTGTCAACCTGTATGACAGATCAAATTGAAATCAAAATGAAGCCACAAGACTCGTTCAATTCGTCACAAAATATGTTGTAATTTGAAGGAGAAATCTATTTTTAGTCTATTCAAGGTGCGAAGCCCAAGTTAAGAAATCCCTTTTCACTTTATTATTTTGGCATGTTTTAATAGAATATCCTTTTTACAGTACGGGGTCAGTGAGTGTAAATAAGCATTATAAATTTGGGGAACAAATGTTTTGAGCCAATTTTAAAATTTTGAAAAAATCCTGATTATTATACTTGCTTAAAAGGGAAAATATATCAAGATTTTCCAGAATTTTAAAATTTACTAGAAACATATTATTTTTTTTTCAATATATAATGCCTATAGTATACTCCCTGACACCGTTCATGGCGATGCTATGAGAAAACAATTCTTCGTAGGCTTAGTCTGTACAAAATTTGGAAGGAAGTGACGTGACACAAGATGAGCGACTTGGGCCCCCATTAATGATAATGATATACTTTTTATATGTTTTTAAAACATTTACAGCCTTTTAAAAAAGCAAAGAAACACGTAAACCCCACAAAAAGCACTAAATCGTCAGCTTCACGTGGAAAAATAGGAAATCGGCACTGAAGTTTTCAAGACAATGAGTTTATATCTTCACTGTCTACCGAGACAAGTATGGCAGTCCAAATATATCACGAACGTGGCATTGCAAGGAAGATTTTCGTCGAGTCTCAGGTGGCCTACACACATCGTGTATAATGAGAGACCGATTGATCTCGTCACCAAACATCTGCTAACACAGATTATGTTGCAAGCTTCTATAAAAACAAGAGGATGTATCATGGTTATAGATGACAGGGAGTTTGATTTCTGGCTGTAACTGTATCGGTATCTTGAATCATTTACTGCCATCTCAGTTTTTCAAATTTTTCCTTTATTTGCAGCCCATTATGAAATAAGAATCATCCTCTTTTTTCAAAAGTGGGAATCTAAGACTTTGTTTTTGGTCTCGGAGTGACAGATCTCGGCGACATTATTATGAAACTAAGAATAAAGAGTTTGGTACTTATAAACATTGAAATGGCGTATAATTCAATCTTTCTTAGGTAGAAGAGTTTATTAAAAGAAAATGAGTTTGAATAAAAAAAATAATATTGAACATTAAAGGTAAAAAGTTATCTTGTAAAAATTCTATACAGTTAATTAAGAAGCAGACAAGGGTGAAAAGGTAGAATATTAAATGAAAATTAATCTGTATGTTTGTAAATAAATATTTGGTCAGAAAAGCAAACTAACATATGCTTTAAAAATAATGAAGGAGTGGTCTGGGTGTGTGTTGGGGTGGGGGCTGGGAATCAATATACTAAAGGTTGATGTATACCCAAAATAAAAGCAGTATTTGTAAAATATCTTAAGATTTAATGCCAGGGAGATTTACTCCATTTTCAACACAATTCTTAATTACAAGTTAAATTAGGCATATCTAGTTTTATTGACGGAGGAAGAACTCAGAATATTTCCGAGGACAACCGCTGTCCATCTGCAAATAACAGACAAACTTTCTTACATAGAGGTTTTGGACATCTGAACCCAAACTAATGACCTCAGTACTTTGAGATAAGTGATCTTAAGATGGTACCTTGTGATAAAGGTCCCTTTAAACTAAAACCAGAAACTTAGCTAATGAAAAAAAAAAATAACAGCATTCTGATAAAGTTTCTGATTTGCTGATTGAAACATTTTGATTTCTTGGCTATTTCCATAGTATTTCAGCTGAGTGTAATTTAGATGTTTATTACTGTATTAATGATTTGATGCTTTTTATTTGGTAAATAACTTGGACAAACTAACTGTTAGATAGGGTATATTTGTGAACAGAAATACAGTGTCCCATACTTCTGTCTTGTATTGTTATATGGGCCTCAGAGATAGTCTAGTGGTAAAATGTCCGCGTAGCATTCGATCCTTGACTGGGTCATACTAAAGACTTGAAAAATTTTACTACAAGCTTCCTCACTTGGCTCTCAGCATTTAGGAGGATAGTTCTGGGTGTGTTCGGCCCGGTGTTAGTATAATGTCATTGGTCAGGGTATCACGGTGTTACCATGTGTTTGTGACATGATGCTCCAGTGTGGCAGGACTTGTAATACTGTCTGAATAGTTGTTTAAAGGGGCACTCTGCACCATCAGGTTAACTCTGCTGAGTAACATTTGGATCAAAGTCTTAAAAAAATAAAAATGCTAAGAAGTCGATTGAAGCAACAGAAAAAAAAACAGGAGGAGTACAAATAGGTAACCTACTTAAAAGTTGCAGTATGAACTGTCAGTTCTCCAAGAATAGGATGCGACTTTGGTAAACCTCTCATGCATATTCATTTATCTATTTTAATTCCTCTAATGTGATTGGTGGAAAGCTTTGAATATAAAGTTATCTATCTTTAATAACCGCTCTGATTGGTCAGATATCTACGCCCAAGGTAAACACGTTTCTTATCACCTACCCAAGCAAAGACTAAAAAAAAAAGACGATGACGTAATTCACGGGGGTTTCTCAAATTCTCCGTTATGAAGAGTATAAAATTACCTCCCTTTGCCAAAATGGTAACGATTTCTAAAATCTGGTAATGTTTTTGCAGATAATTTGTGATCAATCGCGTTATGTAAAATGTCAGCGTTAGGTTCTTTTATAAATATTTCGTAGATTTACAATAATAGGAACTGTATGTATATAAATTTTCTTCTGTGAAAACGTGAGAGTTGATATTGAAATTGAGTTTACGGTAAAGAGAAATGTGGGTGGGGTATTATAGTAATAAACATTGCTTTTTGGTTGTGTAGTTTCAGCGTATATTTTTTTGGCATGATTTAAAATAGTATTGAAAACAACAATTTGTGTTTTTTTTTTAATATTTGATATATAGTTGACTAGTTGCACTTTCTAGATATTTGAAGGCTATCATAGACTGCATTCATTTATCATATTGCCAAGTTCTCTTGGATAGATTGAATAGCTTTGTAGGCTTGGCATTGCCATTATTGTATGTTGTGACAGCAATAATTAGAAAACAAGAGAAAGATATTTAAAATAATGTTTTAAATATACTCCTGCTCCCACACTGCTACTGAATCGACAGAATAGAAATGATAGTCAATAAAGAACAATTGATTGATTGATTGATTGATTGATTGGTTGAATATTTAGCATCTTTTTTATGCTAACAAAGAACAAAGATTAAATACAACATACTGATAGAGACATAGTCAGTTCTCTCGAAATTCTCTCACTTCTCCCGGTCTTATTCAAACTCTAAAACTTGTGATTTAGACATGCATAATGTTATGGGGAGCTTACCCTACATAAAATGAATACATTTAGTCTATGTTTACATATTTCATATTATACGGCAAGGTGTATTGATAATAAAAATCTGGGCATGTGAACCGTTGATCAGGGCAAGTTATTTTTCAGTCGGGGCAAGTAGATTTTTTCAATCTACTTGCCCTGGGCTAGTCCCAAATTTTTTTTTTTCTTGGAGCACTGACTGTCCTATGCATAATGCAACAGTGTGCCCTGTGTGAACATTTTGCTAGAGAAGCCATATCCAGACTGACATGTCCCACTGCAGATTAATATTTTAAGTAATGTGTTTTTAGCTGAATGAGCATAAAAAGTCTATAAAGTCAGCAGAAGCTATTATATATACTTCTATTTCTAAATATTTCCTCAGACCTCCATCAGCAGAAGAGGGTATGGCCTTCCCACACCATATCCTTGAGTAACTTCCAAATTTGTCATGTTAACCCTTTACTCCATAGATACCAATCACAGAAGGCCTTTGAAAACAGTGCAGGAAGAGTTCAGATTGCTCGTAACGAGCAATCTGAACACTTCCTGCACTGTTTTCCACTCTGACAGTTAATATAAACATAATTCACCCAATAATTCAAAAGCCTTCTATATTTAGAGGTGTCCAAGGCTTCTATATTAGAGGTGTCCAAAGGTGTTAATATGAAGTAAAGGGTTAAGCCCTTGACCCTACAGCTATCGGGTATTTGGTAGATCTTCTGTCTATTTTGAGACCGTCCCTGCTGCGAGAGGTGGTGGGAAGTGCCAGGTGTTGGACCACACTGCTGGCTGCTGTATGCAGGTATCTCTGCCTGACTTTCTCAGGGATAAATCACAGCACAGATAATGCTGACAAATTATGCAGATAAGCCATGCGGATGGTTCCATTCACTGCTACTGGGGCTGATATAACTTTGTGTAAAAGTGACTCACCAGTTTAAAACAAGAATTCTGGTCAACCCGTCCATTCCAGCAGGTTTCTATTCCACCTCACACTTTCTTGTAAATCAAGGCAGTGTCGCATCACAAGAATTCTGGTCAACCCGTCCATTCCAGCAGGTTTCCATTCCACCTCACACTTTCCTGTAAATCAAGGCAGTATCGCATCGCAAGAATTCTTGTCAACCCGTCCATTTCAGCAGGTTTCCTTTCCACCTCACACTTTCCTGTAAATCAAGGCAGTGTCGCATCGCAAGAATTCTGGTCAACCCGTCCATTCCAGCAGGTTTCCATTCCACCTCACACTTTCCTGTAAATCAAGGCAGTGTCGCATCGCAAGAATTTTGGTCAACCCGTCCATTCCAGCAGGTTTCCTTTCCACCTCACACTTTCCTGTAAATCAAGGCAGTGTCGCATCGCAAGAATTCTGGTCAACCCGTCCATTCCAGCAGGTTTCCATTCCACCTCACACTTTCCAGTAAATCAAGGCAGTGTCGCATCGCAAGAATTCTGGTCAACCCGTCCATTCCAGCAGGTTTCCATTCCACCTCACACTTTCCTGTAAATCAAGGCAGTGTCCCATCGCAAGAATTCTGGTCAACCCGTCCATTCCAGCAGGTTTCCATTCCACCTCACACTTTCCAGTAAATCAAGGCAGTGTCGCATCGCAAGAATTCTGGTCAACCTGTCCATTCCAGCAGGTTTCCATTCCACCTCACACTTTCCTGTAAATCAAGGCAGTGTCCCATCGCAAGAATTCTGGTCAACCCGTCCATTCCAGCAGGTTTCCATTCCACCTCACACTTTCCTGTAAATCAAGGCAGTGTCCCATCGCAAGAATTCTGGTCAACCCGTCCATTCCAGCAGGTTTCCATTCCACCTCACACTTTCCTGTAAATCAAGGCAGTGTCCCATCGCAAGAATTCTGGTCAACTCGTCCATTCCACCAGGTTTCCATTCCACCTCACACTTTCCTGTAAATCAAGGCAGTGTCCCATCGCAAGAATTCTGGTCAACCTGTCCATTCCACCAGGTTTCCATTCCACCTCACACTTTCCTGTAAATCAAGGCAGTGTCGCATCGCAAGAATTCTGGTCAACCCGTCTATTCCAGCAGGTTTCCATTCCACCTCACACTTTCCTGTAAATCAAGGCAGTGTCCCATCGCAAGAATTCTGGTCAACCCGTCTATTCCACCAGGTTTCCATTCCACCTCACACTTTCCTGTAAATCAAGGCAGTGTCCCATCGCAAGAATTCTGGTCAACCCGTCCATTCCACCAGGTTTCCATTCCACCTCACACTTTCCTGTAAATCAAGGCAGTGTCGCATCACAAGAATTCTGGTCAACCTGTCCATTCCAGCAGGTTTCCATTCCACCTCACACTTTCCTGTAAATCAAGGCAGTGTCGCATCACAAGAATTCTGGTCAACCCGTCCATTCCAGCAGGTTTCCATTCCACCTCACACTCTCCTGTAAATCAAGGCAGTGTCGCATCGCCAGAATTCTGGTCAACCTGTCCATTCCAGCAGGTTTCCATTCCACCTCACACTTTCCAGTAAATCAAGGCAGTGTCGCATCATAAGAATTCTGGTCAACCCGTCCATTCCAGCAGGTTTCCATTTCACCTCACACTTTCCTGTAAATCAAGGCAGTGTCGCATCACAAGAATTCTTGTCAACCCGTCCATTCCAGCAGATTTCCATTCCACCTCACTTTCCTGTAAATGAAAGCAGTGTTGCATCGCAAGAATTCTGGTCAACCCGTCCATTCCAGCAGGTTTCCATTCCACCTCACACTTTCCAGTAAATCAAGGCAGTGTCGCATCGCAAGAATTCTGGTCAACCTGTCCATTCCAGCAGGTTTCCATTCCACCTCACACTTTCTTGTTAATTGAAGCAGTGGTGCAATGGTGCTGACAGAGAGGTGAACATTTTATCTGTTGAAAGGTCTTTGGTTTGAGTCCTGCTCACTCCAAACGCATTTGTGAAATTTGCCAGTTACTTGTGGAAGGACAGTGTTTCTACTCAGATTCATTCTGAGGTCTTCCTCCACCAAAAAAACTGGACATGCCATATACATGGGGTCGAAATGGTTTTAACCCCATTCAAATAAAAAAAAAGATTCATTCTGAGGTTTTCTCCAATATCATGATTATGCCATCCATATTTATTTGAAGTGTGTTGGAACTGCAGTTAAACATCATTGAAAAATAAATAATGTATTGATCATTCGTTCATTCATTCAGGCAACAAAAAATCTCAATTATTGTTATTGTCTTCATGGGTTTATACCAGTTTCAGTGTTTTTCATGGAGGTAATTAGTTTTTTCTTATTTGTAAATAAACGGTAAAGAATTAAAATGTAATTATATGTTTTATTTGATGGATCAAACTGTGTTTAAATGAAATATTTTGTATACAGTCAAACCTGTTTTAAGCAGCCAGTTAAGGGAAAGAGCAAAAATGGCCTTTTAATACAGATTGTTGCCTAATACAGGTTAATTTTCTCTGAAAGCATACAAATGGGAGATAGCAAATGGTGCTGCTTAAGACAAGTGGCTGCTTAATAGAGGTGTCCACTTACACAAGTTTGGCTGTATTTCAAAACTTGACAAAGATGAACCTGTTACAAAATTAATAATTAAGTTATGACTTGTCATAATTATTGTTATCTAATTAATTGCTAGATTATTGTCCCCGTCTGCCCCCTAATTAATTGCTAGATTATCGTCCCCGTCTACCCCCTAATTAATTGCTAGATTATCATCCCCATCTGACCCCTAATTAATTGCTAGATTATCGTCCCCATCTGCCCCCTAATTAATTGCTAGATTATCATCCCTGTCTGCCCCCTAATTAATTGCTAGATTATCTTCCCCGTCTGCCCCCTAATTGATTGCTAGATTATCGTCCCCTTCTGCCCCCTAATTAATTGCCAGATTATCATCCCCGTCTGCCCCCTAATTAATTGCTAGACTATCTTCCCCGTCTGCCCCCTAATTAATTGCTAGATTATCTTCCCCGTTTGCCCCCTAATTAATTGCTAGATTATCATCCCCGTCTGCCCCCTAATTAATTGCTAGATTATCGTCCCCGTCTGCCTCCTAATTAATTGCTAGATTATCTTCCCCGTCTGCCCCCTAATTTTCATGCCATACCCCCCCCCCCCCCACCTTTTCAAGAAAAATTTGGATGAGAATACCATTTAATATAATTATAATGGCCTATCTAATGACAGTAATGTTACAAGCGGAGAGAAAATCCCTTCCAGACCCTCTTCCCTCTTTCAGTGATCATTGAAAGGTTTTTATGCATAGCTGGGTCAAAGGTCAAACAAAGTATAGTTCCTGTATATAATATATACATCAGATTGCACAGAAATTGTTTAATGATGGCTTTAATTGTTTTACATTGCTGGTTTTTGTACATAAAATAATTACTAATTGAATGAAATAATGATATATCGAGAGCAAAAACACTTTTTAATTGTTTGATTATAACTTACAATAAATACATTCAATCAAAACACAGAAATTGTTTACGAAAAAAATTATGAATTTAACATAATCCTGTTTTAAACTCTTAAAGTTGATAGCTAGACCAATCCTAGATTGGAATCTAGGCAGGTCATATAATTGTAAGTGTGAACCAGTGTTTGTGGACATGAGATAATCCGCCCACATTTATCTGGGATTTGTCCAATTATTTACCTTAGTGGACACTTTGGAAGGTCACTGCGATACTGACCTATCTAAAACAGTGCCAGATTAGCACGTCTGAGGTTGTTACACTTCTTGAATACCTGATTGTTGTGAAGTTGTTCAGTTTTGTTAAGTTTGTCACTTTTGGGGGCTTTTGACACTATTTGGCTCAAATATGCTCTTTGTCTGTGGTTTAGCTCTACACTGGTTATCTTGGAGAGCAGTGAAATTTGATAGGGATCAGAAAGTGTCAATAATTATAGATATAAATAAGGCCATAATGAATTAACTTCTAGTAGAGTATCATCCCCTCATCCCCACCCACTACCTAATTTTCATGCCACTCAACCCTTTTTATTTTCATATAAAAATTATTTTATCTTTTTTAAATTAAAAAAACATCAAATTTTATTAAAGCTAATTCCCCCCCTCCCCCTCAATTTTGATTTCGCTTAGTTGTGTTCAATAAAAAATGGACAGAAATTATGAAAAAACAAATTAAACACTTTCAAAGTCAATAAAAAGTTTTGGTAGTGACAATTTTGAGTAAGTAGCAAACACTTTATTTTTTAAGGATGGTCTCATCAAATGAAAATGGTTAACAGCCCATTGCAAAACAAAATAAAATATTTCAATCATCTCGATAATAAGAGAAGTAACGGTTTGCCAAGCCAAGCGAGCAGTGTCCCGTAAATCCATCAAAATCAAAAACTATTTAAAATTTCCCCCGTTCCATTGGCAGTTGTCACCCAGTTTGGTTGCCGTGGTGGCAACTTGGACCTGTACTGCCGCATTTAATTGAATTGCAGCTTAAAGCGCGAGTAATCATAGCACGTTACCGTCGCGAGTCGTCGGTAATCAGAAATAACAGAAATTAGTCTCAAAATAAGTCTTCGGGGGGATATTAAACTAACACTTGCGACTCGGGGATGTTTTCGGTATATGGAGTTGGGGTACATTAAATATTGCTTTCATGATGTATATGGAGTTAAGGTACAATAAATATTGCTTACAGGATGTATATGGAGTTAAAGTACAATAAATATTGCTTTCCGGACGTATAAAGAGTTAAGGTACAATAAGTATTGCTTTCCGGACGTAAATGGAGTTAAGGTACAATAAGTATTGCTTTCTGGACGTATATGGAGTTAAGGTACAATAAGTATTGCTTTCCGGACGTAAATGGAGTTAAGGTACAATAAGTAATGCTTTCCGGACGTATATGGAGTTAAGGTACAATAAGTAATGCTTTCCGGACGTATATGGAGTTAAGGTACAATAAGTGTTGCTTTCCGGACGTATATGGAGTTAAGGTACAATAAATGTTGCTTACAGGACGTATATGGAGTTAAGGTACAATAAGTGTTGCTTTCCGGACGTATATGGAGTTAAGGTACAATAAATGTTGCTTACAGGACGTATATGGAGTTAAGGTACAATAAATGTTGCTTACGGACGTATATGGAGTTAAGGTACAATAAATATTGCTTACGGACGTATATGGAGTTAAGGTACAATAAATATTGCTTACAGGACGTATATGGAGTTAAGGTACAATAAATATTGCTTACAGGACGTATATGGAGTTAAGGTACAATAAATATTGCTTACAGGACGTATATGGAGTTAAGGTACAATAAATATTGCTTACGGACGTATATGGAGTTAAGGTACAATAAATATTGCTTACAGGACGTATATGGAGTTAAGGTACAATAAATATTGCTTACAGGACGTATATGGAGTTAAGGTACAATAAATATTGCTTTCCGGGCGTATATGGAGTTAAGGTACAATAAATATTGCTTTCAGAACGGCAGTTTCTCAAAACGGGGGAAATCAGACTGTTTAGTCACTTGGGGATTGTTTTGGGGTTTACTTTAATCGTGGATTGTTGTTGATTCTCTGGTATCTTGACTCACTCTTGCACTGGTATCTTATCCACAGTAGCATCCACGCACATGTGGAATGTCATGGGTTCCATCCCTGGCTGGGTCATACCAAAGACTTGAAAATTGGTACTAAAAGCTTCCTTGCTTGGTACTCAGGATTTAGAGGATAGTTCGAGATCTGGTCAGCCCGATGTCGGTATAATGTGACTGGGTGGGGTATCATACCAAGTGTACGTCATGATACTCCAGTGTGGCAGCGCTTAGAAAATTGTCCTCTACAGAGGAATCACCGCGGAGATCTATATAGAATAGTCGCCACGGACACACCTATACAGAGAAGGCACAGTGCCAATACCTATATAGAGGAATATAAGAAACACAGTGGCGACATCTGTATTGAGTTAAAGAGGAGGCATGGTGGCAACACCTGTATAGGGGAGGCACAGTGGCGACACCTATGTAGAGGAATATAAGAAACACAGTGGCAACACCTATATAGAGGACAGACGCAATGAAGGCACCTATGTAGAGAAGGCACAGTGGTGATACCTGCATAGAGGAATATTAGAAATGCAGTGGCGACACCTGTATTGAGTTACAGAGGAGGCAAGGTGTTGACACCTATTGAGTTACAGAGATGGCACGGTGGCAACACCTGTATGAGCTACAGAGGAGGCACGGTGGCGACTTGTATTGAGTGAGCTACAGTGGAGGCACTGTGGCGACACCTGTATTTAGTTACTGAGGAGGCACGGTGGCGACACCTGTATTGAGTTACAGAGGAGGCACAGTGGCGACACTGGTATTGAGATGCAGAGGAGGCACAGAGGAGGCATGATGGCGATACCTGTATTGAGTTACAGAGGTGGCGCAGTGGCGACACCTGTATTTAGCAACATCAGAAAGACAGAACCATTGTCACTTATCAAACATTAAATTACCGTTTCCATCGTTTAACATGTACTGCCAGTAACAGAAAATCATTGGATGGTAATAGCGCTTGAAATAATTCCTCTTTACTGCCCTCTTGTCTGCAGTAATCTCCGAGAATTGTCTTTTTCCTACTTATTTATCACACGAGGGAATCAAAGACGGGACTTGTTTCTCATTTCCGCAGGAACTTTCCTACAATAAATTAAATTTGTTTTATTCACATTGCGAGTTATTCTGCATATTTCCGCGCTATATTAGTGGGGAGAAAATAAAATAGTGAGATTAATGTTTTTGTTAGGAATATTGTTATTTTTATCGTCGAGGCAACGGTGTCTGGTCATCGTGGATCGATGGTTAATGTGTCGTTACAGCACCTAAATGTGACTTGCCGGTGAATGGACAATATGAGGAATGTTAGTGTCATACAGCGAAAATTTTAACGGCAAGTGTTGCCAGCAGTTTGGGAAAAAAATAAATTGCAATCTAATATATTATCTGTATTGTGGATAAAATAGAGTTTTTTGATGGTATTTAAAATGCTATTTAATTAATACTTGTTTATAATATTGCTCGAAAAATATAACGCAATGAATTATTTTAAACTTTAAAGTTATAAAAAAATTATTATCAAAGAAATACAAATTAATTTCATGAGGAGAATATTGAATGATATTTTACAAAATCTGGAAAGATTTAAAATGTCATTAGACACAATTCACAAGAACTTGCAAGACACAATTTCTTAAGATCAAACTTTGTGTGTGTGTTCACATCTGCAAAATGTTTTATATCACGTGGATGTAAAGTATAAAACAAATACCACATTTTGTTGTCTCACTAATGGTGGTAAAATTCATTGTCCGTGTTGTGCATTTTTTAATTTAGACAAGTGAAATTTTCAAGTTTAATTGGCCATTGTTAACAAGTTAATTTTTTTGTTTCGGTCTTAAAAAAAAAAAAAAAAAAAAAAAAATGAAAAGTAGTGTGAGGTGGCTTATTTTATAAAATAAGATTGATTGATTGATTGATTGAATATTTAGCCTCATTTTTATGCCATCGAGGGCTACCAGACAATCAGTTAACCTAACCACTGTTTCCTGGGATTAACCAGTACTCGAGTACACCCCATCTCCGCAAGGAACTGATAACTTTCCCACTTGAATCAGTGGTGAGAGACGAATGATAATGAGACTTAATGTCGTATATCAATCGTCATGGACACTTGCCGGGCGGGGGATTCAAACTCAACTGGATTGATAGTCAGACGCGTAACCGACTGAGCTAATCTGGCCGGGCTATAAAATAAGAAATAACATTTGAATTTAATTTGTTTTTGTCACATTTATCAGCATATAAATCACATATGTAAGCCAATATATAACTGTTCACTATATTGCGTCACTCCAGCAACTACTTCCTAAATCCAGACCAAAGAGAGCCACCCGGTTGGTTAGTCTACTTTTATAATAAGTGATAGATGTGCCGGGTATGCATGCACTAGTAAAAGAGCTTCGGACCACGGATCCGAATGGTATAAGGAGAAAATTATGCATGATATAAAAAAATTTGTCTTAAATTGTAATAACTAGTTTAATCATTTTAAACTGTAAATATGTGATAAGCTTATTTCTTTTATTTGTTGTACATCCACACGTATTCTACACTTCTCTGACTACTGTGCGGAGCACGTGGTCCAGTGGTAGAGCACCGAACCCATGATTGGAGGGTCGTGGGTTCGATCCTCCACCAAGATTTGTGTGGTGGTGTCCTTGAGCATGACACCTTTTCCACATATCCTTAGTACTGGTTCTACCCAGGAAGACTTCGAAAGTGATTTGACTGAGTTGTAAGAACTTGTTCACAATTGAGTTAAAATAAATAAGTTTTAAACTCAACTACTCTGACATTGATGCTGATATTTTATGTAGTCATATTGTCTTATTTTGTTATATTGAAAATAAAATCTTGGTCAAATCTTTGTATGAATTTCTTTTCTTTTTTAACAGTAAAGTAAAATATTCCATACAAGCTAGTTAGGAGGTATAGGAGGTGTAGGATTACTGCTCACTTGTGGTCCTACAGCACCCCTTGCAGTTGTATAGATTACTTAAAACGTTAAATTTGGGTAATATCAATTCACTCAAATTAGGGACATAGAGGATTTACCTGTAAGTGGGGGGGGGGGGACATTTTCTCCTTCACTGGATAGGAAAAGAAACACCTGGTGTAATTTTTGGACAAAGGAACCCAATCGTAGCAAAAATGGATCAAATGCCCAGTAGAGTAAACACAGTTTAAATCGCTGAAGTATAGGTTAGTTGAAGTTACGCATACATAAAATGGGAGCAGTAATGAACCAAATGAGCAGTAAATACCTACAAGTTACATGGAATTGAGGCAGCCGTATATGAAAGTATGCACACTTCATCAATTTTTGAAGATATGCGGAGATGATTAGTGTAAAATATTCCTTGAAACAATTTATACTGTTTGATCAGCGTTGTAGATTACACCCGTGTTTGAAACAAAAGAGTAACATTGTGTTAAAACCTTTTAACTTGGATGATTCTTCTTTAATTGTTTAATTGTTTAAATTATAAAAAAGGGGTTAATTGTTTAAATTTGATTTGATATCAGATAAAATATAATGCACATGTGCTGTGCTACTCTCTATGTAACGTGTTTCAAAATCTACCCTGCCCCTATTGTAGCCTCATTTGAAGTGTTGTTTTTTTTGTACCCTCTGTCTTTTGTTTTTATCTTTTTTAAACTGTATTTCAGTTATTTTGATTATAATTCCTGAGATCTGCTAGTCGGTTAACCAGTACTAAATGCATCTTTTATATCTCTGCAAGTTACTGCTTATTCCCCCCCCCCCCCCCCCCCCCCCATCCCCCATCCCCTTATCACAGAGGCTGGTTGGGCAGGGATTCAAACTTTTTTCCGGCCACCATTGAGGTTGGGGGTTTGACCACAATACAGTTCAAAAGTCTTTATACGACAAGTTAGCTGGTTATGAATACTTTGCCTATATACGAGAAGTTAGCTGGTTTTGAATACTTTGCCTATATACGAGAAGTTAGCTGGTTATGAATACTTTGCCTATATACGAGAAGTTAGCTGGTTTTGAATACTTTGCCTATATACGAGAAGTTAGCTGGTTATGAATACTTTGCCTATATACGAGAAGTTAGCTGGTTATGAATACTTTGCCTATATACGAGAAGTTAGCTGGTTTTGAATACTTTGCCTATTACTTAAGGACACATGATGGTCAGATTCTTCCTCCATTAATAATAATATAAGAATTTTTGAGGTTCAGAAATTACTATTTTGGGGGATAACTGTTTTGGTGGGAACAAAGGACTAAACTTTCTGTTTAAACCGAAAAAGCCATTGAATAATTATTCGACTTGATTCGTCATTACATTTTTGACAACAGTCACTTTTAAGACATAACAGCATAAGAATAATTATCATCTCAGCCCTTGGTTGAAACAGAAATATCTGACCCCCGCTAGAAATACAGAATCCTCAGTATCAGGTAAATGTATGCCATAGTTCAACTTGTCGTGTTGGAAATGATGCTTACGAAATAATAATGAAAAAGAAGTTTCAAAATGGAATCTTTACTAAATAACCTCAAAAAGATCTCATCAGATCTTCCTCTGTCAGTTCTTCCTCTCGTGGCAGTTTCTTGTTTTCGGAGAAATTTCACTGCTTAGCTATTGATTCAGGCAGATAAGGAGTAAGCTGTACAAATAATCGCAGTTATTGTCGCAGCAGTCATTGTCCGCCTGCAGGGATGCAGTGTTCAAGGCAAAATAATTTGTTTGCAGTTTTACAGTCGTTTAATGGCTAGAAATAATGGGTGGTTGGAGTAACACAGAATATGAATTGTTTTTAAAGGGTTATCAGGATTTTTCAAAATTTTAAAAGTAAATATCAAAATATCATTTAGAAATGGACCCAACCATCCTCTCCATAACCATCCCCTCCATAACCATCCCCTCTATAACCAGGCCCTTCTTAACCATCCCCTCCATAACCAGGCCCTCCTTAACCAGGCCCTCCTTAACCATCCCCTCCATAACCAGGCCCTCCTTAACCAGGCCCTCCTTAACCATCCCCTCCATAACCAGGCCCTCCTTAACCAGGCCCTCCTTAACCATCCCCTCCTTAAAAAAAATATGTGTTTGCCATGCTACTACCTACTCGCTCAAAATTTCAGCTGCCCAAACTTTTTTTATTGACTATGCAAAATAAATTCTGGCAAAAAATGAGCCATCTCTCTCTCTGTCACCACCACACCCATTTTACATCACTGCAAAAACTGCATCAGTTTTTAATACTAATAGTATAACTTGTAGCTTAACATCACTGCGTAACACCAGTCCATTTCTCAGTTGTGTTGCCGAGATCAAGTTGAGATGTAATTCCAAAATATCAATCTACTGTAGGATGTAATTCCATAACCAGTCGAGTTCCTTCCTGTCAATAAATTGCTGATAGATCATCCGTTAATTATTACTTCAAAAACAGATGGACCTCCCTGCCAGGGTATTGATCACCTCGCAGAGCCATCGCTGCCATTTCTCTCGCCATTTCTCTTGTCGTATTTCACCAAAGGTCAAAATATGGGGTCTTCGTATAATTGAAATGATGAGGATGTTGGCGTGTGCCAGCTACCTTATAAATGTATTTCTAATTTGTTTTGTTTTTATTGAGTCTGAATTGCGTGATCTTTTTTTTTTTTTAAACATTTTATTAATTGATTAAGTTTGTGTTTCTGTTTTAGAATGTTTATTTGTTTTAACACATACGCAGTTGTGAATCTCGGTGAAAGGTCCTCTGTGACCGAGTGGTCCAAGGCGCCATCGCAAGACCACTTAACCTCTCACCACTAAGGTCATAGGTTCGCGCTCGCTCCTAAAACTTTGTGTGAAAATTTGCCAGTTACTTGTGGAAAGACAATGGTTCTACTCAGTCTGAGGTCTTCCTCCCCCAGTCAAACTGGATATGCCATATATAACAAAAATGGCATTAAACCTCATTAAAAAATAAAAAATCTCGGTGATATTATATCAGGCATGGGAGAAGGTTGCATGCATGACATTGAAGGTTATCGAACTATTTTGATATTTAAGTCTGGCTCTATTTCAGATCTGAATAGTTCATCCTACGACTAGTGATTTTTATAAAAAATAAAAAATGATTTGACACACTGAAAATTGGTCTCTGATACAAATAAATAACACGCATAAAAATCATGTTAAAGTTGCCTAAATGTCTCATTGTAGTGTGTTGTATGATGTTTTATACACATTTTTATACATACAATATTTAAAACTGATTTCTCCGGCCCAAATAAACAACCCTGACTTGTAAAATGCATCACTACCTCATGGAAGATTAGTGTTACTAAATGTGTTACCCATTGTAAATAAAAGACTATCATAATTATAAATAATTACCCCACCCACCTGGGCATTTAGGGGCGGGGAGGTATTCAGTATATGCTCAACTTTAATACTGATCTTAGTGGACACAGATAATTCATTTCGACATTCGGTCATGGAAGAACAGTTATTGCTTGAATATTTTGTGTAAAATGTTTCAATTTGATTTATTTTGTTTTTTCAGGTGAAGAGGTAGGGTCATGGTCACAGGGTCAAGGTCCAGGTCAAGGTCAGCCACCAGGTTATAATGAATCTCGAGTAAGTTCAAGATTGCTGTACAGTATGTGTTTTCATGGAAACGCAAATATATCTGTTTTCCATAGAGATACAAATATATCTGTTTACCATGGACAAACAAATATATATGTTTTCCATGGACATACATATATAACAGTTTTCCAAATACATACAAATATATACGTTTTCAGTTTTCCATGGACATACAAAAATATATGATTTCCATGGACATACAAATATATGTGTTTTCCATGGACATGTCTGTTTCATTACCATACCATAATGTGTTCTATAAACATACCATATCTGTCATTCATAGATAGATTTCTTGCTTTAGCAAAACCATTACTCGTGTTTATTTACATTATTTTATTTCAAATAAGCAGAGATTGTATTTTCCTTGTATATGATTTTTACCTTATTTAATAAAAGTGATAATTAGTGTTGTTATATTTATCATAATTATACCCGTGCAGTGTGGTAACAACACTGAGTTATATCATCCGTCTCCCAGTGGCGGATTTAAATGTACAGGTTAACCTTCCATGGTCCTGAGGGAGGAGAAACTGGTCGTCTGTTAGTTCTCGATGGCATAAAAATGACGCTTTATCTTCATTCATTCCATTCACACCACTATACTGTTTTCTTGCACCTTTTGGATTAGGCCATAATAAATTAATCGCTAGATTAGCCTGCCCCCTATTTTTTGTGCTGCCCCGACACTTTCTATTTTCATCATCAAAATTTATTTTTTTTTTTTTTTTTTTTAAATAAAATGCTCCTACTTTTCCATTTTTTGAATGATAATCTAGCTATTAATTCATAATGGCCTAATTTTTACATTTGTGTATTTTTCAGATTTTTTCAGACAACCAGAATTTCAACGGTCATCAAGAGAACATGCACCCATTTGTAAATAATAACGATATCATAAGTAAGTACTGGGGTGTATGAGGCTTAATTTAAAAAAAATGTTTGTTTGCCTCTTTTGGCCAACGCAAAACAATCCCGCTGGTCAGGAAAAATATTTTGGGTGTCCAAAAAAAAAAAAAAAATTTATTCTTGCGGGGTTGGGGGTGATAAACAAATAAAAAAAAATTCTGGAATTCATTTAAATCGTATGAGTCAGAAGTGGCAAACAAGCAATTTATTAAGGGCGGCTTGACGGTATGAATAAGTATGTAGAGATGTAGAGCTCTTTTGGGAATGGGGTTGGGGGGAAAATTTGGTTTGGGAAAATTAGCATTATCTTTAAAGTAATTTGGAAAATTACATAGCACAAGTTCCTTTAATACAATCATATGTGACAATATATGTGTATTGAATGTATAAAACTTGTGATGTTCTTGTGGAAGATGGCCCTTTGAATTTTTCATACATAATTTTTGCAGTTGCTATTTCTCGGCAACCATTGCCCGGAATCCAATGAAACTTTGAAAAAGTGATTGGTACCAAGCCTAGTTGTGCATATCGTCGGCATGTTGTGCGTAAATAATTTTATAAGTTTATTATTCCCTCCCCGCCATTAAAACAATGATGAAGTGGCATTAAGTGTCACCATTGTTCGGTAAAAAAATGGTTTCTGATCAGTAACTTCTGAATGGATCTACGTATCTAATTAGTATTCATTATAACTTGTATCATCATATAATACAGGTCATATTGGATATTTGTCAACTTTTATAGGAGTTATGGCCCATTTTTAACTTAATTTTTAATTTTACAGGAGTTATGGCCCCTTTTCAACTTAATTTTTTATTTTACAGGAGATATGGCCCCTTTTTAACTTAATTTTTTTGTTAAAAAAATTTTTTTTTTGGTTCAATAGCATGTCGATGAGACATTTCTTTTTCTTCTTTTTTTCTTTTTTATGCCCCTGCCATTTTCAATGAGTGGACACAGTATCTTACCACTGTCTGTACTGTATGTACAAAAATGGTTTCCGACATATCTTTAATTTTAATGAACAGATTTAAACTAAATTTGATGTGTGACTTCACATTCAGGTAATTCAGGCCATGTTCTTATTTCATTCCGATCGGATGATTTTTAATGGAGTTATGCCCCTTTTAGGACTTAGATTAGACAAATGTCAAGAAATTGGTTTCCGCTCAATATCTCTTGAAGGATTGGATGGGTTTAGTTCATATTTGTTAGAAAGATGTATAGTGATAAACTACAGCTCAAGTTAGATTTCCTTCAAAATCCCTCCATATTAATTAGGTGTTCTGAGCTCTGATTGGCTGATAGTTTCCAACCTCTAAAGTCTTTATTTATGGACCGATTTTGACGAAAATTTATGTTTGGCTTTATATTAACAAGACCCAGGTCAAGTTCGACAATGGATGGAATTGGCGCATAGTAATTAGGTGATCTGGACTCTGATTGGCTGATGGTTTCCAATCTCTAAAATCTTTATTTATGGACTGATTTTGATGAAACTTGATATTTGGCTTTATTATTATCTACAATGTAGTTACAAAGTGGGGGCATCTGTGTCCCATGGACGCATTTCTAGTTGTTTTGTTTTTTGACAGATTTTGGTTTTATTTAGTCATTTAAACAAAAATGAGCAAAATCATGAAAAAAAATTCCAGCACTTTGAAAGTCAATAAAAAAGTTTGGGTAGCTGCAATTTTGAGTGAGAAGGTTGGAGTTTGGCAAACAATGTTTTGTTAATAACGGCCTAAGATTTACAACTTTTATATTGGTATATTCGAGACAGATTTCTAGTAAATTTTAAAACACCTACAACTAAAATAGTAATTTTCCATGGAACTTGACATTAAAAGTCTATATGTTCATCTTGTGATTTCAGATAAAAATTCAGATCTTCCATTTGGTCGTCAAGGTTACACCCGTGATAGCATTACCCCACAGGTATGTGACAGTTACTTTATTTTGGATTGGGACATATTGCCATTTTCAATACATAACAGGTTATGTACTGCAGTTAGTTGTATTGTTAGTGGGAGATTCCATATACAGGTGGAAGATTCCATATACAGGTAGAAGTTTCCATATACAGGTGGAAGATAACATATACAGGTGGAAGTTTCCATATACAGGTGGACGGTTCCATATACAGGTGGACGTTTCCATATACAGGTGGAAGGTTCCATATACAGGTGGAAGATAACATATACAGGTGGAAGTTTCCATATACAGGTGGAAGTTTCCATATACAGGTAGAAGTTTCCATATACAGGTGGAAAGTTCCATATACAGGTGGAAGTTTCCATATACTGGAACCTGAGTTGCAACCTGTGTTCGAGAGCCTTTTTTCTGGAAATTGGGAACAGTCTTTTTGTTCTATTTTGGGACTTTTTTTGGCCTCAATTGGGAGGAAAAAAATTATTTTTGAACCTTACCGAATGTCGGCCTCTGTTTAATAAGATAAGAAAGCACTGCATTCTTCTACAAGTAACTGGCAAATCTTTTAACATAAGAAGTTTGGATCCAGCTTGGCTCAAACCTGCAACCTTAATAGTGAGAGTTGGATGTCTCTCTTTACATTGTTCAAAATCATACCTTACATCATCATCAGATACCCACGTGTAATCCATTCCGATACTCTCCATTCAACACCCGTGGGAAATTAAGCTAGCTCTGCGTCGTTTTATTTGAACAGAACAGAACAAAATACAGCCAACATCAATGTCTTGCCAAAACGGCGTTTTCATGAAACTAGCATTCGGTTGAATAACATTCCCTAAATGAAATCGTGAAGGAACCAATCATATGGTTGCATCATAGCTTAGTAGAAACGACGCAAAGGTAGTGTGATATCCCACAGATGATGGCTGGAGAGTAGCGGAATTGACACCTGTGGGTATCAGACGATGACCATACATGTACATGTGTATACATCTAAGTTAGAATTTTGGCCGGAACCAGATAAATTGTTGGAGCAATATGCTGTGTTCCAATCATTCTTGTTCTAGTCTACTGTATACTAACCACTGTACAAGCAACTGTAATGGAAAGTTATATTCCTACATGGAAGAATATTTTGTATGCTTCAATACGTCACCTTCCTTCGTAACCTTCCCTCGATACTTCTCCATTACTGCTTGACATCTAATTAGCCTCCAATTAGACAGGCACAGGTGTTTGAAATACACAGCTCTAATTTTCATGATTTTGTCGAGGAGTTTTATCTCCCCTTAGGGAGTCTTCAACAATGAAATGAGCTGTTATTTAATAATGTAGCTAATAGTTTTGCTGGGAGTTTTATTGAGTTTGTCATTGACAAGATTGTTAAGCAAAGGATGAAAAAAAAACAACACGCCAATAATGAACATGATGAAATAAAATGAGAAAAAAATTGACAGGACACCCATTTTGATGATTCTTACCTCAATACTGGAGATCGGCAATTATTCTACCGCAATACTGGAGATCAGCAATGATCCTTTCCTCAAAACTGGAGATCGGCAATGATCCTACCTCAATATTGGAGATCGTCAATGATCTTTACCTCATTACTGGAGATTGGCAATGATCCTACCTCAGTACTGGAGATCAGCAATTATCCTACCTCAATACTGGAGATCAGCAATGATTCTTACCTCAATACTGGAGATCAGCAATTATCCTACCTCAATACTGGAGATCAGCAATTATCCTACCTCAATACTGGAGATCAGCAATGATTCTTACCTCAATACTGGAGAATGGCAATGATCCTACCTCAATACTGGAGATCAGCAATTATCCTACCTCAATACTGGAGATCAGCAATGATTCTTACCTCAATACTGGAGAATGGCAGTGATCTTTACCTCAATACTGGAGATCAGCAATTATCCTACCTCAATACTGGAGATCGGCAATGATCCTTACCTTCATACTTGAGATCGGCAATGATCCTTACCTTAATACTTGAGATTGGCAAAGATCCTACCTCAATACTGGAGATCGCAAATGATCCTTACTTTAATACTTGAGATCGGCAATGATCCTTACTTTAATACTTGAGATCGGCAATGATCCTTACTTTAATACTTGAGATCGGCAATGATCCTATTCTTCCATGGAATCTCAGATAAATGAGTTGAACCAAATAGCTGACTTCATTGCTTAAAATACAGAATGAAAATCTGCATTGCTTCGATGTAAAAAAACTCTTATTATTATTACTGTTTCAATTGAATTTATTTCTAGCCTAAGATTCTATTTTCACTGTAAGCAAAAACAAAAGAGCAAGACATGCAAAGAAAGTCATAAAAAGCATTAACTATAATATTCAATTAGCAAGCAAGTGGTCATAAATTGGTTTAATGTTTGTTTCCTGCTTGTATGAAATATTCATCAAGATCTGATGTTTTAACCCTTAACTTCATATAGGCACTTTTGGAAACCTAATATAGACACCTTTGGACACCAAATATAGACACCTTTGGACACCAAATATAGACACCTTTGGACACCTAATATAGACGCCTTTTGACACCTCTAATATAGATGCCGTTGGACACCGCTAATATAGAAGGCTTTTGAATTATTTAGTGAATTATGTTTATATTAACTGACAGAGTGGAAAACAGTGCAGGAAGTGTTCAGATTGCTCAAGCAATCTGAACTCTTCCTACACTGTTTTCAAAGGCCTTCTGTGATTGGTGCGGGAAAATGCGTATCTATGGAGTAAAGGGTTAAAGGGAATATATTTGGATTTTTTAAAATTTTAAAATTGGCTAAAAACATTTTTCCCAATATACTGTGCTTATATCTATACTCACTGACTCCATCGCCAAAATGATATATATATTTAACCCTTTACTCC
This sequence comes from Panopea generosa, assembly GCA_029582155.1. Classification (NCBI taxonomy): domain Eukaryota; kingdom Metazoa; phylum Mollusca; class Bivalvia; order Adapedonta; family Hiatellidae; genus Panopea; species Panopea generosa. The sequence goes on along the minus strand of CM055912.1, from coordinate 4,515,389 downwards.
ATAGATACGCATTTTCCCGCACCAATCACTGAAGGCCTTTGAAAACAGTGCAGGAAGAGTTCAGATTGCTCGTAATGAGCAATCTGAACACTTCCTGCACTGTTTTCCACTCTGTCAGTTAATTTAAACATAATCCAACCAATAATTCAAAAGCATTCTATATTAGGTGTCAAAAGGCGTCTATATTAGAGGTGTCCAAAAGCATCTATATGAAGTAAAGGGTTAAACATGCCAAAATAATAAATTGAAAAGGGATTTCCTAACCTGGGCTTCACGCCTAGGTTAGACAAAATCAGATTTCCCACTTAAAATTGCAGCATATTTTGTGACGTATTTAATGAGTCACATGATTTTATTTTGATTTTATTTTGATCTGTTATACAGGTTTACACGTAATAAACATTGTTTCATCTTTGAGTCCGAATGACAAAGCAAAGGTAGTTCAGCTGTAATTTAGTTCATTTTTAGAATGGGGATTTTGTTTCAAGTTTAACAAACCAATTTAAGTATCCATTTTGTTATGCTTTGGTGGATTTGACATACGAAACCATTCAGATTTTATTACTTACTAAAAACGAGATGCTTTTTATCCATCTTAATAATTATTTCAATTTTATAGACATTTTATAGTTTTTTTTCCTTATATTCTCCCTTTAATCGTCAAGATTAGATGTATTAAAATACATAAAGGCATCCAAACTTAATTTCAGCTTCATATTTACATTCATTATTATTTTGGTAGAAATGAAATTTTGTCTGATAACTCGAGCATAATATAATTATGAAAATCGGCATTAACAACCAAAATTGTCTCAAATTACCCAAAAGGTCTTTAAGGATAGTTCTCTGCCATTTTGATGATTATTAAATTCGCTCTCTTATTTCATTTGTATTAAACAAAAATATGTCATAATTTCTCCTTATAATCAATTTAATTTCTCGAAATGTTTGTATCATTCAAAAGCTTGTTTCTGAAACCATGGACTTGATATTAAAACTGAAAGATTGCAGCTGGGGCCATATTTGCTATTATTGATTAATGCAAGTCGTATATCTCTGATCATTATATCTGTTGTTTTGGCACAATTATTTTTTCCTTTCTTCATAGTTTCTATTCATTTAACTTGGAAAGCATTGTTTTTCATTTCCAGTCATGTAAATGTATTAAACATTAAATATTCATTATACCACCATGTTGCCATGGCAACAACTTCCAAGCAATGCTTATGTTGGATTTGCAATGTTACAAATAAGCAAAGTCTCGGTATGGAAGCATTAGCTGATTATTGACTGGACATGCGGATGCCGAAATAATAAGTCGTGGAAAAGATGTCAATTTAGACATGGTTATTAGGTATATCGTTAACTCAGTTTATATCTTTTATTGGACCTCCGTGTTGGTGCACTCATTTATCATCTCATCAGGCGTCATTTGACATAATAAACGGGTGACCAAATAAAATAAAGTTTATTTGGCAGGTATCAAATGAAATGTTCATCCAAGCTTATTTGGGTTTTTAGCGGTGTCCTTGAGCAAGACACTTTTTCTGCATGCTTAGTACTGGTTCTACACAGGTAACTTAGTACTGGTTCTACACAGGAAGACTTAGTACTGGTTCTACACAGGTAACTTAGTACTGGTTCTACACAGAAAGACTTAGTACTGGTTCTACACAGAAAGACTTATTACTGGTTCGACACAGGAAGACTTAGTACTGGTTCTACACAGGAAGACTTAGTACTGGTTCTACACAGGAAGACTTAGTACTGGCTCTACACAGGAAGACTTAGTACTGGTTCTACACAGGAAGACTTAGTACTGGTTCTACACAGAAAGACTTAGTACTGGTTCTACACAGGAAGACTTAGTACTGGTTCGACACAGGAAGACTTAGTACTGGTTCTACACAGGAAGACTTAGTACTGGTTCTACACAGGAAGACTTAGTACTGGTTCTACACAGAAAGACTTTGTACTGGTTCTACACAGGAAGACTTAGTACTGGTTCTACACAGAAAGACTTTGTACTGGTTCGACACAGGAAGACTTAGTACTGGTTCTACACAGGAAGACTTAGTACTGGTTCTACACAGAAAGACTTAGAGCATGATTTGCCTTAGTTATATGTTCAGTCATTAGGATACTAGACAAGTGCCTTTATTTTCTATGTTTATTAGACTTTGTATGAATACTTGACACTGGGTCGACAGAGCCTTGCCTTGTTGCAGATGTTCAGCACCTCTGTCAGGTGGTCAGCACCACTGTCAGGTGTTCAGCACCACTGTCAAATGTTCAGCACCTCTATCAGCAGGTCAGCACCACTGTCAGGTGTTCAGCACCACTGTCAGATGTTCAGCACCTCTATCAGCAGGTCAGCACCACTGTTAGATGGTCAGCACCACTGTCAGGTGTTCAGCACCACTGCCAGGTGTTCAGCACCTCTGCTAGGTGTTCAGCACCACTTGCAGGTGTTCAGCACCACTGCCAGGTGTTCAGCACCACTTGCAGGTGTTCAGCACCACTGCCAGGTGTTCAGCACCACTTGCAGGTGTTCAGCACCACTGCCAGGTGTTCAGCACCACTGGCAGGTGTTCAGCACCACTGTCGGATGTTCAGCACCTCTGTCAGATGTTCAGCACCACTGTCAGGTGTTCAGCACCACTGTCGGATGTTCAGCAACTGTCAGGTGTTCAGCGCCACTGTCAAGCACCAGTCAGATGTTCAGCACCACTATCAGATGTTCAGCACCTGTCAGGTGTTCAGCACCACTGTCAGATGGTCAGCACCACTGTCAGGGGGTCAGCACCGTTCATATGTTAGTCCCAGATGGCACAATGATGCTAAACATTCAAACTCACAAACAACAAAAAACATGCATTGTGTTACAGTTCTAAAATGTCATTGATTTGTTAATTAAATGATTTAAATTCTGCACTGTCTGGTAGTTATTATGCTCTAATGGTTGGTCACATATTCAAAGAAACTATGAAAACTTGATTATGTTCAACTCCACTATACATGGAATTCAAAGCAAATATGGACATGGTGTTTCTTTATTATGGCTGCTTATGCCACAGGTCATCAGTTTGATACCTGGTTCTCCCCCAATAGTCTCCCATAGACAACACTCAGTTCCGGTTCTACCGAAGAAACTGGAGAGCATTTCACAACTTTTCTAATCTTTATATCATATTCCAACCCACTGTCATTTATACAGAAAGTCATCTTTCTTTATGCAAGGTAAAATAGTAAATGCCAGTGAAAGTTTTGTATGTTTCTCGTTAAGCATTCATTTATAAATTGTCGCAAACTCTTCAAAGTCAAAGTCAGTATTTAATTGGTTATTTGTATTATCCAATCAGTGTTCTTTCCCCAATGAGCCACCTGTGTTTCATCCAATGGGAAGGCTGAATTAAAATAATAAGACATTTGATAACCTGAAAGCAGTATTTGATTGACAGTTGAAATGTTTCTTAGAATCTTGGAAAATTGCAATAAGAGAAATTCTAATGTACCCATATTGTGGCCACATGCCTCGCAGAGATCTGTAAAGGATATAGGGAATGTGAAATGGATAAAATAATTGTGGAACAATTAAGAAGTATTTTCACACCTGCTTGAAAATATTTCTGTTGTTATATTCTTTCAAAACTTGCAATAAATTTTTAATGGACACTTGTGTTAACCATTCAGGGGGAATAGACAAGGTTGGAGAACGTACTGGATTTTGAGCACCTGATGAAGAATAACGATTTAGCTGATCTACAGAAGTTGATTTTTTTTTAGTCTAGGAATGAGTTTGACGTCTTGGGAACAGAATTTGTTATAAAATAGAACTTGTTAAATACTTTGCTTTACTTATGTACAATACCGTCATTATTTTTTTCCCATATTTTTTTTTATTAGTTATTATTATTATATAAGTCGATTTTCTTGATAATGAAAGTTAATTGATAGAAGTTGATTTTTTTTGTCTGAGAATGGGTTTGATTTTTGGAAATGGAATTGATTAAATTTATTTCGTAAAATTCTTGTTTGCCTTGAAAAGATATTTGATAAAAAATATTAAGTTTTGCTATTTAAATTGAAATAAATATTCATTAAAATTATTGAGTATTGATAAAACTTTTGAAATACTGATGTTTATTTTGTTATAATAAAAACAATATTGCTTTTGAAATATTTTGATATAAATATATAAGCATGACATTAACTTTTTTTATGAGAGGAAACTTCTAATATCATTTTTCTTTGGTAAGGAAACTTTGGTATGACCCAGCTGGGGATCAAACCTTCAACTAGTATTACAAATAAAATCTGTAAATAATCTTAAGATGAAGTTACCGATGGTTACTTGGTGATGGGAAATAACAAACTGGGCTGTTTAAGACAAGTGGTGTTGCTTAATACAGGTTAATTTGCTATAAAAGCATAGGAATGGGAAATAACAAATGGGGCTGCTTAAGACAAGTGGTGTTGCTTAATACAGGTTAATTTGCTCTTAAACATAGGAATGGGAAATAACAAACGGGGCTGCTTAAGACAAGTGGTGTTGCTTAATACAGGTAAATTTGCTCTGAAAGCATAGGAATGGGAAATAACAAACGGGGCTGCTTAAGACAAGTGGTGTTGCTTAATACAGGTTAATTTGCTCTTAAACATAGGAATGGGAAATAACAAACTGGGCTGCTTAAGACAAGTGGTGTTGCTTAATACAGGTTAGTTTGCTCTAAAAGCATAGGAATGGGAAATAACAAACTGGGCTGCTTAAGACAAGTTGTGTTGCTTAATACAGGTTATTTGCTCTTGAAGCATAGAAATGGGAAATAAAAAATGGGGTTGCTTAATACAGGTTTATTTGCTCTAAAAGCATAGGAATTGGAAATAACAAACCGGGCTGCTTAACCCTTTACTTCATAAAGACGCCTTTGGACACCTCTAATATAGACGCCTTTGGACACCTCTAATATAGAAAGCTTTTGACACCTCTAATATAGAAGGCTTTTGAATTATTGGGTGAATGATATTTATATTAACTGACAGAGTGGAAAACAGTGCAGAAAGTGTTCAGATTGCTCGTTACGAGCAATCTGAACTCTTCCTGCACTGTTTTTAAAGGCCTTCTGTAATTGGTGTGGGAAAATGCTTATCTATGGAGTAAAGGGTTAAGACAAGTGGTGTTGCTTAATACAGGTTTATTTGCTCTAAAAGCATAGGAATGGGAAATAACAAACGGGGCTGCTTAAGACGAGTGGCTGCTTAAAAGAGGTGACCTCTTATACAGGTTTGACTTTACTTTCATTAGTCAGGAGATGGAGGTAATGTGTGAGTGGAATAAAGTTTGATTTTAACATTGAAATGTGCTTCCCATGTGTAACTGAGACATTCCTTATCGTGGAGATCATGGAGGATATTAACTTAATAAAACGAAAATATGTAAAAACAATGATATAGAACCTTTTATTGTTGCTAAACTATTTATAAGAACATTCGGATTAACTGGGAGACCGGTAGGCTGGTTGGTCACAAGACATGGAACCGTTCAACCAAGATTTACGACAAAACTTGATTTACACATATTCGCGAATGATGAGTTGCTCCTATGTAAGATTCAGAAGTATAACTTGTCTTTACTTTGTTCCTACTTGTTCACGGTTGTACTCAACCATTCTTGAGAATATTCTTAGACTTTAATTTGAATATCTGAATTGGGGAAAAATGTTTCTTCTACAAGTAAACCAGCATTTAGAAAGGAAGCTCATTACTCCAGATAAGCTTTTCTTCAAATGAGTATTTTACTCCCTGTAGTTGGTATGCAATGCTTATTTTCAAAATGTTAAGGGTAAAAAATAACATTCTAATCAAATTGCCATTTAAAACAAGTGAACCAACACCGAAATTGAGAATAACTGATGCTTATTTTACCCCTTAAATTAAATTTCAATGCTTTATTCAGAAATTTCAACGCTTAAATACCCCAAAATTGTGCTTATCTGGAGCACTGGAACTATTTATTAGAATTCATTTACTAAATTCTCGCTGATCATATAAATATAAACTAATATAAGTAATATGCATATATGAGAAAATGAAAGATGAAACGCAGTTTAATACACAAATTTCTTTTTCTATTTATAGAGCATGATCGGTAACTCGACGATGCCCATGTCTCCCGAGCAACTGTCACCAAGGAAACAGATGTCATCGCCGTACTATCAGAACTACAAACAGTCTCCAATGGATGAAAGAGGTATACACTTTCCCCAGAATTCCAACCTGCTACAGGCGAAAAATCAAAAAAAGAAAGAAAAACATGCAAAAGTATCCTGTCCCAAACATTTTTTTGCTATAATAAAAATATTTTCCTTTATTATTTTATAGATAATTTTGGTCCTCAGTGGCCCTGTAGTCCAAGAACACTTACCTCTCACCTCCGAGGTTGTTGGTCTGAGTCCCGCTTGTGATGAATCTTTTGTGAGTTTGCATCCATACCCTTGAAATTGGGAATTTTTAGAGACATTTTCATGAAAAATGGGTAAAATTTGTGTTTATTTATTTGACTGACCATTTAATTGAATAATCAATTCATACTCTATTCACGAATGGAATAAAATCAAGGAGTTATGACAAGTTTCAATTTACAGTTATTGAAGTTTTCAATTGATAACTTAACTCCACTCAATTGGGAAAAAAGGAACTATTTGCCATTGGGAAGATGACCCAATAAAGGTAATAAAAATGGTCAAAATAACACTGAAGAGTCGTCTATAGAAAAGTGGTCTAAGATGCCGTCTCAAAATCACTTACCTCACTGCTGATATGAATGATATGTGGATAACCTCACTTACCTCACTGCTGATATGAATGATATGTGGATAACCTCACTTACCTCACTGCTGATATGAATGATATGTGGATAACCTCACTTACCTCACTGCTGATATGAATGATATGTGGATAACCTCACTTACCTCACTGCTGATATGAATGATATGTGGATAACCTCACTGCTGATATGAATGATATGTGGATAACCTCACTTACCTCACTGCTGATATGAATGATATGTGGATAACCTGACTTTTTATATTTCAGGTAGGCGAGGTAGCGGACAGTCAGGAAAGAGACAGAAGTCCACAGTAAGTACCCAACTGCAATGTTCTTGCCTCGCCCGTCGCCGATTTCTGTATATCTGTGTTACTTAGGCCGTTCTTTAAAAGAATATTTGTTTGCCAAGCTTCTACTTACCCATTCAGATTGCAGCTCCCCTAACTTTTGTTGTTGATTTTTAAAGGAATGATTTTTCTTTTCATGATTTGTGGCAATTTTTTGCTCATGACACTAATAAATCAAATTCTTGCAAAAATAAAATTAGCTGTCTATTTGTCCACGTGAAAAAATTAGGTTGAAACGCAGCAAATGAACATATTTAAGGATGGTCTAATCACAAATCATTTTATTTATTTTTGCAAATAAAACTATAATCTATATGGAGATAATTATTTGTGAGCAACCAGACATAAATGTACAGACCAGACTACAACGAGCTCGCCCAGCTACAATGCAAACCATAGACACAATATCAAGGCATCTACCAAACCAATAGATTTGGTGTCAGCCATGACTAATATACTATGATTGTACATGCAACACATACATTGCCCATATGTGCATCTGAAAAGATCCCAAAAATTGGAAATTCCATTGTTGTGATTTCAGTGATCTCTATGAAAAAACATTTTTATGTCATTTTCTTAAGGTCATTATAAATCAATAACTAGATGATCATCCACATTTTTCATAACCCTTTACTTCATATAGACGCTTTTGGACACCTCTAATATTGAAAGCATTAATTCACCACATATCAGCAATAGGTGAATCATGTTTATATTAACTGACAGAGTGGAAAACAGTGCAGGATGTGTTCAGATTGCTTGTTACGATGGCCTTCTGTAATTGGTGCGGGAAAACGGGTATCTATGGAGTGAAGGGTTAAAAAGGGGGAGTGAGGGAGGATTTTTTTTATTTATTTTTTGTTTATTTTTTTTTTTAATGAAAATAAAAAGGCTCTGGGTGGCATGAAAAGTAGGGGACGGGCGGGGATGATAATCCAGCAATTAATTTATCATGGCTTAAATGAATAGTTAAAAAAAATTGCATTGAAGTTTGGATTTAACTGTTGCACAAGGGAAATACGTTTTTATCAACATATTGATTGAATTCTGATTTCCCTCTTACAAATTTACAAATATTTGAGATCTCGATTGTCTCCATTGTTAAGCGGTTGCCATGGAAACTTAATTGTAAATTTTTTATGTATGCATACATTATTTGTTCACATCGGCAACAGCTGGTCCAGAATTATATTGTAGTTACCGTGGAGACAGCTGTTTATAGATATAGCCAATTTTATGACATTGACTTCTTATTTTTGTTTCATTTTTTTTTTTCTGTTTCTAATTTTCATTTGATTGATCAAATAAATTTCTAAATTTCAAGAGTACAAGATATTTTTTTTTTTCATTTTGGGTCTGTGTGGCATAAATATAATCATGAAAGCTCTGAAAACAAAGGGAACATTATCATAGCCGTCATAGGGGTCAGTCAGCTTGTTACACACATGAGAGTCTTGGGCACAAAAACTGGGCCTCCTGATATAAAATACAGGCCTAGTTCAACATTTTTCTTCATTGGTCAAACTTTATGGGAGTTGTGGTCCCATTTCCACATAATTTTTGGTAAATGGATGAACGACGCATAAATAGGTCATTTTGTGCATTTTTTTTTTGTTTTGTTTTTTTGAAATATTGATTTTGATGAATTGCTTCAGAAAGGGTCTGTCCAATTAATTTATAGATGGTGCACAGCTGATAAATATAGAATACAAGAAAAATTGTTATCTGTCAAATGTTACAGGAATTATGTACACTTTTCCACTTAACTTTTTGTTGGGTGGATGTATGAGTTGGGTGTAACATTAACAAACATATACATGACATCCGTATCCAATGGATCTATTACTAGTTTTTAAACGATTTTACATGACTCCATGCATCTTGATGACACTGATCATTAGGAAAACATAAATTATGACGACGGTAAATCAATACCTTTATTAGAGTGATGGTAAACTTGATAACATACATTTTTTTCACCTTTTACCCTAAATGTATGTCGGTAATGTGATGAAACAAAGAACTGTGTTTGTACAGTATTGATGGAGATGCTGCATAGATTACACATGGAGACTTTTTATGCTTGTGATTACATTGCCAGAGTTGTGCTTAATAAGTTGGGGATAAAATTTTTGGATTTACAATCGTGGATTATTTCTCCGATGTAATGCTTTAGTTTGTTACGTTTAATAATAAGACGGGTTAAACGTTTTTTCTTTGAAAACTTTAATTAAGTTGAGAAATGCTGTTTTGTCCTTGTTTTAGGTTTGTGGATTAAACATATTTTATTTCGTAGAATTTACACATTGTTTATACAAAATACAAAATGAAAAAGGATTGGAATGCAAGTAAAGCTAATTAGTTCTTTTCAGTTGTTTTCAATTGAATTACAATGGTAGAGAATGTTTAGTGTTGGCCCTTCATGCCAGAGGTTGTGGGTTTGAGAATGTTAAGTGTTGGCCCCTCACGCCAGAGGTTGTGGGTTTGAGAATGTTTAGTGTTGGTCCCTTATGCCAGAGGTTGTGGGTTTGAGAATGTTAAGTGTTGGCCCCTCACGCCAGAGGTTGTGGGTTCGAGAATGTTTAGTGTTGGCCCCTCACGCCAGAGGTTGTGTGTTTAAGAATGTTTAGTGTTGGCCCCTCAAGCCAGAGGTTGTGGGTTTGATTGCCAGCTCAACCCAACGCCCTCATTACATGACACTCAGTACTGGTTTTATCCAGGAAGCCGACTCTGAGGTGGGTTGGGTTTTTTTCGAAATCGAGCTAAAATGATTTATTGGTGAATGAAGACAGAAGATCTAAGATAAATCTGAGTTAACAGCAAACTTTCTCACATAAAAACTTGGCTTGAACCCACAACCTCAGAAGTGACTAGTTAGTGATTGTTTCACCACTCAGTCACGAAAAGTATATCAGGGAAAACGCTATAAAACTTAATGTCACACAATATATTGCAAATATTAAGCGGGAAATCTATTTCAGGCTAACATAGAAGCATAGTCCAAGTATCGATATATTATTTTGGCATGTTTAAACAGATATCCTTTCAGCAGTACTGGGTTGGTGAGTAATATATAGACATGATATATAATAAAAAAATATAAAATATTTTTAGCCAATTTCAATTTAATAGTTTGAAAACCCTTGATAAATTCCCTTTAAAACAGAGTACTTATAAAACCATATTGATGGTCAACCCAGCCACTTGGACAAAAATTTGTTCAATTACCAAACTTGGAGATGTAGATGGGAAGGCCGGGTTTATCTGAATCTGTGTTTTCATGCTCAAAGTTGACCGAATGGTTATGTGTTTATCCTTCAGGTTTTTTCCCTAGATTCTTTGTTTATCATCTAAATTTATCCTCAATTCTTTATACTTTCCAAAAACAAAGTTTGAAAGATGGTATACAGGAGTCACTGTCTGTCTGTCTGTCTGTCTGTCTGTCTGTCTGTCTGTCTGTCTGTCTGTCTGTCTGTCTGTCTGTCTGTCTGTCTGTCTGTCTGTCTGTCTGTCTGTCTGTCTGTCTGTCTGTCTGTCTGTCTGTCTGTCTGTCTGTCTGTCTGTCTGTCTGTCTGTCTGTCTGTCTGTCTGTCTGTCTGTCTGTCTGTCTGTCTGTCTGTCTGTCTGTCTGTCTGTCTGTCTGTCTGTCTGTCTGTCTGTCTGTCTGTCTGTCTGTCTGTCTGTCTGTCTGTCTGTCTGTCTGTCTGTCTGTCTGTCTGTCTGTCTGTCTGTCTGTCTGTCTGTCTGTCTGTCTGTCTGTCTGTCTGTCTGTCTGTCTGTCTGTCTGTCTGTCTGTCTGTCTGTCTGTCTGTCTGTCTGTCTGTCTGTCTGTCTGTCTGTCTGTCTGTCTGTCTGTCTGTCTGTCTGTCTGTCTGTCTGTCTGTCTGTCTGTCTGTCCTGTCTGTCTGTCTGTCTGTCTGTCTGTCTGTCTGTCTGTCTGTCTGTCTGTCTGTCTGTCTGTCTGTCTGTCTGTCTGTCTGTCTGTCTGTCTGTCTGTCTGTCTGTCTGTCTGTCTGTCTGTCTGTCTGTCTGTCTGTCTGTCTGTCTGTCTGTCTGTCTGTCTGTCTGTCTGTCTGTCTGTCTGTCTGTCTGTCTGTCTGTCTGTCTGTCTGTCTGTCTGTCTGTCTGTCTGTCTGTCTGTCTGTCTGTCTGTCTGTCTGTCTGTCTGTCTGTCTGTCTGTCTGTCTGTCTTTTTCTTGAAGTTTGGAAGAGACCCAAGCCTATGAGACTGGGAAAAAAACAGCATGATTGAGGGGAAATTGGGATTTTTTTAAGGCTTTAGCAAACTGGAAAATAAAATGTAACACTGTTAAAATCCTGTTTTAACTAATAAGTATCCAATGTTACAATAATACTTCATATTCAGTTGGTTTTTTCCCCGTAATGTAATAACAATTAAAACACTCGTAAAAACAATCCATTTTGGGATTTTTTTAGGAAGGAAAACATGATTTTTTAATTGGAAAGCCACCGAATGTAGGCTTGTTTAATAAGGTAATAAAGCCCCGGGAGTCATTTCATTGGTTGGTCTGTTTGCCTTTGGAGCTAACCATACTGCCGTAGTTTTCAGGTGATTGAACTTTGCATACAGAGCCAGCTTTGAATGCAGATGTGACACTGTCAGACTTAATCCCATGCAGAGTTATTGCAGTAAATTTGCTCTACTTACCGTATTGCAAGTCTTGCAGAGTGAACTACTTTCGCAGTTTTCACAAAATCGGTTTGAAACTTTTCATGCATGATAAAGTTTCCAAATATTGAGGAAACGGATTACTTAATAATGAACTCCTTTAAAATCAAAGTGCAACAATCCTAAACCAAGGCAAGAACCAATAGCAGAAACTCAGCCACATTATATAGGTGATAGATAGCAAAACAATCCCAATTCTCTGTGTATCCTCGTACTGACACATTCAGCAGTTTTTGTGACCTTGGTGATCACCTGTTAGGTACACACAATTGTTGCTGCAATGCATTTATTATAATTTGCAGTAATCTAAAGCAGAGATCTGACAGGTGTGCCAGTGAGGTTTTTCTGTCTTCCTGACTTCATTCATCCTTATACCATCTGTTCTGTGTTAGTCTCCACAGCTGCAGGCATTTATGGATCTGCTCTGGTAAGATTATCGCTATGTGACTGTGTGATTTTCAGTTTTCAAAGGGAGATAATGCTGTTTGAGACTACAAATATATTCATAATTGAGTTTTCTCCCTTGCATTAAAAAGATCTCTCTCTCTCTCTCCTCCTCCTCCTCCTCTCCTCTCTCTCTCTCTCTCTCTCTCTCTCTCTCTCTCTCTCTCTCTCTTTCGAACTTTCGAACTCTCTCGAACTTTCTCGAACTCTTATAAACAAAGCTGTTTTATTCAGGTGACCTCAAAAGATAATGAAATGAAAGAATTTATGATAACACCACATTTTTACAACCTCACATTTTGATTCCAACCTCCATGGAGGAGATATAATCTCTATGTTCTGTCAGATGGTAACACACTGCTGCTTATATGTGAATGAAAGAACAAACAAGTGGATAAATGACATTGTTAATTATAGGAACCTTTTTAAAGGGAATTTATCAGGATTTTATCAAAAACTTGAAATTGGCTAAAACATGTTTTCCTAAAAAATCATGTCTGTATACTCATAAACCCCACACTACCAAAATGATGTTTATTAAAACATGCTAAAATAACATATTGAAAAGGGGTTTCCTAACTAAGGCTATGGGCGTAGGTAAGACTAAAATAGATTTCCCACTTTAAATTGCAACATTTTTTGTGACTTATTAAATGAGTCGCGTGATTTCATTTTGATTTCAAATCGATCCGTCATACAGGGTCAAGCATTGTAAAATTTGTTTCATCTAAGAAAGAGTCCGAATGACGATGTACTGATGTCAAGTAGTATTTAAGTGCTTTCTATTTTTGGAATGGGAATTTCGTTTAATGTTTACCACATCGTTTGAAACATCGATTTTGTCACGTTTTGGAGGATTTGATATACGCAACTATTCAGATTTTATTTATTAATGATAATGAGGGGCTTTTTATCTATTTTAAAAATAATTTAATTTTTTTTAAGTAATTTATAGCAATGTTCCTGATCTACTCCCTTTAAGAGCATTGTGGTTACTCCCTTTAAGAGCATTGTGGTTACTCCCTTTAAGAGCATTGTGGTTACTCCCTTTAAGAGCATTGTGGTTACTCCCTTTAAGAGCTTTGTGGCTTGCATTAAAGAAAATCATGGATTTGTAGAACAATTGGAAATTCCTTATAGAATATTTTTGTCCCTCTTTATAATGAAATAGAATTTTTTTTTTTTCCAAAATATTTGATGTTTTGAAGGACTCATGATAAATAATTACAACATAATTTATTTAAGAAAACTTGAATAACTGGTTAATTAAGGTCTCCGTAATCCATATAAAAGCATGCTGAGCGTGTTGTCCAATGGCAGCATTGGATCCAGGGTCGTGTGTTAGATCCTTCGCTACGGCTATGTGGTCCACATATTCTTAGGACTGGTTCTACCCAACAAGACAGCTAGCATTTTGTCTAAGTTGTAAGAACTTGTTTCACAATCGATGTAAAATAAATAAATCATAAAAGCTAGATATACAACAACCATCAGTTGTTAAACAGATAGCAGTTCAAAGCGTGACAGAAACAAAAACTTAAACTGACTGCTATTTTTATTGCCAGAACAAAAATTGTCTATAAAAAGAGTTTGAGTAGCTGTTATTTTAGTTAACAAATACACTTTTTTGTGTGAAGAATTTTTTTTATATAGATTTTAGATAGTGACTTTTTCAGCAGCTGAACTATATTACATTGTCATTACTCAGAAACATGCATGCTGCATGGAAACTGATCTATCCTTTTATATTGTATAAAGAGAATACTCTTTTCTGTATCATTCAGCACTCTCTTGTCTGCCAAATTTTGGGGCAGTTATTCGGCCCCATTCCCAATGGCAAATAAAATCTTTTTTTTTTCAAAAATTATTATTTTATTATTCTATAAGAACATGATTTATACATTTAATGAACGTTACACATTGCACAGTAAAACGTATAGTAAAGGAACCTGTGCTATGTAGTTTTCCCAATTTCTTTAAAGTTAACACTAATTTTCCCAAAGTCATGCACTCCAGCCCCAATCCCAAAAGTGCGAACAAGACCCCTGTGATTTACATTATGAGAGGTTACAATCCTGGACATGGATGTGAAACTGAATCTATTGGAGAAGTTGGCTACCAAACAGAGAGGTTTTACATAATACAATGCAAACATAAAGGTTTTGTTATTTTATGGTGTTCAGCCTCGCTTTCAACATTTCATTCATATCACGACAGTGTCTACTTGAGGCAGTATTCTGAGCGCTGCCACACTGGCGTACCATGCTGCAGACACATGGTGTGATACTCCACCCAGTCACATTATAATGACACCGGGCCGACCAGTCCTAGAACTATTATCTAAAAACTGACTGCCAAGCAGGAAAACTGCTAGGTGGACACTCTACCACTAGACCACCACTGCGGTTGGACAGGAAGGACTACACTTGACTAACAAAGGAAATACAACTAACGAAATATAGTAAAATGTGGAATGAACCTAAAATCTTGATAACGACTCTTTACTTAATGATATCTCACAAACACAAGCGTTTTCCGTGTCCGAGTGGTCACAGAGTCAGTTACCTCTTGCTGCCAAGGTCGTAGGTTCGAGTCCTGCTCGCTCCAACTACTTTATATGAGAAAGTTTGCCAGTTACTTGTTGGACATAGGTTCTGCTCGGAATCATTCTGATGTCTTCCTCCAACAATAAAACTGAATATGCCATGTAAAACCTGAAATGTGTTGAAAAAAGTGATAAACCCCATTAAAAAAAATCCTCAATGTTGCTTCCAATATGCCTACAACTCAGGGGTGTGGAGCAGAAGCTGGAATGGAGACAGGTCGGATAATTTTGTTTTAAATTAAGTTTTCAGAAGAATAAAAAATATAATTATGTGTCAGAGTTTTATCTCCTCCGTTCTGGTAATACTACTGTAATAATACCTCCACATCTTCACCAGCCTTTAGGGGATTTAGGAGGCAAGTAGGACAAAGTGTGTGTTTAGATAAAGGCAAAATTAGGATCCTTTGTTCACATAGAATATTTGATTATATTAGTGTTAAGCTCATCTATGACCTTGAGATTCTGATTGCCCATTGTGTGTCGTCTGTCAGTCCATGATTTCCCATTGTGTGTTGTCTGTCAGTCCATGATTTCCCATTGTGTGGCGTCTGTCAGTCTATGATTGCCCGTTGTGTGTTGTCTGTCAGTCCATGATTGCCCATTGTGTCATCTGTCAGTCCATGATTTCCAATTGTGTGTTGTCTGTCAGTCCATGATTTCCCATTGAGTGTCGTCTGTCAGTCCATGATTTCCCATTGTTTGTGTTTGGTCAGTCCATGATTGCTCATTGTGTGTCGTCTGTCAGTCCATGATTTCCCATTGTGTGTCGTCTGTCAATCCATGATTTCCCATTGTTTGTCTTTGGTCAGTCCATGATTGCCCATTGTATGTAGTCTGCCAGTCCATGATTTCCCATTGTGTGTCATCTGTCAGTCCATGATTTCCAATTGTGTGTTGTCTGTCAGTCCATGATTTCCCATTGAGTGTCGTCTGTCAGTCCATGATTTCCCATTGTTTGTCTTTGGTCAGTCCATGATTGCTCATTGTGTGTCGTCTGCCAGTCCATGATTTCCCATTGTGTGTCGTCTGTCAATCCATGATTTCCCATTGTTTGTCTTTGGTCAGCCCATGATTGCCCATTGTATGTAGTCTGCCAGTCCATGATTTCCCATTGTGTGTCGTCTGTCAGTCCATGATTTTCCCATTGTGTGTCATCTGTCAGTCCATGATTTCCCATTGTGTGTCGACTGTCAGTCCATGATTTCCAATTGTGTGTCGTCTGTCAGTCCATGATTGCCCATTGTGTCATCTGTAAGTCCATGATTTCCCATTGTGTGTCATCTGTCAGGCCATGATTTCCAATTGTGTGTTGTCTGTCAGTCCATGATTGCCCATTGTGTGTCGTCTGTCAGTCCATGATTGCCCATTGTGTGTCGTCTGTCAGTCCTTGAGTAGAGCACTGAACCCAGGAGGGTTGTGGGTTTGATCCTCCACCATGGCTATGTGTGTTGTTCTTGAGCATGACTCTTTTTCCGCATATGTTTAATACTGGTTCTACCCAGGAAGAGTTTGAACCAGATTTGCCCAAGTTGTTTCAGATTCACAGTAAACAAAATAAGTTACACTAACCTATAACCTTGATACCTGCAGAACTTTCGGAGATTGGGGAAAAAATATAAAACCATGGAACATAACGTTACAAAGACAAAAATAAAGTTGATATTTATTAAGTTTGATTTTAAAAGTGTTTACAAAAAGTCAAGAAAAAAGTTTCGAAAAAATTATTACCAAAAAAAAAAAAAAAGTAAATAAAAAAAGAAACAAAGAAAGGAAGAAAAGAGAGAAAGAAAAAAAGAAGAAAGAATAAGTGGAGTGATAAGAGATGTGTAAGTAATTAGGCAGGGACCCAAGATGAGGTAATTACTTCCCCAGAATCAGCAGTTAAATGGCTTATACCAGACATCTGGAACTTATCAACAATCCAGAGGCATCCACAGGGGACTTGGCATACACTTAATTCCGTTAGGTACCATACGGGGGTTTCCAGGGGAGCAGTGACTCGGGGAAGCCGGGTTATGGGAAATTTAGTTCTGTGATGCCATTTTTATGTGGTAATTAAGCAGTGCATTAATTTTTATAATTTAGAATTATACTTCATAGAATTAAAGTTTTGAGGCGGTTTTGTACATTTATGAATGCTGTATTAAAAAAAATGACATAAGATGCATTGCTTATAATTACTTAATTGTTTATAGAAATGGGCTACGGTAGCTAATAAATGGTCAGTGGTCAGTTGGATAAAATAGTCGGGTTACTGGGCAGTGGTCAGTGGTGTACAGTTATCTGATAACTGGCCAGTTGTGTACAGTTACCTGATGATGATAGATAACTGATCAGTGGTCAACATTGTTACTGGTTGCTCACAGAAGAGCAAGACAGTGAATAGTCAGTACACTATGATATCTAGTAGGCCAGTTACTGGGCAATCAAATGGTGTACTGAGTCCATTTGACCAATGTGTTGTAGAAAATAAAAGTTCTCTCTCTGCTTAGATAATACTATGTTTATGATTCTTTCACTAAGCTGATAACCCAAAAATAAGAATACTTCACAGATAGCCCGAAAATGAAAATATTCTCTCTGATAGCCCAAAAATAAAAATATCTGCTTAGTATGCTCCCTTAAAAAATACAATAATATATACAAGTGATTACAATGTGAGATTACCCCTCCATCCAGATTAGGAGAGGTGCTAATAAGATCAAAGGTTTTTCTTACACATTGATTTTTATCTCCCATGATAATTATTTATTTTCTGAAATGGTGTTCAACACCTCTATTTACATTACACTCTGTTCTGTTTACACAAACATCTCGTAGTTATTAAGGTGCCCTATTTTCTACATTAATGTGTGAAAGTTTGCTTACTTTTCAAGTACTGTTGCCAAAAAAAAAATGTGTCTCTCCCCCCCCCCCCCCCCCCAATAAATCAGTCACATGCTTAGCATATTATGTAAATAATAACTTTTGCCTCCCAAGGACAAAGGAATTTATCATGCTTTTGTGTAAGGACATAATAAATTAATTATTCGATTATCATCCCCGCTCACCTCCTAATTTTTTTATTTTCATAAAAAAAAAAAAAAAAATAAAAAAAGTTATTATATTTTGTTTCTTGAAAATTAAAAAAAAATTAAAAAATAATCCTCAAACCCCGCCATCACCCCCCCCCCCCCCCCCCCCCCCCCCATACACACACTTTGCCTAATGTGTATTTTTTATTAATTATTATTATTATTATTATTGAAACTGTTAAATACATAAAACTTGGGTAAAATATCACTTGGAATGAGCACATAAGCAATTGTTAAAAAGGCAACTGTTATAAACTTTAACATGCTTGTTTCCCCTCCAGGACAAATGAGCCCTCCCAATTCTCAAAATCTGGATATGGACCAGTCCACCCCATACTGTGTGGTAAACACAGCCACAATTTATGGCTTTTTGAACACATGGCACTGTGTATTTTTGCAGACTTTCTTTATCTAGCATTACACATGCGACTTATATAACACCATCATTTCTGTGTGTACTGGAAAGGTTATTAAAAATCTGTGAAAATATTTTTTTTTTATCGGAGAGTAAGTGAACTTCTGGATGCATTGGGAGAATCACCTGTTTGTAATTTTGGTGGTAATTAACTTAGATTGGCTGCAGATCTGGAAGTGTTTTTTTCTCCAGTTTTAGTGTATTGAAGACTAATCAATGTATTGGCAACGGGCTCCTGTCAATTTGGAATATGTTGAATTGTTATTGTAGCATCAAGGTAAAGCGCTGATTGATTTTGATTAATTTTTTTTTTTTAATTTGTGCGCTGTTGTCGATAGCAGAACTGAACTGAACTGAAGAAATAATTTTACGACTTTTGTTGTTTTTGTGATAACGTCGCATAACAGGGTGGGTGTGCTCATTTTTCTTATGAGGAATGTATACAAGTGTTAGGATATTACAATTTTAAAGAGAAAAATATTAAAAATAGTGTTTATATTAAACAATAAAAAAAACAACAGTTTAGATATAACAAAAGGTTTGTCACTTACGCGTGTGATCAGTTAACGTCCGTATGTGTCGGTTCATTGTAAACTGTATACATATAAAACAGAACATTTGTATTGTACCAGTAACAAAGATTCAGGACTTTCTTCACTGAGACTTGCAGAACTTATCAATTCTAAATCGCAAAACACAGACAACAAGTGACGCCCAAGATGTTCTACTTCCCAAAACCCGTACACCCTCTGTCACAGGTGCGATATGTTTTATATTTTGTTAACTTTATCCACTTGACATGAATTACTTTATAACTAATTGTAAAATTGAGTCACTGTCTTTGATAAACAAAACCCATGCAGTTCGTCTTTCCCATCACTTTAAACAATAACCAAGTAGTCCGTCTTTCCCATCACCCTAAACAAAAACCAAGCAGTCAGTTTTTCCCATCACCCTAAACAAAAACCAAGCAGTCAGTCTTTCCCATCACCCTAAACAATAACTAAGCAGTCAGTCTTTCCAATCACACTAAACAAAAACCAAGCAGTCAGTCTTTCCCATCACCCTAAACAATAACTAAGCAGTCAGTCTTTCCCATTACCCTAAACAAAAACCAAGCAGTCAGTCTTTCCCATCACCCTAAACAAAAACCAAGCTGTCAGTCCTAACAAAACCCATGGTAAGTGGAGTACCTTGCTGTGTGCTGGATGGGAGGGTCGTGGGTTTGTTACTCCACCAGGGCCGCGTTTTATATTCTTGAGCAAGATAACTAACCCATGCCTCTATTTTCTATTCTGATATAAAGTGGGTTTGTAAAAATTGAAAAAAACATGTTTCACAATCAATGTAAAATGGATAGGTTTTAAAACAAAACTACACGCAGATAGTCATTCCCACGTATTGATTAAGTCTCCCGTAACACATTATGTGGAGTGCATGGGCCAGTGGTAGAGCATCAAACCCAGGGTTTGAGTTCGATCCTCCACCACGTCTATGTGCAGTGTCCTTGAGAAAGACACTTATTCCACATACGCTTAGTATAAGTCGTAACCAGGAAGACGTGGAGCATGATTTTGTAACAATCGAGGTAAAATATATAAGTATAAACTAACATATCAGTCCAAGTGTTTGGATTGCAGATTGGTCACAAGGGATCCCGGCCTCCCACTGCTGATGTCATCTGGTCATGACACAGCTCCAGAGGTGGTTACTGGTCACAAGGGATGTCTCCAGATCCCGGCCTCCCACTGCTGATGTCATCTGGTCATGACACAGCTCCAGAAGTGGTTATTGGTCACAAGGGATGTCTCCAGATCCCGGCCTCCCACTGCTGATGTCATTTGGTCATGACACAGCTCTAGAGGTGGGTACTGCGAGAATAAACGTACCGTGGTATACAGTTGTATTTTTGTAGTAGGTACCACGGTATGCCATTTCTTAAGGTCAAAATGTCTCCGAATGTCAGATTTGCCATGCGTGCGTGTGACAATTTCCTATTCGTCTGCCATTTATACAAGCTCGATGTAGTCGATAGCTTCACATGTGATGATTTATTTTACATAGTACCATAAATACGAGTTAAATCTGGTCTGCTTTACTTCTACAGTTAAGAAAACAAAAATCTTTTAAAAGCCAAAATATTACTTTCTTAAGTAGACGGACACAAAAATAAGTCACCTTTTCACTGAACAGTAATTTCGGTAAACTCAGTCACGCAAATTGCCGAAAAAAAAACAGTAATCCATAAAATTACCACAGTATTTATTGGCACATATTAAAACCCTGGTATACCGATTTTACCTGACAAGGTCATACTAAATAAATGAAAATAGTACTGGAAACTTCCTTGCTTGGTGCTCAGCATGAAATAAAAGGAAGTTGAAGGTTTGGTAGGCCAGGTATCAATATAAAGTGACTGGGTGGGGTATCATACTGTATGTCTGCGGCATTATTTACTCCATTGTGGCAGCTCTTAAAATACTGTATCAAGCAGAAACCATCGTGATATGACTGAAACATGATGAAAATGAATGAAAATTTTTTCCACTGTCCATCTCTTTATACTCAACAATTCTAAGATTTTATTTAATCTTTTTTTACTAATAAGCACAAAGTATAAGTCAATTTTAAAATTTGAAATTTAGGATTTGATGAAACCCTAAAACAGTCTGAAAATGTGATTTCCTGGCGAAGGTGACCTTCAAACCCAGCTTGAAATTTCTGATAAATGCTTCTCGTCCTCCCTTTCAAACACTTTTAATTGAATGCTTAAAATCAATGAAATGTGAAAGGTCAGTTACTTAAATCTTACACATCCTGACCAAATGTTCACTTGTCATGGCGAGCAGACGAGTGGCATTTTCCAGCCCTGAGATTTTTCTTGCAGTGAACTTTTAACACTTATGTACTCAAATGTTTTCTTATGTTTTGATTTCAATACCCTTGACCTTTGTGTTTAAGTTCATTCCATGACCTCGACATTGATCCTTACAAAATTACAAATGTCATTACCATCCCCTTGGTTAAAATATTTGTCAAAATATATCCTTGCTCTATTTTTTTTTTTAACATTTCTATAAAAAAAAACAAACAGAAAAAAAAACTGACACTTGAATTGTTAGTACATTCGGTTGTGTCATATTGGATGTACACAATATGAATATAGATATCGGGGTCGAGGTCAGACCTGTCAGTCATCCTGCAAGTTCAGAATGTTTTAACAAAAGGTCAAAACAAGTTTTGTATCAGTTTGGCATTTTATATTTTAATAGTTGCTGTGCATTTTATGATCAAAGCTTTAAATTGTTGAAAATATCAGATATCTGATAGCTGGGAACAGCCCACGACAAAAAACGTCAAAAAACGTATAAAGATCCAGCGATACTTTTCACTCCTGTGTTTATGATGGTGATTTATCCAGCTAAGGTTTCCCGTCAGTGTTTTATTCTGCATGCTCTGATCTCATTAATAAAATCTAAAAAACTCCCTGGTGATTTTGTTGGTGTGTGTTTTGTGCAGATTTGTTTATCAGTATCTGTAATTATCCTCCTGTTCTGGGTGCTGCTGCTGCCGCTACTCTTTGTGCACTTTCTGCGGAAATGTTCCGAATGGAATGGAAAGTCATGGTAAGGCTTAAATAAAAAAATTGTTTATTTGCCACTTCCGGCAGACCCAAGACAATACCCCCAGTCAGGAAATTTTTTTGGGGTGTCCTAAAATAATAATTATTTTTTTGAGAAAAAAAAAAGATTTTTTTTTGGTATTCATATTCTTAAAAAGATTATCTGATTGATTACAAAAATTTTTTTTATTAACGGTGGCCTAACAATGGAATGGAATGGAAGTCTTTATTTAAAGAGGGTTAAGGAGGGGCCCAATTGGTTTAAAACTAATCTTTCTTGGGGCCCTCTCATGATACAGTTACATATTATTAACAAAATAAAAACATTTTAAGCATTGCAAGCAAATTGATTGTACATGAAATATGATAACAACATATATATCATATTTTTAAGGTTTTTAAGCAATCCTTTGAAAGTCTCTTCGATTAAAAAAAATAAATATTTTTATATATATATATATATATACGAATATAATTACGTACAAAATTAATCAAGAAAGTGAATATTACTACATCTGTTACAACAACAAAATACGCAACAACAAAAAACAGTATAATTATTACAATGGATTGAAATGTGCAAAACGGCCTGGCCTTGGTTCTATCAGTAATGTTGCCGAATTATTTAAACTTTTATTCGAGAAATCTCATTTTGGAGGTTTTGAAATGCTTGTGTGCAGCTTCAAAAACTGCGTGGAATTATATTTTAAAATTTAATTATTTTACCTTGATTCTAATTAGAAACAAGTTATTACAACTTAGAAAAATAACATTAAATGTCTTTCTGGGGTGAATGTAGTACGAAGCATACATGTATGTGGATGATGCATCTTGCTCAAGGACACCACATAATTATGGCCGTTTGGAGTGACTATAATGGCGGGAACGTTAAATAGGATAAATACAATACTTTGTTTTTGGTAATGTAACATTAATATGACTAACTATGACTAAGTTTATCTGTGATCAGTTGACTAAGTTTATCCTTCATTAGTATAAGTTCTCAATGATTTTGTATTTGCAGGTAACTCCTTGCAAGTGTCATTAATCTTCCTCCCATTAGTACAATAAGGTACCAAGTGTATATGAAACTAAAAGGCACTTGGTACCTTTTTGCACCAAAGGGATGGGGAGGGGGAATTTTTATAATTATCTCTGAGCATGTTGAAGAAACAGTAACTATAAGTGGATATCCATGACCATCTTAACCCTTTACTCCATAAATACACGTTTTCCCGCACCAATCACAGAAGGCCTTTGAAAACAGTGCAGGAAGAGTTCAGATTGCTCGTAACGAGCAATCTGAACACTTCCTACACTGTTTTCCATTCTGTCAGTTAATATAAACATAATTCACCCAATAATTTAAAAGCCTTCTATATAAGGTGTCCAAAGGCGTTTATATTAGAGGCGTCCAAATGCGTCTATATGAAGTAAAGGGTTAAAGTATTGTTGTTAATTCATTTGTTTAAGTCACTTCCATCTATTTGGTAACTTCCATATTATCCTATCTTGATGATCCTGCTAAAATTGTGATCAAGGATGAAAATGACCATTCTGTAGCCTCTGTCATTGGAACATGTTAGAAGAAATATAAACAAGATACTGTACTAGCGAATGGAACTTTTCCCTCTGTGGTGACTCACCTTAATGCATATAATGTTGACAGATGTTTGAGGATGCAGGGATTGAGAAATGTTTAAATTTTTATTTACCGTAACTGCCTGATTATAACGCGCAGTCAGCCTGCGTGTTATACTAATTAGTGTGTTATTAATGTTGAAAAAAGGCACTGTCATTGGTCACAGATACTGAATTATAAGAATCTTACGTAGGTTTACGGTTCGGATAGAAAAATTCCCGAGGGATAACTGTTTTGGCAGGAACGAGGCTCTGCAGAGTTCACGTGGAAACAGAAGTATTTTAGTTTATTTTATCATTATTTTTTTTTAATAACAGTCATTTTAAGACATTGAAATATAATTATGATTTACGTCATATATTTTATACGTTATGTCATAAATGAACCTTAACATCATAGCGCGTGAATTTATCTCGGCTCTAGGGTGAGGTTAGAAATATCTCACCCTGGTAAAAATGCAGATATTTTTATCCAGTGTGCAAGAATACTTTTCTCTTATACCAGTCTCCGTGGGGGAGGATCAAACCCAAGACCCTTCAGTCCTGGAATCTATGCTTTACTACCGGTACTAATAAAAGACGCGCTCCATACTCTGTATCACTGCTCCATACTCTGTATCACTAGGGTTGTTTTAACAATGAAATACGGCATTGCCACTTACAACAAGTGTAACTGGTCACATATACTGAATTAATTTTTATCTTTAACCCAGCCTCCTTTACGCCCACACACCAACATGTGTAACAATTTGTAAACATACTTGACCCAGCTCACTGTTCACCATGACCCAGAATGCATTGTTTACAGTGGAATGCAGTTCATTCACATCCATTAACTTTTCCAACTGTTCTCCCGCATCACTCATGGCCAGAATAACGAAGTAAGAACAAGAGCAGCTGTTTCACCCACAATAACCACTTCACCACCTGTCATCCTTCTGTATATGCACAGTGAACAAGTTTGTAGTGTCTACTAGTTATCTCCCTTTGATTGTTTGACATAAGCCAATACTGCTTACTTCCCTTGGATCATTCAATTTATTTTTATCAGAAAATTAAAAAAATTGAATGCCTATAAATTATGTAAATGTTTCTTTAAGTGTTCTGCTCTGATAATAATTTTGTAGATGTACGATTTATTCGGTAAAAGGTTGTGTAAAAAGAAAATGAAAAAAAAAAAAATGAAAATAATCTCGGACCAATGATGCATTGGCGACATCACAAATTAATAATCTGCAAGATGTCTTATCAAATGCGGTACGTGTTGCTGCTGATGTTTTGGAAATAAAACTGAGGAACAGTTATTGACAAAAAACAGCAGGCAGAGGTAGAGTCATTAATTGCTGTTGGTAGATAGAACACTCTTCTCATCAGAAAAAAACAACAACAACAATTCTATCTCGCGAGATAACTGTCATTTTGGCCGTTATCGTAGCAATACTTTAGTTTAATATACATATTATTGTACACATATTTTCCACTTTATGAGTCTTGCGCTGATTCCATCTTGCGCACACTTCTTTAATCGTAGAAATAAACATAAAATTAATGACACGTTCATTAATTTACAAATTACATATTTTACGATGCTAACACATGGTTTGGATTCTTTTGGCTATAACTTCATCACTTTGAAGTTATGGAAAACATCTCATATTAATGAATAACCAATCAAATCACAGATCCACCTGTAATGAGCCAATCAAATTACAAAGATTCCATATTTTCCAGATGTCTATGTAATTAAGATGTGAGCTCGAAAACTTCTATTTCTGCGCAAGAAGGATCTAAAAAAAGCTTAAGAGAGATTGAGTTATCGCGGTTTGGTACATAACTGATGGAAAGAGGGTAAAAGAAAACAACATGTAAGATGTTGGAAACGCGAAGAACAAGAAGTGCATTGCATTTGTAAAGAGGTTCTCAGCTGTTAACTTCCTTGTTTCGGACTGTGACAGGATATTTTAAAGTGAAATGTGTAATTTTGGACTGGTTCGAATATTTTTATATCGGCAGTTTTGGACTGTGTTGTGATTATTCTGTGACTTATGTATGGATGATTAATTATTAATCAGTATTATTTATATATATAAAAAACAACTCTGGGTTTTTTATTTAAAATGTTTAAAAACTATGATTTTTAAAAAGAGGTTGTTTTTTAAGCAACAGAGAAATCAGATGGTTATTTAACAAACCGACCCATATAAAAAGAAAAAAATATTCATGTGAAAATAGTTCATAATTATTCATAAAATAAACTGAACATATGTATAAACTGAAATGTATAAGACATGAAAGTTTTGTTAATGTATAATTAAAGTTACATCTGTCACTATTCACAAACAGTAAACTGTTTTAAATATTTTACACTATCAAAACAGATTCCCTATGATTGATTTTAACTATTTTAAAAAAAAATAATTATATTTTAAAAAGTTATCATCACAGTTTAGTTTATCCTTTTATTTTATATTATATTAAGTATTTAAACAATTTTAAACATTTTTGGGGTTTTTATACTTCATAAAATATACTTCATTATGATTAAACTGTTTGACACAGTGGTTTTTATGTTTACACTTTATATTTTTAAGGGTTATTACAGAAGTAACAGAACAAAAACATTCAATTAATATTTTATTGATGTGATTAAATATTTTTATAAATTTTCAATCATTTTTCACCTTTATCACTGCTGTACAGGTCAAAATGCTTGATATATATGTATTCTTCTTCCCGAAAAATATTGACATTTCTATATACAACAACATTTATATAATGTTTATAGACTTGTTATTCACAAAATGACAGTAAAAACTGCGTAACAAATGTCATACATAAATAAGTAATTTCTTAAAAAGAATTCAGTACCAGCAGAATATTGTATAAAAATCATATTCAGCAAAGTAAGGACTAAAAGTAATTTATCAGGATTTTTAAAATTCTAAAATTGGCTAAAAACATTTTTTTGCAATACGTCATGTCTATAAATACTCACTTAACCCAGTATTGTCAGAAGGATACCTATGCAAACGTTCGAATCCTGTGACAAGAATTTAATCTTTTTTGCTTATTGTCCTGGTACCTTATTTTTTTGCTTTCAAGCAAATGTCTAATACTGATGGATGACAGAATTGGCGGAGTAAATTACGATTTAATCTGAAATTTTACACAATTATTTCCATCAGCGAAGCAGCTAATTTGCATATTAGAATTAATGGTTAGTAAACATAAAGTTTAAACAGGATTTGTTCAACTGTAAAAGACGTATAATCGGTTGTAAACACAAGTTATAAAATATAATATAATAATTTACCTACCTACCTACCAACCTACCCAAGATGAAACTAATGGGTAGTTAAGGCCTAATAAATTAATTTCTAGATTATCATCCCCGCCCGCCCCCTAATTTTCATGCCACCCTGACCCTATTATTTTCATAAAAAAAAAACACTTTTTTTTTTTAAATAAAAAGTAAAATCCTTATCACCGCGTCACCATTTTTAAGAAAAATTTGGATGATAATCTAGCAATTATTTTATAATGGCCTAAAGGACAAACAAACAATATTTTAATTTAGGCCTTACTTGACTTCATTTCAAAATAATATAGAACTAATTAAACAAACTGGCCTCATCACCAACATTTTACTTAAATAATAACTTTAACCAAATTTTGACTGGTTGCTTAACTGCGACATTATCACAATCAGTGAAACCATATTATGCAGTTTAACTGGAACCAGTCTAAAATCATGATCACCTGGCTGCTTTTCTTAGATTAATGTTTTTAAGTATTTAAGTATATGTTGGTGAAGCAGGAGACAGAATAAGTCATAAATAAAACAAACAGTCTTCTGTTTCACCAACATATTGATGTATATACAGAAGAGTTTAAATGAGTGTTCATTTATTATTGAATTTATTAAACGAGTTGACAAAATATATTATGTGAGGCTTGGGCAACGAGTGTAATAAATTATATAATAAATGAGCACGGATGTAAGATTCCTTTGAACGCATAACTCAGAAAATTTACCATTTATTTTACACTCCTGCAACGTAAATTATGTGATAAAAATAACATTTGTTTTAAAAACGAAATTGTCTATAGTCTGTATTCATAAATATGAGAAATCAACATATTCTGTAGAATAAAATATACAGGTAAATGACATTGATTTGTCATGGTTAAATGACATTATTTTGAGAGTTGTGTTATATGATGACCCATGGAAACAATTATGCAGGATTTTTTCTCATTCTTTATAGAGACGATAATGTATTTTTTTTCCTAAGTTCAGTGATAAAACAAATCATACATTCATGCTCATTTATTATTGAATTTATTACACTCGTTGGGAAAAATTGTATATTTCTCTGCAGAGCCTCACATAATATATTTTTTTCCAACTCGTTTACTAAATTCAATTATAAACAAGCACTTGTGAATGTAAGGTTCTCTATATAATGATAACAAGATGCATTGCATATATTTTTAAAATTAACTTTATTTGTTGAGACATTTATGGCCATTTTCCTGATATACTGCCTTTAAAATTAAGAATTATACTAACTGCCAATTTTAAATGGATAATAAATTTTAAACTTGGACTGTTTAATGGGAACAGCACTTTTCTGACAAACTCCGCCAAAGTTGGAAGCGAGTGAAGCCGTAACCATGAGACTAATTAAATATTGGCATGTGAATCAAGTCAGTCAGGAGCTTGACCACATGTTCTGTGTTACTCAGGAGGTTTTCTCCCCGTATGTTTACATAGTTGCAAGCCCCAGATTTATTCCTGGTTTGGTTTACATTCTCTCGGCACATTCCTGGGAAAGTGTTTTAATGCAGAATATATAATGGGGTATAATAGATTTTTTATAAACATTTTAATAACCGAAGAATTTAAAATGGGATCAAATAAATAACATGAGGAAATTCATTATTATAATCTTAGTCGCTATGAATTAGACAATCATCATTTTTGTTAGAGATATATAGTTTGTATAAAACTTAAAAAATATATGAGTGAGAATGAGTGACTGAAAGACTAGAAAAGCTTAAATATATGTAACATTGTACAGTGTGCGATGGGACGACCCCGACCTATAACACAATTTATTGACAGGGGGTGGGGGGATAATATATATATATGTTTGTCATATTAATGAACTTCCAATTAAGGGGAGTATATCAGGGGGAAACGCTATAAATGTCTTAAACATTTAAATATTTATTAAAATGGATAAATAATATCCAAATGTTTTCGTAAATCAAATCCACCAAAATGTGACAAAATTGTTATTTGAATTCGAGTGGTAACTTTGAAATGAAATCCCCATTCTAAAAATAGACAGCACTTAAATACTGTTTGACGACCTTCAAAACATCGTTCAAACTCTTTTAAAGATGAAACAATTATTTCTTTGAGTAAAAACCTGTATAACTGATCAAATTGAAATCAAAATGAAATCGCACAACTCATTTAATACATCAGAAATTCTGTTACAATTTTAAGGGAAATCTATTTTAGACTAACCTAGGCGTGTAGCTCAAGTTAGGAAATCCCTTTTCAATATATGTATTTTTTTTGCATGTTTAAAGAGTTATCCTTTTGGCAGTACGTGGTCAGTGAGTATATAATTATACAGGCATGATATAATTTTATAGGGAAAAAAATGTTTATAGCCAATTTTAATATTTTGAAAAATCGTGATTTGTTCCAGCCAAGAAAGATTTCAGTATAATCTATTTTAAATAAATAAAATAATAACATGATATAATTAACTGAAGAAAAATTCTTATTGTTTAATTTGCACCACAAAACAAAACTGCTGTTATGCAAAATCCAGCTTGCGGTTAAACATGTTGAACTTGTAAGTTCTTGGTTATTTAACAAACATCAAAAATTTTAAAATAAAAAATAAGTCCTCCCGCCCTCCCCGTTTCTAAGAAAATTTTGGATGATAATCTAGCAATTAATTTATAACGGCCTAATGGCCCTGTTGCAGCTAAATTCTGGGTAAATTTACTGACATGATATATATAGTGAGGGCATCCATGTTCAATTGACACAATTTAAGTTTTATTTAAATATACAGTGCTCCAGATAAGCTTTTCTTCAGATGAGTATTTTACCCCTTTAACTAGTATGCAATGCTTATTTTCAGAATGTTATGGGTAAAAAACGAACATTCTTATCAAATTGCCATTTAAAACGATCTAATCAACACTGAAATTGAGAATAAGCAATGCTTATTTTACCCCCATAATTTAAATTCCAATGCTTAAATACTCTCAAATAGAGCTTATCTGGAGCACTGAATTTATGGGTTTTTTGTGTGTTTTATATTTAAATCCTGGCCATTGAGTGATCCAAACTGCTGCCACCAGATCACTCACACCTCCTCTGAGATCGTGGATTTGGGTTTGGGCCGATTTCAGTCCAAAATATATGTGTAAGAAAGTTGGTCAGTGTTAATTGTATTTAAAACAAGGGAATATCCCGAGCGGGCTATAACACCCAGGGGAACATAGGCACACGCACTTGCACATATACAGTTACTTATGTCTATTTCCAGTTGTAACTAAATACACTTCTTAATGCGGCTACTATATAATATGGTGCATTATGTTGAAAGGCAATATGGCAGAAGTTTACAAATTTTGGTTATAGTTTATTTTGCTGTATTTTGTTACTGGAAAATGACTTGCAGAACTGGGGATAATGAGAACGGGGGGGATAATGGGATTTGTATGGGGATTATCATTCCTAGAGAAGTGGAACAAACTTGGAACACGAGATGGAGGGAAAATTATATAGCTAAAAAAATTTAAAATTAATTAAAGTGGGACTGAGCGGCATATTTTATAGATGTGACGAAGGTTACTAGTTACAGTCATGTGTTTTGATTTGGAGATGTGACTTGGAAATATCCATGCGGATTTCTGACGTGGGAGTTAATAGAAATAAATACTTTAAAATGATTTTGAAAAGTAAATGAACTAAATAATTTAATTACAGTCTGGAAATTCTTGTTAATGTTTGGATTGTTTTGTGATGTGTGCTTTTTCCAGGAGATTTACTTTCAGGCTGGAATGTTTTAATTTAATCCTAAGCAGGGGAAGATGTGTAAATTGTTTTGCGTGTGAAAATTAAGTTTCTATAAAATGACCAAATTCTACCCCAGTGTTTACCTTTGAATAAGGAAGAGTAACATTTTGCTCCATTGGTGCAATAAGGTATCAAGTGCCTTCATAATTAGTATATACACTTGGTACCTTATTGCACTGATGTGCCTATTTAATAATAAAATAAGAGACCATTAACCATCCCATATTATGACTGCATGCACATAATTACGAATAATCACTTGAGGCTATTACAAAGAAAATGTTGTGATCAATTATGATTTGTAACCTTAGTTATGGGATACTGTGTTTTATTCATAATTGAAAATATAAAATATAATTAAAAAAAAAAAATATATATATATATATATGTGTGTGTGTGTTAGCAAGAAGGGGTGGGGTTGGGGTTATTGTTGATTATTAGGGTTTAGATGGAGTGTATCAGGATCAAACATTATAAATGTCTTAAAAAAATTTTTTTTATCAAAATGGATACAAACCATCTCATAACCATTAAAAAATATCCACCAAAACTTGGCAAAAATTGATATGTTAATTGTATTGGTAAACTTGAAACGAAATCCCCGTTCTAAAAATAGATGGCATATAAATAATGTTTGGCGACCATCACATAGTCATTCTGACTCTTTCTAAGATGAAATCACTTTACTATGTTGTAAAATGGATCAAACTGAAATCAAAATGAAATCATATGACTCCTTTTATACGTCACAATATATGTTGCCATTTTAAGCGAGAAATCTATTTTAATCTAACCTTGGTGCCTAGCCCAAGTTAGGAAAGCCCTTTTCAAGACATTAGTTTGGCATGTTTAAATAGATATTGTTTTGACAATATGGGAATAGTGAGTATATATAGGTATAGTATCTTAGAAAAAATGTTTTTAGCCGTTTCATTTTTTATTTTTTATTTCCTGATATACTGCCTTTAATGACTCTAAAATATGAAAAGGAGCATCGTACATTTTAGGTGCATTTTTGTTTTGTTATTTGGGAACACTTACGTAGGTGGTCAATGACAGGAAACGTGCAATTTCCTACTTCATCAGTAAGTGTGCTACAATTAACCACAAAATGATTTCTGTCGTGCAACTTGAACATTAATCTTGCATTAACTTGCATTATCAGGGAGGGCGGCGATGTTGTGATTTAGGTTCAGCAGTGTTTATAATGTTCAGTAAATGTTGTGGATTATCAAAAAAAAAAGTTTTTCAAGGGTTTCTTTTTTTTTTTATCTCATTTCCTTCAGAGGTTACTGACTTAAACAAAATACTATTGAATGTAAGGAATTCAAAATTAATGTTCATTAAATATAGTTTTGTATGTAATAATGAATTTGAGGTATTCCGATAAAAGACAATTTCTCTGTAGTTAGTGCTCCAGATAAGCACTATTTGGGGGAGGGGGGTGGGGATGTAAGCATTGAAATTTCTGAAGATTAAAAGCAGTGAAATTTAAATTAAGGGATAAAATAAGCATCGGTTATCCTCAATTTCAGTGTTGATAAATTTTTTTTAAATGGCAATTTGATAAAAATGTTCATTTTCACCCTAACATTTTTAAAAAATAAGCATTGCATACTAATTTAAGGGGTAAAAATACTCATTTGAAGAAAAGTTTTATAATCTTTTAGAGCACTGTCACCTATTTTTTTTTTACATAAATATTTCTATAAACTATGAGCCAGGGATAGTGCGGTTGTTTGCTACATGAGCAATACTGTACAGGGTGATATTTAAAATGTAAAACATATATGTTATGTTAAATGTTACTTGTCAAACTATACAGGAATGCATGAGCATGTTTAGAACCGTGTAATAGGGACAAATTATTTAAATAAGATGATTTAAATATAAACAAAAATCAGGTTGAAGTATTTTGGGGAAAAAAGATTTACTTGTTTACCAATAAATGTAATTAGATGACAATTTCTTAAACGTTTTGAAACAATCAGTGTAGATAAATTATAAAAAAGAAATGTTTTTATTGTACAAAGTGAGTGTTGTATATTATACGTAATATTAGAAGAAAAAAAAACAAAAAACAATATTCTGGTTGATTGGATACTTGCTTTAATTGGATTATTGGATTATCAGATATTTTCAAAGAAGAGTAAATATTGCCAAAAGTAATAACAATTATAAGGAAGAAGATGGGGGAAAGTCACTATGTTTAAATAGAGACTGGGTACCAGAGTGAAAAACTTTGTGTCGGTGATTAAACAAAATTCTTGGATTATTTTGTGGGCGGAGACGAAGTGTTCCAAATGGTTGATCGTCGTCAAAGTGACTGGTATCGGAGGATGTATTCGCCATATTCTCTGTACCGGCCGTTCGGCATGTACTTGCCAACAAAGATATCTGGAGTAAGTTCTAGGGTGACTTGATAAAGTAATTGAATCAATTAAATTTATTTCAAGATTTTCTTCTGAATTTGTCTCAAATTCTAAGGAGCGTGGGGTGATAATTTATTTCTTATTTTCTGAGATTTTCAAATGGCATTGTTGTTTTAAGCATGAAATTAAAGAAAAAAGTTTTTTTGGAGATAAAGTTTCTCTATGTAATTTAAAAAATAATCTAGGAATTAACTTATCATGGCCTTAGCCTCTGGGATAGTCTTGATGATAAATTTTGTACCTTTTGTATATTTTATATAAGGCCATAATGAATTAATTTCTGCCTGCCCCCCCCCCCCTAATTTTCATGACACCCTGGCCCTTAAAAAATATAGAATTAAAAAAAAAAACAAAAAAAAAACAACTCCCCTCCCACTTTTTAAAAACATTTGGATGATAATCTAGCAATTAATTTTTAATGGCCTAATTGATAGTATGAAAAACTGAAACAAAGTTTCTTAGTAATCATACTGTGGCAGTTAATTGAAAGTTAATATAAACAAATCACAGTTAATTGGATAAAAAAATAAGATAAGTTTAAAGAGCAATAAGTTTCATGTTGCAAACAATTTTGATATACATTTCACAGTGTCGTATATGCAAAATAAATTTTTCATTATCAAGTTTGTCAGTATATCAAAAAATCAGTACATCAATGCAACTAAACTTGTTTATATATAAGATACAGCAAGATATCTGTACATTTATACAAGTAAACTTGTTTATATACAAATTACAGCAAGATGCAAGTATATTTGTTTATATATAAGATACAGCAAGATATCTGTACATTTATGCAAGTAAATTTTTTATATACAAATTACAGCAAGATGCAAGTAAACTTGTTTATATATAAAATACAGCAAGTTGCAAGTAAACTTGTTTATATATAAAATACAGCAAGATATCCTTAGTATATAAGTCATGGTTGACTCCAAATTTATTGGTTTGGCAGAGGCCTATGGTTTACATTGTAGTTAGGCACACTCACTGTAGTCTGGTATGTACATTTATGTCTTGGTTATTCACACACAAATAATTATCTCCATATATATATCGTGTATTGTGAATGAGCATCTGAAAAGATCCCAAAAATCGTAAATCCCGTTGTTGTGAATTTAATTACCTCTCTTTATGAAATTAAATGTATATGAATTCACAGCATCTCTATGATCCAACAGGTTTATAAATCTGTCCTTTATCTTTATATAGCATATGAGTAGTCATGAATCCTTAACTGGATCCGACTTATTTAAAGCTATCAGTTCATGTATGTAAATTGTCCGTCCAGTCCAGATGTGTTGCATGTAAAGTCATGGTCGACACCAAATTTATTGGCTTGGCAGAGGCCTTGATATTGAGTCTATGGTTTGCATTGTAGCTAGGCTCTTGCTGTAGTCTGGTCTGTACATTTATGTCTTAGTTATTCACAAATAATTATCTATATATATATATATATATATATATGGTTAGACATGTATTCTGAATAAAACTACTACATTCAGGTGCCCCCGTATAACGTAGTTGCTGGTATCCAAAGGATGAAACCCCGATATATTCAGAACTGCGTTATAAATATCCCAAGGTGAACAGTTCTACACTATTTGGCAATTCTTTATCTGGTCGATGTACCGTAAACAAACATATGATAACATGTGATAATATTACTGACCATTGTTTGTCAGTGTGAATCAATTAAAAGCGATGTTGTTTATAACAATAAGAAGTTGTTGTCATGTCAGTCTGAATTATCGAGGTGTAATTGATGAACAAATACGTGGTCACAGTTTGGAAAAACGTCATAAGTTCGCAAACATTCAGCCATTTATTTGAGACTTTTTATCAATTCCTCAAATATTATATCGCACATTTTTAATAAATCTGGTTGAAAATATCAATTTTAAATTTCTGAGCCATTGAAAAGCTGCGTTATATCGGACCACATTATAACGGAACCCGATTGTGCTTCTAAAGATGTAGATTTATGCAAATAAACTTGTTTATACACAATGTACACCAACAAGGCGTTAAGTGGTCCTCAAATCTGGGAAATTCTGCACTTATAAATAATTACGTGCATATTCTCTATAGCATGATCACTTGAAGTATGTGTGAAATCCACATGTTTTTAATTTATCTACTTAGGAAACCCTTTATGAAACTCGCAGATTATTTTCATTTCCGGGCTGCAAAGACTGTAAAAATTACTGGTGAAATGTAGATTAGATATTTAGTTATTGCTGGCAGCAGATGTTGGTTAATAAAACGGAAGAAAAAACACGAGTTCCAGCGATATTTTGGATGGATACCAGTGGCGAATTTGTAATTTGAAAATTTAATTTATGATTAAAAAGTCGTAAATTTATTATAATATTGTAAATGCAAGCTGGTTGGTTAATTGATATATCAGGATTTGAATTAAAATCGTAATATAATTATGATAGCAGCAAATCATTGACTTTGTGTAGGCACCTGTGTCGATGCTGTTGGATGTGTAGGGTAAATTCGGGGTGTCAAGGCTGATCTATGCATGGTGCCGGGCAGGGGCTCTGTGTCAAGGCTGATCTATGCATGGTGCTGGGCAGGCACTCTGTGTCAAGGCTGATCTTTGCATTGTGCCAGGCAGGCACTCTGTGTCAAGGCTGATCTTTGCATTGTGCCGGGCAGACACTCTGTGTCAAGGCTGATCTATGCATAGTGCCAGGCAGGGGCTCTGTCAAGGCTGATGCATGGTGCCAGGAAGGCACTCTGTGTCAGGTCTGATGTATGGTGTTGGGCAGTTGAAGGGTTTCGGGGCTGATGCATGGTGTTGGGCAGTTGAAGGGTGTCAGGGTTGATGCGTGGTGTTGGGCAGTTGAAGGGTGTCAGGGCTGATGCATGGTGTTGGGCAGTTGAAGGGTTTCTGGGCTGATGCATTGTGTTGGGCAGTTGGAGGGTTTCGGGGCTGATGCTTGGTGTTGGGCAGTTTAAGGGTGTCAGGGCTGATGCGTGGTGTTGGGCAGTTGAAGGGTTTCGGGGCTGATACATTGTGTTGGGCAGTTGGAGGGTGTCAGGGCTGATGCATGGTGTTGGGCAGTTGAAGGGTTTTGGGGCTGATGCATTGTGTTGGGCAGTTGAAGGGTGTCAGGGCTGATGCGTGGTGTTGGGCAGTTGAAGGGTTTCGGGGCTGATGCATTGTGTTGGGCAGTTGAAGGGTGTCAGGGCAGATGCGTGGTGTTGGGCAGTTGAAGGGTTTTGGGGCTGATGCATTGTGTTGGGCAGTTGAAAGGTGTCGGGGCTGATGCATGGTGTTGGGCAGTTGAAGGGTGTCAGGGCTGATGCATGGTGTTGGGCAGTTAAAGGGTTTCGGGGCTGATGCATTGTGTTGGGCAGTTGAAGGGTGTCAGGGCTGATGTGTGATGTTGGGCAGTTGAAGGGTGTCAGTGCTGATGTGTGGTGTTGGGCAGTTGAAGGGTTTCTGGGCTGATGCATTGTGTTGGGCAGTTGGAGGGTTTCGGGGCTGATGCTTGGTGTTGGGCAGATGAAGGGTGTCAGGGCTGATGTGTGGTGTTGGGCAGTTGAAGGGATTCGGGGCTGATGCATTGTGTTGGGCAGTTGGAGGGTTTCGGGGCTGATGCGTGGTGTTGGGCAGTTGGAGGGTTTCAGGGCTAATCCTTGGTGTCTGAAGTGTTCAGTATTGTTATTGTAATGATAGTAGTCATCATTATATCAGTGGTTTGCCTCTCACTGCTGAAGTCCTAGGTTACAGCTGGGCTCCGTCCAAAAATTTGCCTAATTGTGGAAGGATAGGAATTCATTCTGCGTCCTTTCTTCTGCAACAAAAATTAAACAAATTTGACAAATATATGTTAATGGCAGAAATATTTTGTATATTTGCAGGTTTACTCACCCAGTCCAGATGATCACTATGGTCAGGAGTCACCCGGGCGATCATTTACCTCGCCCAAACCCATGTACCCCAGCGACAACTACTTCATAGGTGAGTTATGTAGCCCAAGTCTGTTTGAATTCATCTCTATGTAAAACAGTAACTCTGCAGCAACTCTGGTCCCTGAAGACAGGTATCTGCAGCAACTCTGGTCTCTGAAGACAGGTAGCTGCAGCAGCTGTGGTCTCTCAAGACAGGTAGCTGCAGCAGCTGTGGTCCCTGAAGACAGGTAGCTCATTGCGTAGTGCATATAGGTCAATAGCCACTATTGCAGACCTTACTTTGGTGCTGATTTATTAGCTCACCGGAACAAAGTCTAAGGAGAGCTATTGCCATGACCCGGGCTTCGTCGTCTGTAGACACCCAGGTTAAACTTTTGCGTTTAAGTTTAAGATAACTATGCAACCACTCATTGGATGTGAATGAAACTTCGCATTTGTGTTCACCATCATCAATGAAACACACAGAGACAAGAACCATAACTCTGGATTGCATTTTGGCAGTTTTGGTCCATTTTGGACTAAGACACCCAGGGGTTAGCTTTGTTGTCTTCTGACAACTCTTGTTATTATTCAGCTACCCACACCCATAAAGGTCTCTGTTTTACATTTCATAAAGGGAAAAACTAAATCTTTCTTCTCTTAAACCACAATCTATTAATTTTGTAGCTTAGGTATTTTGCATGTAGTATCTGGAAAGCAGTTTCCTAGGGTACTATATTCTTTTCTCTGGGGTCAACCATTTTGTGATACTTTTTTGAGTGGGGGTGCGGGCTATTGCATTCCTAATTCTTTTGAAAAAATTTTTACTTCTTATATTTTCAGGAAAAAGTTCTGTCTTTCCTAAACTTTCAAAAAAAAGTTTTTTTTTCCTAAGTTTGGAAATAAACCTTTCTAAGACAATTTGAAAACAGCATGCAAATCTGGCGGAGGAAAAAAATCACATCTTTTGTTTATTTCAGATGGACCTCAAGGCTCGACTAACCCCTGGTCTAACGGAGGTCCTACATCTACGTATCCATCATCTATGTTGCCTGGCAACTTCAACCATTCACAATCTTCCTCACATAGCAACCTTCACCCCCATGAAATGGTAAGTGGTCCTGATGCTATATTGTAAAAAAGATATTTGTCTATTTTAAACCCTCGCTGCCTTTTTCTGTCACTATTTTTGCTAGTTGTTTCTCCAAAAAATATTCATGGCCTAAATGTGAATTTTAAAATTTGAACATCAGTATTTTATTATTCCCCACCCCCACCCCTTCTTAAAACATGCATAAAAGTGGAATATAAATATTTTATTTTTACTCTCTCTTACCTAAAAATTTAAGTTCTTAGAAATACAATTTTTTTTATATCTTTGGTAACGAAAGGTCATCAAAGGTTATGACCTTGATGCTTTGACCTTGACTTGTATTACAATTATTTTTCATTATTAACTTCTTACTAAAGTTAGATTTGTAATAAATAAAACCAAGGAAAAAGAAAAATTAATGGCGAAAAAACGACTAGCATGTAAATTGTTTGCGTTCCACAAGCCACAGCTGTGTTTAATTAAATAAACAAATTTGGGTCAATATGAGCATTATATGTATAAATTATCAGTTAAAAACACTTCTTCTGTGGTGTTTCAAATTAAAACAAACATTTCTTTGGTAAATCGCAGGAATGTTAAGGAATGACTTTCATTAATTGTTGAAAATTCAAAAAAGATAAAAGCTTAAGTATGTATCACTTTGCAAAGTACGGCAATTCTTTGTATACTTTCCTCATGGCACGTAAGTTATATGTGGTGCACTATCAGGTCCAGTGACAGTGTTCTGTTACATAATTATGTAAATATTAAATAGTGACCTGTCTGTAGTATTAATTAATGTTTTTAATTAGCTTTTACTTCTGAGTTGTTGGCATTGTTCAAAAAATGAGTAGTAATAAAAGGCAACTCTGTGATAATCTAATCGTGAGTCGACCCCCGTCCCTGTAAAACATGTAAAATCCATTACTTTCCTAACACCCTGAAAGCTCCTGATAAAGTCATCAGTGATGGGGGGGGGGGGGGGGGGGGTAGAATCTAGCCAGAGTGACACAGAAGAACATGGAAATAGTAGAAAAATTGTGTAGTAGTCTATCGTAGCGTGGCTGTGTTTTTGTAAGATCGCGGTGTTGTATTTCTTGAACCTGTACAGAGTACATGATAAGTTTTGTTACTCGCTGATATTTGTGGGAAGGACTGGAAAACTTGCCAATACATTTCTCCCCGATATTTTTCTTATTTTATCTCCTTAAACTCTAGTTTTGAAAACAGGATTTTTTAAAAATCTTTGAAAATACAAATTTGTAATCCCTTGTATTTGTTTTTTTTATCATAAAATGCATATCGGTAAAAGCAGATGAAACTAAAATATGTTATATATATATGACCTTGAATATGTGAAATATATTCATTCATTCATTCATTCATTCATTCATTCATTCCTCTGGATGATTTGATGGAGGGATGAGAATCATACAAAATGAAACTCTTAATGAATGTTTTTGTTTGATGGTTAATATTAGATGTTGGGGATCGTACCGCTTGCCTGACACGACAGTATAGACCACATACTTGTTGGAACAGATTATAAGTCGTACCGTATACTAACATAATCACGGAGCATGTTGTCAAGTGGTGGAGCATTAGATTCAGGGTTTTATGGGGTCATTGGGTTCAATCCCCTGCCAAGGCCATGTGTGGTGTCTTTGTGTTATCCACATACTGAAACCCCTGAATAATGACCCTGTCGGCAGTGCATTGCATTTATTTTGTTCAGAGAAATTAAGCTTGAAAACTTTTTATGTTATAAAGTTTGTATAGAATACAATAAAACTGCTAATTAACCACAATCAATGTCTGTGTGTTTTCACCAGTTGATTAATGTTCTCAAAGTAATATATTTGTAGTTGTATCTTTATAATGATATGATATGGATTTACACACTTAGACAAAATTAAGAACAAATTACGAGATATTTATTCATTTTCATTATAAATGGTTCTGCAGGTACCATCATGATTCTCTGTTCATTTTGTATATTCATCTGGTTGTGTTTTGCTTGTTCAGTCTACAATTAAATACCAATTGTCTATATTTAACTCTTTTTTTTTCATTAGGAAAATAGCAATATTTATTTTAATATAAGTCACATCAATTTTGTAAAGTCCTTCCATTTTGAAAAGTCCTTCCATTTTGTAAAGTCTGTCCATTTTGTAAAGACCATCCATATTGTGAAGTCCATCCATTTTGAAAAGTCCATCCATTTTGTAAAGTCCTTCCATTTTGTAAAGTCCTTCCATTTTGTAAAATCCTTCCATTTTGTGAAGTCCATCCAAAGTCCTTCCATTTTGTAAAGTCCTTCCATTTTGTAAAATCCATCCATTTTGTAAAATCCATCCATTTTGTAAAGACCTTCCATTTTGTAAAGTCCGTCCATTTTGTAAAATCCATCCATTTTGTAAAGTCCTTCCATTTTGTAAAATCCTTCCATTTTGTAAAGTCCTTCCATTATGTAAAGTCATTCTGTAAAGTCCTTCCATTTTGTAAAATCCTTCCATTTTGTAAAGTCCTTCCATTTTGTAAAGTCCTTCAGTAAAGTCCTTCCATTTTGTAAAGTCCATCCATTTTGTAAAGTCCATCCATTTTGTAAAGTCCTTCCATTTTGTAAAGTCCATCCATTTTGAAAAGTCCATCCATTTTGTAAAGTCCTTCCATTTTGTAAAGTCCTTCCATTTTGTAAAATCCTTCCATTTTGTGAAGTCCATCCAAAGTCCTTCCATTTTGTAAAGTCCTTCCATTTTGTAAAATCCATCCATTTTGTAAAATCCATCCATTTTGTAAAGACCTTCCATTTTGTAAAGTCCGTCCATTTTGTAAAATCCATCCATTTTGTAAAGTCCTTCCATTTTGTAAAATCCTTCCATTTTGTAAAGTCCTTCCATTATGTAAAGTCATTCTGTAAAGTCCTTCCATTTTGTAAAATCCTTCCATTTTGTAAAGTCCTTCCATTTTGTAAAGTCCTTCAGTAAAGTCCTTCCATTTTGTAAAGTCCATCCATTTTGTAAAGTCCATCCATTTTGTAAAGTCCTTCCATTTTGTAAAATCCATCCATTTTGTAAAATCCATCCATTTTGTAAAGTCCATCCATTTTGTGAAGTCCATCCATTTTGTAAAGTTCATCCATTTTGTAAAATCCTTCCATTTTGAAAAATCCTTCCATTTTGAAAATTTGAACAAATGAGTAAGACGTAAACTTTGGTATTGATGTTCGGAGGGTCAGTAGTAAAATATATGATTAATCTGTCATTCTGTCCCAAGAGAGTGTGAACTTGGAATCTTCCTTCCTGCTGGTGTGTCATATAACCTATAATGTGTTGATACCCCCTAAAACACTAATCATTTATTCTTTCCATAAAACACTAATCAGTCATTTATTCATTCATTCTTTCATTCATTCATAAACCTGGGAAGTCGGAAACAGTAGCAGGTCTGAGCTAATAAAATCTACAAGAAACAAAAACAGTTGATCTGTACAACATAATGATCAAAAGTTCACGCATTTATTATGATCCAGTATTCTAGATATGAATTGCGAATAGCTACGGCACATTAATGCGTGAAATTCCCGCCGCCATGCGGAAGTTATGTTTAGAACATCCTCTCGTGTGTTTTCTGTTTGATAAACTTTTTCACTTCCTGTTTTGTAACCCAGTCAAACATGATGCATTCCAGATGGTAGCAAGTTGGCTCACTTTTTTTTCTTCTAAATTATGAAAACTGTGAAGCATCCATGTTATTCATTCCATTCTCGCTTTCCTTTTTTTTTTTTGTACAACAAAAATAATTTTAAAAAAATATATTTTCTCCAATGTCAGCAATTACAGAAGATTTGATTGGATAAAATAATAGGCTAAAAAATAACAATTATCTAATGGAATGTTTTCAGGTTATTTTAATGACCTGTGTGTGCTTTCCTTGAATTTGGGTTATGTATATAAGCGTGCAAGCATTATGTCATCTGTATAATAGACCCAGCTCTTCTGATTGGGTCCCTTTCATAGAAATGTAGGTGTCGTGAGTTCCAATCCCCCGCCCGGCAACAGTCTCCATGATGATTGATATACAACATTGTGTCTCATTATCATTCGTCTCTCACCACTGATTCAAGTGGGAAAGTTATCAGTTACTTGCGGAGATGTGTTGTCCTCGAGTACTGGTTAATCCCACTAAACAGTGTTTAGGTTAACTGATCGTCTGTTAGCCCTCGATGGCATAAAAATGATGCTAAATATTCAATCAATCAATCAATCATAGAAATGTTGGTTGGTCAACTGCTTCAACTAAAAGTTTGAATGACATCACAGTTTAGTAAGCGTTCATTTGCTATGAATTGTGGGACAGACATAGAATTTCCAGCTTTTTCATATGGGATTAATAGATTCGGGAGATATCGGGCCCTGGGATGGACTAAGTATTATTTGATCCAGGCTTGATTGTGGATGTACAATGGGCACAGATGGATATTGTCATACTTCTTCTTCTTCTTGTTTTTCTCTCACATTAAAGTTGGCCAATTATTTGTTGGAAGGGTGCTAGTGTTTTCTATAAATCATATCTATAAATTGTTCTTCACAATTGGAAAGGTTTGCCATATATTGAAAATGGCATTATACATTCTTAATTTAATTCAAATGTAGCTTGGAACTCCAGGTCAGTTTTTATGGCCTGCCATTTGATTACAAGTGAAGGGGCATTTTATGTGTTGCCCTTGTCCCCGTGCATCATGGGTAAAATAATTGGTTTCCGATAAATTTCTGAATAGGTCTATGTAT
Source organism: Panopea generosa (assembly GCA_029582155.1). Classification (NCBI taxonomy): domain Eukaryota; kingdom Metazoa; phylum Mollusca; class Bivalvia; order Adapedonta; family Hiatellidae; genus Panopea; species Panopea generosa. Next base: position 4,472,382 of record CM055912.1, on the reverse strand, counting down.
CAAGTTAATATTTCCTGAATTCTTGAATAATTATAAAATAACAGGTAAAAGTAGATGTTTTTAATGTCAATCAAGTTTTACCGGAGTTACGGCCCATTTCTGCAGGAAGTTTCCATGAAAAATTGGTTTCCGATTAATAGCGGGGGGTATTCATGTCATCAGGCACATTTCTAGTTAAATAATATCAACTCTGTAACCTCAGTAAATAAAATCTCGGCTCGGATGGGAGTGTTTTTTCAGTGTATTTAGATCTGATGATTAAAACAGTTTTCTTATTGCATAGTCTCAATATTTGATGTAAGATATTTTACCTTTTTAAACTCCTATACAAAATGTTATCATTGCCAACTGCCACTTCTGTAAAAACCTGGACTGGATTACAGATTATTACATGCCTGCAACATTAGACAAAAACAATGATGACATGCAGAACCAGTCTACAGCAGAATTTTTCATCTCTGGAACCAATAAACCAGCCTACCACATCAGTGTCTGTTTTGCAAATTATTTTCTGCCAGATGTTTTAATAATAAAACCTGAATTTTTGTTTTTTAAAAGCTGTAAAAGAAACCAACTGGCAATGTGCTGTATGTCTATGTTTGTGTGCTGTATGTCTATGTTTGTGTGCTGTATGTCTGTGTTTGTGTGCTCTATGTCTGTTTTTGTGCTATATGTCTTTGTTTGTGTGCTGTATGTCTGTGTTTGTGTGCTCTATGTCTATGTGCTGTATGTCTATGTTTGTGCGCTGTATGTCTATGTTTGTGTATATTATCCGCATGTTGCGCACAAATAATTTTTCAATGAGTTATAGCCCTTTGAAATTTTCAGACATTTTTTCTATTTCTTGGCAATCATTGGCTGGAATTAATTGACACTTCACAGAAGGGATTGGTACAAAGATTAGTTGTGCATATGTGCCCAAATAATTTTTCAGCAATAAACCTATGACATATTTTGGATAATTACCTAGCGTAATATCACTTCCAAGTCATCGTTCGGATAGCTCGGCTCTCATACGTAAAATGCTGAACTATGTTCTGACTTCCCTAAATATATAAATGGCGTCAATATATCCTGGTAAAATGACATTAGTTTGAGACGTTACATCATACGATGAATGACAAAAACAAATATGCCGGACTTTTTCTCGTTCCTTGTAGACATGATTTGTTAAATGGTAAATGTACTATATCTCTGAGTTATGTGATAAAAAGAATCTTACATTCTTGCTCATTTATTATTTGATTTATCTCGTTGCCAAAAATAATACAAAGCGAGGCTCTGTTTTTGTTAACTTGTTTAATAAATGCAATAATAGATGAGTACTTATGTAAGAACCTCTACGTAATTTTTACAATCTCTCACCAGTATAAATGTTGTACATTTCAGGGCTACCCTCACCCGGTGTCACCAAGTCAGGAAAGTATGATTAATTCGGGGCTTCCACCTATGTCCACATTCAGAGGTCAGCCAATACCACCTTCATCTGCAGCGTATACGTCCACATCACCAACCGTTAATGGTGGGCCCGGAGGAGGTGGTAACCCAGGTCAAGGGTCATCTCAACAGACGGGCGATGCCCTAGGAAAAGCTTTAGCATCTGTAAGTGTAATTGGAGACTCGGGTCACATATGGCTGATCCCAGCGTCCACAAAATGAAAATGTGATATACTTGATTTGTGTTGTAGAGATAATTTACCTTGGAAAATTCAAATTTGGTTGTTCACAGTAGCTAAGTGCTATCTATATTTAGAACTGGGATTTCATTTCAAGTTTAAATATTGATTTTGTCACACTTTGGTAGATTCACCATACAAAACCATTCGGATTTTATTTATTAATAATAAGGTGATGTTTTTTTATCCATTTTAATAATTATTTTATTTCTTCAAGGTATTTATAGCGTTTTATTCTTTAAAGTGAAAAAACACTATAAATGTCCATTCTAAAAATAGGTACTGGTAGTATTTAGATACTGCTTGACGTCATTCAGACTTTCTAAGATGAAACAACTTTTCCTACATGCCTGTACCAATGACAGATGAACTCTTTAAAAAAAAATGGGATGAAAATCTAGCAATTAATTTATAATGGCCTTAGACTATTGTTGTTTATTGGTGCACTGATTTTCCTGAGAAGTTTGAGAGAAAAAACATACGTAAAAAATCTGTTACAAAGAAGTTATTTCTGTATTACGGATAAAAACATAGAGGTCAAACTTGGTAGTTTTTAATTTTGGGATAGCAATTCAAATATCATAATTTTTTATGGTTATGATGTGCAATTTTGATTATGTTAAGGTGAAACCTGCAGGTTTTTTCCGCCATTAATGGATGTGATTGTGACAATAAAAACAGAAAAAGAAAAAATATGGATGGTAATCCAACAGACAAGGTCATTCATGACGTTGAGATGGTTTGACTTAGATGGTTTGACTGTGAAATTATGGGATTGTACCTTGATCCCCTGCAGGACCGTGTGCTATGTCATTGAATAATAAACTGCATTTGGAATCATTAGGCCATTCTGAATTAATTGCAAGATTATCTTTCAAATTTTTCTTAAAAAGGGGGAAAGCGGTAGGATTTTATTTTTATTTTTAAAATTTTTGATGTTTTGTATATATATATATTTTTATGAAAATAAGAAAATTCGGGGCGGCATGAAAATTAGGGGGTGGGTGGGGATGATTATCTAGCAATTAATTTATTATGGCCATAATACGATATATTTTGTTTTCCAGATATATTCTACGGACCACACAAATAGTAGTTATGGTTCAAATCCTTCCACGCCTGTATCATCTCCATCACCCATGACAGCAGGTAAGATTATCTCCCTTTTGTTATATTCTGAAGAGTTACGGCCCTTGACATGTTTACCATCATGAATTATCTCCCCTGATCGAAAAACAATGAAAGCAAATATAAGGATATGAACACATCTTCAGCATTATCCAGTGCTCCAAGATAAAAAAAAATTAGGACTAGCCTAGGGCAAGTAGGTTGAAAAAATCTACTTGCCCTAGTTGAAAAATAACTTGCCCTGATCAATGGTTCACATGCCAAGATTTTTATTACCAATACACCTTGCGTTATTACATGAAATATGTGAACATAGACTTAAATGTATTTTTTTTTGTAGGGTTAGCTCCCCTTAACATTATGCATGTCTTAATCACAAGTATAAGAGTTTGACCGGGAGAAGTGAGAGATTTCAGGAAGAACTGACTACGTCTCTATCATTAATGCCCAACTTATTATTTTGTATTAAATCTTTGTTCTTTATTCCATTGATTCTGTGGCAGTGTGGGAACAGGAGTTTATTTAAAACATTATTTTAAATATCTTTCTCTTTTCTAATTATTGCTGTCATTACATACAATAATGGCAGCTTAAGACGGGTTTGACTGCAACTTGTTACCAAATTATTTCACAGTGTTACCAGCATGGAATGAAAATGGCTCTACCGCTCTGTTTTACAGGTTCATCTAGCCAATGGCAAAGGCCATCACAGAATACATCTACCTCACCACAGTTTGAAGGACCTTTACACTCATTGGTAGGTTTATATTTCTATCTGGCCAATCATAGTGCTGCTTGCATGACTGCTGTGATTTGATTGGTGTGCTGATTTTTTTGTATTGACCAATCCTAGACTTTGTGTGTTAATCATTGTTTTAGAAACTGCCTTTTTCTTCATCAAGGTGGGTAAATCGAGTATAAATGCATAAAGATTTATTTTCGTTAATTACAATTTGATATTTATGTTGAATGTGACGAGTTAATGTGTATATTTGTTTTATATCATCATAATTTTTTATGTTGTTTTGTCTATCTATAAATATGAATCAGTTTCCTCCATGAAACAAATCTGAGGAAAGACGCCGCAGATGCCTTTCCTTTGATTCTTACACCACTCCATAGCAACCGTGATGTTGACTTATTTAATAAATTAACTAAAAGAATAGATTGGTTTGCATAATAGAATAAAAAAGTGAAAATGATGCTAACATACAAGGACATGCTCATTCTTTGCTTTAGAAAAGAGTAAGGTCTAAGGTCATTGCGTTTGAGTGATGATTTTGCTAATTTATCTGTTTTATTAGGCCATAATAATTTATTTGCTAGATCATTTTCCCCGCCCGCCCCCTAATTTTAATGCTGCCCGACCCTTGTTGTTTTCATAAAAAAAAATATATTTAAATTTTTTTTAATTTTTTTTTTTTCATAAAAAAACATTGAAAATAAAAAACAAAACTCTCCCCCGTCTCCTTTTTTAAGGAAAATTTGGATGATAATCTAGCAATTAATTTATAATGGCCTAAGGAAATAAATGAATTAGCAAAATCATCACACAAACACAATGCCTTAGACCTTAAATTGTCAAAATAGTATATGATTTGTTACCACAAGTGCTGCTGTTGGAGCAGGTTGACACCATGTGGGTTAACTGATTTGTATTCGTTCACTGTATTATGTCTTTTGTCTTAAATAAGTTATTGTTACAAATGGGGCTCAAACTGGGTCTCAATTTTACAGTCTCAGGGCTCAAAACTGGGTCTGAATTGGTCTGAATTTTACAGTCTCAGGGCTCAAACTGGGTCTGAATTTTACACAGTCTCAGGGCTCAAACTGGGTCTGAATTTTACACAGTCTCAAGGCTCAAACTGGGTCTGAATTTTACACAGTCTTGGCTTAAACTGGGTCTGAATTTTACACAGTCTCAGGGCTCAAACTGGGTCTGAATTTTACAGTCTCGGGGGCTCAAACTGGGTTTGAATTTTACACAGTCTTGGCTTAAACTGGGTCTGAATTTTACACAGTCTCAGGGCTCAAACTGGGTCTGAATTGTACTAGGTCTCAGGGCTCAAACTGGGTCTGAATTTTACGCAGTCTCAGGGCTCAAACTGGGTCTGAATTTTACGCAGTCTCAGGGCTCAAACTCGGTCTGAATTTTACACAGTCTGAGTTTAAAAAAAAAGGGAAAAGGGAAGGAAACATTAATTTTGTTTGCCATGAAATTGAAAGCGTGTGCACGTAAATGAATTGTTTATTCAGTTTGTTGTTTTATGTCAGTATCTGCTCTTCTGATTTTCGGGGCATTTGTATTAAATACTGGAATTATTGCTGTAAGAGGTGAATGCATTTATTAGGCGATTATAAATTAATTGCTAGATTATCATTAAAATTTTTGATGTTTTTTATAAAAAAAAAAAAAATATATTTTTTTTTTTTATGAAAAAAAAAAAGATTGGATGGCATGAAAATTAGAGGGCACAGGGATGATAATGTTGCAATTAATTTATTATTGTCTGGTTGCTATTTCAAAACACAAGTGTTCTTGAGTGCCACCTAAATAACTTCGGTAAAACACAGAACATAAAACATAAATTGAAAACATAGCTGTATTCAGTAGTATGGAGTTTGGATAAAAATTGTGGTCAAATTTCATCTTTTAGTTTGTTTAAACATAATTTATTGCCATATAAACACATAAAACATTATACTTAGCCCAATTGGTGCAAAAAGTTACCAAGTGCCTTCTTATTTCATATACACTTAGTACCTTATTGCTGTATTGTGTGTGATGTTACTTTGTTTTAAAATTGTATTCTTTAAGTTTGTAAAACTGAAAAAAAAGAGTTTTTGTTGCTATTCATCCAAATTTAAGTGAAATTAAAATAAATTCGGTCCCAAGTCATCAGGACAGAACGGTAATAATGTTTGATAATCATGATGTTAAATATCCTGCATTTTAATTATACCATAATGATTGAAATGCTAGATAATCATCCCCGACTGCCCCCTAATTTTTATGCCCCCCCGACCCGTTTCATTTTCATAAAAAAAAAAATCAAATATCAAAAATAAAATCCTCCCCCCCCTCCCCCCCCCCTCCCTATTTTTAAGAAAAATTTGGATGAGAATCTAGCAATTAATTTATAATGGTCTTACGGAATTAAAGTACTAATTGACAGTGTAAGCGTAAAATACACATGGTGTTTATGGAATATTATTTATACTTGTTTATTTTAGCTCCATTTTGAAGTAAGCTCAGAGTTTATAAATATGAACTTCTCTCAAGTTAACTTCCTGGATAGAACCAGTACTGAGTGTTGTTATGAACCGTTCTCAAGTTCACTTCCTGGATAGAACCAGTACTGAGTGTTGTTATGAACCGTTCTCAAGTTCACTTCCTGGATAGAACCAGTACTGAGTGTTGTTATGAACGGCTTTCAAGTTCACTTCCTGGATAGAACCAGTACTGAGTGTTGTTATGAACTGTTCTCAAGGTCACTTCCTGGATAGAACCAGTACTGAGTGTTGTTATGAACCATTCTCAAGTTAACTTCCTGGATAGAACCAGTACTGAGTGTTGTTATGAACTGCTCTCAAGTTCACTTCCTGGATAGAACCAGTACTGAGTGTTGTTATGAACCATTCTCAAGTTAACTTCCTGTATAGAACCAGTACTGAGTGTTGTTATGAACCATTCTCAAGTTAACTTCCTGGATAGAACCAGTACTGAGTGTTGTTATGAACGATTCTCAAGTTCACTTCCTGGATAGAACCAGTACTGAGTGTTGTTATGAACGGCTCTCAAGTTAACTTCCTGGATAGAACCAGTACTGAGTGTTGTTATGAACAGCTCTCAAGTTCACTTCCTGGATAGAACCAGTACTGAGTGTTGTTATGAACCATTCTCAAGTTCACTTCCTGGATAGAACCAGTACTGAGAGTTGTTATTAGTGATTTTTTGGGGGGATGGAACCCGCAAGTTCTGGCATGAGTGGGCAACACTTTGTGTACTATTATTACTGTTTATAGGTTAAGCTTAGAACCAGCTTTACTCTGGGAAGACTTTGACGTTGATTTGGGCGAGTTGTAGGAACTTTATTTCACAATCGATGTAAAATAAATAAGTAACAAAACTAATGTTCTGTAGAGTATTGTTACAATCAAGGACTTATATAGAGAAGGAAAGGCAACTAATTTAGATTTTGTGAACACCCGCGTATTCACGCGAAATCTCTTTTTCGAATATCTTAACTTCCATTCATTTCATAAAAACAAATTAAAATTCTTTCTCTGCACAATAGAATTCTCTACAAAATCAGACCATTCCCATTAAATTGTGTTCAAAATTGTTGAAGTACTGACAATTACAAAATTTGTATACTGCAACTAAAATATCAAGGAAAGTACTTTAAATTTTACTTCAAACTGCAATATTTTAAATTCAAGGTCATTTTGCGTGTTTAAAACAGTAAATAACATCTAAGGTTACATTCACCTTACATTTTATGTAAAGGAAATCAGTTACTTGTGAAATTTAAATGATTAATTTGCCCAATTATTAAATAATGTAAAAGAAATCAGTTGCCTGTGAAATTTAAATGATTAATTTGCCAAATTATTAAATAATTAATGTAAAAGAAATCAGTTGCCTGTGAAATTTAAATGATTAATTTGCCCAATTATTAAATAATGTAAAAGAAATCAGTTGCCTGTGAAATTAAATGATTAATTTGCCAAATTATTAAATAATGTTAAAGAAATCATTTGCCTGTGAAATTTAAATGATTAATTTGCCGAATTATTTAATAATGTAAAAGAAATTGGTTGCCAGTGAAATTTGAATGGGTAAAATGCCAAATTATTGGTTCTTTGCATGCTGTTTTATAAACATTTAGTAAAGATATGTAAGTTTCCTATCCTTCTATATAAGTCTATGTTATAATGTATTATTATAATGTATGTTTAGGGCATATTACGTTTGATTGTTGTTACCGACTATTGTTAACTCATTATTTTGATTCCATTTAATAGCAGAACGTTACCATGGTAAGAAATGTACACATTCTCACAAAATAGAAAATATGCAGTTTGGAAGGAAGGCAAGTTAGCGGGTGAAACAACAAATCTTATACATGGGGCGACATCATAATTTTAAATTCTTTAAAATATATATATAATTCTGTATATTTATTTTTTTATTACATTAAATCAGGAGATTTTTTTGATAATAAAAAACTATTTTGATAAGATGAAAACACTGTTTGACATGTCAAAAAATAATCGCTATAAAAATGGATAAAATGGCAACATCACGCACATGTTGTTTTTTGTTTCACCCGTAATTCTGGCTTAAGCCATAATAAATTAATTGCTAGACTATCATCCCCGCCCGCCCACTAATTTTCATGCTACCCTGACCCTTTTTATTTTCATGTTTTTTTGTTTTTGTTTTTTTTTCTTATAAAAAAAACATCAAAATTTTAAAAATAAAAAATACCCCCCCCCCCCCTCCCCCCCCCCCCCCACCTTTTTAAAAAAAATTTGGATGATAATCTAGCAATTAATCTATAATGGCCTTCTCAGTATCTAACAGGTTCTAGTCATATATAGGCACTACCATTAGTAAGGCATTTAATTATTGCATCATGAGAATTACATAATTGTCATACAGCGATCACTTTGTCACTGGTCAAATACCCAGCATGCCGTTCACGTGAGTTATACCTGTCAGTTGCCGTCTGAGTGTACACAGCTGGTAAATTCTTATCAACATCAATTCAAAAAGATTAAAACGGTAAAAAAAAACCATCACATAATGTTTCCCTGTTTGCCTGTTACTTACAGATGGACAGCGATTCTACTCAAATTTATTACAAGATAATTATGTCTGTTACTGATAAAACTGGATCCCATAATAGCAAGCACTGTTATAAATGACATTGAATCCCATAAAATAGGAAAATATAGAAATTGTGCAAATTTGGGCTTTTCATTTGAATCCAATTAAAAAAATATATGATAATAGAGATTTTGGAAGTTTCGGCTTTACCCATACATTTGAAACTTGTTCATTGAATGTTACTTGTAACAGACAAGGAAATTCTGGAAACCTCTTACGATGCTAGAAACTGCATCCAGTTCAATTACTCACATGTGTATTAAAACAAACCTGCAAACTTGCAACATTGTTTATTAAAGCAGAGATGACACAATGTATATGTGTTCTAAGAATCGTATCTAGGAATCTGGGCAATATTTTGCATGGAGGGGGATACAGGTGTAACTTCATATATCATAACAATAACAATGTGTATGTTTATTTATTGTTGCTTATTTTTTACATAATTTCATCATTTGTGGATCATAACAGCATCCTGTAGGATTTTGAGAGAGATAATTAAATTTCCTTGGACCAATTAGTTCAGTCATAACTTCTCCTAGTGCACGATTTCATTATTTTACTCTAACACGCATTTTCATTGGTCCATTCAAATCTTTCTCGGCCAATAGAAAAGTGGAATGGAAGAGAGGCTAGATGATGCAATTCATGTTCTGAGAGATCACATAGAGGTAATTGAGTGCAACATGGGCTGCCATTGCCATAGAAACTCTGTACAATTTCGCTGGAGAATTTGTAGTCATAATTTATGGATTGATTTGTCACATGATTAATCACATGACTTCTCGATGATTTGTCACATGATTTGTAACATGACTCGTCACATGATTTATTGCATGATTTGTCACTGATTGATCATGGCATTTTAAACAACAAATTTTTAAAGGGGGAAAATCAATAATTACTGTATATGTCATGACAGATACATAATTATATTACCTACTGGAACCCTGCCAAAAATAATATCAAAAAAGAAAAAGAGTACGAAAAATAAAATAGTATGCAAAATGCATTTGAGAGACAATTTGGTCATTAACAGTGGACTCAAAAATAATCAAAATCTTGAAGATAATTCTGGGATGATTTTATGTGCAAACAAATTGCGACACTCTGGTTGATATTGTACATGGCTATGGCAGACATGATGCTAACAATCCATCTGTAGATCTGTGTCTATATTTAGCATTATTATATTATTTTGCAACCTTTAGCGTAGATCATGCATGCCTACACACAACATACGAGTTTTTAAAGTTGCTATGACAACATTTCTGTGAGAACCATAACTGTGTTTTTAATATATATTATTTATATTTTAAAGTCACACTGACTCTAATATTATGTTAAATCATATTCAAAAATTCATTAATTTTTTTACTTCCCTCCATAAAGTATGTAAACTTAAAGGCACAATATCTCTAATACTAAGTTACCCGGTAAATACCCTTTCATTTAAAAACCACATTCCGTGGACAAGTAGTCTATGGTGTGGTCTCAAGATCACTTACCTCTCACCAATAAGGTTGTAGGTTCAAGTCCAACTTGCTTAGAAAACTTTTATGTGTGAGAAAGTTTGGCAGTTCTACTCAGATTCATTCCGCAAGTAAAACAGGATATGTAATCTAAAACCTGAAATATGCTGAATATGGCGTTCAACCCCATTAAAAAAAAATTACATTCTTTCATTAATATTTGGCTTCCTTTCATAAATTAACAGTTTATCTAGGTATGAGTTCAATGAACATTATTTTATAAACGTTTGACAACAATGAATAGCAGTATTGTTACAAAATTAAGCTATTGCAATTTCATTGCTTAGTTGTTTTGTCCATGGTGAAGTAAGTATGAGAAACCCGAAGCATCAATTTCTAATAGGCTTAGTCCATTGAATTGTTGTCTTATAAATTTGTTATTTTCCATAATTAGATGTAATGACTTCTAACAATCTCATTAAAATCAGATCAACTTTACGCTTCCTATACACAGAGTAGATCTGAAGGCGTCGCATAGGTCACCTCAGATTGACCTTTCCGCTAACCGAGCATTGCTTTCAAGGTTGTGAAAGCGAAATTAGAAGTCTATTTTAATGGGAAAAAAATCTATATTTAGCTCAGATCCCAATATCATGTGTGATTATTACGCAATTATAATTGTTAAGATGAAAACATAAACATTATGGCTGCACCAATGTTAAATGTAAATGTTTCATATTATCAAAATTATAGAATTCATTTAAATATTTATTCACCAATGTAGGCAGGTCACTATGACCGAATCAACGCCGAATCAACACCCAGAAAACAACACTTTGTAAGAATCAATCAACGTCATGTTGTAAATCTCAACGAACTCCGAATGTAACAATTAATCTGATTGGCTGAATTGTTGTGAATATTTATTACATTAATGCAATGTTGTCAGATCTACTTTCGCATAGAGTGTGGAAGCTTAAAAGTGGATCTGATTTTAATGAGATTGGACTTCTACCTGACACTAATGTTTTTGAGTGAAAAAAACACAAAAACATCTGTTCTTAATTTTGATGAATTGAAATAGTTCACAGTCTGTACATCTGTAACTTTATAAGCAGTGTAAGTAGAAACATGTCTGATCAGTTTGGCAATGATTAACACCAGCTACTCAGTCTCATCAGTTTGACAATGATTAACACTGGCTGCTCAGTCTCATCAGTTTGACAATGAATAACACCGGCTGCTCAGTCTCATCAGTTTGGCAGTGATTAACACCAGCTGCTCAGTCTGATCAGTTTGGCAGTGATTAACACCGGCTGCTTAGTCTGATCAGTTTGGCAGTGATTAACGTCGGCTGCTCAGTCTCATCAGTTTGGCAGTGATTAACACCGGCTGCTCAGTCTGATCAGTTTGGCAATGATTAACACCGGCTGCTCAGTCTGATCAGTTTGACAATGATTAACACAGGCTGCTCAGTCTGATCAGTTTGACAATAATAAACACCGGCTGCTCAGTCTGATCAGTTTGGCAATGATTAACACCGGCTGCTCAGTCTGATCAGTTTGGCAATGATTAACACCGGCTGCTCAGTCTGATCGGTTTGGCAATGATTAACACCGGCTACTCAGTCTGATCAGTTTGGCAATGATAAACACCGGTTGCTCAGTCTGATCGATTTGGCAATGATTAACACTGGCTGCTCAGTCTGGTCAGTTTGGCAATGATTTACACCAGCTGCTCATGTTGTGTTGTAGTACATGTTGTGCATTATATCTATATCTTTAATACTTAGTTGGTGAAAGATTTCAATTAAATTTGGATTTGTGAACATTGCTTGCAAGCTTAATTAACACAGAATCAGGATGTTATTTTTTATATTTGATTTGCAGCGTAATATAGCATGACTTTCACGTCAGATCAGTAATTCTGCATTTATGGATAAAAAAGACAGTTTAGTAGTAATATTAGTGTGCAATATGCAGATTTGTGTAGAATGAAATATTTTAAATTAGGAACTCTTTGTCAATGTTTCATAATTTTCCAGCTTGGTTAATAACATACAGAGATTGACTCTCCTGGGTTAAGGCCAACCTTAAGATAACGTTAGCTTGCTATTTCTTCTGTTCGTAGTTTTCAAGTATTGGGTGGCAGGTGGAAACGACAAAGAAAGTCAATATAAATCTTGTGAAAAATCCAGTAAATGTCATATTTATATTCACTTGAGGCTGAATGGAATTTTAAAAAAATGCCGCCTCGAAAATCGTTTTTTTTAAGTACTTAGACAATTTTTTTATGAGATTGGAAGCAAACAAATAACATTTTAGAATATGTCAATTGTAATACATGATCTGAGTAGTGTATGCTCTACTTGTTGGCTGCGGACGGTTTTTTATCATGTCAATGCATTAATTTCTGTTGATATACTATCTGCCTGATAATAGTAGGTTTATCACTTCAATGTAAGTTTATCAGGCACATAACATCATTATTTGTAATTATATATTTTGACCTGGATGGAACGAACTACTTTCAACCCTCCTTAGAATGGAAAAAAACAAAAAACGAATTAGAAATATTGACATGATAAATATACCATGTAAGTGTCTAATATTATCAACTTTATCAGGTTCGTCATGAAAAAAACAAGGACAAGGACTTGGCTGAGCCTTTTCTTGGGATTTTTCACCTGATATTGTTGATAATATCAGACACTAACATGGTATTCTTTATAATGCTTAAAAATCACTTTAATTTAAAGTATGTTAGAATAATTAAGATTCTATTTGAGTTTTGCTGATAAGACTGTTGTATATACAGATCTATGTCATTAGACATGGACAACACGGACAAGCTATAGGGGTATACACTTGTGTTTAAATTTTTCAAGCATTAAACAAATCTCTACAGCCATTCGGCCATTATAAATTAATTGCTGGATTCACATAAAAAAATTCTTTAAAAAGAGGCAGGGGTGGGGAGGAGGGGCGGGTGGGGGGGGTGTATGTTTATTTAAAAATATTCTCGGTCATTGCATGTTCTTAAAAAAATTCTGACCCCCCCCTCCCCCCCCCCCCCCCCCCCCCCCCCCTTAATGGTACAAGTCCGAAGTGGCAAACAAGCAATTTTTTAAGGGTGGCTCTATCAAGCTAGTTTTGAAAATATGAGTGCGTGAACTCTTTAATAAAAATGTATTGTAAAGCGATATTTCCTTGGATTTTTTTTTTTTCAGTTAACGATAAATGATGATATTTAACCAATAAATGTGTAAAATATACAACATGCCTTTAAACTGTTTATTACACTTATGCTGCTTTCTGAAAAAAAAAAAAAAGAATTTAAGGGTCTGCACAATATACTGTGACTTTGGCTATTTCAATTTCATATTTGCATCGTGTCAATATGTAATTTTCAGAAACAGTTTGATGCAAAAATTATTAAAATTTGGGGTTTCTTTAATATTTAGGTGGTTTTACTCAAAAATATTCTTAGGTCTTCTGCCACCGGTAACACTGGATATTCCATATATAACCTTAAATGTGTTGAAAATGGCATTACACCTTATTAAAAAAAAAAAAAAATAATGTTGATATGTAGACAAAGTAGCTGATCTTACATTAAGCCATAATAAATTATGTGTTAGATTATCATCCCCGTCCGCCCCTCATTTTCATGCTCCCTCGGCTCTTTTATTTTCATAAAAAAAATTATATATATATATATATAAATAATTATATTTGTTTTGTTTTTTCAAACTAACAAAAAATGTAAAATAATAAATAAATATAACCCCCCCCCCCCCCCCCTCCTCCTTTTTAAGAAAAAAATTGATGATATCTAGCAATTAATTTATAATGGCCATATTGAAAAAAATATTTATCTATATATGTCTTTTGGGATATCGTACACAGGGCCGTATGGAGGAACGCCTTGATGATGCAATCCATGTTTTACGGAACCATGCTGAGGGACAGATACCCGGTGTACCAGGACCCCCGGGCCATTCTGGGATACAGGGAGGGCATGCTGGGATGCCCGGTCACATGATGTCTTCACATTCCAATGGGATTATGGGAAATATAGGAGGAGGGTACAGCGGCATGATGGGACACAGTCACGTAGACCCGCCACACATGGTACGTAATGCTTGCTGTAACATGTGAACAAAACATGGAATATTGTACCCCATCAGTACTAACAGTATAATTCTTAAACAGCTCAAGACTTGGATAAAATAGAAGAACATGATAAAGGTTGTGCAGTTTGAAAGGAGATGGATAAATGAGTTAGCAATGGTGAGGTTGTGGCTCATGGCTAGTTAATGCAGAGCCTTTTTCTGGAAAATGGGAAGAGGCTCAAGTGTTTGAGATTGGGGAAAAACAGTGTGATTGAGGGTAAATTGGGAAAAACAGTGATTGAGGGTTAATTGGGGAAAACAGTGATTGAGGGTAAATTGGGAAAAACAGTGATTGAGGGTAAATTGGGAAAAACAGTGATTGAGGATAAATTGGGAAAAACAGTGATTGAGCGTAAATTGGGAAAAACAGTGATTGAGGGTAAATTGGGAAAAACAGTGATTGAGGATAAATTGGGAAAAACAGTGATTGAGCGTAAATTGGGAAAAACAGTGTGATTGAGGATAAATTGGGGAATAAATCATAACACTGTTGAGATCATGTTCTTACCAATAATTATCAGATATTACAATAATACTTCATAATCTAGTTGGGATTTGTATTGTGTAAGAAAATTTATTTATTTTTTTTTTTTTTTTTTTTTCCATTTTGGGAATGTTTTGGGCCACAATTGGGATAAAACATACCTGATTAATTACTTGGGAAGTCACTGAATGTTGGCCTCTATTTAATAAGGTAAAAAACCCTATAATGTCAAAACAGTTAACCCGTGGGACTTAATTTTCTATCTGAATGGGGAAAAAATATGCAAGATTCTGTCTCATTTAAAGTTTAAAAGAGAAATTTTGAGTTTTCATCTGGTGATGAAAAACATTAGGCCAGTTTAATGTTCGTGAAGCCCAAAGGGCTTCTCCTCAACATTAAACTGGCCTAATTTTTTTCAAATATAAAGTGCTGAATAATAAAATAGACACGATGTACGTCATAGGGTAACGTCATACTGAAGAAGTAGGAGGGTGAGGGGATGTCAAGTGTAATTTTCGTACCTGGAGAAAAAATTATAAAACCATGTCCGGTATGCTAAAAATTATTAGTCTTTAACTCAAAACAAACAAAGTGACGTGGCATGTTTGCAATTACAGATGTCGCAACTACTAACAACGTTCTAAAAAAAAACAAGAGCGACAAAATTATGTGATTATGTACAAATGCTGGCTCTGCACACACTTTAAAAAATACGTTAATATAAAAGCGTAACTACTTGATTAGTGCACATCGTTTTATGAAAGTATAAGTTGCAATAAGTTTCCACGCAAAAAAAAAATGCAATATTGCATAAGACGGCTGCAGATACTCCTGCACGCACTTATTAATATTGCATTGTGGGACATAAACACTCGAGTAGAAGTGATATTTCACACCTCCTATTTCACACCTCTCGCCCATTAACCATGTGGTTTGAATTTTCGGCTGATATTTTCATGGGGTTTCCCGAGTGGGAATCCATAAACGCGGCATTATTCTTTGATGGATGAGTCCGTCATCTTGCCGAAACTTGATTGAAGCTCGGAAAATGTGTGAAACTCCCTTAATAAATATGGGTAATGGAATAATATTGAAAGCAAAAAATGGTTATCAGTGTTTACAATTGATTGAATGGTATATTAATAGTAATGCTTGCATTTATAGTATTAAGATGAAATACGGAGGTGAGAAGTGTTACTTTGGGGTATATGGTGCAGCAGGGAAAGATTTTGATATTTAAGCGCCAAAGACAATTGAATGAATACTATGAATTAGCATTTAACAGTACGAAACTAATCACTACATAGAGAAGGAAAGGCACCTGATCGAGATTTTGCGGCCGCTTGCATGTTCACGCAAAATCTCGCAATATTTCGTTTTCAATTATCTTAACTTCCATTCATGTCAGGAACACAAATCAAAATTCTTATATAACAGAATGAAATTCTCATTTGGTCAGGACGAGTAATATTTAAGAAACTGACCTTAATATTTATTTGATTTTAAGCATTCAATTAAAAATGTTGGAAAGGGAGGACGAGTAGCTTTGATCAGAAATTTCAAGCCCTATTGCTCTGGGTTTGTTCTGGGTACCTGGAAGGAACTGGAAGGAGGTTCACAAACCAGTTTACCTTTAGGCCATAATAAATTAATTGCTAGGTAATCATCCAATTTTTTCTAAAACGGGGGATGGGGTAAGGATATTTTTTTTATTTTTAAAATTTGTGATGTTTATATATATATATTTTTTTTTTATTTTTTTAATGAAAAAAAAAAAGGTCGGGAAGGCAAGAAAATAAGGGAGCGGGCAGGGATGATAATCTAGGGATGATAATTCATTTATTATGGCCTTAAAGCTGTTGGTATGACCCTGCTGGTGACTGAACTCACAATTCCAAGATGTCATATGTTTAACCTTTAAACAATACTTGTAAAGACTTACATGTTCACTATACCTTCTAGTCAGAAGACCTGTCAATTAAGCAAAAATTAATTGGTATAAATTATAAAAAACGAAGTCAAACCTGTCTTAAGCAGCCCATCAAGGGAAGTACCTAAACTGGCCTTTTAAGACAGGTTATTGCTTAAAAGGGGTTAATTTGCTTTGAAAGTATAGAAATAGTGAATAGCAGATGTGGTTGCTTAAGACAATTGATTGCTAAATAGAGGTGACCGCTTACACCAGTTTGACTGTTATATATAAATATAAAATACAGAAAATGTCTGTTCAAATTTCTTTAACTTCGCAGTGTGGAGATTTTGTTTTTGGAAAAGTAATTATAAAACAGCAAAAAAAAAAGAACATAAAATCTGCAGTGCAGTGTTGAATTTCAAAATTTACCCGTGATTGAATTCTTCATTGATTCCAGCCACCTGTGCGTTATCTATCTGGCTGCCTCCTTGGCATATGTTACGAGTATTTACAGAAGTGATTACTCCTGCAGTGGTAAAAGCATGTGGCCTACAAATAGGGCCCTTGTCTGTGGCTGTCTGAGATAATGAGACGACCACAATACCCCCCTCCCCCCACCCCCTGCTTGTGTCTGCATCCACCTATGATGTATCTTTTGAGATTATTAGATGTTTAAGGAAATCTTGTGTTCTATAAGGAACTCTTCTGTCTGGTTCTTAGACCATTCCGTTCGCGATTTAAGAATTTTAATTTAAATTCTTTGCCATATATAGCCAGTAGTGTTCTGAAAACGAAAACGCAAATTATACATTCAGTCAACCTGTCTTTACCATCCAGTCCATGGAAGGAGCACAAGTGGCCTTTTAAGACAGGTTGTGCTCTAACAGCATAGAAAGGCCGTTAAAAAAAGGTGACTGCTATTCCAGATTTTATTAAAATATAATTTCTTTCATACCATCTTTATATATTTGTAGTTTTACTCGTGATCTTTATTTGTGATAAAATTAAATGAGATAGTTTTGGCCAATGACTTACCAGTAAAGCCATTCACAATTGTACCGTTGGCTGCACAATTTCACGGATTACTTCTTTTGGCAGGAGTATGATCACCGAGACTGGCTTGATCACCGAGCCTGATCACATGGACTATATTTTGTGCATTACGACTCCCACCTGGGCTTAATGGCAAAAATTAATTAGATTTAGCACACGGTGAGGTGTTTATGTAATTTCTCGTGCAAAAATAATGTTTATCACACCCCATTCTCGCAAATTGATAGATAATAGGTACGAAGAAAATGCTTTTCTTCAGCTTATCAAACGCGTGAAAGGAACGTGTAATGTTAAATAGAGACGTTTACGGTTGCTTTGTATTTGATGTACCAGTGAAATGAAAGTGAGGTTATATAGTTTAGGTTTGATGTGAAGATTTATAATTCACTGATGAGAAAAGTCAGGCCATAATAAATTAATGGCTGGGTTATCATCCTGCCCTTCACCTAATTTTCATACCAAAAATAATTAAATAATAATTTTTTATTATTTTTTTAAAAAAAATAAAAAAATAAAAAAAAATAAATAAATATAATCCTCCTGCCCTCCACCTTTTTAAGAAAAATGTGATTTAATATATTCTGCCTTAGCGTATATAAATATCTTTTTCAATTTTATATTTTTTTTTTAATATTAAGTATTACGATTCAATATTATCACTTGAAACGTAAATATGTATGAAGCTGTGCTGCTATTTCCCAATCATTATTTGGCAATCAGTGGTACAGATTCAAATGCACGAGGAGACTAGCACGTGAACACCTGTGCACCATGTGTTTATATCATTAAGCCGTGGGATGTCTGTTTTATACAGCATCATGAAAAGTTTAATATTAAAAACACAAACTGGTATACAGGAGTATGGTAGAGGCTAGGGCCACCCAGATACTGGAAAATTTAAGTTACTGAATTTCAGCCATGATTACTAAATGGTTGGGGTCAAAGGATATATATTTGGTCACTAAGACCATAATGAATTAATTGGTAGATTATCATCCTGCCCCCTTGTTTTCATTTTCATTTTTTTTTTTTTGCTGTTTTTTTTTATTATTATTTGTGTGGGTAGCGGGGGTATAACACTTCAGTTTCATACAAAACGTTATGTTTTCCGTAACACCATATAATAAATTCTGTTCACCATAACAGTATGTCAAACTTGACGTGCATCTCAAAACCTACATCAGAGCGGACAGATTTCTAGAGAGAAAAATATGTGTGTAAAATTATGTAGAAACACTAAGTGGGGGGGACATTGAGTTTAAAGTGGAAAAAAAATAGGATTTTTTTTTCAAAATTTTAAAATTGGATATAAACAACTTTTTTGCAATATATCATGTCTGTATATACACACTGGTCCTATATTGTCAAAAAAATATCTATTTAAACATGTCAAATTGATATATTAAAAAGGGATTTCCTAACTTGGGCTATGCACCTAGGTTAGACTAAAATAGATTTCCTGCTTAAAATTGCAAAATATTTTGTGATGTATTAAATGGGTCACATGATTGCATTTTGACTTCACTTTAATCAGTCATTCTGGTTTACACGTACCGGTAGTAAAAATTGTTTCATCTTAGAAATTGTCCAAATGAGTTCAAACAGTATTTAAATGCTGTTTATTTTTAGAATGGGGATTTCGTTTCAAGTTTACCACTCTAATTTAGATATCAATTTTGATTTGGTGGGTTTGACATACCAAACTGTACGGATTTTATTTATTAATAATAATTAGATGCTTTTTAATCATTTTAGTTATTATCTAATTTTTAAGACATTTTTAAGGCCATAATAAATTTATTGCTAGATTATCATCCCCGTCCGCCCCCTAATTTTCATGCCACCTCGACTCTTTTTATTTGCAAATAAAAAAATAGAAATAATAAAAATGTATATATATTTATATGTAATTATATGTACATATATATTTTTTTTAGTAAAAACATCAAATTTAAAAAAAATATTCCCTCTTCCTCCCCGTTTTTAAGAAAAATTTGGATGATAATCTTGCAATTAATTTATAATGGCCTAACAGTAACTGTGTTTCCAGATATATTCACTTTAATAACAATTTTGTATCATGTATATTTCCAGGGGGGACCACCACCACTTACAGAAGGTGGATCACAAAACTTGTCAAGTTCACAAGATAACCAGAAGTCTTTTAAATGTAAGTACCATCCTTCACTTGTAAATCCAGCCGGGCCCGATTAGCTCAGTCGGTTATGCGTCTGACTATCGATCCAGGGGTTGTGAGTTTGAATCCCCCGCCTGGCAACGGTCTCCGTGATGATTGATATACGACATTGAGTCTCATTATCATTCGTCTCTCACCACTGATTCAAGTGGGAAAGTTATCAGTTACTTGCGGAGATGGGGTGTGCTCGAGTACTGGTTAATCCCAGGAAACAGTGGTTAGGTTAACTGATCGTCTGTTAGCCCTCGATGGCATAAAAATGACGCTAAATATTCAATAAATCAATCAATCAATTATAAAACCAGATATCATATAGTTATTATGTAACCAGTACCGAATTGAAAATGGTGATGAACAATAAAACAACATTAAATATATATATTATGATATCTTTAACTATATTTTGGTTTGACATATTTGTAAAGAGATGTGTTATCTAAATATGGACGTTTTCTTATAATTTACTTTTGACGTCATGTGCAACGTTATTAGCGATGGCGTCGGCAGCGATTATACCAATATTCAAATATAAACATGTTCAATTATAAGTTGCATTGACCAACTGTTTTAAACTCAAAAACAGGCCAAATATGACCGAAAACTATCCCAGCCCTTTGGCACTGTTACTACTGCTGTTATATTTACAACCTTAAGGCTGTTATAAATTAATTGCTTGATTATCATCCAAAATTTTCTCAAAAAAGGGGAGGATTTTATTTTTTATTTTATTTTAAATGTTTGACTTTTTTAAAAAAAAATCTCAGGGTGGCATGAAAATTAGGGGACTGGGTGGGGATGATAATCTAGCAATTAATTTATTATGGCCTTATATGAATGTATCTGCCCCAGTAATAACAATTTGTTAATTTCTATTCACATAGCTGATTCTTCATCAATTGAAACTAAGGAATCTATAAAAGCGGAAAAAACAGATGATGCCAAAAGTGAGGCATCAACGGAGAGTAAAAGTAGTACAAACGAAAAATCAAAATGTCACCCACCGCCGTCAAAACGATCTAGGTAAGTTAATTGTCGCCCACCATCGCTGAAATAACCTAGGTAAATGAACTTCACAGTCAAACCTGTCCTGAGCAGCCAGTTATGGGAAAGCGCAAAAGTGGTATTTAAAGATAGGTTGTTGTTTAATACAGGTTAATTTGCTCTGAAAGCTTTGAAATTCGAAATAGCAAATATGGCTGCTTAACCCTTTACTCCATAGATACGCCTTTTCCCGCACCAATCACAGAAGGCTTTTGAAAACAGTGCAGGAAGAGTTCAGATTACTCGTGACGAGCAATCTGAACACTTCCTGCACTGTTTTCCACTCTGTCAGTTAATATAAACATAATTCACCCGTTGCTGATACATGGTGAATTAATGCTTTCAATATTAGAGGTGTCCAAAGGCGTCTATATGAAGTAAAGGGTTAAGACTCACTGCCTTAGTGGGAAAGTTATCAGTTATTTGGGGAGATGGGGTTAGCTCAAGTCTTGGTTAACCTTTCATGATCCCAGGAAACTGGTTATGCTAACTGATCGTTTGTTAGCCCTCAATGGCATAAAAATAACACTAAATATTCGATGGTAATGAACTTTGGTTTACGCCCACGAATCTCCATCTCTAAAAATATGTGGGGAAGTATTTAGTGACTTTGAAGTTGAAGTGCATCTTGTACCTGCCAGATTTCAGAAACAGTGTAGGAGTGCTGACCTTCATTATAACGGAAATACTTGACAAAAGGTGGGGAAAAAATACAAATATACTATAGCAAATACAGCAACATTATAATACACAGTCTAACCTGTGTTAAGCAGCCAATTAAGGGAAGGAACAAAATTGATCATTTAATACAGGTTGCTGCTTAATACAGGTAAATTTGTTCTGAATGCATAGAAATGGGAAACAGAAAATGTGGCTGCTTGATATAGGTGGCAGCTTACACAGGTTTTACTGATATCATCAGATTTAATTGTATCATATGTTTGTCCAAACATATTGACAACGGGCCAACCAGTCCTAGAACTATCCTCTAAATGCCAAGTGCTGAGCGAGGAAGCTTTTCGTACCATTTTTCAAGTCTTCGGTATGACTTGACAGGGATTGAAACCAAGAGGCGGATGTTATATTGAAACAACAATGTGTACTTTTCACTGTGGTAAAGTAAGAACTGTAAAAATGTAGAAACTAGTCCAGTTTACAATATATCAGTAAATGTCGTATTGATGGTAGTTTAAATCATTTAGCGACACAGACACGGACTATCACACCATGCTGCTGAGTGAATGGATGACAGTTTGCTGACAGTTGAAAGTGAAATTTGAGCTAGAGTGCCTACTGAAATTGAGATGTTTTTATGACTACACAGACTGCTAGAAATATTCTTATAATATATTTTTGTCACAATAAAATTAAAATGATAATTATCGTATTGATATTTTTATTTCACAGAAAACAGGAAAAAGCAGATGACAGTGTGTAAGTACAATAAATGTTTTTAAATATTTTTTTTAAAAAAAAAAGCGCTCTAAAGGCTTCAATGTTGATTGGTGTTATAATCTTAGTTGTGATTGGCTGAAGTCAGTGTTAAGTCATTTGTGATTGGCTGGTGCCAGTGTTGAGTCAGTTGTGAATGGTTGATGCCAGTTGTGATTGGCTGATGCCAGTGTTATGTCATTTGTGATTGGCTGATGCCAGTGTTAAACCAGTTGTGATTGGCTGATGCCAGTGTTATGTCATTTGTGATTGGCTGATGCCAGTGTTAAACCAGTTATGATTGGCTGATATTACATCATTGTTGATTGGTTTATGTTAAGCCAGTCTCGCTTCTAAAGTTAAAGCAAGATGGAAAATGTATAGTAAAGTTTCATGGTCCTAGTATTAGTTTATTGCTTAAATATAAGAAATATCAACTTTCCATTCATAACTTTATTTATTTAAGTTCAATTGTAAGTTGAGAGTTAAGCTTAGAGCTATTCAGTTTCTTTGATAAATTCAGTATTGGGTCTTGTTGTAGAGACAATTGTGTTGAGGCTGGGATCAAACCTCCAACCACAGTGGGCAAAGCTTTAACCTTAGTCATCCATTGTAGACCTACATAAACCTTGATACGCATTACAATTAACCTAAAGTTTGACGGTTTCATTTAGCTGCTAACACTTACAAAATTATTTATAACTTTTACAGTCATTGCTTTATGCCATATTTGCTTGCCGGTCGTTATTGCCAACAATGGCAGACTGTGGTCATCAGAGCACGCACAATTAATCACAACACTGCAGTTAATACGTTAATGCTTGTTTAACCCCAAAACTTTCCTGTATATTATGCCTATAGCAGCTTTATGGTCGGTCTCTCATAACTCTATCACATAACTCCCTGAATTAGCTCTATGACATGGCTTTCATTTGCATATTGTTTTTCTAAATTGTTATTATCTTAGTTTTGATTGGATGATGTCAGTGTTAAGTCAGTTGTTGATTGGCTGATGCCAGTAATGATTGGCTGATGCCAGTGTCAAGTCATTTGTTATTGGCTGATGTCGATGTTAAGTCAGTTATGATTGGCTGAGGCCAGTGTTAAGCCAGTGGATTTTTGCACATTTTTTTCTTAATGTTGAAAGAACGGCTTTTTCTGCATTTCCTTCAAACTTGAATCTTTTCACTTGCTTTAAAATTTTGACATTGTAGTCTGGAACTACTTGCAGTCTCGTTGGAGAAGTTCTTCTTTTGTTGCCATGGCAACTCGGCAGCAATATGAAATATTTCAAAGATTGTCAGCATTCAATCTGATAGAAACTTGTTTTTGAGTATGGTGTTTCTTTTTCCAATATTGTTTGTTGGTGGCATGTTGAAGGGCAGCTGTTGTACCCAGATCCAGTCTGATGTCTTTTTCCATTTGTTCCAGTGTGGCAGCACTTAGAATACTGCCTCAAGTAGACACCATTGTGAGATAACTGTGAAAGCCTTAACACTATATAACAACATCTTCCAGCAGATCTATAGCGCCCCCCTTCCCTCACTTTGTCTTTATGGAAGTCTTGTATATCACAGATGTAAAGTCTTTAAATTGTGCAAATTTAGAAAGATTTAAAGGAGTATATGGTTACTAAATTTACATTTATTCATGAAGGTAGAGTGTTTGTCTAACAAACCTGGTCAATATTGTGTTTTCAGCTAAAATTAACCAATGGAAGCCTGACTTTTAAGAAATACTGAGTTTTGATTGGTTGTTTTACACTGAGCTCAAATGGAGAAGTGTTGTGTTGAACCATGAGACTTCATCATTATCACATGATTACATGAAAATTACAAACTCCTTACGAATTTTGCTCTCGTCAGCCGACTTCATGAAAATCGTCATAATATTCTGATTGTTTGTTATTTTAGCTTATAATGATTTGAATGCAGTCCTGTCATTTAACAATTGCAAAATATCTTTTTCCAAACACTGTTTCCATGCCAACCTTGCCGCTTGCTACTAACAAGTAGGACACACTTGCAGCTTAATAATGTTTGTGTATATCTGTCTGTATGTTCATGTGTCTGTCTGTGTATTTGTCTGTATGGTTGTCTGTACTTGTTAGAACTGTTGCTCCTCTGACAGATGTCAATGAGTTCAATGATTCACTGAGGGACTTTAAAAACACAAGTCAGATTTCGTTAAAATAAACAAGTTTTGTATTTATCAATTTTAATAAAAATTGGCAACAACAAACAAACATATAAGCCACACAGAGTGTGTGAATTTTATTGAAAATTATTATCAATTCCCTGGGAATAAACGCTTTAAACAGCAATACCCTAAATCACCAACTTTGCAATTAGTAGCAGTTGTAATTACCATTTACAGCAACGCAGGCAAACACATAGCCGCCTCGTTGAAAGTACAATATTTGCATTACTGTGTTGTGAAATGTTCCGCGCTTGATCCAAGGCATGGGAAGGCTCTTTTACATTTTCTCGGTGGTGGCCGACGAGCGTTAATGTGTCTACATAGCTCATCCCAGACATACCAAATTGGTGTTTTGCGTTTTAAAAGTCTGTCAGTGTAGTTACATGTAATACTGAACGGGTTCTCTACCAAACCAGTCTTTGTCAGGAGCACGTGGCTTGATTGATCACGGGACCCACACAGCCGTGTGTTGTGTCCTCTATCTGTGTACGCTTTGTACTGGAAAAACGGGAGCTAGATAGGTAAAAGTTGTAAGATGTGGAGCGTGTGGTAGAGCATTGGACCAAAGATTGTAGGTTCGATCCTCCTCCACTGCTATGTGTGGTGTCCTTAAGCAAGGCACTCCGCCACGGCTATGTGTTGTGAGCAAGGCACTTCGCCAAGGCTATGTGTTGTGAGCAAGGCACTCCGCCACGGCTATGTGTTGTGAGCAAGGCACTTCGCCACGGCTATGTGTTGTGAGCAAGGCACTTCGCCACGGCTATGTGTTGTGAGCAAGGCACTTCGCCACGGCTATGTGTTGTGAGCAAGGCACTCCGCCACGGCTATGTGTTGTGAGCAAGGCACTCCACCACAGCTGTGTGGTGTCCTTGAGCAAGGCTTTTCGCCGTGGCTATGTGTTGTGTCCTTGAGCAAGGCACTCTGCCACGGCTATGTGTTGTGTCCTTGAGGAAGGCACTCCGCCACGGCTATGTGTTGTGTCCTTGAGCAAGACACTTCGCCACGGCTATGTGTTGTGAGCAAGGCACTCTACCACAGCTGTGTGGTGTCCTTGAGCAAGGCTTTTCCCCGTGGTTATGTGCACTCCGCCACGGCTATGTGTTGTGTCCTTGAGCAAGGCAATCCGCCACGGCTATGTGTTGTGTCCTTGAGGAAGGCACTCCGCCACGGCTATGTGTTGTGTCCTTAAGCAAGGCACTCCGCCACGGCTATGTGTTGTGTCCTAGAGGAAGGCACTCCGCCACGGCTATGTGTTGTGTCATAGAGGAAGGCACTCCGCCACGGCTATGTGTTGTGTCCTAGAGGAAGGCACTCCGCCACAGCTATGTGTTGTGTCATAGAGCAAGGTACTCCGCCACGGCTATGTGTTGTGTCATTGAGCAAGGCACTCCGCCACGGCTATGTGTTGTGTCCTTGAGGAAGGCACTCCGCCACGGCTATGTGTTGTGTCCTTGAGCAAGGCACTCCGCCACGGCTATGTGTTGTGTCCTTGAGCAAGGCACTCCGCCACGGCTATGTGTTGTGTCCTTGAGCAAGGCTATGTGTTGTGTCCTTGAGCAAGGCTATGTGTTGTGTCCTTGAGCAAGGCACTCCCCCACGGCTATGTATTGTGTCCATGAGCAAGGCACTCTATCTGTTTACACTTAGTACTGGTTCTACCCAGGAAGATGTGGAGCGATTGATAAAATATGGCAAGATGTGGAGCGCATGGAACAATGGCAGAGCATCAGACCACTGCCACTGCTTTGTTGTGTGCCCTTCAGCAAGACACTTTTTCGACATTTGATGAGTACTGGTTCTATCCAGGTAGATTTTGAAGTTGTAAGAACTTGTTTCACAATCGATGTAAAATAAATTATTTTTAAAAAAAAAAACCTTGTTTCACATTCAATGTAAAATAGATAGTTGTTAATACATGTCCATGATTATTTTCCTCATTTTAGTTCTCGTGCTGCTGCTCTCTTAGCGTCTGCTGTAGGCAGCATGTTGGATGATGATGGGTAAGACAGTTTCCATAGCAACCCATCTCTTTACCACTCGCAGGCTTGGTTACCTAGTGATGTTGTTTTAAATTTTAGTTCTTTTTGTGTATTTGTATACAATTGTGGGCAAATTGACGTCAGTTGGGTAAATAAGCAGATCTGTCACTAAAATAAATATCAAAAGAGTTAAATGTTGATTTTTTTTGGTTCACCAGTATTTTATTTACACGTTTCCATAACAATGAAATAGTCAAACGATATTTCCTGCTTTCTGTCAAAACCACACTCAGACTCTGCAGAGATTCTTTGTAATTTTATTATTAGTTGTTTTGCAAAAAAATAAATATTTACTACATGCAATTGGTTTGAGGTAATGAAATTCAAACATTTAGGTTTTCATCACTTAAAACAGCCCGGAAATATTTTTAAGAAAAAAATATTTAAAAAATCGAACTTGTCAAAATGGAATGAAATTATATGCATGTAATAAATACTGGAATACAGACTTTTCGTCACGTGTCTGACTGTCTGTCTGGCTGTAATATGTCTATACAGGACCCTTTCATTTACCAGTAGGTATTATTTAGATGTATTGTTAGTATACATTAAAGGAATAATCTTCATACTGCATAGACTCTGATCCAACTGAGAGCGTGTCTGGTGGTCTGGCCAGGTACTACACTGTTTGCCAGTTCTGTTATTGATTAATTGATGTATTAAGTTTTCATGTCATTTTGTGTCTTGCCCGCTGTTGAGGAAAATGTAATAGCATGGTTAAACATTTGGAACAAACTCGCGTCTGTTTGTGAATGCTCTTACTAACCATTAAGAAATGTTTGTTTTGGGTAAACTGACTTAACAGAAAACAACTAACTAGCTTACAATTGCTTTAAAAAAATATTTTATCACTAATTTTGTGTGTAAGACAATACTCAGTCAAACCTGTCTTAAGCAACCAGTCAAGGAAAGGAGCAATTTGGCTTTTTAAGACAGGTTATTTGGTTAATGAAGGTTATTATGCTTTGAAAGCATATAAATGGGAAATCACAAATGCAGCTGTTGAATACAAGTGACTGCTTAATAGAGGTGGCCGCTTATACAGGTTTGACTGTATTACATATTTGGAGGTGGGGTTACCCGGAACAAACATTTCTATTTCCTTCAGCTAGTTGCATAACGCTTGAAGTAAATCCACCCTCGTCTTAGGTCTTGATCATCTTGACACTTGCTTTTTTTTAAATCACGAACATCTTGACACTTAGTACAGAAAAATAGTTACAATCTCAAAGTAAAATTTGATTGGCTGATACAAACACGCCTCCAATATGGTTAATATGTAACCAGTTTTAAAATTTAATTATGTTATTTGGAGGAAAGCAATTGCATGTATCTTGTCACATAAAAGATGTGCAAAAAGTAAATGTAAAAACAAAAATCCAAATGATACAAGCTGAAACGGAAGTCCCCAAGGTAGTCCAGCTTGTATAACTCGATCAGAAACATTATCAGTATTCCGTCACATTTTTTATCAAAGAAGAAATTGTCAAGACTGTTGTCTTCTATAAAAGCATCGTAGGTGATAAAGACTACCCTTGGCTTCCCCAAATTGGCATGTTTACAAAATGTGTGATAATTTCAAACACTAGGGAGACGCCCTATAAAGGCAGTTCATATGTATACTGCTTTACAAAGAAAACACAGACAGATTTATTTGAGCTAGATTCTCTCAATCAAGCTTAGATAAATTAGTTTAAACTAAGGAGAATTAGTTTCTTATCAAATCATTGTTTTTCCAGTCATTTTTTGCGTCATCTTATCCTACAATGAAGTATGTCCTGCATATATAAATGAACATAATAATAAGATAACCTAATACATATTTTTCTTGTTTTAGTTCCCGCGGTGGCCTTCACTCTGATGGCGGCTTGGATGACGATGGGTAAGAAAGTTTCCATAGGAGCCCATCTCACTTAATTTTGTTACCATAGCAACAACACATTTGATACACATGTGACCAGAAAGACTTCCATCTTGTTTGTTTTTTGCCTGTCAGCATTCTCTAATGTTGGCATCATGACTCTTTTATTGGACCTTTGTAAAATTGGATGTTTGCAAAACTTTCTAAAGGACTTCACCGTAAAAAAAAAATTGTTCAAATAAGTTCTTTATAAGAGCATAACAAATTAAGTGCTAGATTATCATCCCTGCCTGCCTCCTAATTTTCATGCCGCTCCTACCCTTTTTTATTTAAACAAAATATAAAAAATTTATTATTTAAAAAAAAATAATCCCCCACTTCACCCCCCACCCCTTTCAATGATAATCTAATTAAGTAATATATTAAATTATAATGGCCATATTATTTATTAATATTATTATCTTCATATCTGAAGCATCCAATGTCACGAGGAACTGTTGACAAGGGTTTAAAGTTATTATCGACACATTTCATATTATATATGGCATATTCCATTTTATTGATGAAGGAAGACCCAAGAATGAATCTGAGTAGAACCACCTACCTTCCATAAGTAACTGGCAAACTTTCTCACAAAGTTTTTGGACCAAGCTTGGCTCCAACCCACAACCTGAGTGGTGTGAGAGAAGTGGGTATTTGATGGTAGTGTCCTGGACTACCCAGACACGGATGACCCATTACCATTTTGGTATCGATAACCAAGCTCAGACATTTGGATAACCTTGGATAGATAGTTGACACCGGGGACATGATGAATCAGTTTGTGAAGTTGTACATGTTGACATTGTGGTTGCTGTATAATTACACCGGAGGGGACTCTAGATTTGTTTACCCTCCAACTGCCTGTCCGTCCAGCAACACTACTTACAAAGTAGCCAAGTTCGGTTTGTAAAACTTTGCATGCGGATAGAGGGCAATAAGGAGATAATGCAGGTCATTTTATATCACCAAGAACATGTATGTTAACAAAGTCCTACCTGTAAACCAGTAGGGGAATTACATATTGCTTGTTTTATTATTATTATGCATATAAATAATTCTTAATGGCGTAATTTTTTTTACAGGAGTGATGACGGGGCTGATCTGTCGCCAGAGTCTAAAGCTGAGCGGGAGCGGTTACGAAGGCAGGCAAACAACGCACGCGAGAGGTAGGAAGGCTAACTTGTCAATATATGTTTAAATTATCTCACTTTATAAGAAATAAAATTACTATCATTTCACTGTATCATCCGGATTAAACGTGTTTCTATGTCTGTCCTCAAAATAGGGTACAAGTGTACGAGTAGTATGAATCCTTAATTGGGTCCTAATCATTAAAACTGTCCTTTCATGTATGTAAATAGTCCCTCCAGTCCAGATGTGTGTTGCATGTAAGACCGTAGTATATAAGTTATAGTCGGCACCGAATCTATTGAGTTGGTTGATAGCAGGTCTTGTGTCTGAAGTTTGTATTGTAACTAGGCGTGTCTGTGGTTTGTATTGTAACTAGGCGTGTCTGTGGTTTGTATTGTAACTAGGCGTGTCTGTAGTTTGCATGCTCGCCTAGTCAGGGGTTATATTATTTCATAATGTAAGTGTTTGTTATTTTGTATACTAAGTCTGTGTATAAATCGTTTAACAAACACCTGATGAGGCCTAAATTAAAATTTGCTTGTTTGCCGCTTCCATCAATCCCCAACAGTCTGAAACTTCTTTTTTCACCCCCCCCCCCCCCTTTCTCAAAAAAAAAATTTATTCTTGGTCATTGCAAATTGTCTCCATTCTTTGGCGATTCATTTAGGCGTGGTAAATAATAAAACAATTCTCTGATTGATTGCAAAAAGAAGACTTTTCTGCCCTACATGGCTTAGAACAAACAAAAGTAAGAATTGGAGCACATGGTCTAGTGGTAGAGCACCAAACCCTTGATCGGGCAGTCATGGGTTCGATCCTCTGCCACGGCTTTGTGTGGTGTCCTTGAGCAAGACACTTTTTTTAGCTTAGTACTGGTTCTATCCAGGAAGACTTCGAGTGTGATAAAACTTGTTTCACAATCGAGGTAAAATAAACAAGTTTAAAACTACGGGTAAGAGGTGGCAAGCAAACAAAAGTGGTGCCTGAAAACTTAAACATGTTTGGAGGACTGTTTGACTCGTAAAATATAGACTTGTACCATGTTTCATGAATCACATACCGTGTTTTGAATTTTTGATATACATGTTTTATCTTTAATATCCGCACAGAGTGAGAGTAAGAGATATCAACGAAGCTTTCAAGGAACTGGGCTCTATGGTGACAATGCATTGTGGGTCATCACAGCCCCTTACCAAACTGATGGTGCTACAGCAGGCTGTCAATGTGATCACAGGACTTGAAGGTCAAGTTAGAGGTGAGTTTGTGACCTTTGACCTTCGCATGACCTTTATTTGGTGTTTGATAACCTTGGATAGATATACTAAAATTTGATGTGAGATAAAACAGTCAGAAAAAAGTTGAGCATTGATAAAAAATGAATTGGCAGTATATTTTTAAATAAAGCTTTTAATTTAATACATAAAAAAACAACTTTGAAATCTAACAGAGGTATGGTATTGATTGGTTGACTAAATATTTAGCGTCATTATTACGCCATTGAGGGCTCACAAGACAATCAGTTAACTTGACCTCTGTTTTCTGGGATCCTAGAAGGTTAACCAGTAGTTGATGAGCACATCCATCTCCGCAAGTAACTGATAACATTCCGACTTCAATCAGTGGTGAAAGATGAACGATAATGAGACACGTCGTATATCACCAATCATTGCAGAAACTGTGGCCGGGCAGGGATTCGAACTTGCGATCCTCAGATTGATAGTCGAGAGATATGATGACGGCCTTTCACTATCTGTGCTTAGATTTGTCAGTAAAATATGGCTGCATCAGTCAATAAAAACTTGCATAATTACCATTAATTGTGAAGCAAATTCTTACAAATAAGGCCATAATTAATTAACTGCTAGATTATTATCCCTGCCCACCCCCTAATTTTCATGCCTCCCCGACCCTTTTTATTTTCATTAGAATAAAAAAAAATATTAAAAAAAAACGTCAAAAATTTTAAAAATAAAAAACGTCAAAAATAAAATTACGGATAGACTTACATGGATAGACATACACGGATAGACATACACGGATAGACATACACGGATAGAGTGTCTTGCTACAGGACTTGAAGAACATGACTGCGGGTAGGACTAGTACTAATTATATATATTTGGATAAAATGACATGCTCTAGAGCAAAACACCAAGATATTCCTCGCAATATATTATAAACTTGACCAGGGCTTTCATTATGTTTCGAAGAAGGAGGGTGAAAGGAAACAATAGAAGTGGGGTCTGGTGGTCCTCCATAAAAAATGGAAGAAACTCGGTTTAAAAAAGCCGGCCGGGTGTTCAGGCAAGAAACGCCGTGGGGAAAATCCCGGCCCCATCCATCCCCCGACCCCTACCAACCCCCGGCTTCTAATGGCAGCTTCTAATTGATCCATCATGTTTATTATTTATTGTAGAACGTAATCTCAACCCGAAGGCGGCCTGCCTGAAGAGACGGGAAGAAGAAAAGACTGACGACCTGCCCGGTGGACGACCAATGAACGTCAATGCTGAAGATCTTGCACAAAGCTCAATGGCCAATAAGGTGAGAGATTATTCTGTGTTCAACCTGTAAATCACAATGGCCAATAAGGTGAGGGATTATTCTGTGTCCTACCTGTAAATAACAATGGCCAATAAGGTGAGAGATTATTCTGTGTCCTACCTGCAAATCACAATGGCCAATAAGGTGAGAGATTATTCTGTGTCCTACCTGCAAATCACAATTGCCAATAAGGTGAGGGATTATTCTGTGTCCTACCTGTAAATAACAATGGCCAATAAGGTGAGAGATTATTCTGTGTCCTACCTGCAAATCACAATGGCCAATAAGGTGAGAGATTATTCTGTGTCCTACCTGCAAATCACAATGGCCAATAAGGTGAGAGATTATTCTGTGTTCTAGCTGCAAGTCGCAATGGCCAATAAGGTGAGAGATTATTCTGTGTTCTAGCTGCAAATCACAATGGCCAATAAGGTGAGAGATTATATCTTCTTCTACCTGCAAATCACAATGGCCAAAAAGATGAGAGATTATTCTGTGTTCTAGCTGCAAATCACAATGGCCAATAAGGTGAGAGATTATTCTGTGTTCTACCTGCAAATCACAATGGCCAATAAGGTGACATTATATCTTCTACCTACAAATCACAATGGCCAATAAGGTGAGAGATTATTCTGTGTTCTACCTGCAAATCACAATGGCCAATAAGGTGACATTACCTTCTTCTACCTACAAATCACAAATATTTCAGTGTTGTTCTGAAGGTGTATTAATGATTTTATATTCCAAATATTTCAGTGTCAACCTGACGGTGGCAAACCGGGTGGATGGTGGTAGTAGTTACCGTAGCGACTGTTAAAGTTATTTCCATTGAAGATACGGACTCGATGTGATTTGGATATACTACTTAAGGAAGTGACGCGAAGCTCAGAAAGTTGAAAATATGTTACTTGCAATTATGTTGTGTTTGTTCGCTGCTACGTGCATGACGACGCGGTTTAAGGCAGATGCAAGGAAAGTAACAAAATAGTTTAGATCGACTCTTCGCGTCATATTTGGTTCGTAATATTTTTAATACGGAAATTTTTTTTAGTTGAAAGCGTTGTGTGATGGAACAAAATCAGATGACTGACAACCTCCTCTAGTGGAAGTAGACGTCTAAGTGTGTATGTAACTTCTGTTAATTCAGGAAGTCAAATAAATCTTGTCGTTGGAGTAACTCTGATGTCGCTTGTAAGACGGGTAACACCTTGAATACTAGATTATTATGATGAAGTAGTAGGCCGTGCTACAAGTTTTGAGATGGGTAGTTGACGAAACTGACAAACATGACACATGTGCTTCTAACTGGATATTTTCTAGCTTATTTGTTGCTCTAAGTGAAAACAAAAGCAGAAATGTTTCAGTCATTTTCCTGAAATGTAGATCATTCAAAGGGAAGACGGTGCCATACAAGCTTAAAGCTTTCGTGGTGCTATGGGGTATCGGCTCGAGTTGTTGTGAAGTATTAACTCAAGCAAGTGTAGTGAGGTATTACCTTAAGGCACTGGGATATTACCTCGTGGTGTGGTGGTATTGTCTCGAGGTGCTGTAAGGTATTATCTTGAGGCACTGTGGGTCATTACCTCGAGGTGTTGTGAGGTATTACCTAGAGGTGCTGTGGGGTATTGCCTCAAGGTGGTGTGAGGTATGACCTTGAGGCGCTATGGGATATTACCTTGTGGTGACTGGTCATCGTGTGTCTGCATGAAATGAGGAGGAGCTGATGGCAAAAAATGTTGAGGAAAGTAAAAGCAATTTATTTGTTAAAAAGTAGTGCTAATCTATATAAAGAAAGAACTGCCATTGAAGTTGGAGGATACTGGGGATAATGAAAACCTAGAGGTTGTAGAAGGAGATGTTTATGTTGGCAGAGGACTGTAGTTGCGTGGAAGGCCCTGTAGGTAATGAATAGTCCTTTTTGTTATTCGTAAACCTTTGGGTAGAGTTACTCTGAAGAACCATTGAGACTAACAAAGACAGCAGTTCTTCAGGAAAAGCATGGATGGATCTCTTGGAGATTTATAAAACAGTAACCCAATATTTAGTTTTCAAGCAAAAAAGGAATGAGCATTTTGAAAAGCTGGTGGTAGATTCGGAATTATGGTTGAGAGAATTAACAAAAGTTTTCTGAATGTGTTGTGGAAAGTTGAGATACCATAGTCCTCAGCATAAGCGTCTACTTAGAAGTTGTGAAATTCAACTTACTGACTTAGCTGTTTAAAAAACTATTGAGTTGAGTTGTGTATACATATTTACCTTTACCGTAAATGACCATATTTCATCATTATACCATTCATTTCATGTATCGTGTCTATAAATAGCATAAGGTTTCATTTCTATAAATAGCATACAGTTTCATTTCTAAAAATAGCATCATAATCAGTTCTCTCAATATATATAGTATCTTACATCATTTTCCATAAGTAGTGTCATTTTGACATTCTATCAATAGAATTCATTTGCTTTTCATGTCTTTTGTGTTTGAAAGTAGTTAGAGATGTAAATAGTTTTTAAATTTGCCAAAAGTTTATTAATCTGTGCAAGACTTATAATTGAAAGTAGGAATTTGAGTTTGACGAGTGGCCATTATAAATTAATTGCTAGATTATCGTCCAGATTTTTCTTTAAAAGTGGGATGGGAGAGGATTTATTTTTTTGAATTTTTTTTATTTGGTGTTTTTTGTTTGTTTGTTTTTTTTTAAAAAAAAATTGTTTTTCTATGAAAATAAAAAGGGTCAGAGCGGCGTGATATTATAGGACGGACGAGAATGATAATCTAGCAATTAATTATGGCCTAAAGGGGAGTAAGATATATATATAAATGCTGCGCGATAAATAAAAAAACATAATAATCTTGCAAACAACTTTTTGTTTTTTTCAAATCTGACATATTAACTCATTAATTTTATAATTACCGGTAGCACTGAAAATGGATAAAATTCATAATTTTGCTCGTAACGAGCAATCTGAACACTACCTGCACTGTTTTCCACTCTGTCAGTTTATATAAACATAATTCACCCATTGCTGATACGTGGTGAATTAATGCTTTCAATTTGGAAGAATCCAAGAAAATGCTTGTGGAGCAAAGGGTTAAAGATTGAATTTTCAGAAAACACCATTTCATGAAACATATTCAAATCGTGGTTGGGTTAATTTGGATCAATATTTAAACTATTATGAACAATACTTTATGGTTACGACCTAAGTTTGAAAATTTTAACTCTGACCAGATCTTCCTTAAAAAATATATTGTTTGCCGTGCTCCTACCTACTCACTCAAAATTGCAGCTACCAAAACTTTTTTATTGACCTCCAAAGAGTTTGTTGGGTTTTTTTTCATGATTTCTGTCCATTTTTGTTTAATGACTAAGCAAATTCAAAATTGGGCATTAAAAAAAAAAAAATACCTACCTACCTACCTACCTACCCATGTGAAAAATACTGGGCTGGAGCACAGCAAACAAATATTTTTTTTAAGGCTGGCCACAGGGGGAACATTTTACATAACAAACAGAAACTCGTTGTGGAGCTGTTGTAACTGCTGGATAAATTAAAATAAAACACTGAAAATAATAATCAAGGATTTATGTAGCTTTTAGACGGATTAAGACGTGCACTAGCATTACAGCTCACGAAAACGTAATTTAAATTATCTCAGTATCAATTTATCTCATGAGTATAAATCAATTTTATAACTTTGCGGAAAGAACTTCCACACACACACACAAAACGGTCCAATCCCAGCAAACTGTGTTAAAAATTTGTTGAAATCTTATCGATTGCAAAACTTTTACTTTTTTTTCGAGCTGCAATGTTTTTCAATTCAAGGCCCATTTTTACAAGGTCAAAACATCTAAAGACATTAAATGTAACATACAACTCAAAGTTGGTGTACAAGATAGCAGTCATGAAATTTGAAGGACTGATATGCAAATTTTATTGGCATTTAGTCAGGAGGTGCATGTTCTTGTGTTTTGACCTGAAAGTTACCATGCGTGATTGTGGTGATATTGTTAAAAAAATGTATTAGGCCGATCAATCAGAGATTGTTTACTTGTGTTCGCCTTTACAAGAGTTAGTGACGTTATGATCTTTACATTTTCTACTGCTAAGAAGCCAAAAATTATTTTCACCAACACTTCCTATTAAACCATAAATCTGCATGATTTAGAAAATAATATCTATTATTCTATTAAGCATATTTTTCCAAAACCTTTTATATGTATTCTGTTAGATCTTTACAGCAGATATATTTGCATATTTACCGTGAAAAACTCCATTTAAGTGGACATGCTATCAGTTGACTTTATGTCGCTATTGGTTATTTACTTGAAGTTATGGTAATTATTCTGGCCAGTCTAATTAAAATTATTGTAACTAGTGAGATAATATTAATGTAACCAGTCTGGTGAAATTATTTTTAAGTAATCTGATGAAATCATTGTTACCAGTCTGATAAATGTATCGTAACCAGTCTGGTGAAATTATTATTACCGGTCTGATAAATGTATCATAACCAGTCTGGTGAAATTATCATTACCAATCTGATAAATGTATCATAACCAGTCTGGTGAAATTATTGTTACCAGTCTGTGAATGTTTCATCACCAGTCTTATTGTTACCAATCTGATGGAATTATTATTGTTACCAGTCTGGTGAAGTTGTGTTAATCAGTGTTTCATCTTTAATGTTATCTTTTATAATATGTAAAATTGTTTGAACCAGTCTAAATGAATAAAATGCATGTAGTCTTGTATGTAATTCATAATTGACCCCTATCTCGAGAGGTAGGAGCATATTATTGTGTATATACAGTTCCCTGATAAGTGCCTATATGTGTTGTGTTTAGATTTATTTATGTATAATATATATATTATAAAACTTCTAGGTTGTTTCAGATATGCCAACATGAACTACCAGTTTGAACTATGATTTTTTAGACTAAAGTAAGAAGACAAATTGGACTGGTTGTGGCAATATTTTTAATATTTCACTGGGACTACATTTAACATAAAACTACATAATGTAGATGCTCGTGTTCGTAAACGTTGCATTACCGTTATTGCAAGTACTGTTTAATAAAAGAAAGAAAAAATCATTCATACTTTCAAATAGGGTGCAAAAGTTCAAATTGCTAGTTCATCTTGGTCTGTCAATACTTACACAAAATGAAGGGAATTAAAAATGCCTGTAATTTACATAATGTTGGGAATAATCTCCCCTGTATCTATTTTTGTCCATGACATCCTCATTTATAAATTGTTTATATATAGCATTAGTTGAGGAAGAATTGTAACTTTTTAAAAAAAAAATCTTCCACTTAAATAAAACCATTGTACTTGACAAACAAACCAAGTGTTTCTACATTATCTTGAAAATGAAATAAAGGGAGGTAATAAATAGCATCTGGCGTTTTAAGCTTCATATAAACCAATGATCTTGTCAGGGTTATTGCCCTTGAACATAAACTATTTCAACAGACTCACAATTTTTAAGACAACCAATCTTCTATTGAAGGTTTAATGGTAGCGTGAATCCAAGACAAAACTTGTATGGATATTTGGGGGCACACTGAGATGTTACAAGTCTCATTTTAGTTAAGTTTACGTATCAAATCAATTGTTGGAAAAGCTACGGATTTAGATGTTATGAATGCTTGTGTGTTAAGGCAAAATCTCGTATTCAAGTATTCTAACTTCCATTCATCTCAGAAATATAAATCAACATTCTTTCTTTGCACAATTTAATTCTCTACAACATGAGAATTCCAACGACATAGCACCAGAGTTTATCTCAGTCCTTGGGTGGAATAGACAATATCCTAATCCGTTATGCAAGAAATAAATCTATTATTATTTAGTCTGATTGATTTTATTTTAAATTTTTTTTTTCAGTTTTTAGTAATAAGTGGCATCGTGACATCGTTCTAGTTTTAAAAACAAGAGTGAAATTAATATTTTCTTGGAGTTTTTTTTTTTTTCTCTTATTCCGAATTAAACTGACGACATTTATATATTCGTTCACTTGTATATGGTGACCATGAGTACATGAAATATGGTACATTTCAACAATTAATAAAAAGTTACTTCCCTTTCAAAACTAGAAAAGACACATAGATTCTGCATATTGTACTGGGATATATTAATTTCACATTTGTGTTGTGTAGCTATATATGTCACAGTGTGCATTTAACTTGTAAGGACAGAAACGTGTCAGCAGTCTGGCTAGCTCAGTCAGTAGAGCATTCACCCTGTGTGCTAAAGGTCCCAGGTTGAGTCCTGGACTGGCTACATATTTTTCTGTCTATACCTTATGTTCGTCTCGTGATGTACATAATTATTTAAATGACGCAAATCTGAAATTAAAATTTCCCAGTATCATATGAAGACCCTTAGTTTCTTTTTCTGTTTGTTAATTTGTTGTTTTAGTACATGTGAACCAGGAATCTTCCTTCCTGTTGGCGTAGAATGGTACGACGTAAAACCCCATTCATTCAGTTTTGGAAGGGTATGCAACTGGAATGTTAGTCTTCGTCATATATTATTTTCAGAAATAGAGTGTTATCAAAATGACTGTGTGCCCCTTTACCACGAAATCAAATAGTTCACTAGAATGTGCTGTTTAACCCTTAACTCCATAGATACACGTTTTCCCGCGCCAGTCACAGAAGGCCTTTAAAAACATTGCAGGAAGAGTTCAGATTGCTCGTAACAAGCAATCTGAACACTTCCTGCACTGTTTTCCACTCTGTCAGTTAATATAATTCACCTAATAATTCAAAAGCCTTCTATATTGGGATTCAAAGTGCTGTTTATATAATTTTTATTTTGCAATTGCACTTGGCTAACACAAGAAATAAATCCGTTCTTCCATTGTTAAAACTGTTACTTGTTTATCTTATAGGCATTTTGTATAAAATTTTACGTGTAATTGTACAAAAAAAGGACAGATTAAAAACTTTTTTTTTTATACTTTTAATTTGTCTATATTATAAATTCTTATATTCGGCATCATAAAAATGGAGTCAAATGCCGTTATAATTATAAAATTGTGTGTTTATTTAATAAACTAATATTAAATATCCTATATTTTGAAATATTGTTGTATTTAAAATGAAAAACAAAATCTTTTTGTTCTCTATTTAATTAAAGAAGTACGAGGGGTGATCATAAAATTTGTAGTATTTTGCCATAACTTTGCCATAACTTATTTATATCAATTATACAATGCACAATGAAGTTTAAAAAGTTATGGCAAATGTCTACAAACTTTCTGATCCCCCCTCGTAAATCAAATATTCATAAAATTGGCAAAATGGATTTGGTAGTTAGAATTCTGTTGCTGTTGTCAGCAGGTGTTATGGGGAAGCACCCACTTTAAGTGGTCACCTCTATAAAGCAGCCACTTGTCTTAAGCAACCACATTTGTTTTTTCCCATTTCTATACTTTTGAAGCAAATTAACATGTATTAAGCAACAACTTGTCCTAAAAGGCCACTTTTACACCTCCTCTTGACTGGCTGCTTAAGACAGGTTTTACTGTACATGTAATAGGCAAGGTTTATGAAAAAACAATTCCTATATGCATACAATTTTCCATGTTACCTTATATAACTAGGCTTGTATATCCGTAGTTGTGTTCTAGCTGATGAACGGTTCCTGCGCGAGAGATAGAAGGAATATGTACAAATCATTACTTTTTGAATCGGATATTTTTCACACACATAATTTGTAGATCAGGATCAAGAATTTAACGTTTCCACGTCATTATTATGTGAATTTTTGTGGAGATGAAAATAAAATTTTATATGAGTATATGTGTCTTGTAGTTTCTCTTTTATGTTACCATGGAAATGAAACAAATAATGTGTAGTATTGGTCA
Source organism: Panopea generosa (assembly GCA_029582155.1). Classification (NCBI taxonomy): domain Eukaryota; kingdom Metazoa; phylum Mollusca; class Bivalvia; order Adapedonta; family Hiatellidae; genus Panopea; species Panopea generosa. The sequence continues at coordinate 4,432,217 of CM055912.1, read as the reverse complement.
GAGACGGGGATATACATTTCCCATTCTGGATTAGGGCTTTTAATATTTGGGTGTTTTTTAGCAGACCTGGCCTGTGCTTGCTCGTGTCAGTTGTCCATTAACATTTGCTAAAAACGCCTTCTTTGGATATGCTTTACAGATTCTCACCAAATTTTGAGTGAAGCATTCTTATTTGAAGCTCTCTCAAAATTGTTCAAGGCATGACCCTAGGCTCAGATTTTACTTAGCCTCAGTGGTTTACCAGTCTGTTGTTTTCTTATTTAAAAATGTTCTCTCGGATTAGGTGACCTTTAATTTGTGTGTATTATCACCTAATGATAATCTCTAAGACGTATTTAAGCCATGTCCCTAAGGTCAGACTTGGGCCCCCACCCTGGAGGACTTGTAGTTATTAAGGAAATTCTATAAGAATTATTCAAGCCATGTCCCAAGGGTCAGAGGACTTGTAATTATTAAGGAAATTCTACAAGAATTATTCAAGCCATGTCCCTAGGGTCAGACTTGGGCCCCAACCCTGGAGGACTTGTAGTTATTAAGGAAATTCTATAAGAATTATTCAAGCCATGTCCCAAGGGTCAGAGGACTTGTAATTATTAAGGAAATTCTATAAGAATTATTCAAGCCATGTCCCTAGGGTCAGACTTAGCCCCACCCTGGAGGACTTGTAGTTATTAAGGAAATTCTATAAGAATTATGTAAGCCATGTCCCAATGGTCAAACTTGGCTCCACCCTGGGGTACTTGTTTTTATTAAGGAAATTCTATAAGAATTGTTCAAGCCATGTCCTTAGGGTTAGACTTGGCCCAACCCTGGGGGTCTTACAGTTATTAAGGAAATTCTATAATAATTGTTAAAGCCATGTCCCAAGGATCAAACTTGGCCCCACCCTTGGGGTCTTAAAGTTGTTAAGAAGATTCTTTAAGAATTGTTCAAGCAATGTCCCTAGGGTCAAACTTTGCCCCACCCTGGGAGTCTTACAGCTATTAAAGAAAGTCTATAAGTATTGTTCAAGCCATGTCCCAAGGGTCAAACTTGGCCCCACGCTGGGGACTTGCAGTTATAAAGGAAATTCTATAAGAATTGTTCAAGCCATGTACCTAGGGTCAAACTTGGGCCCATCCTGGGGGTCTTACAGTTATTAAGGAAATTCTATAAGTTGCTCAAGCAATGTCCCTAGGGTCAAACTTGGTCCAACCCTTGGGGTCTTACAGTTATTAAGGAAATTCTATAAGAATTGCTCAAGCAATGTCCCTAGGGTCAAACTTGGTCCAACCCTTGGGGTCTTACAGTTATTAAGGAAAATCAATAAGAATTGCTCAAGTCATTCTCCTAGGGTCAAACTTGGCCCAACCCTGGGAGTCTTACAGTTATTAAGGAAAGTCTATAAGAATTAGGTGTTCCTGTATGCTTGCAATTGCCTAAAAATGGTCTTTAAGTTTTTTATCAAAGTTCAAATCTAAGAATTTATTTTTTTTAATGGGGTTTGACGCCATTTTCAACACATTTCATTTTATATATGGCATATCCAGTTTTACTGGTGGAGGTAGTTCTCAGACTGATTAGAACCACCGTCCTTCAGCAAGTAACTGGAATCTTTCTCACAAAGTTTTTTGAGCGAGCGGGACTTGAAACTACCACCTTAGCGGTGAGAGGTAAGCAATCTTGAGACGTCATCTTAGACCACTCAGCCACGGCGAACCCGCAGAATGTTATTAAGAATGGTTGGCGAATACAGTCCTTGATGTGAACTACACGTGTTCCATAACTCTTCTTTGAAATTAAGTAAACTTATGTCCCTTGGACCACAAAGGACTAATGACCACCAAGGTGACACATTTAGACCTGTGTTAGTGGTAACCTCTATTAAGCAACCACCTGTCTTAAACAGCCACATTTTATATTTACAATTTATATAGTTTTAGTTTTAATCAACCTGTCTTAAGCAACCACCTGTCTTAAGGGATCATTTTGGCCCTTCCCTTGAGTGGCAGCTTAAGACAGTTTGACTATTGTTACTCTGTTTTTGGAACACCCTTAATATGGGTACAAAAATGGTGTCTGTTAGGAATATTCTGGATCAACAACCTTGCTGACACAACTCCCACAGTTTCAATCCGATCGAAATGAAACTTGCTTTGTAGGAGGCACATGTTGTCAATATTGATTTTTCATGGAGTTATGGCCCTTTGTTCTTTTAATTTAAATTTTACATCACACTTTTAACAAACAATTTTGCGACTCAAATTCTCCCACTTATTTTAAGACGATTCAAATAAAACTTGCTGCACAGTGTGAATGTGAGATTCAGATTTACTGAGTTATGGCCCTTTGATATTTTAATGCAATTTCAGCCTATAGGCATAGTGCATAATGGCGGTTATAAATAATCCTCAATTCTTCTTCTTTAAAAAATGTATTTTCCTTATTTTAATGCTCATTTTTTTATTTGAATGGCATTATTGATGTATTTTGAACATTTTGATAGCATTGTCATGTTTGAATTGTGAATTTAGAAAAAAAAAATGATGCTTGGAAATTGGGGTATGAATTCATGATTTCGGAAGTCTACTTTCACTTTGTCACCAGTGTACACACTGAGCAGAAAAAAAATCTCTTATATGACATATGACCCCTACCTTTCTCATCATATTTTGATAGTGCAGAGGTTGACAAACAGTAAAATGTAGGTTTCGCTTCTTTCATTTGGGACTCTATGAATGACAAGCCTTCAAACTTTTATTATTTACTATAGAATAAAGAACAAAAATCAATGGTGGGGTTACACCTATAACTACAATCTGATCACCTCGGCCTTTATGCTATGGAGGATACGGAAATACCCGATGTTTCACGATTGCCTATAACTAGTCAGCTTAACTTCTACCATCCTGAAGCTTCATAAAGGGACAGATGACCTTAATATGTTATATGCCAGTTATATCAAAGGTCAAGGTCATTGGGATGATTTATGACAGTCGTTAGCACGCAATTTACAATATACACACATTGGTGTAGGAGCGTTTAAAGTATTGGGGGAGGGGCAACCTGCCTGAGAAAAAGGCGTACGAGGATATACTTCCAGGCTCCAAAGTAGCTGAAACTGAATATTTAGGGGACCGTCCCTCACCACCCATTCCCGGCACCTACGCCTATGACACAAATGAAAATGTGGGAAATATTAGACGTGATTCAGTTTTTTTATTGAACCAAAGAATTATATAGAGAAGAAAAGGCAACTAATTAATATTTTGTGAACGCTCATTCATATTCATGCACAATCTCGCAATATCTCGTTTTAATTATCTCATGAAATTTGCTGCACAGCATATAATTATATTGTCTGAATGTGAGTTTATGACATTCAGATTCAATGAATTCAGTTAGAGGCTGTCATGCTTAGTTGCAATAAATGTAATTTCATTAAAAATATCAAAGGGCCATAACTCAGTAAAGCTAATGTTTCATATCAATCGGAACGTCGCTCGGCCATTTCCGTAAACGATGTTCCGATTGGTATTAATATATAAACAAATATGTTGGAACTAAAAAAGGCCATTTTAGCTATATAATTCCTTGTTTTAGCCAAGGACTTATATAAGTCATTGGTATCTGCCTTTAAGTTTGTAGTAAACTTAAAAAAGCACTTGTTAAAAAAAAGAAAATTGTAGAATTTGGTTAAAAATAAATTATGATATTTTTCTATTTATTAAGCCCCCCCCCCCCAATCATATCGGAATTAACAGTTTCCGAAACCAAGAATACGATAAGCAAGAGAGAAAAAAATAGTGCGATGATTGGAAAAGGAATTATATACAGATATATCTATACAAGTCCTTGGATTGGATAATGAATTTGTATTTCCGCAGTTTTCCTGGGATCCTGAAAGGTTTTTGTCTTGTTTGCTTTATTGACAGGAAAGTCTACAAAATAAGACTGGAAGTTTGATTTGATAAACAGGTGTGATTGCACGTGAAAATCGACTTTCATTTTAAAGAGTGGACCCGCCATTACGTGCTAGTTACAAATTGCTTTATCTGACAGATGACTGTTCGCTCGAAACAATGTCGCTCATGTTACAACTTTATTTTTATAACAGTATAAAATATATAAAATGTATATAAACCGGAAATTTCTCCTTTCCAAGCAGTTTGTTTGTTTGAATATTTAGAGTCATTATTTGCCATGGAGCAACAGACGGTCACTTAACCACTTATTCTCCGAAAGATTAACCACTACTCGAGCGCATCCATCTCTGCATGTAACTGGTTACTTTCCCACTTGAATGAGCGGTGAGAGACGAATGACATCGAGATGCAATGTCGTTCATCAAGCATCACGGACATTATGGCAGGGTGTGGACTCGAATTCACGACCGCTGAATGGATAGTCAGGCGTGCTACCGACTGAGCTCATTTGACTAGGCCGATACAAACAGAAATCCAGGCTTTATTTTATAAAAAAAACTGATCCTTCTTTCTTTACATTTATGATTAATTCGATAAATCGGACGGGTTATTTTTGATGAATAAACATAATGGGGAAAAAAACATCGTGAACAATGAGTGGTGTAACAGACATTCACAATACAACAGTGCTTTATGCGTGTTACCAAGTGCAGAAGAAAACATCATCCGAGCAAGCGAACGTTGACAGTTGCACTTTATTTCGAGGTGTCTCGCAATTTTCCGATGTCACGGACGTGTATAAATAATGCCACAGCTGTCAACAATATACAATGCTTTTATTCGAAAGCTCTATCGGACCCATTCTGTATAATGCTGCCTTACATCGATAGTTGAGGAGTCACAATGCAAACGTTGGATGGCCTGACCTGATGTGTCATCAAAGAGGCTTCTCCTCGTGATACATTTTATGTTCACGAAATGATCCAATTCTACCTAGTCGGAAAGAAACCCACGTAACTTGTAGAAATCGGAGCGATTTTCTACAACAGCACGTGTTACTTTCTAGAAATAAGTGTTTAAAAGATTGTATTCGTGATTGGATTTAGTGAAACCAATTCCGGATAGTTTCGGAACGCACTTCGCTGATTACCAGAAATCCGGAGATTTGTTATTGGCGCTCGGGAATTATCGGATTTAGAATTGATGTTGTTGAAGTATTTAGAGCAAAAGGAGATTTAATCGACAACAACACTTCACATTCTGACTGTAAAACACGCATTACAGAAACATGTTTTATTTATATTATAGCATTTAAATAATCAGTGTTAAATATTTTGCCCTAACAATATCGGACTTATATATATTGTATTTAATACGGACGTGTTATTCTCATAGGTGTGAATTTCAATTAAGAAATTTGGAAGGATGCAACATGTATTAATTCAAACAAATGTTATCTTATACTTATTATAGATGGCCTGGATTGATGTGTCATTAATACGGACGTGTTATTTGTATAGGTGTGAATTTCAATTAAGATATTTGGAAATATCAAGGAATTGTAATTATATACAAATCCTTGGAAGAATGTAAACTGTGTATAATGTTTGTAGGTGTTTAGTTTAAACATATATTACCCTATACTTGTTACATGGACTTATTCATTTTCTGTCTTAAGTCTATTTCTTCATGTTTAAAGGTGTGTTGTTGTTTTTTGTTTATATAAACGGAACGAAACGAACTGTAACAAAATAAAAACTATCTACTTAGGTATGAAATCAATGCTTGTAAAATACAACAGATTTTTTTCCAATGATGGATTGACGGAAATTAATTTATTCGAATTTCTTATGCAAAATTATGTATGAAAATGAAATATCCAAGTGAACTGAAGAGAAATGGGACATCGGCTGTCAGTCATGTCACGTTAATGAGGAGGATTCACGACTGAACATTTATGGATAACTGTTTTGTTTGTGTGTTTTTTTTTAGTTTTAGAAAAACAGATCTGAGATACTATATAACGTCGATTGGAATGTTGAGGGAATAAAAGGACACTATACTAAAGCTAATGTGTTTTTTTTAAGTATTTACTTCGGATTTGCGCCATTGTGAATTTGGTTAGGTCAGTCTACCTGCGTGAAACTATTCACACTGAACGTGTGCGCTCGTGTCCGTGTATCTGTCTGTACTTTTAATAAACAGCTTAACAGGGTTTTAACATGGCGTCATGACGAGTTCAACTTTATTACAGATATCAACTTAAAATACATAACCATGGCAACTGAAAGTGAGTATTGTTTATGTTTTTGACGTCTCAAAGGCTTCCTAAAGATATAAATCGGGGAGGGGAGGTGCAATTAGTGTGTGCGATTGGGTTGATTGTGTATTAGTGTGTGTTCATGTGTGCGTGCGTACATGCGCTTGTGCGTGCGTACATGCGCGTGTACGTGCGTTGTGTATGTATGTGATGGGAATGCTGATGTTGGCGTGGTGGCGACATGATTGATCTTATTTATTTTAGTAACGGCATACACGCACGCACGCACGCACAAATGCACGCGCGCAACGCACACATTTGCATTTTTATCTTTTATGTTTACATGTTTATAATAGTCCATAGTTTAAAAATCGCACAAACAAATTAACCGCGGCACATTAAAGCGGCGTGGTAGTGTAGTGGCTAGAATGTTGGCTGCTCACGCCAGAGCCTGTGTGTTCGATCCCCAGCTCGATCCGATGCCTCTAAAAACAACCCTCAGTGCTGGTTCTACCCAGGAAACGAACTCGAGGGCGATTCATACACGCTCTGAGCTTATTTCCCAACCGAGATAAAATAAATTAGTACAAACTAAACGCACTTTTTTTATTATAAATTAATCATTACATAATGATTGGCGGACGATCGTAGATTCGTGCTGGTGAAGATAATACCAGCTGGGTTTTTTAAATGGACTGAAACATATTTATGTTTTGTAAAACATAATAAACGAGAACTGTCCGTGTGGTCACAACTCAAATAAATCATCATAGATGACTAGTATATAGAGTTAAACCATTACTATAGTTACAGAATCCTAAATGAAATATTGTATTTCAAAATTGCTGCACCCTTTACCCGGAGTCCTAGTGGACGCAATCCTCCACAATCCCTTATCTAGTGGTGGAAAATCGGACCCAGTTCCGGAAGGTCATCATCATCATTATCGTCATCGTCACCGTCGTCGTTGCCACCGTCACCGCCACCATCACCATCATCATCATCATCATCATCATCATCATCATCATCATCATCATCATCATCATCATCATCATCATCATTATCATCATCATCATCATCTTCATCATTATAACATTAGCTAGTTGTTAAGTAATAGGATACGCTACATCGGACCTGTTTTCCACGCCTGAAATGTCAAACGGACAAACTGTGTGAAAATCGCAGGAATTTCATTTATAATATATCAACATTGGGAGTATATATTAAATCATACAAAATATGAATAATTTATACAGTTTACAGCGCCTGGGGCTGAAATTTACATTTCGGGGCGGGGATAAAGTCTACTTATAATGTAAAAAAAGTCGCCATTTTGGTTTATTTGTTAGCCAACGTTTTAATATATATTATTCACTCCTCGCCGCAGATCGATCGTGTGAGAGGTAATAAATTCCGGATCAGTGAGAAATGGAAATTTACCTCTCCACGAATCAATAAAACGTGGCCACAGATTTGTTTACATTTTTGGAACAGCTGTGGCATTGCTATGGAAACACGTCAATAATTGTGAAATGATTTTGATTACTACTGCCAGAAACATAAATTATTAATTAAGTCACTGCTAGTACTACGATTTGTTTTAGCTTTGTGTTTTAATAATAATAATAAAAATAAAAATAATAATTATAATTTTGAATAATAATAAAAATAATAATAATAATAATAATAATAATAATAACAATAATAATAACAATAATAATAATAATAATAATAATAATAAAAACACTACTACTACTTCTACTACTGCTGCTGCTGCTGCTGCTGCTGCTGCTGCTGCTACTACTACTACTACTACTACTACTACTACTACTACTACTACAACAACTTCTACTACTACTACTACTTATAATAATAATAATAATAATAATTATAATTATAATTATAATTATAATTATAATAATAATAATAATAATAATAATAATAATAATAATAATAATAATAATTAATAATAATAATAATAATAATAATAATAATAATAATAATAATAATAATAATTATAATAATAATAATAATAATAATAATAATAATAATAATAAATGACTATTTTACGAGAAAACTGAGTTGGACCAAGTTCAATCTTCGCCACTACTACTACTACTTCTACTCATTATAATAATGATAATAACAATAATAACTAATGACTATTTTAGGAGAAAACCAAGTTGGCCCAAGTTCAATCTTCGCCGAGGTCCTCAACAACAAAATGGAATAAGAACAAACATTACAAACATTGAGTATATAACAAATGAACATCACCTAAACAAATGTTCACAGACTACACAGATATGACTGATATGATTAGATATGACTGATATGCTCTGCTCCGTTGAAGATGTTTAGTTTAACCTGTTCAAGACTGACTGAGTGTTTACTTCCAACTACAGTCAACTCTGTGTAAGCGGTCACCTCTATTAAGCAGCCACTTGTCTTAAGCAGCCATATTTGTTATTATCCGTTTCTATGCTTAAAGAGCAAACTAACCTGTATTAACAACCTGTATTAAATGCCACTTTTGCTCCTTCCCTTGACTGACTGCTTAATTGTTTTATCTTCGTTGCTGTTGACCGATATCGACACAACAATCTTCGTATTACCCCTATACAAAATAATCATACGCGACTTTTTATTCCTCGAATTTCATTTTGCCGTGTATTTCATATAAGCAAACAGAAACAATGAAATATTGCAGACATTGTATTGGGTCATTTGTAACAAATGATGCAGAAAATCGACCAAATGCTGCAATAATATCAACCAATTATTGTAACAAATGATGCAGAAAAACAACCAAACGCTGCAATAAAATCAACCAAACGCTGCAATAATATCAATCAATTATTGTAACAAATGATGCAGAAAATCAACCAAACGCTGCAATAATCAGTCAATTTAGTGAGGCGTATGAATATTTATCAAAACTCGTCTTTCAATACTGTGATTTTGTATCGTGTTTATATTTTATTTATTTGAACACGTTTTTAAAGGGCCTAATAGTTGGCAACTCATAGGTATCACTACAAAGTTGAATGTAAGGGGTCTATTTCCAACGATAAAAAATACTAATAAAATATTTTTAGAAGTATTTTTTTTCATAGCAGAGATGTACCGGCACATAGTAATGCACAATAACTGATAGTTGACCAGGTGTGCAGTTTTTTTAAGACGGTGCAGTGACTTTTTAAATGAAGTCCTTAAACGCTCATCAATATTTACATCTGCTAAAATCCTATACAAGTCACTTTATTAATACCAGCGATGTCTAATTGCATCATACGCTATGCCAGTTTTTGCTCTGCTCGTCCGCAGCAAGACATAACAGCCCTTGTGAATCATTTTGAAAACATTTCAAACCAAATTACAAAAGACGTTTGTAAGTGCAAGAACCATGTTAAAACGTGGCAAAAAAGAGGCGAGCTTTGTCAAAGAAAATATCTAAGAATATAAAAATAATGAATATAGAAATAAACATCTTAACGATACTCTTTTGAAATACTAGGGTAATCTCCGGGGTAGTCCGACTATTTGAATAAACCAATCATAAACGTTATTCGATTTTCGCTAAACAAAAATGATTTTTATTCTCGGCTGAATTTGTCAAGACGTTTGTATATGTCGCATATGATCAAGACTACTAAGTGTCTTTACTTTCTTTATTGTTTAATTCTAACTGGTCCATCAAACAAATGTGTTAAGCGATGTCACACGCGCACGCGCACCGCACGCACACGCACACGCACACGCGCGCGCGCGCGCGCGCGCACACACACACACACACACACACACACACACACACACACACACATATATATATCATTATCATCTGAATATGATTAATAACCTTATAAGTGTTGATCTTAATAATCGTAATAATGGACATCGCAATCGTGTCATACCAGCATCTAGACTCCTCCGTCGTAATATCGTGACATGACAATCGTGTCGTACCAGCATCTAGACTCCTCCGTCGTAATATCGTGACATGGCAATCGTGTCGTACCAGCATCTAGACTCCTCCGTCGTAATATCGTGACATGGCAATCGTGTCATACCAGCATCTAGACTCCTCCGTCGTAATATCGTGACATGGCAATCGTGTCATACCAGCATCTATACTCCTCCGTCGTAATATCGTGACATGGCAATCGTGTCATACCAGCATCTAGACTCCTCCGTCGTAATATCGTGACATGGCAATCGTGTCATACCAGCATCTAGACTCCTCCGTCGTAATATCGTGACATGGCAATCGTGTCATACCAGCATCTAGACTCCTCAGTCGTATTATCGTGACATGGCAATCGTGTCATACCAGCATCGAGACTCCTCCGTCGTAATATCGTGACATGGCAATCGTGTCATACCAGCATCTAGACTCCTCCGTCGTAATATCGTGACATGGCAATCGTGTCATACCAGCATCTAGACTCCTCCGTCGTAATATCGTGACATGGCAATCGTGTCATACCAGCATCTAGACTCCTCAGTCGTATTATCGTGACATGGCAATCGTGTCATACCAGCATCGAGACTCCTCCGTCGTAATATCGTGACATGGCAATCGTGTCATACCAGCATCTAGACTCCTCCGTCGTAATATCGTGACATGGCAATCGTGTCATACCAGCATCTAGACTCCTCCGTCGTAATATCGTGACATGGCAATCGTGTCATACCAGCATCTATACTCCTCCGTCGTAATATCGTGACATGGCAATCGTGTCATACCAGCATCTAGACTCCTCCGTCGTAATATCGTGACATGGCAATCGTGTCATACCATCATCTAGACTCCTCCGTCGTAATATCGTGACATGGCAATCGTGTCATACCAGCATCTAGACTCCTCAGTCGTATTATCGTGACATGGCAATCGTGTCATACCAGCATCGAGACTCCTCCGTCGTAATATCGTGACATGGCAATCGTGTCATACCAGCATCTAGACTCCTCCGTCGTAATATCGTGACATGGCAATCGTGTCATACCAGCATCTATACTCCTCCGTCGTAATATCGTGACATGGCAATCGTGTCATACCAGCATCTAGACTCCTCCGTCGTAATATCGTGACATGGCAATCGTGTCGTACCAGCATCTAGACTCCTCCGTCGTAATATCGTGACATGGCAATCGTGTCGTACCAGCATCTATACTCCTCCGTCGTAATATCGTGACTTGGCAATCGTGTCGTACCAGCATCTAGACTCCTCCGTCGTAATATCGTGACATGGCAATCGTGTCATACCAGCATCTAGACTCCTCCGTCGTAATATCGTGACATGACAATCGTGTCATACCAGCATCTAGACTCCTCCGTCGTATTATCGTGACATGGCAATCGTGTCATACCAGCATCTAGACTCCTCCGTCGTAATATCGTGACATGGCAATCGTGTCATACCAGCATCTAGATTCCTCCGTCGTATTATCGTGACATGGCAATCGTGTCATACCAGCATCTAGATTCCGCCGTCGTAATATCGTGAAATGGCAATCGTGTCATACCAGCATCTAGATTCCTCCGTCGTATTATCGTGACATGGTAATCGTGTCATACCAGCATCTAGATTCCTCCGTCGTAATATCGTGACATGGCAATCGTGTCATACCAGCATCTAGACCCCTCCGTCGTATTATCGTGACACGGCAATCGTGTCATACCAGCACCGAGACTCCTCCTTCGTAATATCGTGACATTGCAATTGAATCTTACCAGCATCGAGACTCATCCGTCGTCTATATTGTTTTTCAAATCAAGTTTATATGACGGTCATTTGTAATACATTGATGTTAAGCGCATGTTCTTGTTCAGCATTTGTTGTTGAGGACATTAGGGATGATTGGATTATTATTATTATTATTATTATTATTATGATTATTATTACATGTATTATTATTATTATTATTATTAATATTATTATACCTATTTTAGCACTATGTTCAGAGATAGCGCAACCGGAAATAATAATCACGGAGCGTAATCTACACGGGTTGATGCTTAGCAACTATAACAGATCTCCCGGAACCCAAGTCAAAATCACCTGTCTGTCTCCGTCATCGCATAAGCTGATTGGACAAAGTATGGTCACGTGTTTACCAAACGGAAGCTGGAATCACGACATTCCGTCATGCATTTCTAAGAAATTGCTGCAAGACAGCATGGTTGTATTCCCTGGATCGACGGAGGGTAAAGTAACCTTTATTTTTAAACATGCATCACCTATAACTTTCTGTTCAGTAATGATGAAAAAAATGATTGTTTATCGAAGAGGATATATATCTAAGATTGAAGTAGATCCATTGTTTAAAGTAACAAACCATTAATTTGACTCAGGTAAATCTATATCAGAGTCCGGTAGCTCGATGTTCTCCCTGGCCACGCACCTGAATCAGAGACATATAAACAGAGATAATCGACTGTAGATGCTTGTCTAAATTCCGTGTAGTACCAAGACGTTTTCAAAATTTTGGAAACAAAACTCTTCTAAGCTATCCAAAACATTTTTGTGATTTTGGTATCAAAAGAAAGGGCTTGATTTTAAATTTTGGTGGTTAACTTTTCGTTTTTAAATTTAAAGAATTTTTTTTTTGCGCTTACATATAAAAATTATTTTATTACGATCATTTTCTCATTTTAGCCCATTTTAAAAGTAATAAATCAAGAAAAAAAAATCATTATATTATATCGATATGAAATTTTCGCCATCCCTGGGTAGCTTACTTCTTCATCTTTCTACACGAATTTTCTATTTCTATGATGTTTTGTTAAATGCTTTTGCTAAAACGAGTATTGACTACCTTTTTGTATTTTTTAAAAATATATTTTGTATAAATTCCAACAGTTTTCGTTTAATAATTTGAATTCAGAAGAAAAATATTAAGTAATTGATAACTGGAAATAGTCAACATTTTTATCATCTTTAATTTGGTACCAAATTATTAAATTCAGCCAAAGGTCCAAAGAGCACTATTAGTGTCTCTTTACTATAATAAGTTAATAACTACTTGAAATTTTATATAAATCTGAGGCCATCCCAGGATTTTTTTGAAATCTGGGGAACATGGCCAATTATTTTTAGAGATCTGGGGAACATTGTCGATTACTTTCAGGGATCCAGGGATCAAAGTTCTAATTTTAGAGATCTTAGGGAAATAGGCTACTTTTGGGGAACTATGGTTAATACTTTTGGGAATCTGAGGAACAATAGCCATTGCTTTAAAAGATCCAGGGAACAGGGACCCCCCCCCCCCACCCCCTCCCCTGGTAAGGCCTCAAATTATTTTGGTATGAAAGTAAAGATGACTCAAATGTTGAACGTTTCTTACTATCCAACTTTCTTCAGAATTAAAACTATTAAGGGTTGAAAACAAAAATGTTTTGATCTAGATCTACGAAATATCAAGTGTTTAAGACACACGTTAACTTAGACTAGTTTTAACAACAATAGCTAAGTGTTCTACACACCGTAGACATGTAAGTTTTATGTAGAGTGTTCTACACACCGTAGACATGTAAGTTTTATGTAGAAAGTTCTACACACCTTCGGCATGTAAGTTTTATGTAGAAAGTTCTACACACCTTAGGCATGTAAGTTTTATGTAGAAAGTTCTACACACCTTAGGCATGTAAGTTTTATGTAGAAAGTTCTACACACCTTAGGCATGTAAGTTTTATGTAGAAAGTTCTACACACCTTAAGCATGTAAGTTTTATGTAGAGTGTTCTACACACTTAAGGCATGTAAGTTTTATGTAGAAAGTTCTACACACCTTAGGCATGTAAGTTTTATGAAGAGTGTTCTACACACTTAAGGCATGTAAGTTTTATGTAGAAAGTTCTACACACCTTAGGCATGTAAGTTTTATGTAGAAAGTTCTACACACCTTAGGCATGTAAGTTTTATGTAGAGTGTTCTACACACTTAAGGCATGTAAGTTTTATGTAGAAAGTTCTACACACCTTAGGCATGTAAGTTTTATGAAGAGTGTTCTACACACCGTAGACATGTAAGTTTTATGTAGAAAGTTCTACACACCATAGGCATGTAAGTTTTATGTAGAAAGTTCTACACACCTTAGGCATGTAAGTTTTATGTAGAAAGTTCTACACACCTTAGGCATGTAAGTTTTATGTAGAGTGTTCTACACACTTAAGGCATGTAAGTTTTATGTAATAAGTTCTACACACCTTAGGCATGTAAGTTTTATGAAGAGTGTCTACACACCGTAGACATGTAAGTTTTATGTAGAAAGTTCTACACACCTTAGGCATGTAAGTTTTATGTAGAAAGTTCTACACACCTTAGGCATGTAAGTTTTATGTAGAAAGTTCTACACACCTTAGGCATGTAAGTTTTATGTAGAGTGTTCTACACACTTAAGGCATGTAAGTTTTATGTAGAAAGTTCTACACACCTTAGGCATGTAAGTTTTATGAAGAGTGTTCTACACACCGTAGACATGTAAGTTTTATGTAGAAAGTTCTACACACCATAGGCATGTAAGTTTTATGTAGAAAGTTCTACACACCTTAGGCATGTAAGTTTTATGAAGAGTGTTCTACACACCGTAGACATGTAAGTTTTATGTAGAAAGTTCTACACACCATAGGCATGTAAGTTTTATGTAGAAAGTTCTACACACCTTAGGCATGTAAGTTTTATGTAGAGTGTTCTACACACCGTAGACATGTAAGTTTTATGTAGAAAGTTCTACACACCGTAGACATAGAAGTTTTAATTGTATTTAATTGTATTTCCAGAAAAAAAATCATTCGATCTCTGCATGATTTGAGCCAACTTTCATTTGGAAGAAAGTTAAAACTATTATGAATAATATTATGTTGGTTTACGTTTACGACGATTTTTGTCGTATTTTTTTTTTTGTGAAACTGTACTGTAAACCTAGACTTTAGATCTAAGCGTAAAATGTTCTTATTTTTGTTAAAAGTCTGGGCCTATCATCAAAAATTAAAAAAAAAAACTCTTTCTTTTGATACCAAATCACCAAAAAAATCCATTGGTTGGTTAAAAAGGAGACATAATACACATTATTATGTCTCTGGTTAAAGAGGAGTTACATTTGCAAAATTTAGAAAACGCCAAATGTGCCTCCCGAAATTTAATTTTAGACAAGTAGATCTAGAGATATCTGCCCTATAGACGTTTAGACAAGGAGATCTAGGGATATCTGCCCTATAGACGTTTAGACAAGTAGATCTAGAGATATCTGCCCTATAGACGTTTAGACAAGGAGATCTAGGGATATCTGCCCTATAGACGTAGCTGACCCTAAAATGATATGCAAGCCAAACTATTTTTATTAGGATGCATTTCTTGCATTCTTGGGGCATTTCCAGGAGATATAAAGATGCCCTGAGGGGGAGGGGGTGGCAAAAATGTGCAAGCCCGGGCGTTGTTGCTACGCCACTGTAGACCTCGATCCAGATCTACCTATGGTTACTATTTAAAGTCTACTGTATTCGGTGGGTGGGGGGTTTGGAAAAAAATATAGATATAGATCTAGATATTCTGTCAATCTATCCTAGATCTACGTTGGCCTTTTTAATATATAAATAATGTCGACATTCGCTGAATTGCACATAGCCCACACTGTCTGTGATCGGAAAGACCTAACGAGCCCGCCCCACATCTATCGGTTATTGTATCGAGCTTCTATTTATATACATTGAACGCGCGGTTAATTTTGGCGCCAAAAAATGAACAAAGAAATAGATATTGGAGATATAAGACACCTGGGATTATTTATTTAATTCCTATAACACGTTTTTGTAAAAAAAACAACTGAATATATTTTATTCACACAAAATAGCCTGTTGAAAAGATTTACATTTATATATACAATATCTAAGCCGCCTCGTACATAGACCGCCCGGCTAGCTCAGTCGGTAGAGCACGAGACTCTTAATCTCGGGGTCGTGGGTTCGAGCCCCACGTTGGGCGATAATTTTTTTTTTCCCAATTCACAAATTTTGACTATTGTAGGAAGTAGCACAGTTTTTCCTATTGTTTTTGTAAGCGCTTTTTAGCTAACGTCCGATGAGAACATCGTTCGGCCATTTCCGCCTACGTTTCAAACAAAGGCGGAAACGGCTGAGCGGTATTCTGATTTGCTAACTTCGACCATTTTAGCATGCGAATATAATGTTTAAAGGGACATACGGCCGTTTGGTAAATACCACAATTTCTGTTATCTCGTGATGAAAATATGTATATGTAATATGCAGACCTTTAACTACATTTAGTTTAAGGGACATTATATTGCTCATAATTCGTATATTTACCATATCTGACGAGGAACATTACAGATAGGAGTAAAGTACCAGAGTTTCCTCTACTGTCATCACATTGTGGACGACAATGAATACAGAAATCATTAAATTAATAAACCAGTACATTTTTTTAAAATAAATAAATGATTAATTGAGCGATTGGTTGAGTGATCGGTTGAGTGATTGATTGAATGATTGGTTGAGGGAGAGAATGAGTGAGCGAGCGAGCTAGTGAACGAACGAACAAAAAACAAATAAATAAAGTTTTAAATCAATGAGTGAGTAAATGAATGCGTTATTGAGTGATTGAGTAAACGGGTGATTGATTGAGTGAGTGAGAGGGTTAGTGAGTTAGTGAATGAATGAATGAATGAATGAATGAATGAATAAATGAATGAATGAATGAATGAATGAATGAATGAATGAATGAATGAATGAATGAATGAATAAATGAAAACATATAATACTTATATATAAGAAATAAAATATACACTCTATTATATTTTCATTTTTCTATCTTGTGATTCAGGAAACACTGGTGGATTTGATGGACAGCATCAGTGGTCACGTTATGAGATGTTGCCATACATTGTTGCCTTAACAATACTCGGAATAGCGTGCCTCATTTTGATATGTCTCCTTAGCTACATGATATGTTCCTGGAAGAGAGGCTATCCGAAGGGGTCCAGTATTTTGTACGACAGTAGCAGGTAATATTAACACGTTTTTTATTAATTTATTTATTATTGTAAAATGTCTTGACTATCTGCTCATATCGACTCTAAAGACAATTAAAACAATGGTATTCCAGCAGCTACCACTCCAACAGAAAACTAAACTGGCATACAGTCAAACCTTCTTAAGCAGCAAGTCAAGAGAAGGAGCAAAAGTGGTCTTTTAAGAAAGGTGCTGGATTGCTTAATACAGGTGAATTTGTAATGAAAGCATAGAAATAGGTAATATCAAATGTGGCTGCTTAAGACAAGTGGCTGTTCAATAGAGGTGACCGCTTCATACGTTGACTGTATTTTGAGACCGTTATTTTACGGTAGAACATCGGATTAGAGATCTCACGGTAAAACGTCAGACTCGAAATCTGAGGGTTTTGGATTCGATCCTCGTCGAGGGCTAGTATTACAGACTTGTCAGTCTTAGCAAACTGGTGTTACACGAAGACGCCGATCCTCAGGTGTGAAAAATCGATATAATGGCGACAACTCCGTTATCGCAATAAAAATAAGACAGTACGAGTTGCGCCCCTTGTAATATAATTTTCAGTCATGTTACTCGTTTTTTTAGTTATGTACTTATTTTAATAAACAATGCTTTTTATTCCGAATATTCATCTAACAATAAACGAGTATGTCCATGTTTTTTTTTCAATACGTCGCTGGTTATACGTGTATATGGCTTATCCAGTTTTATTGGTGTATGAACACCTCAGAATGAATCTGAGCAGAGCGACCGTCAATCCACAAGTTGCTGGCAAACTTTCTCACATAAAGGTCGAACAGGGCCGAGCTCGAACCCGCACAACTATAGCGGTGAAAAATGAGACAATATGAAGATATTGTTTACAAAAAAGTTGGTGTTTTGACGATTAAATGAGTTTGAATAAGCATGTTTAGAGACGATTCTGTGCTTACCGATCAGTGAGTTTTAGACGCTGCTGGATTTTTTTCTTATCTGTCAGAAATAAAAGTAAATACTATATGTACTATATGCGTTTAGGTCTTCCATACCGGCCAGTGCTGATCAGACGGATTTCTGGGTAGAAATGGCAACACCGAGAAACTTCCGGTGTCACGAACTGGCACAGTCACGTGATTCCATGGTGCAGAATCTGCGATATACACATCTACATCCTGATTGGTCGGGATATTGATGTCACGTGGACAAAACTAGTGGCATGGGACAGTTGCTTTTAAGACATTTTCCCACAAAACCCGCACTGTACTAAACTAATTTTAGTAAAGTTTATTAACATGTTATAATATTTGTAAATGTAATAAACAGTTCAGACCTTCGTCTTTTAACCAGAGGCGGAATTCTGGGTCTTTTTAAGTTTTCATAGTTTGATATTCTACGATATTATTATCACAGTAAATTATTGAATTTACGGACATCGCCGATATAGTTCAATCGCCAGTTCCCATTTTACCATCATTTCAAGTACACGCCAGTTCCCATTTTACCGTCATTTCAAGTACACACCAGTTCATACTTTACCGTCATTTCAAGTACACGCCAGTTCATACTTGACCATCATTTCAAGTACACACCAGTTTATACTTTTCTGTCATTTCAAGTACACACCAGTTAATACGTTACCATCATTTCAAGTACACACCAGTTCATACTTTACCGTCATTTCAAGTACAAACCAGTTTATACTTTCCAGTTATTTCAAGTACACACCAGTTCATACTTTACCGTCATTTCAAGTTCACACCAGTTTATACTTTCCAGTTATTTCACGTACACACCAGTTTATACTTTACCGTCATTTTAAGTACACACAAGTTTATACTTTCCAGTTATTTCAAGTACACACCAGTTCATACTTTACCGACATTTTAATTACATCCCTGTTCATACTTTCCATCAATTCAAGTACATACCAGTTCATACTTTATTGTCATTTCAAGTACACACCAGTTTATACTTTCCCTTCCTTTCAAGTACATGCCAGTTCATACTTTACCATCATTTCAAGTACACACCAGTTCATACTTTCCCTTCATTTCAAGTACATGCCAGTTCATACTTTACCATCATTTCAAGTACACACCAGTTCATACTTTCCCTTCATTTCAAGTACATGCCAGTTCATACTTTACCATCATTTCAAGTACACACCAGTTCATACTTTCCCTTCATTTCAAGTACATGCCAGTTCATACTTTACCATCATTTCAAGTACACGCCATATATCTTATCGTCATTTCAAATTATATATGATAACAAAACTGTTCATCTTAAAAAGAGTGGAACAAATGGCTAGGATGAGTAAATATATACATTTAGAACATGTATTATATATGTATGTTTTAGAACCTTGCACACAGCTTGAACAATATCTATTTATCTAAATCTAGTTATGTGTATGAATGTCTGTAAATTGTATTTTTTTATATTTTCTACCTCATTCGTAAGAAAGAACCAAAATGTGTGATACCATTATGTAGGTACCATTATGCAGGTACCATTATGTAGGTACGCTTATGCAGGTACCATTATGTAGGTATACCTATGTAGGTACCATTATGTAAGTATCGTTGTGTCAGTACAATTTGGCTGGTTATATTTTTAATCATTATGCAGGTACCACATAATGTAGGTACCATTATGCAGGTACCATTGCTTGGGTACTAAGCTTGTATCATTAATCAGGTACCCCATATGTAGGTATCATTATGTAGATACCATTACATGGGTACTATGCTTGTACCATTATGCAGGTATCCCTATGTAGGTACCATTCTGCAGGTACCATTATGCAGGCACCTTTGCATGGGTACTTTACTTGTATCAGAGTACAGGTACCCCTATGTAGGTACCATTCTACAGACACCATTGTGTTGGTTCTATACCTGTACCATTGTGCTGGTTCTATGCTTGTACCATTGTGATAGCTATGTGCTGGTACCATTGTGTTTATTTTGTGCTGACACCATTGTGCTGGGACCGTTGTGCTAGTGTTATGCTGGTACCATCATACTGGTACTATGCCGGTACCACTATGCTGGCACCAATGTGTCGGTTATATACTGGTAGCACCGTACCGGTACCACGGTGCTGGTACCAATGTGTCAGTTATATACTGGTTCCACCGTACCGGTACCACGGTGCTGGTACCAATGTGTCAGTTATATACTGGTAGCACCGTACCGGTACCACGGTGATGAAACCAATGTGTCAGTTGTATACTGGTACCACCGTACTGGTACCACAATACTGGTACCAATGTGTCAGTTAAATACTGGTAGCACCGTACCAGTACCACAGTGCTGGTACCAATGTGTCAGTTATATACTGGTATCACCGTACTGGTACCACGGTGCTGGTACCGATGTGTCAGTTATATACTGGTAGCACCGTACCGGTACCACGGTGCTGGTACCGATATATCAGTTATATACTGGTAACACCGTACCGGTACTACGGTGCTGGTACCAATGTCAGTTATATACTGGAAACACCGTACCGGTACTATGGTGCTGGTACCAATGTCAGTTACATACTGGCAACACCGTACCGGTACTGTGGTGCTGGTACCAATGTCAGTTATATACTGGTAACACCGTACCGGTACCACGGTGCTGGTACCAATGTGTCAGTTATATACTGGTAACACCGTACCGGTACTATGGTTTAAACCTATTTATTGTCAGACATAAACAATATTGCTGAGTCACATTTTTAAATGAAATAGTTGTTGCATATATGCTAAATTATTTAACAACATAACGAAATTGTTTTGTATACAATATCCCAACAAAATATTGAGATAAGCACACGTCACCAGTGGCGTAGCTTCCTGTAGACACTTCAGGCACGTACCTATACATTTTTCTGAGAAATCGATGAAAATAAAAATGTCCAAAACAATCGGATCCCTAGGAGGTAGTAGGTAAACTATAAACATTGTTACACCTGTTATATGAAAAATAGTAGCCACTTGAAACCACGAGAATGAAGGCTAGTCCCCCCCCCCCCCCTTTATTAAAGTGAACAAACCTATTCTGTACAAATCTATTTTGTTATAAACACAGTGAACTCAAGGTTAATATTAATAACCAGGCCTCTAAAAACATAAGAAATATACGCCAAAAACGCAGCTACGACAGTCTAGCTGGGGTTTTTTTCGGGGGGTCATGGCATGGCTACAACTGTGCCTTCACATTGTTTTCAGCCAAGCTACGCCCCTGGTCACGTAAGCTAGTATAAAACATTCTTCTTAATACCTTTTACTTGTAACCTAACGTCTCACACACAAATTAATTTTGTACTGTTCTACATATAGAGGCTTGCACTACTGGAACACTGAACACATTGCTAATAGTTCTAAACGTGTCTTGTTTCCATAGATTGTCCTCTGTTAATTCAAATAGCAGGAAAAACTTGGGGTTGACCAGATAGTTTTTCACAATTTTGATGTTTTGATGACACCCTTCATTTTTGACAATTCTGCCCATGTGTGGGGTGTATCGCTACGCATCTTCAAACTGTTATAGCTTCATCCAACAGAACCTTAATTTAATAATATTTTATTGCATCTATTATATACAATGACGTGGTTAATAACAATACAATTATATTTATATATAGTGCAAATGGGTTGGACAACATTAGCAACAGCCCTCCACAAAAAGAAGACATTTTACAAAAGAAAACAAGAAAAAAATATATATCCAACAGTACCCAATGTCATCCTAACTTGACAGAACTCATGAAACTGTTCCAATGTTCTCAAACATACAACGAAATATTACCATTTTAAGAATTTTCAACAAAAATAATCCCTAACCGCTAACACAGCTCTAATTTCTTGGGCGCAAAAATCTGCTACCGTCACTAAGGGGAGGTAATTGGTTAGCAAGACCTCAATATGTATATTGAATGTGGTCAGCTACCACCATTGCGTTTTTAATAGACTTACATTATAGCGTTTGACCTAATTTTCACTATTTCTAACATTCGTGAACCATTAAGTCCTATACCGTATCAAAGTACT
This sequence comes from Panopea generosa, assembly GCA_029582155.1. Taxonomy (NCBI): domain Eukaryota; kingdom Metazoa; phylum Mollusca; class Bivalvia; order Adapedonta; family Hiatellidae; genus Panopea; species Panopea generosa. Next base: position 4,410,004 of record CM055912.1, on the reverse strand, counting down.
CTCCTAGACTCAAATGAAAATGTCCAAAAAAACGGGGTCAAAAGTATCACTTTTTACCACGTTTTGCCCCCTGATGTTGAACTTCCCTATTTCAGCATGGAAAAAATTCGCCAATCTTACTTTGCATAAAGTTTCCTTAATAAAATGAATTTAGTCAGTCAAACAAACAAAGCTTTACTTTTTTTCTTGAAACAAACAAAATAAACTTATATTTTATTATGATCATTGCCAAATTGACATTTTCATCCAACCAAAATAAGATAACTATCAAAATAAATGCCCAGAACATCCCTATTTTTTTCCCAGCCAATCAGAGAGCTCGTCTTAATGGTGGTAGATGACCAAGTATGATAACCATGTATATTGTGAATATATATAATGTGAATATACTTTTATGTACACTTAACAAAATGTAACCAGTAGCAACGCCAGTGATCACCAATTAGATAAACCAGAGACTTAATAAAGAGACTCGCAGGTGCAGGTGCTTCTCGCGAGAGCACCTAAACCCTTAGTGTTCCCTATCACGTGACCGTGATCTCCGCCATATCTGATCTGGTTTCCTGGCCGTTTAATAAAATGTTGATTTATCGACTTATTAGGGAACCAGACGACGCGGTATTGTAGTTGCGCGCACCTGCAACTGTGTAAACAATAATATTAGTTTACGTGGCGACGGCAATTTCCGCAATTTTCTACTTATAATTATATTGTTGTGGTATATATACAGAATATATTGATGAACGGGTTTTGATACTGTTGTATTGTTTTTATTTCCCCGACCTCACACTGTTGCCAACTCGGTGATAAAATTATTGTATTGTTTTATATCATGTGTTTATTATTTAACATAATTCAAAGGTGACGAGCGTATTTTTGTTTGTTCTGTAGCGATGAGAGAGTTCAATTTCATGTCTTTGTCACTGTTTAATGTATGATGCAATTTAGTCACTGAATACTCATTAACATCCCTGTTTACGGTAAAAGTTTCAAATTTACCAGTGTTATGTGTCAATTCAAAGACACTCTGTATTCCGAAAGTCAGTACCAAGTGTCAGATGGCAACTGTGGAGTGAAGTGACATCACCGAATACACTGAATTGCCATCCTAAATACACGGGATGTCACCCTATTAGCCCAATAAAAGTTATACCAATAGTTTGGAGTCATATTAACTGCTTTTAAACAAAATAAATTTGTGCTACAAAAAGGTCGCGAATTTAAAATGGCAAGTGATTTCCTATCATGGGACGATAGTGATATAAATTTAGGCTTATTATTAGGAGAATATACGGATTATGAAAATAATGACCAGCACATTGCTGTGACAAAGACTGAACCTTTAAAAGATAAACAACTGTGTTTGAATGTGTGTCCACCATGTTCAAAATAGCTAAGGACAATATTTGGATTCCGTGATCATGTTACAAAAAAGCATGGAATAAGTACTGCAAAGGGTAATTTAATTTAAACTCATTTTTCCGAAGCTCCCTACACAAGCTTATTTATTTATAACATGCTTTACGGTTAATGATATATTTATCAGTGGATTATTTATGTTAATTTCGCTGTTAAAACAATGATATTCTTTTTTTTTTTGTGGAGAGCGGTAGTCCAGTCAATAATCTATTACAATCACAACTGACATTTTTCAAAACCACTTTGAGTAAAAATATCAGAATAAACATTTCTGCACTCTTGCAATTCACCTAATACATGATGATAGTAAATAAAAACTTAAAATACCGAAATAAAGTTTTTGTAAGTTTAATGAAGTCCCATTTAAACCCGCTCGAAAAAAAAACACAAAAAAGTGCAAAATTGTCTTTTCCAAATCATAAAGTCGACACTTCTTATAAGCATAACGAAATAAAAATTTCTGCACATACTAAATAAATAATGAAAAGAAAAAATAATAAAAAAAAAACCATAACAGCGGAAAAATGTTTTTGTAGGTTTAATAAACAACTGTTAAAGAATAGTGGGTGGGGAATGGGTTGATTTAAGCACTTATGACTTTTCTTGGGAATCAAGATTCAAAAACACTAACAATCAATCTAATACACTAAATAAAGACAATTATGAAAATATAATTAAAAAAATTACTTACAATTTTTTCAATTTTTAAAAAAAAAATACAAACAGTCGAACCGCTCTTAAGCAGCCGCAGTTGAGGAAGGGAGCATACGAGGCAGGTTGTTGCTTAATACAGGTTAGTTTGCTCTGAAAGCATATAAATGAGAAACAACAAATGTGGTTGCTTAAGACAAGTGGCTGCATAACAGAGGTGACCGTTTACACAGGTTTCACTGTACATGAAGTTCTAATTGACTTTTAAAAAAAATACACAGATACGCACACATTTAATATCAAGGCAATCAGACTGGACAGACAATAAGATTGGTCACTAAAGGACCCTGAACAAGTGATCTAATGAGTCTAATTAAAATTGTTTCAATTATCTCCCCTATTTGTTAATCTTATGAATCTAATACAACTGCTGTTTCAATTATCTCCTCCCTTTGTTAATCTATTGAGTATAATTCAATTGTTTCAATTATTTCCTCATTTTGTTAATCCAATGAGTCGTATACAACTGTTTCAGTTATTTCTTCCATTGTTAATCTAATGAAACAAATACAACTGTTTCAATTACTTCCTCTCTTTGTTAATCTAACGAGTCTTATACAATTGTTTCAGTTATTTTCTCCTTTTGTTAATCTAATGAGACAACTACAACCGTTTCAATTATTTTCCCTATTTGTTAATATAATGAGTCTAATACAACTGTTTCGATTATTTCCTCTCTTTGTTATTCTAACGAGTCTAATACAACTGTTTCAATTATTTTCTCCCTTTGTTAATCTAACGAGTCTAATACAACTGTTTCGATTATTTCCTCTCTTTGTTATTCTAACGAGTCTAATACAACTATTTCAATTATTTCCTCTACTTGTTAATCTAACGAGTCTAATACAACTGTTTCGTTTACTTTCTCTCTTTGTTAATCTAACGAGTCTAATACAACTGTTTCAATTATTTTTCTCTTTGTTAATCTAACGAGTATAATACAACTGTTTCAATTATTTCCTCTCTTTGTTGATCTAACGAGTCTAATACAATTATTTCAATTATTTTCTCTCTTTGTTAATCTAACGAGTCTAATAAAACTGTTTTATGTATTTTCTCTCTTTGTTCATGTAACGAGTCTAATACAACTCTTTCAATTATTTTCTCTGTGTTAATGTAACGAGTCTTAATACAACTGTTTCAATTATTTTCTCTCATTGTTAATATAACGAATCTAATACAACTGTTTCAATTGTTTTCTCTCTTTGTTAATATAATGAGTCTAATACAACTGTTTTATTTATTTTCTCTCTTTGTTAATCTAACGAGTCTAATACAACTGTTTCGTTTATTTTCTCCCTTTGTTAATCTAATGAGTCTAATACAACTGTTTCAATTATTTCTTCTTTTTGTTAATCTAATGAGTCTAATAAAACTGATCAATTGTTTCCTCTCTTTGTTAATCTAATGAATCTAATACAACTGTTTCAAATATCTCCTCTTTTTTGTTAATATAATGAGTCTAATACAACTATTTCAATTATCTCCTCTCTTTATTAATCTAACGAGTCTAATACAACCGTTTCAATTATTTCCCCTCTTTGTTATACTAACGAACCTAATACAACTGTTTCAGTTATTTCCTCCCTTTGTTAATATAACAAGACTAATACAACTGTTTCAAATATTTCCCCTCTTTGTTAATCTAACGAACCTAATACAACTGTTTCAATTATCTCCTCTCTTTGTTAATCTAATGAGTCTAATACTGCTGTTTCAATTGTCTCCTTGCTTTGTTAATCTAATGAGTCTAATACCACTGTTTCAAGTATTTCCCCTCTTTGTTAATCTAACGAACCTAATACAACTGTTTCAATTATCTCCTCTCTTTGTTAATCTAATGAATCTAATACTGCTGTTTCAATTGTCTCCTTGCTTTGTCAATCTAATGAGTCTAATACCACTGTTTCAATTATCTCTTCTCTTTGTTAATATAACAAGACTAATACAACCGTTTCAATTATTCCTCGCTTTGTTATTCTAATGAGTCTAATACAACTGTTTCAATTTCTTGCTCTCTGTTTACGTGATATTTAGTACAATGCAGTCGTTTTGAAACATCCCCAAGCAGTATTTTCCATTCCCGTTTGAACAATGATCCGCAAAAGAAATAAAAGAAAAAATTGGAAGCAAAATTACACCAAATCAAACAATGAACTATGACGGCAGCGAGTTCCATTTTAACAAAATCATTTAAAGACATCGAGGTGCTTCTGATGTTGTAAGATACAATACTGTAGATGTTGAAGGGCGTAATTGTGATGACGAAGACAGTGCACATAACAAACAGTAATTTAACCGCTGGACGGGTTTGAGGACTATCCCTGAACTGCATCTTCACTGTGATGCCAATGAATATATTACCCGCAATAATCAAGACCATTGGCACGAGATCTCCCATGACAGCCACAAATATTATCCAAGGGCCATTGTAAAAATTTGAATATTCCTCCGACGAATATGTGCATATTTTCTTCACTTCGACACGTGTCCCGTTACTTGTTTCGGTGCTAATTTTGGAATCTTTGATGCGGTACCCGAACAAAATGTGACCGGTGGCAAAACTAATGATTGCCAGCACTATCAGCATAATTTTTAAAGCTGTTTTCGCGCCAATATTAGGGGCTCCTCGGCGCTTTATTCGGTAGATCTTGACCATTGTCATTACGACAAGGACCCATATGGACACGCCTCCGCACGTGATGGCGAGCCAATGTCCAAAACCGCAAGTGATTTCCGCAGGGCTCCGTATATCGTAATCAAACAAACTGTAGACGGTCATTCTAACTAACGCCAAACAAAGGAGTACTGTGTCAGACACGGCCAGAAAAAGAAGAAACACCGTTGTTGAATACGCTCGCATTCGTTGCCTCGTTAAAACCAACACGCTCAGGATGTTCCCAAACACTCCGACAGTCAGCAATACAAGTGGAATAATCCTCCATATCCACAGGGTGACGTAGCACTCCGCAAAGTCGTTCTCTCCACACGCACGACGTAACGTTGTGTTGCCCGGGCTAATGTCCATGTCCAATCCGATGTGAATTATTTCAAAATCAATATAATTACCACTGACAATGTCTTCTTTATGCAAAACCTATCACATAATTTGTGTCAAGACCGTGATGTCTAGACCGGAAATTGGAGGCGATGACGAAATACGAGTCTGACCTATGCTTGATATAGAAACCCGGACATAACATGTAATTATAAAGAGAAGGAAATGTAACTGGTGGAGATTTTGTGAACGCTCGCATATTTACGCAAACTCTCGTAATATCTCGTTTTCAATTATCTTATCTTAGAATAAGACTTGATTTAAATAGAAACCCGGACTTAACATGCGTTGTAGGAAACTTGCATCTCCTGACTAGATGTTGATAAAACAGCACACGAAGGATTAATTATTTGGCAAATTAATCATTCATGATTCACAGGAAACTGATTTCGTGTACATAAACTGTAAGTTGTGTGTAATATTAGATGTTTAAACATGTTTCGACCACACACAATGATCTTGAATTAAAGATATTGAGGTTCGAAGAAAATTTCTCGTAATTTGTTGTTATTTTAGCTGCAGTATACACATTTTGTAATCAAAAGCACTTCAACAATTTTAAACACAAATTGCTGGGAATGGTATTGTTTTTATGAGAATTTCATTCTGCATTGTAAGAATTTTGATTTGTGTTCCTGGGATAAATGGAAGTTAATATAATTGAAAACGAGATATTGCGATAGTTTACGTAAATACGCGAGCGTTCACAAAATCTCAATCAGTTACATTTCCTTCTCTCTATATAATTCCTTGGCTTAAGTGAATAGTTAAATGTTGTAGATGTATCCTGCATATTTAATTTTGAGACTGACTGTGACTACATATTACACATCTACATGTACAGTCAAAACCAGTCGCATTTGCTATTTCCAATTTCTATGCTTTCAGAGTAAATTAACCGGTATTAAGCAACACCCTGTCTTAAAAGGCCACTTTTGCTCCTCGTTTGACTGACTGCTTAAGACAGGTTTGACTGTATTCTAATTATTGTTCAGAACTCGTTAACAGTTGTCCATCACAATAGAAACGATTAACAATGTCTAATACAATAGTAAATGAATGAATGAATGAATGGGGTTTTATGGCGTACCAACACATGATAGGTTATTCGACGCCAACAGGAAGGAAGATTCCAGGTTCGCTCTACATGTATACAAAACAACAAATTAATATACAGATTAAAAGATACATCAACAAATGAATATTCAGAATGAACCTAGAGCCTTGATACCTGCAGAACTGCAGGGTTTCAGCTATTTCTATCATATTACTCAAATTGTCGCTTCCTACGACATGCACGAGCCACAGTGATCCTATTCTTGCCATGACTCATATGGCTCCCTGGAATCACACAGGGGTTGGTAATTTAAACACAATAGTGAACATGACAAAAATGGTAAATTGAACATGACACCCATTCGGAGGATTCCTATCCCTCTGCAGAGATGACAGTGGTTCTATTCTTAACCGGAACCACACGGGCTTGATGTTAATAAAATGCTAATACAGAGCATATTTGGTTGTTTTGGTGTAAGTAAGGCACTTGTCTCCTGTAGAAATTGTGATGGTTCACATATCTATTAGTGTTTTTTGTAAAAAGAATAAAGTTATCCCCAACTTGCAACTTGAAAATATGACATATCCTTCACTTATACTATTTTTAGTATGAATGTATCATAATATACCCAGCAAATACTTGTCTTACAGTGTATTACTAAGAGTTGATATGTAACGTTATGTCAGGTCTAAAACGCTACAAATCTGTATTCAAGAAAAATATAATAGTGTAAAATGGGCGGGGCCTAACTGTATAAAATGCAGTTTGTGTTACAGATTTTTATTGGCTTAAAATGACAGAAATATAAAAAAAACGCAGGAAATACATGCCAGAAGAAAAATACTTTTTCGCGAGAACATGTTCCCCAACACCCCTCCCAAAGTTAGAATTGTGCCTCCTGTTAAATCAAACTTTGGCTACGGCCCTGAAGATCGAATTCTATTTCAGCAAGTGATCACCAAAAGTCATATTCTCACGAGAGGGAATATCAGTATTGGTGATCACGTGATGAAATATCTTTTGATCATACACCGCCAAAACAAACAAATTTTATTTTTATTTTATGCATTTACATAAAGTTTTGTTTATTTTAACCTCAGTTTGCCATTAAATAGTATTGGATTAATAAAAAAAAAATAAAAATAATAAAATACTTTTTTTTTAATAATTTCTTTTTTTGAATAATAATACTAATGCATTTTCATAATGTCATTGTTTGAAACAGTGGCCCGGACTATCCACTTAGAAATCTCTATAATTCACCAAAAAGCATAAAATAAAATAATTTACAAACTGTCTGACGTTCTCCGTCTGGTACCCTACCCAACTCTCCATAACGTATTCACTGACTGTAATTGGCTAAGACAGATCAGCTGACCACTTAAGATATGCATGAACACTGCTTCTCATTAATGATGACACGCTGGAACTACTTTTTACCTATTTTCGAAATTTGTAAACAAGTGTAAACGGTGTATTACTTATATGTCATCCGAACTTGTACAAATACAACGTAAATAAAAATATTTGCTTGATTGCTGTTACTGAAAAAAATCTAACTGTATAAACATTTAACGTTGCACAGAATGTGTTCCAATCGTGAAACATCGGGTATTTCCGTATCTTCCGTATAATAGTCGATTGCGTAGTATAAAGGCCGAGGTGATCAGATTGAATGTGTTCGTGTTACTCATAACAAAACCAATGGCTCCGACAATGCTCGCAGTCGGACCTTAAACGCTATAAACAACTGTTAGGAAATTATGAACTGGGCTGCGTTCAGTTTGATTAAACGTTTAATTTGTTGGCAAACGTTTGATAACAGAAGTGAACTGAACAGCATGTTCGCTTGCTAACAGAATAAACTTATTAGTTTGTGTTTAATCACGTGACTTAATGAGAAATGGAGGGACAGAGCCGAGTAGACCGATTTCCGTTTACTTTTCGTTCGTCACCGTTTGCGTTTATAAACAGAGTAAACATGATTAACCGCGCTGCGCGCAGCCCAGGTTATGCTGTAAGAGCCAAACCCCAAAACCGGTACTCATAGTTTATTTATTTTACATCGATTGTGAAACAAGTTTTTACAACTTAGACATATAACGATCGAAGTCTTCTTGGGTAGAACCAGTACCAAGCATATGCGGAACAAGCAAATTCAGTGAATTTATGTGCCTCGCCTTTTTAAAAAATGGATTTAGGCATTCTTAAGTTATTGCACGGAAACCCCCAAAAATACTATTTTTCAGAAATTAAAGGGGCATAACTGTAGAACGACAAATGCCACAATCTCTAAAAAGTACATCCAAACGCATTTAATTTCTCAGGAGGTACCTGCAGCTACATAACGTGATGTGGTAAATTCTAAACCAGCAGTTCCGGACATCTCCACGGAGTCTATCAAGTGCTGAACCCACTCGCTGTTAGAAAACAATGAGATTCAAACTGAAAGTCGTTTGAAAACCAAGAAAGATGTAAAACACCAAATATGCCCTATAAACGACTGATTGATTGATTGGATAGTTAGCGTCATTTTATGCCATCGAGGGCTAACACACGATCAATTAACCTAACCACTGTTTCCTGGGATCCTGAAATGTTAACCAGTACTCGCACACACCCAATCTCCCATCAAGTAACCAATAACTTCCCCACTTGAATCAGCAGTGAGAGACGAACGAAAATGAGACAAAATGTCGTAAATCAACCATCATGGAGACTGTTGCCGGGCGGGGATTCGAACTCGCTACCCCTGGATTGATACTCAGACGTACTAACGACTGAGCTAATCAGACCCAGCTCAATATCGTTCGTTTTCATATCAAGTGCGATGCGTTATAAAAAGTAGGATGACATTTTGTTACAATTGCCAATAAATTGTTACAGTGAATGTATATAATCTCAAAATATCATGAATAAAAAATTCATCTGAATATGGTGGTTAACAGTGCTTTAGTATTCCAGTCACCACTATGTAATAGTTAGTGTTCATTAAGTAAAACAAAATACTTAATGAACACTAAATGGCTTAGTGTTAACCGTCATTTGACTGACAGTTTGACGTCATTTGACTGACTCTGGGCGGGATCGACGACGAAAGCTGAGATAATTGACGTTTGAAAGTTGATGTTTGCTAAGGCTGTTTCTAAGCATAGCTTGCGTGGCTTTGTAATTTGTACGCGACTCGTTCATATTTGAATCAAGGGCGGAGTCTGTGAAATGTTATTCACGCATGAGCAGTGATGACGAACTTCTTAATTATTAAGAACGAACTTGATAATTGAATTATTTTGTAGGCTGTTTTAACAAATAAGAGCGACACCATTTTGAAAATTGAAGCGATTCCATTGGTTGTCAAATGAGGTTTTAAACTAGGAAGAGGTCTAGAATATTGACATCATCTACGATGTCATGAATCAGATCTTATAGTTCATATTACAAACAATCGCTTCTCGTCGATCTTTATGTTATCTCAAACACTCACAGTTTCTGCACGCGCTGATTACGAATAAAGATAATTGATGTACATAAAGATTTCCGGAACTATTATAATGGTTTTCACTGAAATAGGAGCGTATCGAATTATTGGAAAATAATGATAAAAACCATTTCCAGGATGCAGTAATGTTTAAAGAGAATATATCCGGATTTTTAAAATTTGCTATAAACATTTCCCCCCAATATGGGTCATTTTCAAAAATTGTCGTAATTCCTGTTCAGTAGGAAAAAACGTTAGTTATTATGTTTGCTGATGTAAAATTTCTCGCCAGATGTTTTGCTTATGGTTGGAATTAATTTTTACAATAGAGAAATTTATAAAAATACACTTCTTACAAAAAAATATTGAAGGTCAAATAGGCGCTATCGGCTATCCACAGGCAGAGCCGTGTCCGAACGCTACGGTATAATACGCCACATGGAAATTTATCTAAAACTACATAATTTCTTCTTCTAATTTGGTGTTTAGTTGAATCAAGTTATAATTATGGAAAATAAATATGGTAACACTAGAGCTCCTCTTATGTCACAAAAAATATTTATCTGAATCAATACACCTGTCCATAACTTAGTGTCTCTCCTGTTACCATTATGTAAAAGGAAGGACAACTCCTGAATGACAAATAGAAAATCTTCCATAAAAGTGTCTTAACCCTTTACTCCATAGATACGCGTTTTCCCGCACTAATCCCAGAAAACTTTTGAAAACAGTGCAGGAAGAGTAATCTGAACACTCCTTGCACTGTTTTCCACTCTGTCAGTTAATATAAACATAATTCACCCAATAATTCAAAAGCCTTCTATATTAGGTGTCCAAAGGTGTCTATATTAGAGGTGTCAAAAGGTGTCTATATGAAGTAAAGGGTTAAACAGTTCATTACTTCGTGTAGTTTTGATGTCAGGGAGGAATTGATGGAAGAAATAGTGGAAACACAAATTTCGTGTTGTTTCCATGTTGGTCTGCTGGGTTACCTTTGGTAAGTGTCTATTCTGTATTTCCATGTTGGTCTGCTGGGTTACCTTTGGTAAGTGTCTATTCTGTTACCATGCTATTTCTATTATCATATTTATTGATGTTATTGTCAATTAAGCAAAATTGTTGCAAAAATTAACATGAAAGTATCAACATAATCTCTTGATGCCAAAATACAACATCATCATCACATGTACGATTGTTACCATACTGTTACCACATCTTCTGTTACCCCTCAAAAAGTAACAGCACTGATGCATTTAGTAACAGCAGAGATTTTGGGAAATGTTTTATGTAATCATGAATGAAGCAATATATATATAAATATATATTACAGAAATAAATGTAGTTTTAGATTTGTAACTGATTGTGCTTACTAAAATAACCATAAAATGGATCATTTACAGCAAAATGTATCCTGTGTCCGAGGAAATATGTCTGATTTCCAGAACAGTAACAGCACTGAAAGGTTAGTATAACAGTAGGTACGTTTGATTGTTTTCGTTTGATTGAGAACGATTCCAAGAAAACTGAAATCAGTATAAATCAGTCATATATTAAATATCAATTTGTCACATTTTGGATGATTTGACAAACCAAGTCATTCAGATTTAATATTTATTAATGATGAGACGCTTTTTATCCATTTTAGAATATATTTTTTGAAGACATTTATAAACATTAAATTTTATTCCTGATATATGTCCTTTAAAGATTATAAACTGGGCAAAATTTCTCGCAACAAACTTTATATGTATTATTAAATGCTAATGAAAATAAGGCCATTATAAATTAATTGCTAGATTATCATCCAAATTTTTCTTTAAAAAAAAAAGGGAGTTGGAGGAGGATTTTAATTTTTTATAAAAAAAAAAAATTTGAATAAAAATATTTTTTTTCTTCTTTATTTCTTTTCTGAAAATAAAAAGGTTGGGCAGCTAGAAAATGAAAGGACGTGCAGGGATGATAATCTAGCAATTAACTAATTATGGCCTAAATCTTTTAGTTCAAGTACAAGTGTTAGGTTTTCTATTACTGAATTATTGACCTTTCTCTGTATGTCTGGTATAAATGAACAAACAATATATGAACATTATACATATCATGAGATAGATTTGGGTCATCATTCAATAAACCACTCCGATACTCTCCATTCATCATGTGATGTTAAACTTCAATGAAAAAGCAAGAAACTTTAAATCAGTCCCATAACTCATGGAACTTTAATGTAAAATTGAAAGAGAAAACTTGAAAATGGAAATGACTTATTTAAACAAAAAAATCTACATCAAATAAGCCGATACAGTGAAAGTTTATTTTCAGAGAAAATTCCAGCAATATTCCAGCTAATCTTGTCAGGCCCAGAACAATAAACTGTACATTTCAGCTAATCTTGTCAGGCCATGAACAATAAACTGTACATTCCAGCTAATCTGGTCAGGCCCAGAATAATAAACTGTACATTTCAGCTAATCTTGTCAGGCCCAGAACAATAAACTGTACATTCCAGCTAATCTTGTCAGGCTGAGAACAATAAACTGTACATTTCAGCTAATCTTGTCTGGCCCAGAACAATAAACTGTACATTTTAGCTAATCTTGTCAGGCCATGAACAATAAACTGTACATTCCAGCTAATCTTGTCAGGCCCAGAATAATAAACTGTACATTTCAGCTAATCCTGTCAGGCCCAGAACAATAAACTGTACATTCCAGCTAATCTTGTCAGGCTGGGAACAATAAACTGTACATTTCAGCTAATCTTGTCAGGCCCAGAACAATAAACTGTTCATTTCAGATAATCCTGTCAGGCCCAGAACAATAAACTGTACATTCCAGCTAATCTTGTCAGGCCCAGAACAATAAACTGTACATTTCAGCTAATCTTGTCAAGCCCAGAACAATAAACTGTACATTCCAGCTTATATTGTTAACAATAAACTGTACATTCCAGCTTATATTGTTAACAATAAACTGTACATTCAAACTAATCTTGTCAGACCCAGAACAATAAACTGTACATTCAAACTAATCTTGTCAGGCCCAGAACAATAAACTGTATTTCACAGTATAAGCTCACCCGGGCCAAATGCTCAATGTAAGCTGTACTGATTGCCCAACCAAACTTACACAGTAGCTGTACAATATTATCTGCTGCTTATAATAAATATAAACATAAACAGGATGTGTTTATTGACATATACTTAAATTGAACTTAACATTTTGTAACTTAGGCCATAATAAAGTGATTGCTAGATTGTCATCCAAATTTTTCTTAAAAAGGGGGAATGTGGGAGGATTTTATTTTTTTATAACCCCACCCCAAAAAAAATAAAACCAATTTTTTTTATGAAAATAAAAAAGGTCGAGGCGGCATGAAAATTATGCGGCGGACGGGGATAATAATCTAGCAATTAATTTATAATGGCCTTATGAAAATTACATTTGTGTAGAAGTTGTCTTTCATGAATTACAATTAACTGTTGGGTGTGATATAGCTAATTAGTTTCAACTTTGTGTCTTCTTATCAAACAATCGTCATGTCCACCTTCATCAAGTCAAACCAAATAATTGCAATCAATCAATTAATCACACTTTAAATAATTATCAGTTCATCGTTTTTTTGTTTTTAACACCTTAATTAATTAATGAAATTATTAGCATGGAATGAAAAATAATAGTCAATTTACTTCGTCACTCTTAATTTTAATATGAAGTGTTTATAGCACAATTATCATAAAAATACCCTAATATATTGTTTTATTCATCTTTATAAACCATTTACACAATTTTTTCAACATGTTACGAAATGACTGATAATATGGTGACAATGTGACCAAAATTATCATGAAATAAACTGTACTAATATTTATGACTGGTTACAAAATAACAAATAATACGGTAACAAAATGACCAAAATTATCTGGTTACAAATGAATCGGTTACAAATTGATCAAAATTTGGTGTAGCATGTTAGGTGGTGTGGCATGTTACATGGTGTGGCATGTTGGGTTGTGTGACATGTTAGGTGGTGTGACATGTAAGTTGGTATGGTGTGTTAGGTTGTTTGGCATGTTAGGTGGTATGGTGTGTTAGGTGATGTGTCATGTTAGGTGGTATGATGTGTTAGGTGATGTGTCATGTTAGGTGGTATGGTGTGTTAGGTGGTATGGTGTGTAAGTTGTGTGACATGTCAGGTGGTATGGTGTGTTAGGTGATGTGTCATGTTAGGTGGTATGGTGTTTTAGGTGTTGTGGCATGTTAGGTGGTATTCTTAGGTGGTGTGGCATGTTACATGTATGTGGTATGGTGTGTTAGGTGGTTGTGACATGTTTGGCAGCGTATTTCGTGTTGCATATTTCCCTACCTCATACTCATTACAAGAGCTGTCCATAGACAGTACACTCGACTACTGTAATCAATTATCACAATAGTTCAAACTTTTATTGGGACTGATGACAAATCCAAGTAAACAAGAGTTACTTATTAAACTGAGTAGGTCTTATAACTTCAAAACATTGTATGAAGTTTTAATCCAACACATGCAGTGGCTGCCGAGATATAGATTTTAACCAGATTTTCTAAGTCAGACAAGGGTCATAATTTGCATTATATTCAAGGAAGAATGATCTAATTTAGATATTGTAGTAGGTTTGATGACTGGGAAGTCTTGTGTGAAGTTTCCATCAAATACATGAACATTGTGCTGTTGGTGATGGCATTAGCATGCAAAACTTTAACCAGAATTTCTAAGTCAAACAATGGCAGATAATGGTTTATTCCATCCTCATAGTTTACCTTTATTTCATTAATACACTGGTGGGCATTTTCCATTTTATTCAACAATGTTTTAGCATAACCTAATACTGGCCAATGAATGACATTATCGCGGGCAGCGAATTCAACACTACAGAGACAAAATACAACCAGAGGTTGCCACTACCGTGGTCATATCCCCGCCACCTCTTTAACCCTAAGAGGAATTTCCAGAATAGTGGATTTAAATTATGCAAAATGAAAAGTCGCCAGCACATAAATCACATGTAAATGCCGCAAACTGAAATACGTAGCTGACTGTTATATGACACATTGTCTTGTCCCAGTGAGCACTGGTGTGGTGTTCTAAACTGAACCATAAATATGTAAGTTATAACCCCCAAACAAAAGAAAAACTATCTTTGATGTACAGACCCAACTCATTCGCATGACACATCGTCTTTGGCTGGTTAGCATTTGTACCAATTTATTTAAAAATCCAAAAACAACTAAAGAAGATAAGGTCCGAACAGCAGCGGACGGAAGGAGCTGTGACCTTGATCTTTGACGAACAGACCCAAGTCAGTCGCATGACACATTATCTTGTCCTAGTGAACATTTGTGCCAAGTTATTTAAAATTCCAATCACAGCTAAGGATAAGAGGAAACACAGTGTATACATCGGATTTCCAAACACCTGACCTTGAGCTATGACCTAGACCTTTGCCGAACAGATATAAAACATTCACAGGACACATCGTCTTGTCCTAGTGAACATTTGTGCCAAGTTATTTGAAATTCCAATTAAAACTAAAGAAGATATGGTCCGGAAAAAAGGAAACATTGTATACATTGGATTTCCAAACACTTGACCTTGAGCTATGACCTAGACCTTTAACAAACAGGCCCAAGTCAATCAATTTTAAATTCCAATCACAACTGAAGGAGATATGTTGTAGACGCACGCTCGGACCCAGCCCATTTCTATATCCCCCTGCTCCGCTCATGAGAGGTGGCGGGGGATAATATAAGTTATTGAACAGAATATCTGTAAGGCCATCCTTAAAAAAAAGTTTGTTTGCTGTGCTCCAATCCAGTATTTTTCATGTGGGTAGGTAGGTACCTAATTTTTTTTTTTTGCCAAATTTTGATTTTGCATAGTCATTTTAAAGAAAAAAGAACAGAAATAGTGAAAAAAATTTAAATGCTTTGAAAGTCAATAAAAAAGTTATAGTTGGGAAGCTGTTATTTTGAGTGAGTAGGCAGGAGCACAGCAAACATTATATATTTTAAGGATGGCCTAATATACGATGTTTGATATAAACATGCAGTTTTACTGTTAAGACAGAAAAAATATTGGCGATATATCGGAGGCCTCTTTAACAAACACACGACAGTGAATACAGTAATTTATTGTCTCATATTGACCTAGGTTCATATTGAATTTTAACAAATGTCTCAACATTATGAATATTCAGTTTGTTTCTAATTTACATAAATTTGTTTCTAATTTACCCGATACCTGCAGAAGGACGGTGGTTCTACTCATTCTGACTCAGTCTGAGGTCTTCCTCCACCGATAAAACTGGATATGCCATATATAACCTGAAATGTGTTGAAAATGGTGTTAAACCCCATTAAAAAAACCCAAAAAACTAATTCACAAGAAATACATAATTGGCTCATATAGAGCTGTTCTCCCATTTAACTCGTTCCTTGTACTGAGGTAGAGGGTTTTCCTGGTAATATTTCTGTAGATAAGTACACGTTGGTCGAATGTCGATTTTTTCCTGCACAAAATGATCAAATGCAGTCTGAAAACGAAAACAGAAAGAAATCATGTTATCACATACACATTAACACTTACCGGACATTGGATAACCTACTTCTTAGGTTACCAACTTAAGGCCATAATAAATTAATTGCTAGATTATCATCCCCACCCAACCCCTTATTTTCATGCCATCCTGACTCTTTTTATTTCCAAGAAAGAAAAGAAAAAAAGAAAAAAAAAACATCAAAAAATTTAAAAAGAAAAAATAAATCCTCCTGCCATCCCCATTTTAAAGAAAAATTTGGATGATAATCTAGCAATTAATATATCATGGCCTAAAGGCCCAACATTTTCTGCTGGAACAGAGAGTCTGGTGGGAGTGGCTAATGTAAAACAGCCTATTTCTTTATCTGTCAGTTATGGTATAGTGTTTTAAAAACACACCATTACTTGGCTGCTGAAATGTGTATAAACACAGTTACATGTGTATTTGTTTGCAATTAACTTATTAACAGTGCATGGCCTAATAAGCTCCTCCCTAGAATTTTTAATTTTTGGCAGTTGGAGTTTAACTTTTTGTCCAAATGGCATACAACACACCCCTTTTTGGAAAATATTGTATTAACAATAATCTAGTAATATACAAAAATGTAACAAAACCAATGAAGTGGTGACTATGTCAGTTTGGAAAAGAGCTCTTGGATTTGAATCATGCATAAAACCTGCCCCCAGAGCCATCTTGTGGCCTTAATAAACATGTTGCATATTTATCCAAATTTAATGTGGAAACATACAGAAATATTATAAATATAAGGCCGTAATAATCTAATTGCTTGATTACATCGGCCCCTAATTTTCATGCTGCCCTGACCCTTTTATTTTCATATGAAAAAAAATTAAACAAAACAAAACTATATTTTTTTTAATTTTTAAAAAAAAAGTAAAAAATAAATCCCCCCCCCCCCACCCCTTCCTACAAATGAATAAAAAAGTAAATTCTCCACGCTTCCACACCACATACCTTTTTTAAGAAACAAATGGATGAGAATTTAGCAATTAAACTATAATGGCCTAAGTATCCCTTTACTTCATAGATACGCATTTTCCCGCACCAATCACAGAAGGCCTTTGAAAACAGTGCAGGAAGAGTTCAGATTGCTCGTAACGAGCAATCTGAACACTTCCTGCACTGTTTTCCACTCTGTCAGTTAATATAAACATAATTCACCCATTGCTGATACATGGTGAATTAATGTTTTCAATATTAGAGGTGTCCAAAGGCGTCTATATGAAGTAAAGGGGTATGAAGCTCTGTTAAACAAGATGCTCAAATACTAGAGCAAAATAATGTCTGCTAGAACTACTTGAAAATTGTTAAATAGAGTGGAAGCAAATAGTCTGATGTCTGTCGGCAAATCTGGATCCTGTGATAATTCAAAAAGTACTTTAAAAGTAATTTAAGAAAAGACATTGGAGTTTGGGGTAAAATTTCGATTAATTTTGAATTTTAGTGTCAGTATGCAAAATTTTATCAAAGAAAGAAAGACAACTCTGACTAGTGTTGCTGTTATAGTATTGTAAGAGTTAATTTTCCTAATAAATCAAGTAATAACTGCTTACTATTTATTACAAGTCTGTTTATTGCTTTTGCTTGTATATCCCAATTGTAATGGCTAAAAGATATAGAACCAGAAAGTCTGTTCAACCAATGGATGTTCTCCGGAATGGCTGTTCCCCGAATGGATGTTCTCCGGAATGGATGTTCCCCAAATGGATGTTCTCAGGAATGGTTGTTCCCCAGAATGGATGTTCCCCAGAATGGACATTCTCCGGAATGGTTGTTCCCCAGAATGGACATTCTCCAGAATGGTTGTTCCCCAGAATGGACATTCTCCGGAATGGTTGTTCCCCAGAATGGATGTTCTCCGGAATGGATGTTCCCCAAATGGATGTTCCCCGAATGGATGTTCCCCGAATGGATGTTCCCTGGAATGGATGTTCTCCAGAATGGATGTTCCCCAAATGGATGTTCCCCAGAATGGATGTTCCCCAAATGGATGTTCCCCAAATGGATGTTCCCCAGAATGGATGTTCCCCAGAATGGATGTTCCCCAGAATGGATGTTCCCCGGAATGGTTGTTCCCCAGAATGGATGTTCCCCAGAGTGAATGTTCTCCAGAATCGATGTTCCCCAGAATGGGTGTTCCCCAAATGGATGTTCTCCGGAATGGTTGTTCCCCAGAATGGTTGTTCCCCAGAATGGACGTTCTCCGGAATGGTTGTTCCCCCAGAATGGACATTCTCCGGAATGGTTGTTCCCCAGAATGGATGTTCTCCGGAATGGATGTTCCCCAAATGGATGTTCCCCGGAATGGATGTTCCCCGGAATGGATGTTCCCCGGAATGGTTGTTCCCCAGAATGGATGTTCCCCAGAATGGATGTTCCCCGGAATGGATTTCCCCCGGAATGGATGTTCTCCGGAATGGATGTTCCCCGGAATGGATGTTCCCCGGAATGGATGTTCCCCGGAATGGATGTTCTCCGGAATGGATGTTCTCCGGAATGGATGTTCCCCGGAATGGATGTTCCCCGGAATGGATGTACTCCGGAATGGATGTACTCCGGAATGGATGTTCCCCAAAATGGACATTCCCTGGAATGGATGTTCCCCAGAATGCATTTTTCCCGGAATGGATGTATGAGTTGTAGAAGGCAAAGTATCACCATTGGAAACAGGAAATGCTCCTGTGGGTGGTCGCATAATAGCAGTTATAAATAATCCTCGTTTCTTCTTCTTTAATATGCATTTTCCTTATTTTAATGCTCATTTGTTTATTTGAATGGCATTACTGTTTTAACATTTTGAAAGCATTGTCATGTTTGAAATTTGAATTTAAAAAAGAAAAAGATGCTTGGAAATTGGGCTATGATTTCGGAAGTCTTCTTTCACTTTGTCAACAGTGTACAAACTGAGCAGAAAAAGTCTCTTGTATGACACATGACCTCTACTTTTCTCATCATATCTTGATAGTGCAAAGGTTGACAAACAGTAATATGTAAGTTTCACTTCTTTCATCTGGGGGTCTCTATGAATGACAAGCCTTCAAACTTTTATTATTTACTATAGAATAAAGAACAAAAATCAATGGTGGGCTTACATTAGAAGGGGTTAAACGCCGTTTTCAACACATTTCAGGTTATGTATGGCATATCCAGTTTTACTGGTTGAGGAAGACCTCAGACTGAATCAGACCGAGTAGAACCACCGTCCTTTGGCAAGTTACTGGCAAACTTTCTCACATAATGTTTTTGGAGCGAGCGGTACTGGACAACCTTAGCTGTGGGAGGTAGTGACCTTGAGGAGGAGCTTTAGACCAATCAGCCATGGAGGATACGATAGAAAGAAGGTATGAGCCAATCAATGTACATGTATACTAACTATTCCACTCATCTGCTTCAGTGATGAGTAAAATTGGTTTAAACAATACTTTATTCATATTAATACATATTTCTACAAATATTTCGATAGAAACATTTCAAATATTAGATATAGTTGAACTTCGCTAGCTATAACATGGATGGCTCAAACACCATATATGGCGCCAACCACTTATCTGGTCCCGAATGAATTCCTATTTCGATGAATATACATGTACTTGTATGGTATGATGTTGAACTATACTTGGCTCGAACAACTCCTAACTCGAACTTATTTGTCTGGTCCTGTCTGGTCCATCAAAGTTTAACAGTATGTGAAAAGGATCCAGACGGAAGCTTATGCTCCGGTTCCTTTTAAGTAGATAGAATAGAATAGAATAGAATGGAATGGAATGGAATGGAATGGAATAGAATAGAATAGAATAGAATAGAATAGAATAGAATAGAATAGAATAGAATAGAATAGAATAGAATAGTAGAATAGAATAGAATAGGACAGAACAGAACAGAACAGAATAGAATATATAAATATATTTGGGAAGGGTGAACAAGTAGCTTTGATAACACATATAGCAAGCCCTGAATATATACATGTCCACTAAGATTGCTTAGAGCAAGAAAGTTTAAAACAAGAAATGTGTCCACAGAGCACTTGCGCCCCAGCTATATCATATTGCCCAGTGATGCAAAAAGTACCAAGTGACTTCTTATTTTAAATACACTTGGTACCCTATTGTTCTAATAGGACAATATTACTGTAATTAAGCAACAAAAAAGGGGACACTACAAAGTTTTAATGAATTATTTTCTGTAAGTTTCAAGCTGTTCATCGGACAAGAAAGTTGATGGACATAAATATATATTTTTTAGATAGACATAAAAATCAGCATTTTATGCTTACCTGCGCTAATACTTTGGCAATGCCGTGACCTCTGAACTGTACAGGAACAACGGTATGTTCCAAATCCACATATTTGGGTCGAATGTAACTATACTGTAAGTACGCTTTGTTGCTCGCATTCTTTTTATCTACAAAAAGTTGATATTTGTTGTAAGAGAGTAGCACTCACAGACAGGAGAAACAGACCTTGGTTAGTCCCCCTACCCCATCATTCTGATAATTGTTTTTTCAATTTCAAAAAAAAAATTAAAAAAATTTTGAATAAAAAAAATCAGATGGGATAGGGAGACTAATCAAGATCCGTTACTCCTGTCTGTGATAGCATTCATAGTAGCCATGTTAAATTAATAATGATAACAATGTCATTAATATTTAAAGAGGAAACAAGTAGGGCCAATTTACAAGCTTTCCTGAGGTCCTTTTTGAAATACATAAAGTACTAACATACAGTTTACACAATGTTCAATAACTACTCAACTAAAACAGAACAAAAGAAAATATTTAAATTGATTGATTGATTGCATATTTAGCATTTTTATGCCATTGAGGGCTAACAGATAATCACTCTTTCGTAGGAACCTGTACTTAAGAACACCCCATCTCCGAAAGTAACTGACAACATCCTCACTTGAATCAGTGGTGAGAGACAAAGGATAATGAGAAACAATGTCGTATAGCAATCGACAAGGAGACTGTTGCCAGATGGGGATTCAAACTAACGACCCGTGGATTGATAGTCAGGCTTGCTGCCGACTGAGCTAATCGGGCTTGGCTAAATATTTTGAACTTTTAAACAAAGATTTCACTGTTAACTATCAATCAATGATTATTAAATTTTTGGAGTAAAATGTATCAATAATAGCTGAATAGTAATCCTATTACAGTATCTTAATATCACAGGTTTTCAAAATTTTAAAATTGGCCAAAAACTTTTTTTTCCCATATATCATGCCTACTGAAACTGTATTGCCAAAAGGATATCTTCTAAAATAAGTATTGAAAAAGGGTTACCTTACTTGGACTAAGCACCTAGGTTAGACTAAAATAGATTTCCTGCTTAAAACTGCATGTAGTTTT
This sequence comes from Panopea generosa, assembly GCA_029582155.1. NCBI lineage: Eukaryota > Metazoa > Mollusca > Bivalvia > Adapedonta > Hiatellidae > Panopea > Panopea generosa. Next base: position 4,388,342 of record CM055912.1, on the reverse strand, counting down.
TTTATGAAGTATTAAATGAGTTGCGCGATTTGATTTTAATTGATTTCAACATGAGCATTTACATGTAAAACTTGCTTCATCTTGGAAAGACCCTGAATGACAATGCGAAGATTGTCAAGCAGTATATTATTTAAGTGCTGTCTATTTTTCTTTAACATGGCTATGCAAAATCAAAATTTGGCAAAAAAAACAACATTAGTTACCTACCTACCCATATGAAAAATTCTAGGTCAGAGCACAGCAAACAAATATTTTTTTAAGAATGACCTATTCTGATGTGTTACATAGCCTGATTAAATAATGTGTGGAAAGACAGCTTTTTTATTATTTGGATATCTTATCTGCTGTCTGTAACTTGTGAGACGCAAAATAAAACTTCCTTAAAAGGCTCCTGTATGTGATATGTCACACTCATGTGTTACCAAACCACTACACTAAAACAATAGACTTGCCAACTGCTTTATTAAAATCATACACCTTTTACAGTAATGTGACACAAAGTTCACAGAATTAGTAAACACACAGATTCCCCCACCCCTCCCCTGACAGATGTCACTTCCAACATTCATGAATTTATTATTTAAGTTTCAAAGAAAAGTTTGCTGCCATTTTAAAAGACTGATTTACAAAGATAAAAATGTCTAGTAAGATATTCTTTATGCATACAGAACATTTACTTTACATGATGTGGCACAAATAGGAAGCAAACCAAGGCCTTCTGAACACAATGTCAGAGAAATAATATTATCCCTAATACATCTAATACTGTGATATAACTATTATTATGAATGCCCATATAATAGTAGTATCCCAGACATGCAAAAAGCTCCAACTTCCGTTAGCATCGGCATTTGTTTAAATTTCGTACCGGCAACTGTTTATTACTCAGCCCACTAAAGTAACTTTATTATTAATGCCATTATTTACATGGTTGACAAAGTTCTAGACTCACAGTAATAGGTATGACCAGTATACTACTTTTGACATTGTGTTAAATTGGAACAGCAGTATTTATTCAAATCCAAGGAAGAGAAGTCAGGGCTGGAAAATTCCTACTGACCGCTAGCAATGATGAGAAAACCTTTGCTCAGGACGAGTAACATTATAGAAACTTCTTGAATATTCTTTGATTTTATGCATTCCAAAACACAGGCGCTACCTTACTATAGCTTTTAGATAGCTATATATATACTGGTCATACCTAATACTGCGAGTCTAAATTTTAACCATGTAAAGAATGGCATCAATAATAAACAGTAATAAGGTTACTCAAGTATGCTGAGTAATAAACTGTTGCTGATACGAAATGCAAAACAAATGCCGACGCTAACGGAAGTTGGATCTTTGCGCATGTCTTCCCATTTTGTTTTTATGCGGGCATTTGCGGTAATAGGTATATCGCGGTGTTAGGAATACTGTATATATATATATATATAGCTATCCAAAAGCTATAGTAAGATAGGGCCTGTGTTCGAAACAAACAAAAAATCAAGCCCTGGAAGTGCTTAATTAAGCTCAACTAAGTTAATGTTTCATCAAACCTTTATCTAAATATATGTAGAATTCGTTGTCATCGACATCATGTGTAATGTCAGATTCCGCAACGATGGTTGATGCCATTCTCCTAATTGTTGCGGGTACCAATAACGGAACTTTTGTTAACCGTGCTGTAGTCACCCGGGGAATAAATATTCTACAAACTAGAGACATATAGTTAGTTTAAATACAATACTTTCACAATATAGCAATTGTTCTAACTGTTATAAACGATGCACGGACAAAACAGGCACACTATTGTAGACATTTCCAGACATCAGCTGACCTTATACCGGAAGTTTATGAACGGTGTTGCTGGATTGGCAAGTATATAATGCGGTTGCGGCTCTAAAATATAGCGGTTACGAATGCGGTCTTCCGGGGACCGGATCCAACATAGTGTTAACGAAACTTTTCACTTTCTGTATGCTGAGCTGGGCTCTTGATAGAACCTATTTAGTTCAACGAGACTCGGCGTCGTGGTGGAGAACACGGTCTCAAATGTTAAAATTTTAGAACTATTTTATTTACAGTGTCATGTCTGGTGGTGAAGAAGAGTCAGATTACCCTGCGGGCGTCCAGTGTAGGCGCAGATACTGTGCTGGCTGGGAGAAGATTCCATTCTCACACTGCTCTTAACAAGAAGGAGATTGCAAAATCGGTCTAGTAAACACTCCTGGAACAACTTGTGTTGTTTAGTGCGAGTGTGGCCGCTGTGGAGAAAATCTGCCTGCATTGATGTCTACAAGGTTTTTGTGGATTTTGTACACCATGGATAGCAGGCTGCTGACCCGGTTGAAGTCTTTTATCATACCAGAGATGCCAAATTTGCTGAAATTGTTTCGTGTCCCTGTCCAGTATTTTCTTGGCTGGGTCTCCCTGTCTGACTCGTTCTAGCTCTATTTTAACATTGATCTGGTCTCCATGTCGGGCTCGTTCTAGCTCTGTTATAACATAGATCTGGTCCACCCTGTCTGGCTCGTTCTAGATCTGTTATAACATTGATCTGACCCTTCTAGATACAATGGATAGTGTGCCATAAGCCTGGGGTTTTGTGATGACAGAATCCGTTATTCCAGGATTCACAGACATTGTTGGTACGCGATCCACTCTGTCATTGTTTCTTCATACACGTTCCAAGAATCCACTGAATACTTTGAATTGTTGGAACTTTGACCCTTCTTTCTGCAGACATAATGTAGACATTTGACTCCTTTTTTTCAATCCGGAGTTCAATCCCCTTCTGCCTAGGAACTCTTTAGCAATTCATAGTTTGTAAAATGTGACCTGTTGAAATGTATATAGTTGTGTCAATGTTTTCACTGCAGTTCGTTTTCTTCAAATACAAAACAGAAATGTTAACAAGACGCATGTATTTTATTCTTAATGAAGTCCAACAGCTTATGCCATTGTGTAGATAGAGTTTTATTTGGATTAAATGTAGAGGTAATAATCCTATATAATTTGTTTGAATGTAGAGTTTCGACCCCTATAATTGATTTGAATGTGGAGTTTGACTTAATTTTAGTCTGCAATGTAGAGTTTTGCCTATGTCATGCTTTGAAATTGACAGGGCATATATGAACCCATGTTCAGGTAAAATCCCCCCCCCCCCCCCCCCGCCGTAATCTGTAGAACAAACCTTGGTCCGTTAGCCAGCAATTGTCACGAGCACGCTGAGTGGTCAATTGCTCCAGGGAATATTTTAATGACGTCATAGTTTAGTATGCGTTTAAATTGGTATGTGTTGTGGGACAGAAATATAATTCCCTGATTTTTTTTCCATTGGTGATTAATAGACCTGATTCGGGAGATATCAGGTTCTGGGATAGACTAATTTAATTTTCTTTTAATATATGTTTAAATACTAACAATCTTTGTCGGTACAACAACATATGCCTATAGGTCCCCAATAGGGGTTTGGAATTAACAGAGGATGGATAGCTAAATGGCACAAAGATCATAAAACATTGACTTCGGTGTTGTTTCGTTTGATTTGATAGTTATAATAATCATTTTGAACATTATCAAACAAACTGTTTATGGTTATAAGAAATCCGCAATTAAGCTCTTACACACGTCAATGTGGGAAAACAGTATTCGATCAGAAATTGTTGGAAATAAAAATGTAATGACAGTGTTAGTTTGCATAAATCTCCTAACAGTAACTTGTTGGAAAGTGCATGGATTGAAATTGTGACACTTTTGATACGCGGGAATAACACAAATCTCCACAATTTCAATCGCTAAAACAATACATTTCAATTAATCAGTGATCACGCGAGGTCATTGAATTGTCCAGATTTACGCGGGAATAATTAAAATCTCCCCATTTTCAACCGCAAAATATATATTATATATTTATACATTTATTTTTCAAGAACCGGTTGTTTATATTCGCGTGGCATAGCAGTCTGCAGCAATATTATGCATGACACTATAGGTTACATTTGAAAATAGCGTCCAAACGTAAATACCCATGGCTGTGATCACGCGAGGTCATGGAATTTTCTAGAAAGATCTAGGTCAATTCTATTTTCCGAAAATGTACACCGATCTATTTTTATATTTTTGAAAAATAATGCGTGCCGGTTGTGATAATTGGCACCGTAATAAATCAATGTTTGTTTTGCGATTACTTGGATACGATCCTGTGCGGTGCGCTAATGTGGCTTACCGTTATTGCATCGGGAGGTTATAAGTTTGGGACGGGGTGTCGTAAATCATGTCAGTTTACAGTTCGGTAATTTACCAAAGCCGTGATATTTGTCCTGGGGTATATGGACTAATCAAATGCACGCGCCAATATGCGACAATACTGATTTGTTTTTACAGCTGACACCTGTGAACGGAATTTTTATACCATCAAGGGGGCAATAAAACCATATGGTGTCGCAGATCAGCATGATGTCTGCTGGTCATTATAATAAAGTAATTATTTTTTTAATTATCTGCTCGTCTGTGAAAGATCCCGTTTTAATTCATTTATAAATATTATACGCATTACCGATTTAGATAAATTTTGAATTTATGTCCGATCCGATTTTTATTTACATACATGTAGATCTACATGTAAACATATAGCACAGAGATTCTTTTTAATAATGCGCAAGAAGGGAAAGTTATAAAACGAGTTTGTTTTCTTTTTTCATAGGTAAAATTTTAGCATGGTAATGGAAGAACACATCGATATCCCCATTAAAATAACTCTCGTGAAATGTTTTCGCCCATTGAAGCCATCTTGAATTAGATCGCGTTATGGGTATGACGTCATCGGGGACCTCGTTCGGGTAACTCCGTTAATTCTTTCGTGTATTACCGTGAGAGGTGTAATGTGCGTTACTGTTTCCGTGATTTACTGATGAACAAGAGCGAATTTCATGAAAATAAAACCATTTTTTGAAAACCACCAATCGATTTTATTCAAATAATATAAAAAAAATTAGCATTTTGGTTACCCTTTAATTACAATATACGCACGTGCGTGCGCTCGCACTCACACACGCACGTGTACATCAAGAACATGTATAGAACCTTCTCTATATCATTCCTTGCATACACAGATATGATTTACGGTTAATGTATACATACATTAGATAAGTAAAACACTGTGTCACTCGGTGATAAATAAAGACCAGAGCATTCACCGACTCGGTCGATTCAGCATGTCATGTAGATCTACCTTGTCTTATCTTTTCAACTTTAGGCCTGCATGCACCAGTTGTTCTACTTCTTTTTAAACTTTTGTAAAACTGGCTTGCACATAGTTGCTCTTTGTCGATTTTAAAGTACAATCCGTAAATTCCGTAATCAATGCAGAAAAGGTCTGGTTAATAATGATCATAAAATATAAACATGTTTATTTTGGTTGTAACGTAGCTGCATGCTATTAAGAAGCATGTGATAAGGAACGTCCAATAAGCAAGCAGAATAATGTGTGACGTATTTATCGACCCTCCCACATTTATGTATTTCCGCTAATGGCCGCTAGTCGACGTATGAGTTCTGAGGAGGATAAAGTTGGATTTTTTGTGGTGTTTGGTCGATAAGGACTGGCCATGGCTAGCATCCAGTCATCTAGTCAACAGGTGTGCTTATTTGTTTGCTTAAATAATGAGATCATAATATGAAAACATCAAAAGTGTAAACACTCCATGCACCTGACCCTTGGATACTGACTTGTCATCCGAAACAGCAAACGAGTTTGGAGTTGTCTGCTCGAATTCTTTTTGTGGTCAGCACTATATGAAATTCACATTTTGAAGTTACTATTTAATGCATGTTTAAATGCATATTTAAATGCATGTCTTTTTATCATCCGAAAATATGATAACGGGCAATTCCTTTTGCTGTTGACATCTTGTGTTTTCATGTGACAGCTCGTGCATACCCCACCCACTTTGTTGTGATTTTTCTGTTATGTTACGAATGGACATTGACAGATATCTGTCAAACTGTCAGATGTGACATTTGGCTATGCCGACATAACAAACAGTTCATTATATTACCTTTATATGTAGTAATAGTTAATGACATAATTTATTGAACAAAAACTGGTCATTATCAATATCTATCAAGGTATTTTTCTAATTTGAAGAAATTACGAAATCTGCACATGGATATTGACTAATAAAAAGTTACCATGCAGGTAATGTCATAGGTGTCCATATCACTTTGGAATGTCATAAGTACCTTCGAATTTACATTGGTGTTGCTGTTGTTATTTATCGTTTGTGTCACTATACAGCTGACTATGGTCTCTGCGATTTACACATTAGTGCTGTGTACAGGTTAGCTGTGCATAAATCAATATATATATATATGGTCCATAATATTGAAATTACCGCAATTGACGGCACAATCTTAAACAATTTGACTATTAGGGCTGTGACCACTTCCTGAAAGATTGTTTCGTAATTGATTCTGATTACAGCTTGGGGGTTGGGGGGAAATGAACCTCTATGATTGTAGTGTCGACATTAAACCATGAAATAACCTCATGTTGGTCTGACCACTACAAGAATAGTAGCTGGATGGTTGACAACTTTATACAGTATGATAATGCCCTACAGGTGATGTCTGCAGTTGTAAATTTTGTATCGTGGTCTTCACAAAGCCTGTTAATTGATATAAAAATTTGTGTACTGGTACAAAACAGCCAGGATTGGTGATCACTATTGTCAACTTTGTATACTGGTACACAACAGCCAGGACTGGTGATCACTGTTGTCAACTTTGCACTGGTACACAACAGCCAGGACTGGTGATCACTGTTGTCAACTTTGTGCACTGGTACACAACAGCCAGGACTGGTGAGTCTGTTGTCAACTTTGTGTACTGGTACTTAAACAGCCAGGACTGGTGATCACTGTTGTCAACTTTGTGTACTGGTACATAACAGCCAGGACTGGTGATCACTGTTGTCAACTTTGTATACTGGTACACAACAGCCAAGATTGGTGATCACTGTTGTCAACTTTGTGTACTGGTACTTAAACAGCCAGGACTGGTGATCACTGTTGTCAACTTTGTGTACTGGTACATAACAGCCAGGACTGGTGATCACTGTTGTCAACTTTGTATACTGGTACACAACAGCCAGGATTGGTGATCACTGTTGTCAACTTTGTGTACTGGTACATAACAGCCAGGATTGGTGATCACTGTTGTCAACTTTGTATACTGGTACACAACAGCCAGGACTGGTGATCACTGTTGTCAACTTTGTGTACTGGTACACAACAGCCAGGACTGGTGATCACTGTTGTCAACTTTGTGCACTGGTACACAACAGCCAAGACTGGTGAGTCTGTTGTCAACTTTGTGTACTGGTACTTAAACAGCCAGGACTGGTGATCACTGTTGTCAACTTTGTATACTGGTACATAACAGCCAGGACTGGTAATCACTGTTGTCAACTTTGTATACTGGTACACAACAGCCAGGATTGGTGATCACTGTTGTCAACTTTGTGTACTGGTACATAACAGCCAGGATTGGTGATCACTGTTGTCAACTTTGTATACTGGTACACAACAGCCAGGACTGGTGATCACTGTTGTCAACTTTGTATACTGGTACACAACAGCCAGGACTGGTGAGTCTGTTGTCAACTTTGTGTACTGGTACTTAAACAGCCAGGACTGGTGATCACTGTTGTCAACTTTGTGTACAGGTACATAACAGCCAAGACCGGTGATCACTGTTGTCAACTTTATGTACTGGTACACAACAGCCAGGACTGGTGATCACTGTTGTCAACTTTGTGTACTGGTACACAACAGCCAGGACTGGTGATCACTGTTGTCGACTTTGTGTACTGGTACACAACAGCCAGGACTGGTGATCACTGTTGTCAACTTTGTGTTTTGGTACACAACAGCCAGGACTGGTGATCACTGTTGTCGACTTTGTGTACTGGTACACAACAGCCGGGACTGGTGATCACTGTTGTCGTCTTTGTGTACTGGTACACAACAGCCGGGACTGGTGATCACTGTTGTCAACTTTGTGTATTGGTACACAACAGCCAAGACCGGTGATCACTGTTGTCGACTTTGTGTACTGGTACACAACAGCCAGGACTGGTGATCACTGTTGTCAACTTTGTGTACTGGTACAAAACAGCCAGGACTGGCGATCACTGTTGTCAACTTTGTGTACTGGTACTAAAACAGCCAGGACTGGTGATCACTGTTGTTAACTTTGTGTACTGGTACACAACAGGCGGGACTGGTGATCACTGTTGTCAACTTTGTGTACTGGTACAAAACAGCCAGGACTGGCGATCACTGTTGTCAACTTTGTGTACTGGTACACAACAGCCGGGACTGGTGATCACAGCCAGGACTGGTGATGACTGTTGTCAACTTTGTGTACTGGCACACAACAGCCGGGACTGGTGATCACTGTTGTCAACTTTGTGTTCTGGTACACAACAGCCGGGACTGGTGTTCACTGTTGTCAACTTTGTGTACTGGTACACAACAGCCGGGACTGGTGATCACTGTTGTCAACTTTGTGTACTGGCACACAACAGCCGGGACTGGTGATCACTGTTGTCAACTTTGTGTACTGGTACACAACAGCCGGGACTGGTGATCACTGTTGTCAACTTTGTGTACTGGTACACAACAGCCGGGACTGGTGATCACTGTTGTCAACTTTGTGTACTGGTACACAACAGCTGGGACTGGTGATCACTGTTGTCAACTTTGTGTACTGGTACACAACAGCCGGGACTGGTGATCACTGTTGTCAACTTTGTGTACTGGTACACAACAGCCAGGACTGGTGATCACTGTTGTCAACTTTGTGTTCTGGTACACAACAGCCGGGACTGGTGATCACTGTTGTCAACTTTGTTTACTGATACACAACAGACAGGACTGGTGATCACTGTTGTCAACTTTGTGTTCTGATACAAAACCGCCAGGACTGGTGATCACTGTTGTCAACTTTGTGTACTGGCACACAACAGCCAGGACTGGTGAGTCTGTTGTCAACTTTGTGTACTGGTACACAACAGCCAGGACCGGTGATCACTGTTGTCAACTTTGTGTACTGGTTCACAACAGCCAGGACTGGCGATCACCATTGTCAACTTTGTTTTCTGGTACACAACAGTCAGGACTGGTTATCACTGTTGTCTGTTGTCAACTTTGTGTACTGGTACACAACTGCCAGGACTGGCGATCACCGTTGTCAGCTTTGTTTACTGGTACACAACTGCCAGGACTGGCGATCACTGTTGTCTGTTGTCATGTTTGTGTACTGGTACACAACTGCTAGGACTGGTGATCACCGTTGTCAACTTTGTTTACTGGTACACAACAGTCAGGACTGGTTATCACTGTTGTCTGTTGTCAACTTTGTGTACTGGTACACAACTGCCAGGACTGGCGATCACTGTTGTCAGCTTTGTTTACTGGTACACACCAGCCAGGACCGCCACTTGTGCAGTCTGTGTCAAAAACATTTCATTAACAGGGGCGTAGCATGACAACTTAGCAAGTTACTCAAACAGGGTGTGCGAAGGTTATTCAAGTTCCACTGGTGGTAGTGACAGTCCAGGGGAACTTTCCCTTTGGAAAATTGATGCTTCATTTCCCAGGCTTGAACACATTACTCAAAAATATCTTTACTACCAACATCGGGAAATGTCCTCAAAACAATTTAGGTCGATGTTTAACATAAAAGACAGAGTGAATGCTGTTTTATGCATGGAACAGTTCATGCCGAAACTTTTATGTACCCATTTGTAACCTCTGTTACATTTCAATTGCTTGACGTTTTGACCTTTTCAATATTTAGGCTTTGGTTTCCAATATTTCTCAGCAGAGTATCTGAGAATGCCACGCTACGCTCCTGATTAATGTAAATTTGAGGTCTTGTGATATTAAAAGACTATCAGAATTGAATTCAGACTATGTTATATTGGTAAGTCTCTGGTCCAAAAGACTTAAGTCCTGAAATGGTTTTCTGAAATGGTTGCTGTTAACCATGTGGGTGGCGTTCATGAGGCTATTATAAATTAATTGCTAGATTATCATCCAAATTTTTCTTAAAAACGGGGAGGGTGGGAGAATTTTTTTTTTATTTTTTAATATATTTTTTAAAAGAAAGTAATATTTTTTTCATGAACATAAAAAGGGTTGTGGCGGCATGAAAAATTTTGGGGCTGGTGGGGATAATAATCTAGCAATTAATTCATTATGGCCCTATTAAAATGTTTATGAGCCACAACTGTCTGCAATATTTCCAAAATTTATTATACACAATTGGAACTAGCATTAGATGGGAACCTCCATGGCCGAGTGGTCTGAGATGCTGTCACTTACCTGTCACCGCTAAGGTCATAAGTTAGAATCCTGCTCGCCTTAAAAACTTTAATTGAGAAAGTTTGCCAGTTACTCGCGAAATGACGACGGTTCTTCTAATTAAATCTGAACTCTTCCTCCGCCAATAAATCTGAATATGCCATATATACATAACTTGAAATGTGTTGAAAATGGCGTTAAACCCCATTTAAAAAAAAAATAACTAAAAGAACTAGTGTTTGAAACAGGCCAGTTAATGACTAGAGAAACGTCACTGGTAAAGAGCGGTATTGTTTTTTATGCCCCCACAGGCATAAATTTACAGAAAACTCCCAGCACAAAAAAAATATTCATATCGGAAAAACATTGACTTTTGGAATGAATAATTGTTCATACATCATTTATCACACGATCACACATAAATTGAGAAGCCAATTGTTTACACTTTCACGGGTATTTCCAGTGTGTGGGGGTGGATAATGGGGGTATTCATAAAGTTTTTTCATAATATTCCGCAGATGATGTCTTATTCCACACAAGAGATTTTCCATCGCACATTATTTATAACGAGGTTTGCCGGACCCAATTAGCTCAGTCGATACGCATCTGACTATCAGTCCAGGGGTTGTGAGTACGAATCACTGCTTGGCCACAGTCTACATGATGATTAATATACGACATTTCCTCTCAGTATCATTTGTCTCTCACTGCTGAATCGAGTTGCGGAGATGGGTGTGCTAGAGTACTGGTTAATCTTTCAGGATCCCAGGAAACTGGTTAGGTTAACAGGTCTGTTAGCCCTCGATAGCATAAAAATGATGCTAAATATTCAATCGATCAATCACATAATGAGGTTCCATCTATATTGCGGTCTGGCTGTTTGGCATCAGGGGACAGCATTATATCAGGACCGTGGAGAACTGTCAATGTTTGTTATTCAGATGATTCCTGTCTATTTTAAATGAATTATTTGTTTTTCAGGATATGCTGGGCATTCTGTCTCCAGAGGCGAAGGTGTTTGTTCCTCGTCTACCGAATGCACCGGTGGATGTCACAGAGAATGGAATGACGCCGGATTCCTCTGGTATGACCAGCTCTGTCGACGAGCCGGTGCTACAAAATGCAGTTAATGGACTGCCTAGCTACATGACAACCTGCTATCCATTTGTTTATACGGGTGAACCAAGGTAAGGTGCTGCAATTAATTAGAGCTGCGCGCTAAACTGGTACACCCATATACTGCACTTTTTAGTTGTGCCGGTGTCGTGTTTTTGTGTCCATTTACTTTTAAAAAAAGGTAGTATTTTGGTAAAGTAAAGCATTATCAGACCAGTTTGACTTGGTATTTATGTTACTATTTAAAATATATCATTGTAAGTGATACTAACGACTTCCTCGAGCATAATCAAAGTGGCTGACAAATAGGAAGTTGATTACAACAAATGTGGCCAATATGATATTTGCAGACATCTTGGCCTTAAAGGAAATGACATGGTTAGTTTAAACTTATTTGTTTTACTTTGATTGTGAAACAAGTTCTTACAACTTAGACAAATCACGCTCAAAGTCTTCCTGGTCGTAACCAGTACTAAGCATATGCAGATAAAATGTCTTGCTAAAGGACACCACACATAGCCGTGGTGGAGGATCGAATCCACAACACTCGTATCATGGGTTCGGTGCTCTGCTACTGGAACGTGCACTCCACAAAAAACCACCTCTACAATTAATACAGATGCTCGTGCCTTTCTTACAATTAATACAGATGCTCGTGCCCACCTCTACAATTATTACAGATACTCTTGCCCACTTCTACCTCTACAGTTAATACACATGCTCGTGTTCACCTCTACAATAAATACAGATGCTCATGCCCACTTCTACCTCTACAATTAAAACAGATGCTCGTGCCCACGTCTTCAATTAATACAGATACTCTTGCCCACTTCTACCTCTACAATTAATACAGATGCTCGAGTCCACCTCTACAATTAATACAGATGCTCTTGCCCACTTCTACCTCTTCAATTATTACAGATACTCATGCCCACTTCTACATCTACATTTAATACAGATGCTGGTACCCACCTCTACAATAAATACAGATACTCTTGCCCACTTCTACCTCTACAATTAATACAGATGCTCGTGACCACTTCTACAATTAATACAGATGCGCGTGATCACCTACATTTAATACAGATGCTCTACATTTAATACTTATGCTCATGACCACCTCTACAATTAATACAGATGCTTATGACCACCTCTACAATTAATACAGATACGCATGCCCACCACTACAATTAAAACAGATGCGCGTGACCACCTCTACAATAAATACAGATGTTTGTGCCCACCTCTACAATTAATACAGATGCTCGTGCCCACCTCTACAATTAATACAGATGCTCGCACCCACCTCTACAATTAATACAGAGGCTCGCACCCACCTCTACAATTAATACAGATGCTCGCGCCCACCTCTACAATTAATACAGATGCGCATGCCCACCTCTACAATTAATACAGATGCTCGCGCCCACCTGTACAATTAATACAGATGCTCACGCCCACCTTTACAATTAATACAGATGCGCATGCCCACTTCTATAATTAATACAGATGCGCGTGACCACCATTACAATTAATACAGATGCGCGTGACCACCTCTACAATTTATACAGATGCTTATGCCCACCTCTACAATTAATACAGATGGGCGTGACCACCTCTACAATTTATACAGATGCTTGTGCCCACCTCTACAATTAATACAGATGCTCACGCCCACCTCTACAATTAATACAGATGCTCGCGCCCACCTCTACAATTAATACAGATGTGCATGCCCACTTCTATAATTAATATAGATGCACGTGACCACCATTACAATTAATTCAGATGTGCGTGACCACCTCTACAATTTATACAGATGCTTGTGCCCACCTCTATAATTAATACAGATGGGCGTGATCACCTCTACAATTAAGACAGATGCTCTTCTGTTTTATACTTATCTATTTTTCATTTTTAATCCAAGACAAAGTTTTAAGTGAGTCATACAACTCCTAATTCTAGGATTCCGTACTGATGTTAAACTATCACTGACCCAGTTGTACGGATAAATTAAGATTAGATAAAATGTTCTATATACTGAGCTACTTTACAGTTAACTACAAGCAGGCTGTTATATATATACAAGTCTATTTTGTTTTCAAAAAGTGAAACGTGGGACAGGTAAACATGTTTACGTATCTTAAAACTGATAATCATATATTTATTCATGCTGCAGTAACACTACTTTACTTGACTTTTATCACCTACGTTGTTACTCTTGAGTCCAGGTCACACTTTGAATCCCTGGCTGGGAAGTATTTGTAAACAAAAGGCGTATCATTTTTAAGTCGATCTGTATGCTTGATGTCATCGTGATCAAGCTTTGCCGTGTGTGCCACGGCCAAAATCATGTGACAGGGACTGCTTTTAATTCCTCGAATTTAAAAAAAAGTTTCATCATAAAACAACCCAAACACAATAATATCAGTCAAATAGGAAGGTGCCAGAGTATTTATAAAAGTCTGTCTATCATGCCTATCAGTACTTGAGTATTTATAAAACACTGTCTATCATGCCTAGCAGTACTTGAGTATTTATAAAAGACAGTCTATCATGCCTAGCAGTACTTGAGTATTTATAAAACAGTCTATCATGCCTAGCAGTACTTGAGTATTTATAAAAGACTGTCTATCATGCCTAGCAGTACTTGAGTATTTATAAAACACCGTCTCTCATGCCTAGCAGTACTTGAGTATTTATAAAACACCGTCTATCATGCCTAGCAGTACTTGAGTATTTATAAAAGACTGTCTATCATGCCTAGCAGTACTTGAGTATTTATAAAAGACTGTCTATCATGCCTAGCAGTACTTGAGTATTTATAAAACACCGTCTATCATGCCTAGCAGTACTTGAGTATTTATAAAACACCGTCTATCATGCCTAGCAGTACTTGAGTATTTATAAAAGACAGTCTATCATGCCTAGCAGTACTGGAGTATTTATACAAACACCCTCTTTCATGCCTAACAGTACTTGAGTATTTATGCAAACACCGTCTATCATGCCTAGCAGTACTTGAATATTTATAAAAGACTGTCTATCATGCCTAGCAGTACTTGAGTATTTATAAAACACCGTCTATCATGCCTAGCAGTACTTGAGTATTTATAAAACACCGTCTATCATGCCTAGCAGTACTTGAGTATTTATAAAAGACAGTCTATCATGCCTAGCAGTACTGGAGTATTTATACAAACACCGTCTATCATGCCTAACAGTACTTGAGTATTTACAAAACACCGTCTATCATGCCTAGCAGTACTTGAATATTTATAAAAGACTGTCTATAATGCCTAGCAGTACTTGAGTATTTATAAAACACCGTCTATCATGCCTAGCAGTACTTGAGTATTTATAAAACACCGTCTATCGTGCCTAGCAGTACTTGAGTATTTATAAAACACCATCTATCATGCCTAGCAGTACTTGAGTATTTATAAAACACCGTCTATCATGCCTAGCAGTACTTGAGTATTTATAAAACACCATCTATCATGCCTAGCAGTACTTGAGTATTTATTAAACACCATCTATCATGCCTAGCAGTACTTGAGTATTTATAAAACACCGTCTATCATACCTAGCAGTACTTGAATATTCATAAAACACCGTCTATCATGCCTAGCAGTAATTTCTAGTACTTTGATAAGATGTCTGACTTCTGACTAGCCAGTCGGTAGCGCGTCTGACTATCAATCCAGGGGTCGTCAGTTTGAATCTCCGCCCAGCAACAGTCTCCGTGATGATTGTTATACAACATTGTGTCTCATTGTCATTACTCTCTTACCGCTGATTCAAATGGAGAGTTATCAGTTACTTGTGGAGTATTTTCGAGTACTGGTTAACCTTTCAGGATCCCAGGAGACAGTGGTTAGATTAACTGATCGTCTCTTATTCCTTGATGGCAAATAATGGTGCTAAATATTCAATCAATCAATCACTCTGACAGTCCTACATGTAGTAACATCGACAGAGACTTTTTTCTGGAAATAAGGAAGAGGCCCAAGCATTGGAGATTGGGGAAAAAACAGCACGATTGAGGGGAAATTGGGATTTTTTGACGGCTTAAGCAAACTGGAAAATAAAGAATAACACCGTTAAGATCCTGTTCTAATCAATAATTATCAGATGTTACAATAATGCTTCATATCCAGTCAATGTATTTTAATCCCCTTATGCAAGAAAGAAAAAAAAGGGATTTTTTTTTTTTTACCTCAGTTAGGGAACATGATTTTTTAATTGGGAAGTAATGTGGGCCTCTGTTAATAAGGTTAAAAAGTCCTGATTGACATGACATGTTCTTGTATTGAATTTGTCTTTAGATCATTAGTATTGAATTAGTTTACCATGAACCTACCATCAAGTACCTAAATAATTTATTGTGTTACTTCAAAGTAAAGGGTTTCAAAATGATTCAATATGGAGTATGATCACAATTGTGTATATTGATTTATAAAATCTTCTCTTAAACAGTACAGTAGTTTAAAACATATTTTATTTGAACACATATGGGGTTGGGCAACAAGTTCTTTCAACATTAGGTTCGGCCCGCTCCTAAAGGTTAGGGTTAGTAGAAGGCAGGTATGGCAGCTGAACAATTTATTAAAGAGAGTAAACATCAGGAAAAAAACGCTGTAAATGTCTTAATAAATAAACGATTTTTAAAATGTATAAAAAGTATTTCATTATTTAATAAAAAAATCTGAATGCTTTGATATGTCAGATCCACCAAAACATGACAAAATCAATGTTTAAGTTTGAGTGATAAACTTGAAATGATATCCTCATTCTTAGAATAGACCAGTTGTGTAGAGGACACGCTTCAATACTGCTTGACGACCTTCACCTTGTCTTTTAGGCTCAGGGCCTTTTTACCTTATATAATAGAGGCCGACGTTCGGTGACTTCCCAATAAAAAAAAACCCTATTTTTTTCCCAATCTGATGAAAGAATTTCCCAAAATACAGACTGAAATTCCCAATTAGTTGATGTAATTTTTTACTAAAAATCGATTACATACAACCTGTTTATGTCAATGTGTAAAATTTTTTTTTTAAAAATACCGTTGACAGTGATTCAAACCGAAAGTTGTATAAAATACAAATACTGTCGATGTTCGGTTTATTTTGTTTTCTTCCGTACTCCGATGAATCAATCTTAGTAGGCGAGTTTTAAACTAGAATATTCTCGAAGCGAATCTTCGTAAATAACGGAAATAAATTATATGCAAGGGACTGGTTACCGCCTGTTTATCGATCAATTCTGCTTGTAAATTTAAAAATAAACCTGCACACCAGTCAATATACAGACTGGATGCAATGAGTTTATTGATTTTTCCCATTTTGGCCGTAAATCGCGCTTCAATTTCCCAAAATGAAAGGCCTCCATCCAATTTCTGGAGAAAAAGGCCCTGAGACTCCTTTTAAGGCAGGTTTCGAAGGTGAACAGTTTATTAACCCTAAACCCAGATACGCGTTTTCCCGCACCAATCACAGAAGGCCTTTGAAAACAGTGCAGGAAGAGTTCACTTCCTGCGATGTTTTCCACTCTGTCAGTTAATATAAACATAATTCACCCAATAATTCAAAAGCCTTCTATATTAGAGGTGTTCAAAGGTGTCAATATTAGAGGCGTCCAAAGGCGTTTATAAGAAGTAAAGGGTTAAAGGGAATATATCAGGTTAAAACGCTATAAATGTCTTTATAAATAAATTATTTATAAAATGAATAAAAAGCATCTCATTATCATAAATAAAAAAATCTGAATGCTTGGTATGTTTAAAACACGATACTAATTACTGGTCTACGGCAAAGGTGTCAGTTTTAATAACTGACAGAATATCGCAAACATCGTGTCATCAAATTGAGTGATTGCATGTAAATTGTATAAATATCACTTGATTCAATCAATCAGCCTCAACTTACATCAATTCAAGGACCCAAATATGAGTAAATGATGCTGCATTAACATGAGAGTGTAATTCTACTGCATGGACCATAAAATGATAGCGAAAGGACAATTGACATGTTACACCAGACATCAATTATCAGGTGACGAAAAAAGCTAAATTGATCTTGAGACAAAATCTGTCAATATTCGGACATCTGAGTGTTTTGTGTTAATCCCCGTAACAAGTTGTATATAGGCATGATTTATTGGAAATATAGTTACTTTAACCCTTTACTCCATAGATACGCGTTTTCCTGCATCAATGACAAAAGGCCTTTGAAAACAGTGCAGGAAGAGCAATCAGAACACTTCCTGCACTGTTTTCCACTCTGTCAGTTAATATAAACATAATTCACCCAATAATTCAAAAGCCTTCTATATTAGGTGTCCGAAGACTTCTGTATTAGAGGTGTCCAAAGGCGTCTATATGAAGTAAAGGGTTAAAGGCAATGGGGGTGGCATTTTTAACTAGGACGGCCATGATTGTGTTGTGTAGAGTACTGGCTGTGTTATGTAGAGTACAGGCTGTGTTGTGTAGAATGCATGCTGTTTTGTGTAGAGTACAGGCTGTAAATATTACAGTTATGTGCTAGAGCTGTCATGTTATGTTCAATTGATTACACACAACACACATACAGGCTATTCCCCCATATAGGTGCATTTGTCACTGTCAAGTTTTCCATTTGTTTTATGTAATTATTTTCTTTAATTGGAATGACTGATGTTATATTGGAACATTTAAGCTTATTTGATATTAGTATTTTGGTGATGGATATAAATATCTTCTGATTTTTCAAAGGCTCACATTATAACCTTCAGAGGGACCTGAGTTTGAATCCCTGCCCGGCTACAGTCTCTGTGATGATTGATCTACAACAATGCATTTTATTGTCATGTCCCTCTTTGCTGTTTCAATAAGGAAAGTTGTCAGTTACTTGGAGAGATGAATGTGCTTGAGAACTGGATAACCTTCCAGGATCCCAGGAAAAATATCAGTAACTTGCCTTAGTACTGGGTAACCTTCCAGTATCCCAAGTAAATTTCAGTTACTTGCTCTAGTACTTGGTAACCTTCCAGGATCCCAGGAAAAATATCAGTTACATGCTCGAGTACTGGGTAACCTTCCAGGATCCCAGGAAAAATATCAGTTAAATGCTCAAGTACGGGGTAACCTTCCAGGATCCCAGGAAAAATATCAGTTACATGCTCAAGTACGGGGTAACCTTCCAGGATCCCAGGAAAAATATCAGTTACATGCTTGAGTACTGGGTAACCTTCCAGGATCCCAGGAAAAATATCAGTTACATGCTCAAGTACGGGGTAACCTTCCAGGATCCCAGGAAAATATCAGTTACATGCTTGAGTACTGGGTAACCTTCACTAGGTGACATCGTCAAGTTCGTCTGATGCATAGAGCTTTGTGTCTGTATGACAACAGTGATTTCCATAGTGATAATGGAATGATATTTATAGAGCCATTCAGATGTAACCTACTATCAGTACATATTGAAAGTCGTTCTAGTATGACAAGCTTAACTATTCTGATATTTATGGTATAACACATCTCTTAAAAACCAGTCTAAAATTTGTTTTATAGTCTTTAAGATGATTGTCGGATTAAAAGTCAGATGAGGGATAGAAGATTAGCCACAAAGCTTTACATTAATTGCAAAAAAAGTTTTTCTTTGTATACATCTATGCAATTTATAGTGCCATTAATGCTTCTTTATAATTATCATATATAGGGACATTCAGCGTTTATCCGTTACTGAGTTAAAATAATTTAGTATAAACTAAACAGTAGTGCTGATAGAAGCTGCTAATTGAAAGCCCACCCTGTGTAGTCAGTACTGTATAACCTGCCTGGCTAGCACTCCATTGACAGTCCACCCTGTGTAGTCTGTACTGTATAACATGCCTGGCTAGCACTCCATTGACAGCCCACCCTGCATAGTCAGTACCTTTTAACCTGCCTGGCTTAGCACTCCATTGATAGCCCACCCTGTGTAGTCCGTACTGTATAACCTGCCTGGCTAGCACTCCATTGATAGCCCACCCTGTGTAGTCCGTACTGTATAACCTGCCTGGCTAACACTCTATTGACAGCCCACTCTGTGTAGTCTGTATAGTATAACCTGCCTGGCTAGCACTCCATTGACAGCCCACTCTGTGTAGTCTGTATAGTTTAACCTTCCTGGCTAGCACTCCATTGATAGCCCACCCTGCATAGTCAGAACTGTATAACCTGCCTGGCTAGCACTCCATTGACAGCCCACTCTGTGTAGTCTGTATAGTTTAACCTTCCTGGCTAGCACTCCATTGATAGCCCACCCTGCGTAGTCAGTACCGTATAACCTGTCTGGCTAGCACTCCATTGACAGCCCACCTGGCGTAGTTGGTACCGTATAACCTGCCTGGCTAGCACTCCATTGACAGCCCACTCTGTGTAGTCTGTACCATATAACTTGCCTGGCTAGCACTCCATTGACAGCCCACCTGGCGTAGTTGGTACCGTATAACCTGCCTGGATAGCACTCCATTGACAGCCCACCTTGTATAGTCAGTACCGTATAACCTGCCTGGCTAGCACTCCATTGACAGCCCACCCTGCGTAGTCAGTACTGTATTACCTGCCTGGCTAGCACTCCATTGACAGCCCACCCTGCATAGTCAGTACCTTTTAACCTGCCTGGCTAGCACTCAATTGACAGCCCACTCTGTGTAGTCCATACCGTATAACCTGCCTGGATAGCACTCCATTGACAGCCCACCCTGTGTAGTCCTTACTGTATAACCTGCATAGCTAGCACTCCATTGACAGCCCACCATGCATAGTCAGTACCATATAACCTGCTTGGCTAGCACTCCATTGACAGCCCACCCAGTGTAGTCAGTACTGTATAACCTGCCTGGCTAGCACTCCATTGACAGCCCACCCTGCGTAGTCCGTACCATATAACCTGCTTGGCTAGCACTCCATTGACAGCCCACCATGCGTAGTCGGTACAGTATAACATGTCTGGCTAGCACTCCATTGACAGCCCACCCTGTGTAGTCAGTATTGTATATAACCTGCCTGGCTAGCACTCCATTGACAGCCCACCCTGTGTAGTCAGTATTGTATAACCTGCCTAGCTAGCACTCCATTGACAGCCTAACCTGTGTAGTCAGTACCATATTACCTTCCTGGCTAGCACTCCATTGACAGCCCACCCTGTGTAGTCTGTACCGTATAACTTGCCTGGCTAGCACTCCATTGACAGCCCACCCTGTGTAGTCAGTACATGTATTGTATAATCTGCCTGGCAAGCACTTCATTGACAGTCCACCCTGTGTACTCAGTACCATATAACCTTCCTGGCTAGCACTCCATTGACAGCCCACCCGGCGTAGTCAGTACCGTATAACCTGCCTGGCTAACACTCCATTGACAGCCCACCCGGCGTTGTCAGAACCGTATAACCTGCCTGGCTAGCACTCCATTGACAGCCCACTCTGTATAGTCCGTACCGTATAACCTGCCTGGCTAGCACTCCATTGGCATGTGCACATTGTTGATAATTCTCGCTTTGATGTTTCAGGTATGGAGGTGGCCGAACCAGAATGAGAGGGAAGTTTTCATCACAGATGTATGTTCCACCTAACTTCCAACCTATGCAGTCTGGTGAGTAAAGTTTATTAATTACCATAAAACATTTGTGTTGTGTACCTATCTGTGACTTCTACTTTCATATTTTGTTTTAAAGGGAGTATATGGGGAAAACATGCTAGTAATGTCTTAAAAATAAAATAATTATCAAAATGGATAAAAAACATCTCATAATCATTAATAAATCAATTCGGAATAGTTTGGTATGACAAATCAACCAAAATGTGACAAAATCGATATTTAAATTTGAGCGATAAACTTGAAACGAAATCCCTGTTCTAAAAATAGACAGCACTTAACTACTGCTTGATGTCATTCATGACTTTTTCTAAGATGAAACAATTTTTATTATGTGTAAACCTTTATCAATGACATACACCCCCTTCCTCTAAACTCCCATATGTTATTAAAATGTATTATATTTCTACTCCATAGATACGCGTTTTCCCACACCAATCAGAGAAGGCCTTTGAAAACAGTGCAGGAAGAGTTCAGATTGCTCGTAACGAGCAATCTGAACACTTCCTGCACTGTTTTCCACTCTGCCAGTTAATATAAACATAATTCACCCATTGCTGATATGTGGTGAATTAATGCTTTTAATTTATAAATAATGTCAGTGCTGTTTTTTTGTTATTTAGTAAATGTTTCATATATTTCTAATAATTGGAACGGTAGATAATTTCCATTTAAACATATATAAGTTAAAGCATTTGTGTTTCGGTTGCAAAAATACGCAAACATCCAGATGTGTCTAAAAATCAGCGCCATAACATTTTGGCTTGTGTGGTTCCTTTTATGGGGTGATATTGGGCCACAGAAAATATAAATGTAAGAATCAATTATTAATGTTGACATACACATTTCTACTTTTTTTCTTTTAAATGAATGTTTCACTGTTGCTTTAGAAAAATCAATAAAGAAAATAGTAAATGAATATACTCAAAGTGGAATTCATCGTGCTAGATTCAGAGCATTTTGATATTTTATATATGATAGAAAGCTTGTCATTTCTGAAAATATCAAGAGTTTAGTTGAAGATACAAATCTCATATCATTGAGTTGAGCTAATATCTTGAAGTTGGACATTTGCCAAATTTAAGAGTTGATTTTCCTACTATAGCAGAAGATACACTTTCAAAAGCAAACCATTCAGTTACATTCTCTGACTAATTCGAAGAAAAGGGTCAACGTTAAGCATAGAACATGTAGATTTTGTACCCTGTATAAGAATCAAAGGTAATCGCGATTATTCTACTTCAACATATGCAAACTGACCTGTTTGTCTAAAACAATAGCGACATTTTACTTCTTATATGCTCTGCACCCATCGGCGCTGCAGTGCTTTGATTCTTTTAACACAATCACTCAAACAAGTCCCAAACTGGAAACTGGTTAACCCTTTACTTCATATAGACGCCTTTGGACACCTCTAATATTGAAAGCATTAATTCACCACATATCAGTCATGGTTGAATTATGTTTATATTAACTGACAGAGTGGAAAACAGTGCAGGAAGTGCGTAACGAGCAATCTAAACTCTTCCTGCACTGTTTTCCAAGGCCTTCTGTGATTGGTGCGGGAAAACGCGTATCAATGGAGTAAAGGGTTAAAACAAATACTGCATGTTTGTGTAGATGATGTGTTTGATAGATCTATATAATCTGTACAGTAAACAAAAACAAGCTGCATACAGGCAATTATTTCAGATGTCGTGTTAACATTAACCTTGATAGCCTATTGCTTTGTATGACTTGTTTTAATCTATTGATTAGCTCGTCTTTTTGAAAAAAATGAAGAGCTATTGTCATGACCCTGGCGTTGTCGTCGTCGTTGTCCGCTGGTTAAAGTTTTATGTTTAGCTCTGCTTTTTTTCTGTTTCTTAACAAACAACTCATATTACTGTGACTAAACTTGACCTATTTAATGGACTTTCCTGCCCGAGCCCAACCAAGACCACCCTGCTGCCCATATTTTTTTTTCTTTTTTGTTTAAATTTGTTTTGCATTAAATACTCTGCCCCATTTCAACTTTATTTCTGACCCAAAGACCCTCATTAATAACCCGCCACAACACCCCATCCCTGCCCCACCCAACCCCACCCAACCCCACCCATTTTTTTTTTTAATTTTGTTTTGTATTAAATCAAATACTTTGCCCCATTTCAACTTTGTAACCGACCCAAAGACATAGACATAGTGTATATTCTGCCCTAATAGCCTAATAGTCCTACTTGCACATACATGTATCAACTACTATTTTGCTAATATGAAAGATGGTTTCATTCATACAGATATATGTTTTTCTGATGGTACATTGTAATATACTGTTCTGTGATCGACAAGGCTAGAATAGTCAAGTTAAAGTTGTTCTTCGACATTTCTAATTTTTTGGCTGATTTTTTTAAATCTGTTTTATTTTTTCAGTAATAGTATTGATTTTTTAAACTTATCACCATCAAGTTTAAAAAGTTTACTTCACTGACTTTGACCTACATAATAGATTTGGAAAAAAGACGAGGGTCTGCACCCGCTTGCGGTGCTCTTGTTTTATATCTTTATTTATCAGTACAAAATCAGTATATATTGTAATGTATTGAATTTTATTTCATTTGACTGAATTCTTCAGCAGAAAGGGTTCTGTGACCGAGTGGTCTTCAGCAGGAAAGGTTCTGTGACCAAGTGGTTTTCTGTGACCGAGTGGTCTTCAGCAGGAAGGGTTCTGTGACCGAGTGGTCTTAGCAGAAAGGGTTCTGTGACCAAGTGGTCTTCTGTGAGCGAGTGGTCTTCTGTGAGCGAGTGGTCTTCAGTAGGAAGGGTTCTGTGACCAAGTGGTCTTCTGTGACAGAGTGGTCTTCTGTGACCGAGTGGTCTTCAGCAGGAAGGCTTCGGTTCTGTGACCAAGTGGTCTTTTGTGACTGAGTGGTTTCCAGCGGGAAGGGTTCGGTTCTGTGACCGAGTGGTCTTCAGCAGAAAGGGTTCTGTGACCAAGTGGTCTTCTGTGACCGAGTGGTCTTCAGCAGGAAGGCTTCGGTTCTGTGACCAAGTGGTCTTTTGTGACTGAGTGGTTTCCAGCAGGAAGGGTTCGGTTCTGTGACCAAGTGGTCTTCTGTGACCGAGTCGTCTTCAGCAGGAAGGGTTCTGTGACTGAGTGGTCTTCAGCAGGAAGGGTTCTGTGACTGAGTGGTCTTTGACTGAGTAGTCTTCAGCAGGAAGGGTTCTGTGACCGAGTGGTCTTCTGTGACCGAGTTGTCTTCAGCAGGAAGGGTTCTGTGACCAAGTGGTCTTCTGTGACCGAGTGGTCTTCAGCAGGAAGGGTTCTGTGACCAAGTAGTCTTCTGTGACCGAGTGGTCTTCAGCAGGAAGGGTTCAGTTCTGTGACCAAGTGGTCTTCTGTGACCGAGTGGTCTTCAGCAGGAAGGGTTCTGTGACCAGGAAGGGTTCTGTGACCGAGTGGTCTTCAGCAGGAAGGGTTCTGTGACCGAGTGGTCTTCAGCCTGAGTGGTCTTCAGCAGGAAGGGTTCTGTGACCAAGTGGTCTTCAGCAGGATGGGTTCTGTGACTGAGTGGTCTTCAGCAGGAACGGTTCTGTGACCTAGTGGTCTTGTCATTCAGACTCTTTCTAAGTTGAAACAACAATTTCTACTCTTGTAAACCTGTATAATGGATCAAATTGAAATCAAAATGAAATCACGTGACTCATTTAATACTTGACAAAATATTTTGCCATTTTAAGTGGGAAGTCTATTTTAGTAATCTAGGTGCATAGCCCAAGTTAGGAAAGCCCATTTCAATATATTATTTTGGCATGTTTAAACAGATATTTTTTGGCAATACATTATATATGGAAAATATATGATATGTATACCATGGTATATTGAAAAAAAAAGAGTTTGTAGCTATTTTTGAATATTTTAAAAAATTCTCTTAAACCCCCCATTCTTCAGCAGGATGTTTTGTTGATATGATTTCCATCTTTGCCATTTTCCTTAGACAAGCCAATGATATCAAAGTAAACACCACATTGTTTGTTTTTTTGATAGACAACGTCACATGAATTTGAAGTGGACAGAGCGATAGCCGTTCTTGCGTCAAATCAATTATAAAAATGTTCACCATGCTCTATAAAATATTATCAATTTCATGTTTTTTTTCAGGTATGCCGAGGAACAGATTCCCTCATCCAAGTAAAAATTTTATGCCTCCTGCCGCCTGGAACCAAACAATGGCAGAAATGTATCCCCCATTTGCCAATGTTCCCAATGGAATGCCATTTGATGGTGGAACGTTCCAGAATGGGCTGATTCACCCATCTCATGTAAGAAGTTTTCAATGTTATATTCCGAGTTTTATTCTTCTGTTAATTATATAGAATATATACATGAATAACAGTGGCTATTTTTATACGAGTTAAATATAGACAATGTTATTTATTTAATTTCTGTTTTTGCCATTTAATCACAAACTAATTGAAGATGTCTTTATTATATTTGGTATCCCCAACACTTTTGACATGGTTTATTGACAGTGTACATAAACTCCAAACCATTAATTAACAATGTACATAATCTCCAGAATGTTAATTAACAGTGTACATATCTCCAAACTGTTAATTGACAGTGTACATAGTCTCCAAACCATTTATTGACAGTGTACATAGTCTCCAAACCATTAATTGACAGTGTACATAATCTCCAAATTGTTAATCAACAGTGTACATAGTCTCAAAACCATTAGTTGACAGTGTACATAATCTCCAAACCGTTAATTGACAGTGTAAATAGTCTCCAAACCATTTATTGACAGTGCACATAGTCTCCAAACCATTAATCAACAGTGTACATAGTCTCAAAACCATTAATTGACAGTGTACATAGTCTCCAAACCATTAATCAACAGTGTACATAGTCTCCAAACCATTAATTGACAGTGTACATAATATATAAATCATTTATCGACAGTGTACATAATTTCCAAACCATTAATTAATTGTGTACATAATCTCCAAACCATTAATTGACTGTACATAAGTCTCCAAACCATTAATCGACAGTGTATAAAATCTGCAAACCATTAATTGACAGTGTACGTAGTCTCCAAACCATTAATTGACTGTTCATAATCTTCAAACCATTAATTGACAGTGTACATAGTTTTCAAATGTTTATTGATGTGTACATAATCTCCAAACCATTAGTTGACAGTGTACATAGCCTCCAAACTGTTGACAGTGTACATAATCTCCAAACCATTAATTGACAGTGTACATAGTCTCCAAACCATTAATTGACAGTGTTCATAATCTCCAAACCATTAATTGACTGTGTACATAGTATCCAAACCATTAATTGACAGTGTACATAGTCTCCAAACTATTAATTAATAGTATACATAGTCTCCAAACCATTAATTGACAGTGTACATAATCTCAAAACCATTAATTGACTGTACATAATATCCAAACTCAAATTTTTTTTTTCCCTAACACATGTAGTTTGGGTAAGACTTTGAATCACTGTTGATCTCTGCAGAGGGATAGAAATTATCCAAATTGGTGTCATGTTCATTTTATCATTTTTTGACATTTTCATTATTGTGGTTAAATTATCAACCACATTGTGATTCCAGGGAGCCATATGAGTGATGAATAAAATCGATGTGGCACAAGCATGTCGTAGAAAGCAACAATTTGAGTAATATGTTACAATTTGCTGAAACTCGGCAGGTATCAAGGTTCTAGGTTCATTCTGCATATTCATTCGTTAATGTGATTTGTTTTAATATGAGTGTTAATTTTTTTGTTTTTGTACATGTAGAGTGAACTTATGAATTTTCCTTCCTGTTGAATACTCTACAATGTGTTGTTAACCCGTAAAACCCCATTCATTCATTTATTGTTCTTACTACAACGTCATTCCTCATGCATGATAATTTTAACCATTTTATGACAACCACAAAGAAGTTGAAGATTTCTTTTGTTTCTGTTGTACCCTTTTGTGAAAGTGACAAAACATGAGGTCAAGACGTTAGATAGGGGGTGGTATTAATGGATTAGTAGGGTGCCCATATAATTGGATAAAACGTCTATTAAATAAAGATGGGAACATAATACCTGTTGTAGCTCAATATTTGGGTGCTGGTAATGAGGAGGTTTTACTGTGATTTATGAGGTATGGCATTCAATCATTAAAAGGTGCATTCAAGCACCTGCCCCCTTTTTTCAATAGATTCTCATCATTCACGAATATCAACCGTAATATCTCTTGTACATTGTAATTCAAACTGATAAGTTCTAATAATTTACCTTGATACCTGAATAATGGGCAATGTATTTAAAGTTCTAATTTTGATCAAACTGTAATATTGGAAAAATGATAAATACACATAGAAAATTTGAACCGATATTGTTAAGTGTGTCCGTACTTGTTTTTGTGTTAGATTCATGTTAGTCATTTCTCCCATTACTTCTTCAGTTAGTTCATTGACAGAGTAGAATATTCATTTAATTACCGCTGTTGAAACTCGTCTGTCGAATTACCTTTGTTAAGGTCAATTTATTTTACGAAAATATATAAATAAAACAGTCTTTTCGTCAGGCCACACTTAAAAATATCTCTGTTTCCCCTTGCCCGACCCTAGATTTTAGAACTGGGTAGGCAGGTAGGCTTTTTTTTTTTTTTTTTTTTTGAAATCCATAAAAAACATACATGTATTGATAAACAGAGAAACTCAACATTTTATTAACTGATATGGCTATTCCAATACAACAACATAATTTATATTACATGTATCAAAATGTGCTCAATACTAACTGCATTGCTCGTAAAAGTGTAGGATTGAAAACTAAGAAAAACTGTAAAAATCAATAGTATTTGTATAACATTTATATATAATAAACTGAACTGTGTTTATTTTGATTGACAAATGAAACTGTATACAATATGACTAGTATTAGTAAATCAGACAGCAGTTACTTAAACTGTTGGCATTTAAAAATGCCTACAGAACTATATCAAAAAATGAAAATGTATGTAGAATAATAAGTTTTAGTAACTGCAGTCAAATTTTCTAGTATTAGTCATTTTATATTATAATGATACAGTTTCTGAACATTGTTTATCAAAATAAACTACCAGAAGTAGTACTAACTTGCCCTGATCAAAGATTCACTTGCCCAGATTTTTATTACCAATGCACTTTGCGGTAAAATATAATAATATATAATATAATATAATTAAACATAAATAGACTTAAATGTATTAATTTTTACGTAAGGTTAGCTCCCTATAACACTATGCATGTGTAAATCACAAGTTTTAGTGTTTGAACAAGACTGGGAGAAGTGAGAAAAATTCAGGGAGAACTGACTTTGTCTCTATAAGTATGACCAACTTATTATATTGTATTTTGTCTTTGTTCTTTATTGACTCTCATATCTGTTCTGTCACTCTGTGGCAGTGTGGGAGCAGGTGTTAATCCGAATCATTATTTTAAATATCTTTCTCTTTTCTTATGATTACTGAATGTCATAACACACAACGTATACTCGATATAAATATCATCATTCACGTTTTCACAACAGGGGTCGGGAAAAACTTTTAAAAGCGCTCGTCTGTCAGGCAATGGACTGGTAAAAAGGACTCATCCGTATGGAAAACTCACTTGTCCAAAAAAGTTATAGTAAAATAGTGTCTATTTTGGAAGCACGTTGTGATAACCGTATCTTACCTTAAATAGTTTTATTACTTCATTTACAGTAAGTACACTACTAGCTTTAACCGTTATGATCATGCAAAAAACATTAAGTTTGTTGATGTTTATATATCGCTTTTGTTCGAATACAAACAGCTTGGGGTAAACATAAAAAGTAAAATGCATTCAAGCCTCCGTAACATGTAAAACGCAAAAAGACTGTTAATATTCCGGAGACCGGGAAATATTCCGAAGACTGACAAGTCTGATTTTTAAACCGGTATTAAAAAGCTGCGCATGCGTGTCTCAATACCTTATATAAAATTATGCCGAATGGTTTCTAAAGAAAATGTCCTTGGGACTCAACAAGAAATTGCATGATAAAGTTATCGTTGATGATTGTTAAATGTCAAATTTACAAATTATATTTACAGCAATGAAATATAGAAAGAATAAATACCGTAACGACTTTGGATCATTACCTTTTTTACAGTTTTCAGATTGTTTATTTTTCGATCTCTGCCAAAAGGTTTACTCGTCCGACGGACTAGTTACTGGTAAAAATCACATCATCATTCAGACTCTTTCTAAGGTTAAACAATTTTTAGTACATGTATAACAGATCAAATTGAAATAAAAATTAAATCATGTGACTCATTTAATACATCACAAAATATGTTGCCATTTTAGGTGGGAAAGTTATTTTAGTCCAACCTAGATGTGTAGAGTTGTTTAATTATTAAATACGGGTCAAGTTTGATATTTGTAAACAACGGTCAAATTATACAGGAGTTATGTCCCCTTTTCTACAGGAGTTATGTCCCCTTTTTGACATAAAAATTTGGTTTCCAATGAATAACTTCTGAAAGGGTCGTTACAACTGTTTTTAGGGCCTCATGGAAGATTGAATTTAGTCAAATGAGTTATCATCAGTAAGTCTTGATTATTATAATTATTCAATTACTATTTGGTGCATAGCTTTATATTTATAAAATACAGGTCGGGTCGTCCTTAAAAAATAAATTGTTTGCCGTACTCTTACCTACTCACTCAAAATTGCGGCTACCCAAACTTTTTATTGACTTTCAAAGCATTTAGTTGGGGTTTTTTTCATGATTTCTGTCATTTTTCTTTAAAATGACTATACAAAATAAAATTTAGCAAAAAATAAAAAGTTACCTACCTACCTACCCGCATGAAAAATACTGCGTTGGAGCACAGGAAATACCTACCTACCTACCCGCATGAAAAATACTGCGTTGGAGCACAGGAAATACCTACCTACCTACCCGCATGAAAAATACTGCGTTGGAGCACAGGAAATACCTACCTACCTACCCGCATGAAAAATACTGCGTTGGAGCACAGGAAATACCTACCTACCCACCCGCATGAAAAATACTGCGTTGGAGCACAGGAAATACCTACTTACCTACCCGCATGAAAAATACTGCGTTGGAGCACAGGAAATACCTACCTACCTACCCGCATGAAAAATACTGCGTTTGAGCACAGGAAATACCTACCTACCTACCCGCATGAAAAATACTGTGTTGGAGCACAGGAAATACCTACCTACCTACCCGCATGAAAAATACTGCGTTGGAGCACAGGAAACAAATAAATTTTTTTAAAGGATGGCCTGAAGTTGTCAATGTCTGTAAAATTTTACAGGAATGGTGACCCACTTTTCAATTTAATTTTTGGAAAAATTGACTTACGCAAAGTGGAAGCTTCGATGTCATGTAGACATATTTTTAGTTTTTAACAAATTCTTGCATGATACGGCAATTCAACCGCGCAATAGATAAAAAATGGTGACAGTCGATTGCACACAGAGTCCTAGTTTGATACTTGTCAATGACAATTTGCCCAAATCAGAATTTTGAATAAAAGATTAAACCTATATGCATTAGGCCATTATAAATTAATTGCTAGATTATCAACGAATGTTTTCTTAAAAAGGGGATGGGGAAAGGATTTTATTTTTTATTTTTTAATTTTTTGATGTTTTTTATAAAAAAGAAAAAGAAATTAAATAAAAAGGGTTGGGGCGACATGATCATTGGGGGGGGGGGGGGGGGGGGGGGGGATGTGGATGATAATCTAGCAATTAATTTATTATGGTCTTACCTTTAGTCAGTTTCTACCCAACCTGTCACCAAAATAAATCCAACAGTTTTGACTGAAGATTGGATTATTACATTCCTAGTTTTTATATATTGAATGAGTGAGGCAGACAATTATAAAACTCATTTGGGTTGAAGATAGTTCCATAAAAATTTATTATTTTTGACTCGTTTTCGCCGGGCCTGATTTGCTCAGTCCATAGTGCACTTTACTATCAGTCCAGGGGTAGTGAGTTTGAATCCTCGCCCGGCCGGAGTGTCTGTGATGATTGATATACGACATTTCGTCTCTCACTGCTTATTCAAGTTGGAAATTTATCAGCAACTTGCGTAGACCGGGTGTGCTTGAGTACTGGTTAACCTCTCTCAGGATTTCAGAAAACAGTGGTCAGGTTAACTGATTGTCTGTTAGCCCTCGAATCCATAAAAATGATGCTAAATATTCAATCAATCAATCAGTCGACATGTTTTCACCTTTTCAGATGACCGTCCATGATCCCAAATCTGTGATTACCCAGTCTCCCACCTTCCCATCATCCTTTCAAAACCCCGATGGCTACAACCCACATATGCTGAACGGCTTCGGCGACACACAGAAGCCACCTTGGAGTAAAAGTCACGTATGTGAAAATTGAAACCTTATAGAAATAGAATGTTAAATTAACCATGCATAAAGGTTTGATGCCTAAATATTCACTATGTTAAAAAAAAATATACACTTGGGTTATAATGCGGTCCGATATAGCACGAAACTCATTATAAAGCGTTTTTCCTGTGATTCCCAATTTTCAACCAAATATATTAAAAGGTCGCAGTATGATAATTGATGAATTGATAAAAAATCTGGTTATAGTGGCTAAAGTTTTTGCAAGCTTGTTACGTTTTTCCAAACTGTGACCGTGTATTTGTGCATCAATCCACCTTGGTAATACAGACTGACATGGTAACAACTTTTTATTGTTATAAACAACATCACTTTTAATTGATTTACGCTGATTGCCAAATAATGTAGGGCAGTGCACCTTGGGATATTTATAACATGGTTCTGTGTATATCGGGTTCCGCGTATATCGCAGTTTTATTTTGTGGTTCCGGGCAACCGAGTTATAACGGGACCCGAAGCTTTTTCAACATAAATTAAGAGTTTACTAGTATGATGGAATATCTGATACAGTTAATATCATAACTTGTTAGATCTGATACAGTTAATATCATAACTTGTTAGATCTGATACAGTTAATACCATAACTTGTTAGATCTGATACAGTTAATACCATAACTTGTTAGATCTGATACAGTCTATGTCATATTTTGTCCTATCTTACACAGTTAATACCATAACTTGTTAGATCTGATACAGTTAATACCATAACTTGTTAGATCTGATACAGTTAATAGCATAACTTGCTAGATCTGATACAGTCTATGTCATATTTTGTCCTATCTTACACAGTTAATACCATAATTTGTTAGATCTGATACAGTTAATACCATAATTTGTTAGATCTGATACAGTTAATACCATAATGATACAGTTAATACCATAACTTGTTAGATCTGATACAGTTTATGTCATATTTTGTCCTATCTGATACAGTTAATACCATAACTTGTTAGATCTGATACAGGTAATACCATAACTTGTTAGATCTGATACAGTTTATGTCATATTTTATCCTATCTGATACAGTTAATACCGTAACTTGTTAGATCTGATACAGTTTATGTCATATTTTATCCTGTCTGATTCAGAAGCCGTTATTAAATGGGGAAGATAGCCCAGCACGAACCATGAACGGTTTAGGACCGAAAGGTGATTGTAGGAACGTATGCTTCAAAACAACATCCATACAAACAGGTAATTCTCAGTATTTCTCCTTCTAGCTATGTCTGTCAGCATAATTTAAGCGTAGTGGTAGCGTAGTTGATAAGAGTATTGGCCTTTCACTTAAGAGGTTGGGGGTTCGTTCCCCAGCACGACACGATACATCTAGATAAACAACACTCAGTCCTGGTTTTACCCAGGAAGTGGAGTTGAGAGCAGTTCGTATAAGCTAGGAGCTTTCTTTGCAATCAAGCTAAAAAATAGTATTAACTAACACTGTGGAGTGGTCGATATAAGCGTTAAGCTTTTTGCAATTGAACCAAAATTAGTTAATATAAATTAACACTTGTTTTAGGGCCAAATGATTCTCACTAGGAGATAATGATTTGCAATTAATATTTCAAATCTTAATTTTGAGAACTTAAGGAATGATTTGAATGTGTTTAGGTGGTGGGATGGGGGGCATATTTCTCTGTTTTCTGTGATTCACATCCTTCTTTGTGTAACGCAATATTGAAGTGTTTAGTTAGCCCTGTCTTTTGATTTATTGGTGATTTTGGTGAATTAAAGTTTGCCAGTTAATTGCGGAAGGACGGTGGTTCTACTCAGAATTATTCTGAGGTCTTCCTCCATAAATAAAACTGGATATGTTTATATATAACATATATATCCTGAAATTTGTTTGAAATGGTGATAAACCCCATTAAAAAAAAGAAGTATTTTATACATGCAATAAATCATACAATAAATATATATTGTGGACTTAAATAAAACCAATTTTAAAATTTCTACCTGCCCTTAGGGGTTGGTTGGTTTTGCTTTTGATTTGCAATTTACGGTTTGTAAATTGATTTGGCTGTATGAATGTTTTGCATGTCATCTAAATTGCAGTGATTTATAATGGAAATGAGTTGAAAATATGTGTTCATGGTGAGGCCACAATAAGGTTTATTATCTTCCGGGACTGTCCGTTTATGGCACTAATTGAAGTTTGTATAGCTTGATGTTATTTGGCAGTCGCTCCTGTTTCTAGATAACGGGTTTTGACTGTAGTTAATTATGTTCACAATAGCAACCTGTCATTTACATGCAAGATAACAAAGAGTGATTGATCTCATTTCAGACTTCCCCGAGCATCTCGCCAACTCTACACTAGAAGATATCCCTAACTCTCTGTTTAACACAAGTCATAAGCCCTCCACAAGACGTTCTAAACATAAGTTCCGGTCCAAACACCGGTCCGGTGGTTCCGGTACTTGTACCGACTCAGCAAATGAGTCAGACAGTGGTTACAGCAGTGCGTTACACAGAAAAAATCAGGTGTCCAACGGAACAAATCCAGGTGTCAATGTGGGTGTAGGTGGTAATGGTGTTGCTATGGCAACACCCAGAAATCATGTAATCAATTATTTAAGTGACCATGCTGGTTACAACAGTTGTGTTAATTCGTATTCTACTATTAATTCTATGCAAGTTGTTGGGAGTACTACTACTAATAATAATTCTGTGCCTTATCCAAGTGACAATGAGTCACGAAAATTTTCATATGCGAGCATTGCTCAAAGTCGGCCTAGTCAGAAAAATAAACGCGGGCAGGAAAATTGTGATAGTAGCGGTAAAAAATTAGCAAAATCTAATGCAAATTCTTCTTTAAACAATGTTAATGTGAATGTGGCGGACATCATAGAGGATTTGGAGAAGGCAGATAGCCTTAAGAATAATAAAAATAATTTGAAATTATCACAAAGTGTGAAAAATGTGAAAAATTCCAATAATAATGTATTATCGAGGAATACGGATGTGCTTAAGATATCTAATTTTAAAACCGATGTGAAACAAAATAATACAAGTACCAGGCCAACTCCCACTGTAACTGTTGCCACGAAGCAACCAGAAGCCAGTCCTAATGTAACTGTTGCCACAAAACAACCACAACCAGGTTCCTATGCAACTGCTACCACGAAACAACCACAACCTGGTTCCTATGCAACTGTTACCACTAAACAACCACAGCCTGGTTCCTATGCAACTGTTGCTATTAAAGAACCGCAGCCTGGTTCCTATGCAACTGTTGCTACCAAACAACCGCAACCAGGTTCCTATGCAACTGTTTCCACAAAGCAACCACAACCGGGTTCTTATGTAAATCATTTACAAAAACAGCAACAACCAGGCTCGTACGGAAATACGACTAATTCACAACCCGGTTCCTACGGAAACTCGAAGCAACAACTGCCTGGATCTTATTCAAGTGTGACAAAAAATGTGCTGGATAAAAAATCAAGTGTAAGTGTTAGCATTCAAGGTCATACCAGTGCAAACCATGGCATAATTAGTACAGGTGAAGGTCATATATGTGCAAGTCAAGCAAATGACCTTGATGGAAATGAAAACACTGAAGGTCAAACACAGGGTCAAAGTTTAGTAAACGGTGAGGAAACCGAGGTGAAGAAAAAGAGACGGCGGCGGCGGAGACGGAAAAAGAAAGGGGGTGATAATGATGAAGGTGACGGTGATGATGATGCTAATTCTGGTGCTAATGATGATGTTTTGTTACATTTTGAGGATGAGGAGGAATTCCCGGATTTATCTGGACCAGCAATTGGGGATAAACAAACACCTTGTCCAAGCAGTACGGTCTTCTCCTATAGCGACATATTGAAAAACAATAGTAATGTAAGTATACCATGCTACTACAGTCTAACTTAATGTTGTTTGTATTCTCCATAGTTTTTACAGCAGTGCTCCAGATACATACTTGTCAAGTCTCACGGTTTCGCCGTGAGTCTCACGATTTTGGCAATGAAATCACGGTCTCACGCTGACTATGTTATTTCTCACGCATTTCAATTAAAAACAAAATTCGCGAAAATAAATACTATGGTTTTATGAATAAATCGGTAAAAACGTTGGTTCTTGTATTAGTTGTGTCTGACCTAATGTTAGCCACCGGAACCAGTGTTAGTATATAATATACTAACACATAATAATCGTTACCCGGTGTCAATGTAAACATCATGGCGTTGTCTGCTAGTGATAGTAGCTCGCCTCCAAAATTTAATGAAAATTTTGGTAAAATAATTGACTGAAACTGTTGTGGAAAACACCCCAGAACACACCACAGACGATCTAGGAATCAAACATTTTTCGGGGGAGAGGGGTGGCATGCCCCCAAAACCCCATAGAATATTTTCTCACTCACTCTAATGTTCTTTTTAGCCTTGACAGCTATGCAGATAAGCACTATTTGGGGGTATTTAAGCATTAAAATTTATTTCTGAATAAAACATTGAAATTTAAATGAAGGGGTAAAAAAGCATTGGTTATTCTCAATTTTAGTGTTGATTAGTTTGTTTTAAATGGCAATTTGAGGAGATTTTTCATTTTTACCCTTAAAATTTTGAAAATACTAATTGAAGAGGTAAAATACTCATTTGAAAAAAAGCTTATTTGGAGCACTGCCTTATAGGGATTAATTTGATCTTTGATTGTATCTATTTGAATATTTGGCATCAACTTTATGTCATTAGGGCTAGCAGATGATCAATTAACCTAACCACTCTTTCCTGGGATCCTGGAAGGTTAACCAGTACTCGAGCACACCCCATCTCCGCATGTTACTGGTAACTTTCCCATTGAACAAATTACAGACTATGTTCTCTCTTATTTCCCACTGAACAAACAACAGACTGAGTCTCTATTATTTCCCACTGAACAAACTACAGGCTGAGTTCTCTATTATTTCCCAATTAAAAAACTACAGACTGAGTTCTCTATTATTTCCCAATTAAAAAACTACAGACTGAGTTCTCTATTATTTCCCACTTTACAAACTACAGACTAAGTATGTTATTTCCCATTGAACAAACTACAGACTGAGTTCCATATTATTTTCCACTTAACAAACTTCAGACTGAGTTCTC
Organism: Panopea generosa; assembly: GCA_029582155.1. Taxonomy (NCBI): domain Eukaryota; kingdom Metazoa; phylum Mollusca; class Bivalvia; order Adapedonta; family Hiatellidae; genus Panopea; species Panopea generosa. The sequence continues at coordinate 4,351,699 of CM055912.1, read as the reverse complement.
TATTATTTTCACCTTACAAACTACAGACTGAGTTCTCTGTTATTTCCCCCTGAACAAACTACAGAGTAAGTTCTCTATTATTTCCTGATAAACAAACTACAGACTGAGTTCTCTGTTATTTCTCACTGAACAAACTACAAACTGAGTTCTCTATTATTTCCCACCTAACAAACTAAAGACTGAGTTCTCTGTTATTTCTCACTGAACAAACTACAGACTGAGTTCTCAGACTGATTTCTCTATTATTTCCCACTAAACAAACTACAGACTGAGTTCTCTATTATTTTCCATTTTACAAACTACAGACTGAGTTGTCTATTACTTCCCACTGAACAAACTACAGACTGAGTTCTCTGTTATTTCCCACTGAACAAATTACAGATTGAGTTCTCTGTTATTTTCCACTGAACAAAATACAGACTGAGTTCTCTATTATTTTCCACTGAACAAAATACAGACTGAATTCTCTATTATTTCCCACTGAACAAACTACAGACTGAGTTCTTTATTATTTCTCACCTTACAAACTACAGACTGAGTTCTCTAGTATTTCCCACTGAACAAACTACAGACTGAATTCCCTATTATTTCCCATTGAACAAACTACAGACTGAGTTCTCTATTATTTCCCACTGAACAAACTACAGACTGAGTTCTCTATTATTTCCCACTGAACAAACTACAGACTGAATTCTATATTATTTCCCACTGAACAAACTACTGACTGAGTTCTCTATTATTTCCCATTGAACAAACTACTGACTGAGTTCTCTATTATTTCCATCTGACCACATGGTTTAAAACAACCATTTCTCTGAAACGTTATCTCCCACTCTCTATATAGGCTTTGTATTTGTGACAGACATGCAATTTCCTGTTTTTTCATTTGGGTTTTTATATAACAGAGGTGAATGAGAAGATTTATGTCGGGGACAGATTATATAGACTAAATATTGAGTTACACTCCTGTTGTTGTGTGGTTTCGTATAAAACTAATCAATAGTTATTTATAGACATCGATTCTAACACACAAGTGTACAAGTATAAAACGAAGAATGCTAATTATTAATATGTGGCGTTTCTATATCAGGATGGGCTGTTCATATATTCTGTACAGTATTTGGCCGTGTATAGTACGTTTTACATGCATACTCATGTTTGTTATAATTTCATTGAACTTTGTGGTCGCCCAACTTTATATTGAACCTTGGATCAGAATTATAAAGACACATTGTACACTTGATCGCTGGTATGATATTTGATTTAAAAAATATTCAGCAAATCAATAGACAGGTTTTTTAAGTTTTGTTAGGAGTAGACAAACTGAGTTATAAAATCAATATATTGTAAGTTGACTTGGTATACATTCTAACCTTATTGACTCTGGTGGTGAAATCTTAGTGATATCCCTTGTGATGTGTGTTACGGCTCTTGTTTGCCTATTTTTTGGGGCCGTTATTCTGCCCCATTCCTAATAGCAAATGGTATCCTTTCTTTCTTATCTAAAGTAACATAATCCCCAATTTCAAAATGCAAAGAAACCAAAAGAAATATTTGGGGGAGGAAAAGTTTGGAGATTTTTTTTAATATTATTATTTTGATGTAGTCTTCTACAAGAACACCAGGGGTCGTGAGTTCGAATCCCCGCCCGGCAACAGACTCCATGATGATTGATATATGACATTGTGTCTCATTATCATTCGTCTCTCACCGCTGATTCAAGTGGGAAAGTTATCAGTTACTTGCGGAGGTGGGGTGTGCTTGAGTACTGGTTAATCTAAGGAAACAGCGGTTAGGTTAACTGATCGTCTGTTAGCCCTCGATGGCATAAAAATGATGCTAAATAATCAATCAATCAATCAATCTACGAGATAATCACATTTTAACATTACACGTATATTGTTACGTATTGAGGAAATTGTGCTACATAATTTTCCAAATTTCTGAAAAAAAATAACTCTAAATTTCCCAAATGTGTAAGCAAGGGCACTGTTTGTATGTAAGTCACCTTCAGCTAGATTTTTTATCAGACTTTGCTGTTAGCTTTACATCAACAGGACACTAAATCCCAGCCGGATTCCTGCTGACCCAGCCACATTCCAGCTGCAGGCGATTTTGGTGTGTGTGATAATGGCTATGTTGTTTAAATGCACTAATAACAATCATTATGGAATGCCATTTACATAACTAAATGATTGATGTTTGTTTATTTAAACACAACAATCACTACTACCTCACCGTATTGTCTTTTCCTTACAGCTGCATTCTGGCCGCATTTTAGTATTATCCTGAAAGTGCTTATTAACTTAATGATTGATTGTTTGATTGAATATTTAGTGTCATTTTTATGCCATCGAGGGCTAACAGACGATCAGTTATTTTAACCACTGTTTCAAGGAATCCTGAAAGGTTAACCAGTACTTGAACACACCCCATCTCCATTAGTAACTAATAACTTTCCTACTTGAATCAGTGGTGAGAGAAGCATGATAATGAGACACAATGTTGTATATCAATCATCACGGAGACTTGCCGGGCGGGGATTGTAACTTGTATAAAAATAGCGCATCGTCAGCTTAATGTTCTGTCAGAAGACTAAAGAAAAATAATGTCTATTTATTAATACCTGACTCGCAGTGGCGAAGCTAAAGGATTAAATATTGTGTGCAAAGGGGGTTATCGTTTGCCCATTTTTAAGGCCGCTCTTCGGAGGCATTCCCAATGGCAAATAGTATTTGTTTTTTTCCACTCCAAAATAACAAAATTCCCAATTTCTAAATGTTAAGAAACCCAATTTAAGAAATATTTCGGGTAAACGTTTGGAGATTTTTAAATATTATAGTTTTTAATGTAGTCTTCTAGAAGAACATCACATTTTTTATTTATTCAAAAACATTACACATAATTATATTGCTTTGTATATTGAAGAAAACTGTGCTATGTGATTTTCCCAATTTCTTTAGAAATAACGCTAATTTTACCAAAGCCAGTAGCCCTGACCCCATTCCCAAAAGTGCGAGCAAAAGACCTGGTAAAATTATCGATGATTTGACTTTTATAATAACAAAGAAGAATATTTTCAACTAGCATTAATTAGTGTGGTGTTGAAGTACAGACCTATTAAATTTGTGTTTTTTGTATTATTCGTTTCGAATCATTTGACAAACATAACCAATACTGGAGTCCTTCATGTGTATATAACAGCTCTCAAGTTTCAACTTTCAGCGTTAATTGAATAGGAATTCTAAGAATTGATTGAATAGGGTGAAAACTCTTCAAAATTAAGCTAATTGAGTGAAATCTTACAATCAAAGATTTGATTGGATGATTTTCACCCGGAAGTTTACAATAATTGAGTGAAAAATGGGGTATTGTTTAAATGAAAGTAATTTAAATGTCTTATCTTGATTAAACTATTCTGTATTAAATGCATTTAGTATTGTAAAATTGTTGTTGTTGTTGTTGTTGTTGTATGGTGTTTAGCGTCGCTTTCAACAATTTTTCAGTCATATCGCGACGGTGTCTACTTGAGACAGTATTCTAAGCGCTGTCACACTGGAGTATCATGCCGCAGACACATGGTATGATACCCCACCCAGTCACATTATACTGACATCATGCCGACCAGACCTAGAACTCTCCTCTAAATGCTGAGCGTCAAGTGAGGAAGCTTCTAGTACCATTTTTAAATCTTTGGTATGACCCGGCTGGGGATCAAACCCACGACTTTCCGCATGCAAGGCAGGCGCTCTACTACTAGACATGCCGCGGTCCTTGTAAAATTCTTTGCACTTATCACTATTTTATCAAATGTGGCTTAACAAACTAGTTTCTTCTCGCACAAATGCAGCTGCCTGCAACTCGTAATTTCTGGTCCTATTCATTGTTGACAATGTTAAATATTATTGTTTTAAAACTACTTATTGAAGAAACTTGTGTAAGGGTGGGGTGGGGGGGGGGGGGGGGGGACAAAAAGTAACTCAAGATGAGTTGGAACATGATTTTTGTTCTCACTTTGACATTTTGTCAAAGTGTGTGATCTTGATCATCTCCTCAGTATAGTCAAAACCTTATCTGGAGCTCTTGTGTCAAACCATTAAAACTTGATAAAACTACACATGTAGAAAAGATAAACCTTGATAGTCTGATTCCAAAAAGAAAATAAATAAATTCCCCCTCCCGGCCAATACAATCTACGTTCTGTTAACATCCTGTGACACTGTTTAGTGAGACACTGTTTGCTGTGGTTTGGCCTGGTATTTTTTATGTGGGTAGGTAGGTAACTAATTTTTTTTTTTTGCCAGATTTTGATTTTGCATAGTCGCTTTAAAAAAATGCTCAGAAATTCTAGTTTGGGGAATAAATCACCATCTCAAGATCACTTCCCTCTCACCGCTAAGGTGGTAGGTATGAGTCCCGCCCTCTCCAAAAACCTATGTGAGAAAGTTTGCTAGTTACTTAGGGAAGGACGGCATACTCAGTCTTACAGTCTGGAGTCTCCCTCCACCAGTAAAACTGGATACATGTATGCCATATATAACCTGACTCAGTCTGGGGTCTTCCTCCACCAGTAAAACTGGATATGCCATATATAACCTGACTCAGTCTGGGGTCTTCCTCCACCAGTAAAACTGGATATGCCATATATAACCTGACTCAGTCTGGGACCTCCCTCCACCAGTAAAACTGGATATGCCATATATAACCTGACTCAGTCTGGGGTCTTCCTCCACCAGTAAAACTGGATATGCCATATATAACCTGACTCAGTCTGGGGTCTCCCTCCACCAGTAAAACTGGATATGCCAAATATAACCTGACTCAGTCTGGGATCTCCCTCCACCAGTAAAACTGGATATGCCATATATAACCTGACTCAGTCTGGGATCTCCCTCCACCAGTAAAACTGGATATGCCATATATAACCTGACTCAGTCTGGGATCTCCCTCCACCAGTAAAACTGGATATGCCATATATAACCTGAAATGCGGCTGGTAATTGTGTTAAACCTCATTCAACAAAAAAAAGTTTAATGTTTGAGGTGTATAAAGTAGTTCCTCCTTGTCCTTCACATTTGTTCGTGTGGTAGACCTCTGTGTCTCACCTATCTGATCAATATCCCGTCAACATGTATGCACAGAACCCAAATTAACCAAAACCGATATAAAAATAACTTGTGTGGTTGACTGTGGTTTTATACATGTACCTGATTGCAAAATCCTAATCTGCTGGCGTGTATTAACATTTATAGATTTCAGGAAGAAAGGTTTATATTTTGTTTGTGTCAGTCACACAAATTTTTAGACTCCTTAAAAAGTTGTTTAGGCCATTATAAATTAATTGTTAGATTATCATCTAAAAGGGGATGGGAGAGGATTTTATTTTTTTATTTTTTTTTTTATTTTTTGATGTTTATATATTTATATATATAAAACATCAAAAATTATTTAAAAATATATATATAAAAAATACACATATATTTTTTATGAGAACAAATAGAGCCGAGGTGGCATAAAACTTGGGGGACTGGCGGGGATGATAATCTGGCAATTAATTTATTATGGCCTTACCAACTCACTCAAAATTGAAGCTTTCCATACTTATTTATTGACTTTCAATAGCTACCTTCCGACTCATATGAAAAATACTGTGTTGGAGCAGAGCAAACAAATATTTTTTAAGGATGGTCCTAGTTTTTAATTCTTTCAAGATCTTTATCCCCCATTTGCATGGACTCGGGCCAGGAAGTGATTTTTTTTTTTAAAAAGAAGATAAGATTTAAAATAAATATATCTCTTGTTATAGATTATTACAAATGTGAAAAATAGGATGCTTTTTAACCATTAACAAGAGTTATGTCCCTTTTCCAAAGCTGAATTGAAATTCATGTACAGAAGTTACATTGTTGGCCTGTTTTAGTTTATCACTTGCAGACATTACAATTTGAAACATTCAGATTTTGTTTTGGTGGATGTGACATACAAAACCATTCAGATTTTGTTTTGGTGGATTTGACATACAAAACCATTCAGATTTTGTTTTGGTGGATTTGACATACAAAGCCATTCAGATTTTGTTTTGGTGGATGTGACATACAAAACCATTCAGATTTTGTTTTGGTGGATTTGACATACAAAACCATTCAGATTTTGTTTTGGTGGATGTGACATACAAAACCATTCAGATTTTGTTTTGGTGGATTTGACATTCAAAACCATTCAGATTTTGTTTTGGTGGATTTGACATACAAAGCCATTCAGATTTTGTTTTGGTGGATGTCACATTTTTATCTCTTGTATGTCACATACAAAACCATTCAGATTTTGTTTTGGTGGATGTGACATACAAAACCATTCAGATTTTGTTTTGGTGGATTTGACAGACAAAACCATTCAGATTTTGTTTTGGTGGATTTGACATACAAAGCCATTCAGATTTTGTTTTGGTGGATGTGACATACAAAACCATTCAGATTTTGTTTTGGTGGATTTGACATACAAAACCATTCAGATTTTGTTAATTAATGATAATGAGATACTTTTTATCCATTTTAATAACTTCTTTTTTTAAAGCGTTTATAATAGTGTTTTTCCCAGATATACTCCCATATTCCCTTTAAGAAAACATCAATAACTAAAATAAAATCTACAAAAAAAAAGTGATCGTCTGGTTTATGAACTTTTGAAATGGGTATCACTGCGTTCTTTTGAAACTTTTGAAATTAAGTGAAGCATGCATACAGATAATGTGGGTCATAATAGTCGCGTAGTGCGTGCGCTCAGACTTGTGGCCGTGACGTCAACAGATTGATTTACAATAAAGATTATGCTAAAATTAGTTGAACAATTTGACGGGTTGAATAGTGAGGTATATGGCTGTTAATAATGTGTAGATACTACTGGTACAGTTAGTGCCTGATTGAACTGGAACGTGAAACCCGTAATACGATATGGCCGAGAGCATAGGAACAAGATAAACAGTCAAAAATAACATTGCCCAATAATATGACAACTTATACTTGCTTGTAGGGCCATCATAAAAAAAATAAATGTTTGTTTGCTGTGCTCCAGTAATTTTCATGTGGGTAGTTTAGGTAGGTAGGTAACTAATTTTTTTTGGCCAAAATTTGATTTTGCATAGACAGAAATCATAAAATTAAACACTTTGAAAGTCAATAAAAAAAGTTTGGATAGCTGCAATTTTGAGTGAGTAGGTAGGAGCGCGACAAACAATTTATTTTTTAAGGACAGCTTAGGGCATAAAGTAGGAAAATAGAATATTTGTTTAAACATATTCATTACGTTTTATATTACCGGTATAATATATTATACAGTATAATAGTAGATAAGAAAGGATAGATCAATCTGCCATATAAACATACAGCAATGTTTTATCTCATAGCAGAGTGGCAGATATTATGATCAGGTGTTTTGTTAATAATGATCCATATGAGCATGGGTTTTAAGTTTGTTGAGATAAAGGGATTAGAGTCCAAATGAGCTGTTAAAATAAAGGGGCTAGAGTCCAAATGGGCTGTTAAAATAAAGGGGCTAGGGTTTGTATGAGTCCAGTTAGAGGACTTTTTAGCTCGCCGGGACGAAGTCCAAGAAAAGCATTTGTCATGACCCTGGCGTCGTCGGCATTTAGATGCCTAGGTATGATGCATTCAAAATATAAACTGGATGGATAGGCTTGGTGCATCAAAATTATAAGCTAGATGCATAGGTTTGATGCATTCAAAATATAAGCAGGATGGACAGGTTTGGTGCAATCAAAATATAAGCTGGATGCATAGGTTTGGTGCATTCAAAATATAAGCAGGATGGACAGGTTTGGTGCATTCAAAATATAAGCTAGATGCATAGGTTTGGTGCATTCAGAATATAAGCTAGATGCACAGGCTTGGTGCATTTAAAATATAGGCTAGATGGACAGGCTTGGTGCATTTAAAATATAAGTTAGCTGCATAGGTTTGGTGCATTCAGAATATAAGCTGGATGCACAGGCTTGGTGCATTCAGAATATAAGCTAGATGGACAGGCTTGGTGCATTTAAAATATAAGCTAGATGGACAGGCTTGGTGCATTCAGAATATAAGCTGGATGCACAGGCTTGGTGCATTTAAAATATAAGCTAGATGGACAGGCTTGGTGCATTTAAAATATAAGCTAGATGCACAGGCTTGGTGCATTCAGAATATAAGCTGGATGCACAGGCTTGGTGCATTTAAAATATAGGCTAGATGGACAGGCTTGGTGCATTTAAAATATAAGCTAGATGGACAGGCTTTGTGCATTCAGAATATAAGCAGGATGGACAGGTTTGGTGCATTTAAAATATAGGCTAGATGGACAGGCTTGGTGCATTTAAAATATAGGCTAGATGGACAGGCTTGGTGCATTCAGAATATAAGCTAGATGGATAGGCTTGGTGCATTCAGAATATAGGCTAGATGGACAGACTTGGTGCATTCATAATATAGGCTAGATGGACAGGCTTGGTGCATTCAAAATACAAGCTAGATGGACAGGCTTGCTGCATTCAAAATATAAGCTAGATGGACAGGCTTGGTGCATTCAAAATATAAGCTAGATGCATAGGCTTGGTGCATTCAGAATATAAGCTAGATGGACAGGCTTGCTGCATTCAAAAATAAGCTAGATGGACAGGCTTGGTGCATTCAAAATATAAGCTAGATGCATAGGTTTTGTGCATTCAGAATATAAGCTAGATGGACAGGCTTGGTGCATTCAAAATATAAGCTAAATGCATAGACCTGGTGCATTAAAAATATAAGCTAGATGCATAGGCTTTGTGCATTCAAAATATAAGCTAGATGCATAGGCTTGGTGTATTCAAAATATGGTTTATTGAAAAAAAAAAAGTTTTCAGCCAATTTTAAATTCCAAATATATTCCAATTAAAATTCTTCAGCAGGATAGTGTGTCGATAGTGTGTATTTTTTTTAATACTGATATTTTCTTTGAACAAGGTAACATTATCAAAATACACACTTAAAACATTTGTTTCCAATATGTCATGCCTTTATACACACTGACCCCGTATTGCCAAAACCACTCAAATTTAAATATCAAATGGGGGGGAAGCATATAGTTGTCGCTTCGTCTGTACGTGGGTCCATCCATCTGTGCTTCCTTGTTCTTGTTCAGGCTATTTCTCTACAACCTCTGGTTTGAATTTTATGAAACTTGCTAGAATGCATCATTATCAAGTGCAGATGCGCATGTCGTCTATGTGTTCCGGTTCGATGATTTGGCCCATTCATTGAGTCTGTAACCAAGGTCTTGTCCGCGCTATTTCTCTGCTACCCCATGTTGGAATTCTATGAAACTTGCTAGGATGCATCATTACCAAGTGCAGATGCGCATATTGTCTTTGTCTTCCGGTTCGATGGTTTTTCACAGAGTTATGACCCTTTGATTCGGTCTGTAACCAAGTTATTGTCCGCGCTATTTCTCTACAACCCCATGTTGGAATTTTATGAAACTTGCTAGGATGCATAATTACCAAGTGCAGATCCGCATATTGTCTTTGTGTTCCGGTTCAATGATTTTTCACGGAATTATGACCCTTTCATTGAGTCTGTGACCAAATTCTTATCCACGCTATTTCTCTAAAACCTCAAGTTGGAATTTTATGAAACTTGCTATTTTTGTGTTCTGGTTTGATGATTTATCACAGAGTTATGGCCCTCTCATTCTGTCTGTGACCAAATTCTTCTCCGCTCTATTTCTCTACAACCTCTGTTTGGAATTTTATGAAACTTGCTAGGATGCATCATTACCAAGTGCAGATGTGCATATTGTCGTTATGACGTTATTTCGCTACAACCTCTGGTTTTAATTTTGTAAAACTAGCTAGGATCTGCGCATATTGTCATTTTGTTCCAGTTCAATGATTTGCGAATGAGTTCTATGAAGTGCAGAGCCACATATTGTTCCTGCTATGCAGTTTGGTATTTTTCAACCAAGTAGCCGGTAGAAACAAACACTCACTTGGGGAGCAGCCATCAGTTCCATTAATATTTTCTTGTTTCCTGATATATCCCTTTAAAGCACCACAATTGCGACATTGGACTCGATGGCAACCAGCTGTGTTGTGTGGGCTTGTACCATTTTTTTTAATAGGTTTAGGACATTATAAATTTATTGCTAGATTATCATCCAAATTTTTATTAAAAAGGGGAAAGGCGGGAGGATTTTATTTTTCATTTTAAAAATTTTTGATGTTTTTTTTTTTTATTATTTTTTTTTTATGAAAATAAAAAGGGTAAGGGTGGCATGAAAGAAAGGGGGCAGGTGGGGATGATAATCTAGTAATTAATTTATCATGGCCTTATTTCTTTGTTTTACTTTCATGATAGGGCCTTAATGTTGATTATGGCGGCAATGATAATTTGCAGATTTTATGCATGAATGCAAAAATCCTCACGACAGCCGGTTGTTAACCATGCGCAGATGGTGCGCATTCTCTCTACTGTTGTTTCATTTAATCAATGGAGAAATTATGATGAAAGTGTTTATTTGACATTCATAAACTGACCTCGATAATAATACAGTCATTGATATTTTGTGGATAGATTTTTTTAGGCATAAATATAAGCGCTAATTACATTTAACAGATAAATTTAGCCCAGAATACATTCTAGACTAAAATAACCTCCGAGTACATTGTAGACCAAAATAAACATTGAGTTTCCTTATGTGGGGTTGGGGTTGGGGGTCGCAGTATAATAGATCAATCATCACAGAGACTGTGAACACACACGAACCCAGGATTGATAGTCAGATGAGATGGGCTACCGGCAGAGCTAACTGACACGCTTGTATATATATATATATATATATATATATATATATATACATGTATATAAGTTATATCACAGTTATTTATGTATATATTACATAAATAACTGTGGTATAACTTATATACACATCTGTTGTGCTATAGATAACTTGTATAATTTATGTATGTATTTGTTGTGTTATGGATATCTGTGGTATAATTTATCTATGTATCTGTTGTGTTATAGATAACTGTGGTATAATTTATGTATATATATCTGTTGTGTTATAGATAACTGTGGTATAATTTATTTATATATCTGTTGTGTTGTAGATAACTGTGGTATAATTTATTTATATATCTGTTGTGTTGTAGATAACTGTGGTATAATTTATGCATGTATCTGTTATGTTATAGATAACTGTGGTAACTGTTGCATAATTTATATATCTGTTTCAGACTCCTGTGCAATCCACCAAGTCTTCTACTGATGAACTTTGTTCACAAGAAACATCACAAGAAATTCCAGGTCAGTAGAATACTTCATGCTCTCAGTGACAACCATTTAAACGGGTCATCTGTATACAAGAAACTCAATTTCCTTGTCTAATCATTTCGTGAATGCACTTTTGTGTAATTTTACAGAATTGTTTTACCACAACTGAGTTATATGTATATTCGTGTAGTGTCCATGATCCCAAAACCTTGAACTAATGATGCCCAGGTTTTGCTTGAGTTGATTACAAGGGGACAGCAAAGGAATGTACAGTCAAACCTGTCTTTTGCAGCCAGTCATGGGAAAGAGAAAGTGAGCCTTTAATACAGGTTGTTGCTTAATACAGGTTAATTTGCTCTGAAAGCATAGAAATTGAAAATAGCAAATGTGACTGCTTAAGACAAGTGGTTGCTTAGTACAAGTGACCACTTAGACAGGTTACTGCATGTATATACAGGGCCTGGCTCAGTACAGGCAATTTAACAGGATTTTAAAAAAAATTCAAATTGGCTATATAAACGTTTTTTTCCCAAATAAATCACGCCTATATATATTATCTGACCCCATATTGCCAGAGGATATCTATTTAACCATGCCAAATTGATATATTGAAAATGAGTTTCCTAACGGGCTACGCGCCTAGGTTAGACTAAAATAGATTTCCTGCTTAAAATTGCAACATATTTTTTGATGTATTAAATGAATAGTGGTTTCATTGATCTGTTATACAGGTTAACCTGTACTAAAAATGGTTTCATCATAGAAAAAGTTCGAATGACGATGCGATGGTCGTCTAGCAGTATTGAAGTATTTATTATTAGAATGGGGAGTATTTTAACCATTTTAAAAATAATTTTGTTTTTAAGACATTTATAGCATTCTCTCCCCCCCCCCCCCCCCCCCCCCCCCCCTTTGTACAAAAATGGTTTTTGATGATAAGATAGATTAAAAAATGCAAGTTGATTTTGGAGTTTTAACTCCCCACTGGGCATTTTGTTAATTATTGAATATTAAAATAGTTTTTATTAATTTGTCTGTGTGCTGGTATATGTGGTTTATGGCAATTACCTATCTGTTTGTTCAGTCATGAATCGCATTGATAGAAAAAACATTTTGAATATCGATTTCTTACAATTTTATTTCTTTAGAATGATTATTCATACACAATGTACACATGGTATCAGGTATCAGAATATATTGGGCCATCCTTAAAAAAAATGTTTGTTTGCTGTGCTCCGAACCAGTATTTGTCATGTGGGTAGGTAGGTAGCTATTTTTTTATTATGCCCCCCCCCCCACCAATTTTTTTAGGTGGCATATAGTAATCACAGCGTCCGTCCGTCCTTCAGTCTTGTATTTCGTGTCCGGCCTGTAACTTTGTCATGCATAGATGGATTTTGTTGATACTTGCTACAAATGATCAACACAACATGATGACGTGTTGCGAGTAAGATCCACTGCCGTACCTCAAAGGTCAAGGTCACAATTTGAGTTTGTTTGACAACACTGAGTCTGTGTGAGATTTCCTATATATGCTGTAGGATGGCTACGTCCTGGTTGCCTATATATGCTGTAGGACTGCTACTTCCTGGTTGTCTATATATGCTGTAGGATGGCTATGTCCTGGTTGCCTATATATGCTGTAGGAAGGCTACGTCCTGGTTGCCTATATATGCTGTAGGATGGCGACATCCTGGTTGCCTATATATGCTGTAGGAAGGCTACGTCCTGGTTGCCTATATATGCTGTAGGATGGCTACGTCCTGGTTGCCTATATATGCTGTAGGAAGGCTATGTCCTGGTTGTCTATATATGCTGTAGGATGGCTACGTCCTGGTTGCCTATATATGCTGTAGGATGGCTATGTCCTGGTTGTCTATATATGCTGTAGGATGGCTATGTCCTGGTTGTCTATATATGCTGTAGGATGGCTACATCCTGGTTGCCTATATATGCTGTAGGAAGGCTATGTCCTGGTTGTCTATATATGCTGTAGGATGGCTACGTCCTGGTTGCCTATATATGCTGTAGGATGGCTACGTCCTGGTTGCCTATATATGCTGTAGGATGGCTACGTCCTGGTTGCCTATATATGCTGTAGGAAGGCTATGTCCTGGTTGCCTATATATGCTGTAGGATGGCTACTTCCTGGTTGTCTATATATGCTGTAGGATGGCTATGTCCTGGTTGCCTATATATGCTGTAGGAAGGCTATGTCCTGGTTGTCTATATATGCTGTAGGATGGCTACGTCCTGGTTGCCTATATATTCTGTAAGATGGCTACGTCCTGGTTGTCTATATATGCTGTAGGAAGGCTATGTCCTGGTTGTCTATATATGCTGTAGGAAGGCTATGTCCTGGTTGTCTATATATTCTGTAGGAAGGCTATGTCCTGGTTGTCTATATATGCTGTAGGAAGGCTATGTCCTGGTTGTCTATATATGCTGTAGGATGGCTACATCCTGGTTGCCTATATATTCTGTAAGAAGGCTACGTCCTGGTTGTCTATATATGCTGTAGGAAGGCTATGTCCTGGTTGTCTATATATTCTGTAGGATGGCTATGTCCTGGTTGTCTATATATGCTGTAGGAAGGCTATGTCCTGGTTGTCTATATATGCTGTAGGATGGCTACATCCTGGTTGCTTATATATTCTGTAAGAAGGCTACGTCCTGGTTGTCTATATATGCTGTAGGATGGCTATGTCCTGGTTGCCTATATATGCTGTAGGAAAGCTATGTCCTGGTTGTCTATATATGCTGTAGGATGGCTACGTCCTGGTTGCCTATATATTCTGTAAGATGGCTACGTCCTGGTTGTCTATATATGCTGTAGGAAGGCTATGTCCTGGTTGTCTATATATGCTGTAGGAAGGCTATGTCCTGGTTGTCTATATATTCTGTAGGATGGCTATGTCCTGGTTGTCTATATATGCTGTAGGAAGGCTATGTCCTGGTTGTCTATATATGCTGTAGGATGGCTACATCCTGGTTGCCTATATATTCTGTAAGAAGGCTACGTCCTGGTTGTCTATATATGCTGTAGGATGGCTATGTCCTGGTTGTCTATATATTCTGTAAGAAGGCTACGTCCTGGTTGTCTATATATGCTGTAGGATGGCTACATCCTGGTTGTCTATATACTCTGTAGGAAGGCTATGTCCCGGTTGTCTATATACTCTGTAGGAAGGCTATGTCCTGGTTGTCTATATATGCTGTAGGATGGCTATGTCCTGGTTGTCTATATATTCTGTAGGATGGCTGCGTCCTGGTTGCCTATATATTCTGTAGGATGGCTATGTCCTGGTTGTCTATATATTCTGTAAGAAGGCTACATCCTGGTTGCCTATATATGCTGTAGGATGGCTATGTCCTGGTTGTCTATATATGCTGTAGGATGGCTACGTCCTGGTTGTCTATATACTCTGTAGGAATGCTATGTCCTGGTTGTCTATATATGCTGTAGGATGGCTACGTCCTGGTTGTCTATATATGCTGTAGGATGGCTATGTCCTGGTTGTCTATATATGCTGTAGGATGGCTATGTCCTGGTTGTCTATATATGCTGTAGGATGGCTATGTCCTGGTTGTCTATATATGCTGTAGGATGGCTACGTCCTGGTCGTCTATATATGCTGTAGGATGGCTATGTCCTGGTCGTCTATATATGCTGTAGGAAGGCTATGTCCCGGTTGTCTATATATGCTGTAGGATGGCTATGTCCTGGTTGTCTATATATGCTGCAGGAAGGCTATGTCCCGGTTGTCTATATATGCTGTAGGATGCCTATGTCCTGGTTGTCTATATATGCTGTAGGAAGGCTATGTCCCGGTTGTCTATATATGCTGTAGGATGGCTATGTCCCGGTTGTCTATATATGCTGTAGGATGGCTACGTCCTGGTTGTCTATATATGCTGTAGGATGGCTATGTCCTGGTTGTCTATATATGCTGTAGGATGGCTATGTCCTGGTTGTCTATATATGCTGTAGGATGGCTACGTCCTGGTTGTCTATATATTCTGTAGGATGGCTACGTCCTGGTTGTCTATATATGCTGTAGGATGGCTACGTCCTGGTTGTCTATATATGCTGTAGGATGGCTATGTCCTGGTTGTCTATATATGCTGTAGGATGGCTACGTCCTGGTTGTCTATATATTCTGTAGGATGGCTACGTCCTGGTTGTCTATATATTCTGTAGGATGGCTATGTCCTGGTTGTCTGTATATGCTGTAGGATGGCTACGTCCTGGTTGTCTATATATGCTGTAGGATGGCTATGTCCCGGTTGTCTATATATGCTGTAGGAAGGCTATGTCCCGGTTGTCTATATATGCTGTAGGATGGCTACGTCCTGGTTGTCTATATATGCTGTAGGATGGCTACGTCCTGGTTGTCCAATATGCTGTAGGATGGCTATGTCTTGGTTGTCTATATATGCTGTAGGATGGCTATGTCCTGGTTGTCTATATATTCTGTAGGTTGCGGGTTTGATCCCAAGCTCGACCCAATGCCTCTCATACACAACACTCAGTAATGGTTCTACCCAGTAAGCTGACTTGAGAGCAGTTCATATAAGCTCTGAGCTTTCAGTCGCAATCAAATTTAAATATATTAGTATAAACTAAAACAAGCTTTTATTTTGCAGATGCTCCAGTGAAGGAGACACGCAACTCCAGAAAGAGACGTAAACGGCGCGAGAGTGCGAACAAGGCGGCCGATGTGGAGATGGCGGAGATCAACTTGGAGCAACACATGCTGGAGCTGAAGATGAAACAGAAGCATCCTCTCACTGCTAAGAAATCTGTGTCTCCAGTACGTAACCCATCTACTCAGGGAGTATGGAAGGTACGTCATCTCTAGAAGCTCCTAATATCACACTGGGTACCAGCACCTTGGTTAATAACTGCAGTCTGGAGCCCAGCTCAAATATTTATAGGCTTGATATGACTTGGCATATGACTTGATATATGACTTTATATATGACATAATATAATGTATAACTTTGGGTCATATGACTTGATATATGACTTTATATATGACATAATATAATGTATGACTTTGGGTCATATGACTTGATATATGACTTTATATATGACATAATATAATGTATGGCTTTGGGTCATATGACTTGATGTATGACTTGATGTATGACATGATCTTTGACATTAATGACTTGGGGTCATATGACTTAATATAATGTATGACTTGATATATAACTTGGGGTCATATGACTTGATATATGACTTTATATTTGACTTAATATAATGTATGACTTGGGGTCATATGACTTGATATATGACTTTATATATGACTAAATATAATGAATGACTTGGGGTCATATGACTTGATATATGACTTTATATATGACATAATATAATGTATAACTTTGGGTCAAATGACTTGGTATATGACTTTATAGGTGTAACCCCACCATTGATTTTTGTTCTTTATTCTATAGTAAATAATAAAAGTTTGAAGGCTTGTCATTCATAGAGGGTCCCAAATGAAAGAAGTGAAACCTACATTTTACTGTTTGTCAACCTTTGCACTATCAAAATTTGATGAGAAAAGTAGAGGTCATATGTCATATAAGAGATTTTTTTTCTGATCAGTGTGTACACTGGTGACAAAGTGAAAGTAGACTTCCGAAATCATGAATTCATACCCCAATTTCCAAGCATCATTTTTTTTTTCTAAATTCACAATTCAAACATGACAATGCTATCAAAATGTTCAAAATACATCAATAATGCCATTCAAATAAAAAAATGAGCATTAAAATAAGGAAAATGCATTTTTAAGGAAGAAGAATTGAGGATTATTTATAACCGCCATTATGCGACTACCCCACGGAAGCACTTCCTTTTCGCAATGGTGGCACTATGCCTATAAGGAAACTCTTTTTTTTGTAATGTCATAATTACCTCATTTTTACTAAGTACTACCAATTTGAAGTAATACTGCCAAGTTGCAGGCATTAAATACTGAAACTTTTGTCAAAATACCACTTTTTACATGATCATTATATACTGGCGCGAGATGTTGACCGACATGCAATTTTGATGTGTTTGACTAATCTTACCAAATAAATTTTTTTTTTACCTAATTCCATTAAAATTTTTACACCAAAATTGTCTCATGATACACTGAAGACATTATCTTACCAAAATACATTATTCAATACAATGTACATGCTAAAAATTGCACATTTAAATCATCCAAAATAAAAAATCTTCAAAATTTTGTGATTTTTCATGAAATTTCAATGTAAATATGCACATATATGCTTTATTTGAGGCATACACTTGCCAAAATGTGTTTTTTTATGAAGCAAATGTCTCCAATTTGTCATTTAATACTATGAGAGTTTAAAAAAGAGGTTATTTTACCTACAATTAACATTTTGGAAAATCACCCCATTTCACTCAAGTCTCTCTTATAGGTGTAACCCCACCATTGATTTTTGTTCTTTATTCTATAGTAAATAATAAAAGTTTGAAGGCTTGTCATTCATAGAGGGTCCCAAATGAAAGAAGTGAAACCTTCATTTTACTGTTTGTCAACCTCTGCACTATCAAAATATGATGAGAAAAGTAGGGGTCATGTGTCATATAAGAGATTTTTTTCTGCTCAGTGTGTACACTGGTGACAAAGTGAAAGTAGACTTCCGAAATCATGAATTCATACCCCAATTTCCAAGCATCATTTTTTTTTTCTAAATTCACAATTCAAACATGACAATGCTATCAAAATGTTCAAAATACATCAATAATGCCATTCAAATAAAAAAATGAGCATTAAAATAAGGAAAATGCATTTTTAAGGAAGAAGAATTGAGGATTATTTATAACCGCCATTATGCGTCTACCCCACGGAAGCACTTCCTTTTCGCAATGGTGGCACTATGCCTATATATGACTTAATATCATGAATGACTTGGGGTCATATGACTTGATATATGACTTTATATATGACTTAATATAATGTATGACTTGGGGTCATATGACTTGATATATGACTTTATATATGACTTAATATAATGTATGACTTGGGGTCATATGACTTGATATATGACTTGATGTATGACTTAATATAATGTATGACTTGGGGTCATATGACTTGACATATGACTTTATATATGACTTAATATAATGTATGACTTGGGGTCATATGACTTGATGTATGGCATGTATGACTTGATATATGACTTGATATATGACTTGATGTATGACATGATGTATGACATGTATGACTTGATGTATGACTTGATTTATGACATGATGTATGACATGTATGACTTGATATATGACTTGATTTATGACATGATGTATGACATGTATGACTTGATATATGACATGATGTATGACATGTATGACTTGATATATGACTTGATTTATGACATGATGTATGACATGATGTATGACATGTATGACTTGATGTATGACATGATGTATGACATTTATGACTTGATATATGACTTGATTTATGACATGATGTATGACATGTATGACTTGATATATGACATGATGTATGACATGATGTATGACATGTATGACTTTATATATAACTTGATGCATGGCTGGATGCATGACTTTATTTATGTCTTGATGTATGACTTGATATGACTTAATTGGTGACACTTGATTTGTGACTTGATTGTGGTTCAGAATGTGACTTGGTATATGACTTGATGATTTGCATTAACAATATTTAAATTAAACATGTTTGTATATTGCTATAACCGTTTCTGTAGACCCCTTATTGACTGCTATAACCGTTTCTGTAGACCCTTTATTGACTGCTATAACCGTTTCTGTAGACCCCTTATTGACTGCTATAACCATTTCTGTAGACCCCTTATTGACTGCTTTAACCATTTCTATAGACCTTATAAAAAAGTAATGTACACAAATTGGCGACCTCGTGTGCTGCTGAAGGTCTATCAGAAAATGACAAGCATTGATGTTCACACATATTGTAAGTAAATATTAAATCAAAGTAATCGAAAGTAACTCAAGTTATGTTTCTATTTCCAGAGAGCATAACTACAAAAGTATAGAAGAAATTTTTTTGAAAGTTTGCACATTTGCTATTTTACTAGAATTACAAAAACAATTATAATAATTTCTTAACATTCTTAGCTATATAATTCCATTTTTTTTTGTTTAAATTAGGCATAGCTGAATATTTTTTAAACTGGGTGGGGGTATTGCTGATAAGGTGTTTGCTACACATGCCAGAGGTCATTGCGTCAATCCCAGACATAGCCTGGTGACCTCCAATAAACAATACCCAGAACCGGTTCTACCCAGGAAAGTGACTCAAAAACGATTCACAAAATCTCCAAGCTTACTTTGCAATGAAGCCAAACTAAATTTATATAAATAAATGATTATCTATGTAACTGTTGTTTGTTTACAGCTTCCCCCGTCTAGTCCTGCAAACCAGTCATCAACTGGGAAGAAAGTGTCTCTGTTGCTACCGGGAACCGTAGCACCGGAACCAATCACACCTGCTTCACCGGTACCAGTCAATCCAGCTGCCAAACAACACGGTAATCTTAGCTTACAGTTTTAATGGCATCACCTAATAAATATGTCAATCGTCTGTCTGTTCAAATAGAATAAAGATTTGAGTGAATTTTGAGTGGAAGGTACATCTCACCTCAATATGGATCGGGTCAGAACAGGGCAATTTTAAAAAACAGGGCTCTTGTTTGCTCATTTTTGGGAAAGTTATTCTGTTCCATTCCTGATGGCAAATATCTTTTTTTCCCAATCCAAAGTAACAAAATGCTCAATTCCAAAATGCAAAGAAACCAAAATAAATATTTGGGTGAAAAGTTTGGAGATTTTTTAACATTATGATTTTGATGTAGTTTTCTACAAGAATATCACATTTTTTTTATATATTTAATATACATCACACATATATTGTAATGTATATTAAAGGAACCTGTAATATGTACTTTTCACAATTTCTTTAAAAATAATGCTATTTTTCCAAAGTCAGGCTATCCTTAAAAAATATATTGTTTGCTGTGTTCCTACTTACTCACCCAAATTGCAGCTACCCAAACTTTTTTATTGACTTTCAAAGTATTTATAAAAAAAATTCATGATTTCTGACCATTTTCTTTAAAATGACTATGCAAAATAAAAATTTGTTAAAAAAAAAAAAATTAGCTAGCTACTTACCCATATGAAAAATACTAGGTGCACAGCAAACAAATATGTTTTTAAGGATGTCCTCAGGGGCCCTGAACCCATTCATGAAATTACAAGCTAGAGCCCTGAAAAAGAAAAAAACATGAAAGAAAACAAGCAAACATAACATCGCTCAAATGCTGTACATAGCATTATCAGAAATGTGAATAATACCAATGTTTCAAAACAGGTGGAAAACAAACTATTCAGGCAAGAGACTGGGATCTAATGTCGGCCCCAAATACAGAGAGAATTGACAGCTCTTTACTTGAACATTAGAGATACAAAATTGTTAAGTTTCGCGTTAATTTACGGGGTATGCGATTTTCATCCTACACATCTTGAACACATTAATTTTATCCTTTCCTCCAGTGGCATTGCAACTATTTATGACGTGACATTTTAAAACATATGACGTAACACATCTAATTTGAAGTCTTAAAAGCAATCGCTGTAAAAATGTAATTTGAATTCAAATAATCATTCAATGTGTTTGGTATGCAAGAAAAATATTATTACATGGATTTTACTGTTCAGATAGAAAATTCTGTCAAAACAGTTTTCCGTCAGGGACGGAATTTACATAAACTAAATGGAACGGCTAACCCGCCACTTTCGTATTTCCAATTTTTTCGTCAATTTATTGAGTAGCTTTATTAAAATTCGAATACGACATTAACAGACAAATTTGCATTGGATTTACAGCCTTAATGGTCTTTCTTATTTAAGTCCAAATTTCAAGAAAATTACTTTGATACTTTTTGAGAAGATGCATAAAATGTCAGGTACATAAAATGTTGGGTAGATAAAATGGCAGGTGGCAGGTGAGCTGTTCAGTTTAGTATATTACCTGACTAACACTTAGCTACTGTACATGTTATGAGTGTGACTTTAAGCCAGTTTATCTGACTTCTGTTATTTTCCATCCAGGCATCCTGAAGACCTCACAGCCAGTTTCGCAGCCTGTAAGCATTGCCAGTAGTGGTAAAAAGTCAAAACAGTCTTTGACCTATGACCTTGGTGCCATGATTGATGCATTAGAGGTAATTTTTTGTTCACTTTGTTTTATGTCTGTATTTTGTGAGCCAGATCCAGTTTGTACAGTAGTCATTGCATCAGGGCTATCAATCAAGGGGTCGTGAGTTTGAATCCTGGTACAGCCACAGTCTCTGTGATGATTGCGTCTCATTGTCATTTGTTTCATACTGCTTATTTAAGGTATTTAAGTGTTGTTGAGATAGGTGTGCTTGAGTACTGATTAACCTTAAGGGGATATGGATGTGTCTGAGTACTGGTTAACCTTAAGGGGATATGGGTGTGTCTGAGTACTGGTTAACCTTCAGGGGAGATGGGTATGCTTGAGTACTGATTAACCTTAAGGGGATATGGGTGTGCTTGAGCACTGGTTAACTTTCAGGGGAGATGGGTGTGCCTGAGTACTGGTTAACTTTCAGGGGAGATGGGTGTGCTTGAGTACTGATTAACTTTCAGGGGAGATGGGTGTGCTTGAGTACTGATTAACCTTAAGGGGATATGGGTGTGTCTGAGTACTGGTTAACCTTAAGGGGATATGGGTGTGTCTAAGTACTGGTTAACCTTCAGGGGAGATGGGTATGCTTGAGTACTGATTAACCTTAAGGGGATATGGGTGTGCTTGAGCACTGGTTAACTTTCAGGGGAGATAGGTGTGCCTGAGTACTGGTTAACTTTCAGGGGAGATGGGTGTGCCTGAGTACTGGTTAACCTTCAGGGGAGAAGGGTGTGCTTGAGTACTGGTTAACTTTCAGGGGATATGGGTGTGCCTGAGTACTGGTTAACTTTCACGGGAGATGGGTGTGCCTGAGTACTGATTAACTTTCAGGGGAGATGGGTGTGCTTGAGTACTGGTTAACCTTAAGGGGAGATGGGTATGCTTGAGTACTGATTAACCTTAAGGGGATATGGGTGTGCTTGAGCACTGGTTAACTTTCAGGGGAGATGGGTGTGCCTGAGTACTGGTTAACCTTCAGGGGAGAAGGGTGTGCTTGAGTACTGGTTAACTTTCAGGGGAGATGGGTGTGCCTGAGTACTGGTTAACTTTCAGGGGAGATGGGTGTGCCTGAGTGCTGGTTAACCTTCAGGGGAGATGGGTGTGCTTGAGTACTGGTTAACCTTAAGGGGAGATGGGTATGCTTGAGTACTGATTAACCTTAATGGGATATGGGTGTGCTTGAGCACTGGTTAACTTTCAGGGGAGATGGGTGTGCCTGAGTACTGGTTAACTTTCAGGGGAGATGGGTGTGCTTGAGCACTGGTTAACTTTCAGGGGAGATGGGTGTGTCTGAGTACTGGTTAACCTTCAGGGGAGATGGATTTGCCTGAGTACTGGTTAACCTTCAGGGGAGATGGGTGTGCTTGAGTACTGGTTAACTTTCAGTGGAGATGGGTGTGTCTGAGTACTGGTTAACCTTCAGGGGAGATGGGTGTGCCTGAGAACTGGTTAACTTTCAGTGGAGATGGGTGTGTCTGAGTACTGGTTAACCTCAAGGGGAGATGGGTGTTCCTGAGTACTGGTTAACCTTCCGGGGGAGATGGGTGTGCCTGAGTACTGGTTAACTTTCAGGGGAGATGGGTGTGCTTGAGTACTGGTTAACTTTCAGTGGTGATGGGTGTGTCTGAGTACTGGTTAACCTTTAGGGGAGATGGGTGTGTCTGAGTACTGGTTAACATTCAGGGGAGATGGGTGTGCTTGAGTACTGATTAACTTTCAGGGGAGATGGGTGTGTCTAAATACTGGTTAACCTTCAGGGGAGATGGGTGTATCTGAGTACTGGTTAACTTTCAGGGGAGATGGGTGTGCTTGAGTACTGGTTAACCTTCATGGGAGATGGGTTTGCCTGAGTACTGGTTAACTTTCAGGGGAGATGGGTGTGCTTGAGTACTGGTTAACTTTCAGGGGAGATGGGTGTTCCTGAGTTCTGGTTAACTTTCAGGGGAGATGGGTTTGCCTGAGTACTGGTTAACTTTCAGGGGAGATGGGTGTTCCTGAGTTCTGGTTAACTTTCAGGGGAGATGGGTGTGCCTGAGTACTGGTTAACTTTCAGGGGAGATGGGTGTTCCTGAGTTCTGGTTAACTTTCAGGGGAGATGGGTTTGCCTGAGTACTGGTTAACTTTCAGGGGAGATGGGTGTGCCTGAGTTCTGGTTAACTTTCAGGGGAGATGGGTGTGCCTGAGTACTGGTTAACTTTCAGGGGAGATGGGAGTGCCTGAGTACTGGTTAACCTTAAGGGGAGATGGGTGTGCTTGAGTACTGGTTAACCTTCAGGGGAAATGGGTGTGCTTGAGTACTGGTTAACCTTCAGGGAAGATGGGTGTGCTTGAGTACTGGTTAACCTACAGAGGAGATGGGTGTGCCTGAGTACTGGTTAACCTCAAGGGGAGATGGGTGTGTCTGAGTACTGGTTAACCTTGAGGGGAGATGGATGTACCTGAGTACTGGGTTGCCTTCAGGATCCACAGAGAGAGAATTTAGGTTAACTGATATGTCAATTTGCCCTTGATGCATAAAAATGATGTTTACTATTCAAACTAACTGTAGTGTGTCTGTGCTAGCCATCTCTCCAATACAAACTACATTGATTTGTATCAGTGGTGTTCTTTGCAAACTATAGCCAGTCCAAAAGCTTTTCTCTCTGCATGATGGTTTGATAAACTCGATTAACAAATGACAAAAAAACACAACTCCATTCATTAAGCAAGGGTACTTTGATAGCAGTGATGATATTAACACAATGTAAACTATAGAATAAAAACAATTATAAATGTTAAAGTTAAAGATTTTTTTTCTTTCAGATGAAGAAGCTTGAACCAAAGAAAGAAGTCAAGCCAGTAGTAATAAAAAAAGAAGATTTAAAACAAGTAAGTTGTCCTGTGAACCGATCGCCTGGATACATACACTCGTTATTGACGCCTGGATACATACACTCATTATTGACGCCTGGATACATACACTCATTATTGACGCCTGGATACATACACTCATTATTGACGCCTTGATACATACACTCATTATTGACGCCTTGATACATACACTCATTATTGACGCCTGGATACATACACTCATTATTGACGCCTGGATACATACACTCATTATTGACGCCTGGATTCATTATTGACGCCTGGATTCATTATTGACGCCTCGATACATACACTCATTATTGACGCCTGGATTCATTATTGACGCCTGGATACATACACTCATTATTGACGCCTGGATTCATTATTGACGCCTTGATACATACACTCATTATTGACGCCTGGATTCATTATTGACGCCTGGATACATACACTCATTATTGACGCCTGGATACATACACTCATTATTGACGCCTGGATACATACACTCATTATTGACGCCTGGATTCATTATTGACGCCTGTGAATTTTCACTGTTGTGGGTAGCTTTGAAAAATGGAGAGAAAAAAGTGCATAAAAAATTCAAGTCTCAGTCATGAAATTGTGACAGTAAAAAGAAGGAGATGAAACTCTTGTTGTATATGTTCTTTCTTTGAAATCGAATGACATTTTCTGCACTAAAATTACCTGTATGTAACTGGTGTGTTTCCAAAGTCCCTGATGTATATATATGTATGTATACTTTAATAAGGTCAGAATAAATAATACCTGTGCTTGACCAAAAAAAATAAGGTAGGCATTTTTTTTTCATTTTTAGCTCTACTGGCCAAAGGCCAGAAGTGCTTATGCGATGGCACGTTGTCTGTCGTCCGTCGTCTGTCGTCTGTTAGCAGCACTTTCTCTGAAACCACTAGGCCAATTAAACTGAAACTTCACATGGGTGTTTCTATTGCATAGGAGACTATACAGAAGATTTTTTTTTTTTCGATCTGAAATTCAAGATGGCCGCCATTACTAAAATAGTCCAAAACTTAAAAAGTCTTCTTCTCATGAACGGCCCAACAGATTTTCAAAATGTTTATGTAGTAATGATGACCAAATATAGTTTTGTTAGATTTGTTCAAATGGTGTCCCTAGGGTTAAATATGACCCCGCCCCAAGGGTTCAATTAGGGGACACATGTCATTATAATATTTTTTTATTATTTTTTTTTAAAATGGAAATGATTTTGCCTATATTTTCACTAAAGCATTGTTTGGTGAAGGAGGTTAAGATTTGTAAAAATGACTGGGTTTCACTGTCTTAAAGGGTCAGGAGGGACCCCAAAAGGGTACAAATTGGGAATTACTAAATTAATTTTCTTAAGAACCGGTATGTCAGATTTGTTCATATTTTGCATAAATTATCCCTATGTGTAGGGGTTTGATTGCAGATAAGAATTAAGGGGCTAAAATTTATAGAGGCCCTGTAAGGGGACTTAGAATTTTACATAGGGATACTATGGGAAAACAGAAAATTCTCTTTTTCTTTCATCTGTTCTGAAACCACTAGGCCAGTTAAACTGAAACTTCACATGGGTGTTTCTATTGCATAGGAGACTATACCAAAGATTTTTTTTTTCGATCTGAAATTCAAGATGGCCACCGTTACTAAAAATAGTAAAAAAATTAAAAAATCTTCTTCTCATGAACGGCCCAACAGATTTTCAAAATGTTTATGTAGTAATGATGACCAGCTATAGTTCTGTTAGATTTGTTCAAATGGTGTCCCTAGGGTTAAAAATGACCCTGCCCCGAGAGTTCAATTAGGGGACACATGTCAATATAATATTTTTTTTTTTTTTTTTCAAATGGAAATGATTTTGCCTGTATTTTCACTAAAGCATTGTTAGGTGAAGGAGGTTAATATTTGTAAAAATGACTGGGTTCCTATGTCTTAAGGGGTCAGGAGGGGCCCCAAAAGGGTACAAATAGGGAATTAGTAAAATTGTTTTCTTAACACCAGTATCTCAGATTTGTACATATTTGATATAAATTATCCCTATGTGTAGGGGTTTGATTGCAGATAAGAATTTAGGGGCTAAAATATATAGAGGCCCTGTAAGGGGACTTAGAATTTTACATAGGGATACTGTGGGAAAACAGAAAATTCTCTTTTTTTTTCATTTATTTTGAAACCACTAGGCCAATTAAACTGAAACTTCACATGGATGTTTCTATTGCATAGGAGACTATACAAAAGATTTATTTTTTCTATCTGAAATTCAAGATGGCCGATGTTTCTATTGCATAGTAGAATTTCAAAAAGTGCTATGGCCACTATGAGTCAGTAGAGCATCCTCAGGCCCTCTTGGGCCTCTTGTTTACATTTATAAAATGAAAAAAAATTGAAATTTAGGGTATGGACTAAATTTTATGGTCAGTCGGGTAACTAAACACAGTATTTTTTTGTTGGCCTTAGTGGACGAGAAAGATTACAAAGATGTGCTACAAATACACTTTAAGTACACGACTATTCGGCCATATTGATTTAATTGATAGATTATCATTCCCCCTTCCAGCCCCCTAATTTTCATACCACC
Organism: Panopea generosa; assembly: GCA_029582155.1. Classification (NCBI taxonomy): domain Eukaryota; kingdom Metazoa; phylum Mollusca; class Bivalvia; order Adapedonta; family Hiatellidae; genus Panopea; species Panopea generosa. The sequence goes on along the minus strand of CM055912.1, from coordinate 4,324,712 downwards.
ATGACCCTTTTTATTTTCATAAAAACATATATAATTATACTTTTTTTTTTTTTTAAACAATAAATTTTAAAAAAATAAAAAAATAAAATCCTCCCACCCCTTTTTAAGAAAAATTTAGATGTTAATCTATCGATTAATTTATAATGACCTTAGATAGTTCTGTTTTGTATGCCCTATACTATAACTTGACAACCTGGTAGACAATAGGCATTAAAGTTAACTATCATATTGAACTTCTGTATCAGATTGTATTATAAATTAGAATTGAAACAATGCAAGAAGCTAAGCCTGGTACCTCTGATGCCATGTGTAGCATGAACTAATACAATACTTAACTACTGTGTTTGTGTAACCTTTTGTCTTGATTGTGTATTATCACACACAATATCTCCATTAATCTCGCCACATTGATTTGATATTCTTTCCCAAGTCTTATAAACCTATCATTATATAAATGGCACGACAACAGGTCAAGGCTACACTCAGAGTTTACAGTGCAGTCAAACCTGTGTTAGTGGTCACCTCTATTAAGCAGCCACTTGTCTTAAGCAGCCACATTTACTATTTCCCATATCTATGCTTCAAAAAAATGAACCTGTATTAAGCAACAACCTGTCTTCAAATGCCACTTTGGTCATTCCCTTGACTGACTGCTTAAAGGGAGTTTATCAGGATAAAATGCTATGAATGCTGGATGATGATGATGACGTAAACTCAGGGTAGGTTTATTAGACCTTTCCTTCTGCTTATCAAACAAACTACAGTTAGGTTCTGATTATCTAGTTCAAGAAACTACAGAAATAAAATAATTTAAGATGGATAAAAAGCATCTCATTATCATTGATTGATAAAATTCTAATGGTTTGGTATGTCAAATCCACCAAAATGTGACAAAATCGATAGTTAAATTGTAGTTGTAAACTTTAAACGAAATCCCCATTCAAAAAATATACATCACTAAATACTGTTTGATGACCTTCACATCATCATTAGGATTCTCTCTAAGATGAAACAGTTCTTACTGTAACGGATCAATTTGAAATCAAAATGAAATCATGTGACTCATTTCATATACGTCACAAAATATGTTGCAATTTTAAGAGGGAATATCTATTTTAGTCTAACCTTGGCGCCTTGCCCAACTTAGGGAAGCCATTTTCAGTATATTATTTTGACTTGTTTAAACAGTTGTATTTTTGGCAATATCCATTCAGTGAATATATATAGGCATGGCATTTTTAAAAAAAAATGTTTTTAGCTAATTTTAATATTTTGAAAAATCCTGATATATTCCCCACAGGTTTGACTGTTATTGTATTTTAAGATACCTGCAAAAAAGATCTAAGGGGCTTTTATTTCCCATAATCCCTTAACGCTGTAGGTTGTCACTTTTTTCATTTTGGGGAATGTAGACGGGGTCCCCTCAAAAGGGAAATATACTGTTGTAATGATGAAAATGGGGAAATAAATCAAAACAATGAAAATCGTAAGTATGTATGTTTAAAACAGTTTATAGGTCAACGTTGCTGTTTTCATTGTTTTAAACTGTTTAACTGACATAAAACCCCATTAATTATTTAAATGTTGTGGGATTTTTTTTAATTTGAGGGGATTTTTTTTTACAATAGGGAAAAGCATACATTTTTGGGAGGAGAATGAGGACCAACGAGGGAATCTTTTACTTTTACTTTTACTGCCGGGAGTAAATGAGGCCCAACAAGGGAAAATTGAATACTGTTCTTTTACTTTTAAATACTATTAATGCTGTGCCTGATTAGCTCAGTTGGTTACGCATTTGACTATCAATCCAGGGGTCGTGAGTTCAAATCCCCGCCTGGCAACAGACTGTGATGATTGATATACGACATTGTGTCTCATTATTATTATTCTCTCACTGTGATTCAAGTGGGAAAGTTATCAGTTACTTGCGGAGATGGGGTGTGCTTGAGTACTGGTTAACCTTCCAGGATCCCAGGAAACCATGGTTAAGTTAACTGATCATCTGTTAGCCCTTGATGGCATAAAAATGACACTAAATATTCAATCATTCAATCAATCAATTAATCAATCAATTGATGTTTGGTTCTATTTACAGCATAACCTGCTGGATTCTAGTGCACCAGCGAAGAGAGGCAAGGAGAGGGAGACACCAAAATGCAAGAAGCCCAGTCCTTTGAAGAAGGTATATTGAAGTTGTGTTATGTCTCTTGCTGTTTGTCTCTCAACATGAGACTGTTTAAAATGAATATGTTATAGGTCCTTCATGGGCAGATAGCCAAACCACTATCTCCAGATCACTTTACCTCTTCCCCCCCCCCCCCCCCCCCCTCCCCCCCACCGAGGTCATGTTGTCAAGCCAAGTTCAATTTAAACACATACTGTGAGAAAGTTTGTCTTAACAGTTAGTACTTGCAGAGTGATGATGGTTCTAATCTAAATTTGTGTATTTGCTTCTCCACCAATGAAACTGGACACCATATATATATTCCAAAAATGGAAAAATAATATACATATAAATATATTTTTATATAAATATTTAATTTATACCCTTTTTTTTGCATTAGGGGAAAGAAAAACTCTGGATATGAAATGTCATTGTAATATCTGATAAACAAGGGTTAGAACATGTTCTTTACAGTGTTACACTTAGGTTTCCAGGTTGCTAAAGCTTTAAAAAAAATCACAATTTCCACTCAATCACGCTGTTTTCCCCAATCTGTGAAAGTTCTCCCCAATTTACAGGAAAAAATCCCTATATTAAAATCAGTGTGGTATAAATGGTGTTCAACCACATTCCAAGTCTGTCTCCCGATAACTTTTCAGGACTTTAGTCTTTTTCGAAAATATCTAGTCCGTATTCAATTCTTATAGTCTGTAAATATAAGTTAACATCAAATTGACATTCAGATAAGTTTTTTGATAAGAGGGTTATTTACCCCCAAAATAGTAGAAATGGGGGTAATCAACTCCCAGATTTTCAGAGATATTGTAAGGAAGCATAAAGTTTAAGATAAAATATAACTATTCAGAGTTTTCATATATTTAAGTTAAAAACTGTACTTTAAAGGCATTATATCAGGGAAAAAGCTACAAATTTCTAAAAAAATATAATTATTTTCAAAATAGATAAGGCCGGGCCCGATTAGCTCAGTCGGTTACGCGTCTGACTATCAATCCAGGGGTCGTGAGTTTTAATCCCCCGCCCAGCAACAGTCTCCGTGATGATTGATATATGACATTGTGTCTCATTATCATTCGTCTCTCACCACTGATTCAAGTGGGAAAATTCCCTTTAACATAATTATACACAGTTATTTAGGTTTAGTAATTTACAAGGGTCTACAAGATATAAAGTCATACATTCTAAACTTTTTAATATTTCAGTATAGAAATTTTGTTTGATAGGAGTAACTTTACCTTACTTTTAAAGGTAAGGGGTAACTTACCTCCAATGCAATCAGGGGGTAGTGGCTTCAATCCTCCCCCACAGCTATGTGTGATGTCCTTGGGCAAGACACTAATTTAGCATATATGCTTAATACTGGTTCTACCCAGGAATACTTTTAGCGATATTTGTATAAGTTATGATAACTTTTTCACATCTGAAGTAAGATAAATAAGTTTTGTTTAATCAAATAGTTATATTTTAATAAAAATAGTCCAATCAAATAAATTGTTTGAATTTTTTTTGTAGTCCGATCAAAAATCTATTTACTGCATTCAAAAAAAAATCATTTTGTTTTTCCTGTTAGAAATGTATGTGGTGTCAGATAAGAGTTCACACCTATCAAAATGTATATTTAAACAGGTGATTCTGAAGGAGAGAGAAGAAAAGAAGAGGTTGAGAATGTTGGATGACGATGACGTAAACTCAGGGTAGGTTTATTAGACCTTTCCTTCTGCTTATCAACAAACTACAGTTAGGTTCTGATTATCTAGTTCAAGAAACTACAGCTAGGTTTTGATTATCTAGCACAACAAACTACAGTTAGGTTCAATTTAATTAGTAAAACAAACTACAGTTAGGTCCTGATTTTCTATTACAACAAACTACAGTTAGGTTCTGATTATCTGATACAATAAACTACAGTTAGGTTCTGATTATCTGATACAATAAACTACAGTTCGGTTCTGATTATCTATTACAACAGACTACAGTTAGGTTCTGATTATCTGATACAATAAACTACAGTTATGTTCTGATTATCTATTACAACAAACTACAGTTTGGTTCTGATTATCTGGTGCATCAAACAACAGTTAGGTTACGATTATCTTATACAGCAGACTACAGTTAGTTTCTTGATTATCTAGTGTCACAAACTACAGTTAGGTTCTGATTATCTGATACAATAAACTACAGTTAGGTTCTGATTATCTATTACAACAAACTACAGCTAGGTTATGATTATCTAGTACAACAAACTACAGTTAGAAAACTAGTGGTTCAGTGATATGCAAGAATAAGACTCAATCAAGATTAGATAATGAGATTTCAACCCTCTCTATTACTGTATTTGATTGGAACTAGAGTCATGGTTCTGATGAAAACTTATCAAGGTAGATATAATTGGGCAAATTTAATAGAGAAATTAAGCTCTGATTTACAATAGCCATGAGGCATTATATTTAATTATCTAGTAAATTTGTAAATATGGCAGGAAAGTTAATTATTCTAGCCAGTGGAGTTGGGTTGGGAAAGTTGCCTGCATTGACAGCTACTATGACATTTGGGAGAGTAAGTGAAAGATTTGTTAGACACGTATGTGAGTACCAGAGGGGGTGGCAGGGTTGCCCACTGGTGACTTCAAGCTCCCATGTCTGTGGAATTTTGGGAGTGTAAGTGAAAGATTTGATAGAAGACACGTATGTGTGTACCAGAGGGGGTGGCAGGGTTGCCCACTGGTGACTTCAAGCTCCCATGTCTGGAATTTTGGAGTATAAACAAAAGGTTTAATTAAAAGGAGACATTGACATTTTTGTGTTGGTCATATTAACCTGAAGAGGTCACATGTAAGAGCTCATGTTTCAGAGGTTATATGTAAGAGGTCACATGTTTTATCTCGGGTATGACCCTATTTCATCTCAATAAACAACACTCAGTTCTAGTTTACCCAGGAAACAATATTCAAGGGTAATTCACAAAAGTTCTGATATTGCTTTGCAATCAAGCTAATAAGTTTAATGTTTATAAAAAATTAAAGTGAATAAAAACATCTCCATTACCTTCATACTGCCAGCCAGTCCTGATAAGCTCTTCCGGTTATATAACGCATCGACTATCAATCCAGGGGTAGCGATTTCGAATCACTGCCCGGTAACAGTCTCTGTGATGATTGATATATGTAATTGTGTCTCATTATCACTTGTCTCTCACCCATGATTCAAGTGGGAAAGTTATCAGCTACTTGTGGAGATGGGGTGTGCTTGAGTACTGGTTAACCTTTCAGGATACCAGGAAACTGTGGTTAGGTTAACTGATCATCATTAGCCCTTGATGGCATAAAAATGACACTAAATATTCAATCATTCAATCAATCATACTGCCAGAATATGTTTGTCTGCACGAGTATTTGTTTTGTTTTTTGGGTATTTTTCGAAACATGTGTTTGTTTGTTAAAGTGCAAGTAATTAAAAGAAATACTACATAATTATATATATATACTACGTATGTTGGAAATGGATGCTGCATCTTGATTGCATGCTGATTGCCATGGCGATTAATCATGACTATACATAGAGTTGACGTTACTATATCAGGTCTCAAAAAAGCCATAATGAATTATTTCTAGATAAATGCATTCCCCATTGTTATTTTGAAACAAATTAGAATTGAAATCTAGGAATTAATTAATTATGGCCAAATTTCAAATATAATGTTGATTTTACAGATCTGATTATAGGGTGTATACCATGTTGATTAGTCATGAACATGCATGGTTGAGATGTAACTACACTGCATGCTAGATTGACCCTGTATACATGTATGATGCACACTGACTCATATTGTTATATTAACTATTACAACTACTCTCGGGTCTCGTTATAACGCGGAAGCTGGGATCCATAGAAAGAAACCGCAATATACGCAGAACCGCATTATAAATATTCCCAGGTGAACTGCGCTATATTATTTGGCAATACTGTTTCCGGTTATAGTACCATAAACAAACACGCGATAATGGGTGATAAATATGACAGACCGTTGATTGTCGGTGTAAATCAGTTAAAAGGGATGTTGTTTATAACAATAAGAAATTTTTATTATTTTAGTTTTAATAATCACAGTTTTATTGATGCACAAATACATGCTCACAGCTTGGAAAAACGTAACGAGCTCGCAAACACTTGGCGATTTAGTTGAGGTTTTCGATCAAATCACCAATTATTATACCAGGAGTTTTTATGAATATGGCTGAAAATATCAATTTTAAATTTGGGAGCCATAGAAAAATCGCCTTATAACGAGTTTTGCGTTATATCAAACCGTGTTTCAATGAGACCCAAGTGTATTTACAGTTACAGCAGTGATATTATAAGCACATTTTTTGAGATACTTAATATCTGTAAGAATGCTTGATAAATATTTCAGCTCGTCTGAGCCAAAGGCTTATAGGTGAGCTTTTATGATCACCCAGTGTTTGTTACTCTTAAACTTTTGTCTTACTGTCTTGCTTTTCAATGTGCAGTCAAATCTGTGCAAGTGGTTACCTCTATTAAGCAGTCATTTTTGCTGTTTCCCAATTTTATGCATTCAGTGCAAATTCACCTGTGTTAAGCAATAACCTGTCTGTAAAGGCCACTTTTGCTCATTCCCTTGACTGGTTGCCTCAGACAGGTTTGAGTGTATCATTAGTATTTCAAGGTAAGTAACATGCTCAACAACAACAATATTTAAGGCCATTATAAATTGACTGCTAGATTATCAAACAAATTTTTCTAAAAAAGGGGGTGGCGGGGGGGATTTTATTTTTTTATTTTTCAAAAATACTTCTGTTGTTTTTTATAAAAAAAATAAATAAATAAAAATAAATTATAATTATTTTTTTTTTTGAAAATAAAAATGGTTAGGGCGGCATGAAAATTAGGGGGCGGGCGGGGATGATAATCTTGCAGTTGATTTATTATGACCTAAACCAGTTTTGTTAGAAATGTAACAGTAACATATCGTAAGGAAATATGGATGTAAATCTGTACACATTATTTTAGGCCATAATAAATTAATTGCTAAATTATCATCCCCGCCTGCCCTCTAATTTAAAAATAAAGGTTAAAAAAAAAAAAATAATAAAAATAAAAAGGTTAAAAAAAAATATATATATTCTCACCCCCTCCCCCTTTTTAGGAAAAATTTGGATGATAATCTAGCAATTTATTTATAATGAATGGCCAAAGTGGCAACTTAGTGTCAGGTGAGCGAGAAGTAGCAAATTGATTCTCTTGTTTTGAAGATTGCTTCTTAGATGAGCAACCTCCATTAAACTGCTGTAATGAGCACAACAACGACACTTGAAAACTGGAAGAACTTTTTATAATTCATGCGAACATTTGTCATTTTTTACATTAAAAAAGATACGTGACAATGCTATGATTACAGTTGTCATGGTAACATTTTTGAATGTTTCATTTTTACAGGATAGGGCTAATAAGTACCTCCAATTTTCCCACTTCCCCAATCAGGTACCTTAACATGTTGTTTGTGCTTCACATAATGTAACCCATATATACATTACGGTTATCCTAAATCGCAACACTTGTGGCTTTGCTGAGCGCGGCGGTTCCAGTTACGTTCAGTCTTTGGCAAAGACAGCGGACTTTAATATTTTTAATTTTTTTGTAATTACTTTTTTTTTTTAATGTTTGTTATTTATTTTATTATTATTTTTAATTTTTGTTATAACTTTTTATTAAATTGACTAATTTTATGAAGGAAATCAGTGTCATCTTAGTTAATTATGATTTTTTAATCTGTACTGCATTCTGTTGACACTAGACACACACCCGTCCTGTCTCTAAAACATGCTTTTGTCAAACAGAAACAATTTAATCTGTCCAAATGGATATAAAATAAAGATATAATATATGGATTGAGTAATGAATCCTCATGCTTGTTCCAGATTCCTTTAGGCAAAATACAATAATAATGAGGAGGTGTGGTCTAGTGATAAAGTATCAGACCCAGGAGCCTCCGCCACGTCTATGTAGGATGGTCTCAAGCCAGACACTTTTATCAGCATGTGATTAATTACTAGTCTGACTCAGGGAGATCTTGAGCATGATTTCTCTTAACCCTTTACTCCATAGATACGCGTTTTCCTGCACCAATCACAGAAGACCTGTGAAAACAGTGCAGGATACCTGGTGAATTAATGCTTTCAATTCGGAAGAGTCCAAGAAAATGCTTATGGAGCAAAGGTTTAAAAGGAAAATATCAGATTTTTAAAAATTGCAACATATTCTATGATGTATTAAATTAGTGACCTGATTTTATTTTGATTTCGCTTTGATCCGTTTATACAAGTTTACACGCGGTAAAAACAGTTCTCTCTTAGAAAGAGTCCCAAATGATGATACGAAGGTCGTAAAGCAGTACTGAAGTTTTCTCTATTTTTAGAATGGGATTTCATTTCAAGTTTTCCACTCTGATTTAATTATCAATTTTGTCACATTTTGGTGAATTTAACATGCAAAACCATTTGGATTTCATTTATTAATTTTTATCCATTTTAAAAATAAATTTTTTATTATACTTATTTTGTTTTTTCTCGATATCCGTCTTTTTTTATATTACCTTTTAGTTGTAAAAACTTGTTTCACAATCGAGGTAAAATAAATAAGGTCATTATAATTAATTGCTAGATTATTATCCAAATTTTTTATTAAAAAGGTGAAATGGGGGATTTTATTTTTAATTTAAAAAAAAAAAAAAAAGTATGTCTAAAAAAAAAAAAAATACAGTAAATAAATAAAATAAATAGGGTAAATAAATTAAAAAGGGTCAAGGCAGCATGAAAATTAGGGGGCAAGTGGGGATGCTAATCTAGCAATTTATTATTGCCTAAGTTTAAATGGAAAAAAACTGTAAAGAGCAATGTCCCCGCCTGAAGATTACAAGTGTGCGATTTAGGACAACCCGGCTTATTAACACCTTGTATTTCAGTGTGCGCTTTCTCACTATCTAGATAGATCAAGACTAAATGGTGCAGTGAAATAAACGTGACCAAGTAAAGTTGGATTATTTGGCAGAAAAACAAACTGTTTGACTTTGTGGCTACTCCAGCAGTTATCACTGATATTAATGAAACTTTGAATACATAAAGGTCATGGGCTTGAGTCTGGGTCGGGTCATAGGTCATGGGTTTGAGTCTGGGTCGGGTCATGGGTTTGAGTCTGGGTCTGGTTGATCCAAACACTTTTTGAGTTTGTGAGAAGTTTGACAGTTGTGGATGGACTATAGGCCCAGTCAGCTCAGTTGGTTGCATGTCCTACTATCATTCCAGGGGTTGCGAGTTCAAAATCCCAGCCCCAGTCTTTGTGATGATTTATATATTACATTGCGTCTCATTGTCATTCATCTCCGAAGGCTGATTCAAGTGGAAAGTTTATCAGTTACTTGCGGAGATAGATGGGCGCGAGTATTGGTTAACCCATCAAAGAGTGGTTAGGTTAGCGTTTTTTTTTAAATTGTAGAATAAGATTATGATCAATGAACTTTCCTTGCTGATTGGGACTTTTTTACTGGTAATGGGGAAAATTTTAGGCTGTTCTGATTGGAAATGGGTCCTGAATAGAGGCCCCTGGTAAAAAGCCAAAAACAGATCAAGATTGTAGTGGCTACTGCATTGAAATGAACACACATAACCCTTTACTCCATAGATCCGCGTTTTCCCACACCAATCACAGAAGGCCTTTGAAAACAGTGCAGGAAGAGTTCAGATTGCTCGTAACGAGCAATCTGAACTCTTCCTGCACTGTTTTCCACTCTGTCAGTTAATATAAACATAATTCACCCAATATAAACATTATTTACCCAATAATTCAAAAGCCTTCTATATAAGGTGTCCAAAGGCGTCTATATCAGAGGTGTCAAAAGGCGTCTATATGAAGAAAAGGGTTAACTTGGTTACGTTTATCACCATTCATCCTTGGTAAAGTGAACACCGTTGTGCCACAGCTACAGGGGACATCTGAAATCACACATTGAATGTATTTTGTGGCTCATTAAACCAGTTTGTTACGTTGTTTTAAAAAAAAGATAAAATTTGTTTCTCTGTTTATAAAATGAAATCATGTGTTTTACGGCATACCAACACAAAAAGGTTACAATCATGAGGATTCCAGGTGCAGTCTTCAAATACAGAAACAGCAGCTGTGGCAATAGTACATTCAACGTTAAACTTGTGCACAGCAGCCGTGGCAAAAGTACTTTCAGCGTAAATCTTATGCACAGCAGTCATGGCAATAGTACATTCAACGTAAAACTTATGCACAGCAGTCATGGCAATAGTACATTCAACATTAAACTTGTGCACAGCAGCCGTGGCAATAGTACATTCAACATTAAACTTGTGCACAGCAGCCGTGGCAATAGTACTTTCAGCGTAAATCTTGTGTACATCAACCGTGGCAATAGTACATTCAACGTAAAACTTATGAAGCCATGGCAATAGTACATTCAACGTTAAACTTGTGCACAGCAGCCATGGCAATAGTACTTTCAACGTAAATCTTGTGCACAGCAGCCGTGGCAATAGTATATACAAAGTAAAACTTATGCACAGCGGCCCTGGCAATAGTACTTTCAGCGTAAATCTTGTGCACAGCAGCCGTGGCAAGGGTACATTCAATGTAAAACTTATGCACAGCAGCCGTGGCAATAGTACATTCAATGTAAAACTTATGCACAGCAGCCGTGGCAATAGTATGTTCAACGTTAAACTTATGCACAGCAGTCATGGCAATAGTACATTCAACATTAAACTTATGCACAGCAGCCGTGGCAATAGTACATTCAAGGTAAAACTTATGCACAGCAGCCGTGGCAATAGTACTTTCAACTTAAATCTTGTGCACAGCAGCCGTGGCAATAGTACTTTCAACGTAAATCTTGCGCACAGCAGCTGTGGCAATAGTACATTCAAAGTTAAACTTATGCACAGCAGCTGTGGCAATAGTACATTCAACGTTAAACTTATGCACAGCAGCCGTGGCAATAGTACATTCAACGTTAAACTTATGCACAGCAGCCGTGGCAATAGTACTTTCAATGTAAATCTTATGCACAGCAGCCGTGGCAATAGTACTTTCAACGTAAATCTTGTGCACAGCAGCCGTGGCAATAGTACTTTCAGCGTTAAACTTATGTACAGCAGCCGTGGCAATAGTACTTTCAATGTAAATCTTATGCACAGCAGCCGTGGCAATAGTACTTTCAACGTAAATCTTGTGCACAGCAGCCGTGGCAATAGTACTTTCAACGTAAATCTTGTGCACAGCAGCTGTGGCAATAGTACATTCAGCGTTAAACTTATGTACAGCAGCCGTGGCAATAGTACTTTCAACGTAAATCTTGTGCACAGTAGCTGTGGCAATAGTACATTCAACGTAAATCTTGTGCACAGCAGCTGTGGCAATAGTACATTCAACGTTTAACTTATGCACAGCAGCCGTGGCAATAGTACTTTCAACGTAAATCTTGTGCACAGCAGCCGTGGCAATAGTACTTTCAACGTAAATTTTGTGCACAGCAGCCGTGGCAATAGTATATTCAATGTAAAACTTGTGCGAAGCAGACGGTTGTGCTTCCTGTTTTTGGTAATAAAGACAACTATGTATGTGTTTGCTGTTTTTGTGGCTTATTTTCTATCTATGACTTCATGCTCTTAGGTATTTGTGTTGAATATTAGAGTTGTTTTCTATGGTAACTAGGTAACTAGACAGATTTTGTTTCTATGGTAACTAGATAGAAAACTGATTTTATCATTATTAAACTATGCTGGCATTCTACTTATAGCATTGTGTTTAATAAACAAATGTGTGTTTGCTTGCTTGCTTGCTCTCTCTTGCATTCAAGCCTATTTTAATACATAAGGCCATTATAAAAATTGCTAGATTATCATCCAAATTTTTCTTAAAAACGGGGAGTGGGATTTTACATTTAAAAATTTTTGATGAAAAAAAAAAGAAATAAATAAAAAAGAAAAAAAAAAAAAAAAAAAAAAGGTTTAGCATGAAAATTAGGGAACAGGCAGGAATGATAATCTAGCATTTAAATTTTATGACCTAAAACTATATTCCAGGCTTAGTACGGTATATAGAGGATCTTACTTGATTGCTCATTTATTATTAGATTTAACTGTCATTTTTTTATTTTATTAAAAGAGTTGATAAAAATGTATTAAGCAAGACTCATCCCGAGGATTATTTCATTTTTTGCCGAGTCAGATAAATTTAATAATAAAATGAGCATGAGGGGTCCAGGGTATGTGTCATAAAAAATAATGTGCAGTAAAAATCGCTGAAATTTTATTAGTAAATGTTCACATCTGATTGACGTTTAAAATGATTGTACTTCCAGTATTATTATTATTGAGTTGCATGGTTTGTGCCAACCTGAGTTTATTTGGATGAATTAAGAAATATTAACAATAATTGTTGATTTACATTTATGGCAAATTTTGTTATAAGTACTTTTTTGGAACGCACATTTGTTCTGTTAGTTTATAGACATGAAGCATTACCCGATATATTTACAATTTTACAGATATAGAATGCCGATAAACAGTGACATTTTGTCCGCCTCACTTTTTTGCTTTTGATGGCATCTGCGTGTTTGGTGTTTGGTTTTGTGAATCTGTGTTGTAAGACTATTATTTAGAAAGTATTAGGGACTTTATATTAGGACATGATTGTGGTATATGGGAATTTCGACCAAGGTTTTGGCTGATGCACCAAAACAAATATTGTTGTCTATACTGGGTTTGTGGTTAGAGCTGTTTGTTCCATGCTCAACTCCAAAAAACAAATGATCACAAAATAAGTATAAATCTGGATTATTAAAGTCAACCCTGTGTTAGTGGTCACTGCTATTCAGCAACCACTTGTCTTAAACAGCCACTTGTTCTATTGACTATTTTTAGCTCTACTGGTAAACTATCCGTTGTCCGTCTATTAACCTTTTTCTTGTAGACGCGATAGCACCTTTATTTTTCGTTGAATTTTAACCAAACTAACACAGCAGTTATATAATTAAAAGATCTCGGATGAGTTCTTGAACCAGCGTCATTCGACCACAAATGCCACTGCCACAGGGCTTATAAGCACATTTTAAGCGAAATTTTATAAAGCATTTTCTCTGAAAGTTCAAGGCCTAAACCTTAGATATTTTACATGTAGCATTGCATGGAGGTTCTGTAAAGTATATGTTGCCAGTAGAGCGTTCAGGTCTTCTTGGGCCTCTTGTTATAATTATAGTTTTAAACAGTCACCTTTCTTAAGGAGTCAGTTTTGCTATTTCCCATGAGTGGCTGCTTAAGAAAGGTTTGACTATACCTCCAAATTTGAGGTTGAATCCAGTGGTTGTTATTTAGTTGTTTTTTTTAGGACCCCTGAAAATTGTGTTTTACCTGTAGTATGAATTTTGTGTTGAGCTTTAAAAATAAGTTTTACAACCTCAGAACTTGGTTTATAGCCATTGGATAAAAACAATGTAATGTATGTTACATAATAAGGCCATAATAAATGAATTGCTAGATTATCAGCCCCGCCCGCCCCCTAATTTTCATGCCACCCCGACCTTTTTTATTTTCATAAAAAAATAAAAAAATAAAAAAAAATAAAATAAATAAAATCCTCCCGCTTTCCCCGTTTTTTAAAAAAAAAATTTGATGATGATCTAGCAATTAATTTATAATGGCCTCACGTGCCTACTTGTAATTTATAATGGCCTCACGTGCCTACTTGTAATTTATAATGGCCTCACATGCCTACTTGTAATTTATAATGGCCTCATGTGCCTACTTGTAATTTATAATGGCCTCACGTGCCTACTTGTAATTTATAATGGCCTCACGTGCCTACTTGTAATTTATAATGGCCTCTCTTACCTACGTGTAATTTATAATGACCTAAAGTGCCTACTTGTAATTTATAATGGCCTAACGTACCTACTTGTAATTTATAATGGCCTAACGTGCCTACTTGTAATTTATAATGGCCTAACATGCCTACTTGTAATTTATGATTCAGTAAAAATTATTACATGCATGAGTGTAAATCTAAATTCTTGTAATAAATATTCTGTGTGACTGTCAGCATAATTAATTCATTATCATATTTATGTAAATCTGTTGTGAATAATTAATTGTGTGCTCTCTACTTCTCTTTATCTCCTATTGATGGTTCAGTATAAATGATTTACTAAACGACACACCAGATATTGATGTTACATAGCAGGTCGATCAACAAACCTGTACAATAAGATCTGTCTGTCTGGAGAAGTTAATCTCCATCACTTGAAATTATTGATATTAGAGCCAGGCTAGGTTAGGTATCACAGTTGGTAGCCGGTCTGACTTTCAATCCAGGGGTTGTCAGTTTGACTCCCTGCCTGGCCACAGTCCTCATTATGATTGATATATGATGCCGTCTTATTGTCATTCGTCTTTTACCGCTGATTCAAGTGGGAAAGTGATCACTAACTTACAGAGATGCGTGTGCTGGAGTACTGGTTTACCTTCGAGGGTCCCAGGAAATAGGGGTTGGGTTTACTGATTGTCTGTTACCACCCTCAATGGTATAAAAATGAAGCTAAATAGTCAAACAATCAAAACAGTAGAGCTTCCCCAGGTCCTCTTGTTTTATATCAAATCTACTGGCATCAATTTTACAAAATGCAAATTGATATTTTTCCTGGAATTGTTTCTATCATTGAGATAAAATCTGGTTTAGTTTAACCCTTTATTCCATAGATATGCGTTTTCCCGCACCAATCACAGAAGGCCTTTGAAAACAGTGCAGGAAGAGTTCAGATTGCTCGCAACAAGCAATCTGAACACTTCCTGCACTGTTTTCCACTCTGTCAGTTAATATAAACATAATTCACCCATTACTGATATGTGGTGAATTAATGCTTTCAATATTAGAGGTGTCCAAAGGCGTTTATATGAAGTAAAGGGTTAAATATATCTAGCTCTTTTTGTCACAGACCTGATAGCCAAAAATTTGTAAAATATGCTTTTGTACATAATTGGTTATGAGACAATATTCACATACTGGCCAATCAAAAATCCTCAAGGTGTAAGCCCACCATTGTTTTAGTCTTACAATGTTTTAGTTGTAAAAAGGAAGTGTGATGATTGTAGAGATAAGATTGTAATACGAGAGAGTTTACTGTCGGGAGATCAATCAATAAGTGTGTACTTGTGTATTTCAGTGCCCCGGTTGGTATCGGTATTGTAAGCGGGGAGTCAGACCTCTCACAGGACGGTATGCATATAACTTTTACTTAACGTTCACATTCTAGGTCGTAATTAAAATGGGTGTTTGCTTGTTGTTTCCGGCTGACCTGCAACAATCCTGTTGGGTAGAATTTTTTTTTTTTTTTGTGTGTGTGTTCATTCAAAATATTCTTGTTCAATATGTGCACTTAAAGGGAATGTAATTATCAGGTCATAAAGTAGTATTTAAATATGGTCTATTTTTAGAATGGGGATTTCGTTTCAAATTTACCACTCCGACTGAAACATTGATTTTATCACATTTTTGTGAATTTGATCTACCAAACCATTCGGATTTTATTTATGATAATGAGATTGCTTTTTATCCATTTTAAAATTGTTTTATTTTTTAGACATTTAAAGCATTTTTTTTGTGATATTCCCTTTAAAAAAATTAGCTGATAATAAAAAAAAAAAATATCTACCTACCCCTGAATGTGGTGGAAGTAGCCAGCAAACCTGCGTTTTTCTGCACTCTGGAACTTTCAAGAAAAAATTAACTTGTTGTATGGTGTTAAGCTTTGCTTTCGAAAAATGTTCAGTGATATCGCAATGGTGTCTACTAGAAACAGTATTCTGAACGCTGACACCGGGTCAGTCAGGCAGTATTCTGAACGCTGACACCGGGTCAATCAGACCTAGAAGTTTCATCTCAATACAGAGCACCAAGCGATGGATGCTTCCAGTACTAATTTTCAAGTCTTTGGTTTGGCCCAGCTGGGGATCGAACCCAGGCCCTTCTGCGTGCAAGGTGGACGCTCAACTCCTAGACCACTGCTGCTGCCGTAAAAACATAGTAAACAAGAAATGTATCTTGGGTCATTATGAATTAATTGCAAGATTATTTTTTTTTTTTTTGAATGGGGTTTAACGCCATTTTCAACACATTTCAGGTTATATATGGCATATCCAGTTTTACTGGTGGAGGAAGACCTTAGACTGAGTCAGACTGAGTAGAACCACCGTCCTTCCGCAAGTAACTGGAAACTTTCTCACATAAAGTTTTTGGAGCGAGCGGGACTCGAACCTACAACCATAGCGGTGAGAGGTAAATGATCTTGAGACGGCGCCTTAGACCACTCGGCCACGGAGGACCCTTTTTCTTAAAAAGGGGGAGGGAGAGAGGATTTTATTTTGTATTTTTAAATTTTTTTTTTTTTTTTTTTATAAAAATAAAAAGGGTCAGGGTGGCATGAAAATTACAGGGTGGGCGGGGATAATAATCTAGCAATTGATTTATAATGGCCTTATCTACCACGTTGGAGGAGAAGGGGGTGGGGTATAAAGATTTACATGATATATAATTGTTACACATGTTTCTTTCAAAACTAGTATAGTGTAGAAGACATTGTAGACAAGTTTACTGAGACTTCTGTTGATATTACAGCTGGAAGTTCGAAGGGGTCAATGGAAGTTAGTCTAGGAACGCCTGCAAGTGCCGAGCTATCACCAATCAGTCAGCCATCGCCCAGTTGCATGAGTCCGATGTCGCCTGGTGCCAGTCCGCTAAGCTCCGGTGTCAATAGTCCAATCACTGGGGCAATACAGCAAACGGTGAAGCTGAAGATACACAGTAGGAGGTTCAGAGAGTGAGTATTATTCATCATGTATGTTCCATTTCCAAATGTCTGTTCTACATCCCCATGTCTATTCTACATGTCTGTTATCACCATCCTGCCTATTTTATGACTCCCATGCCTGTTCTATACTCCCATGTATGTATATTCTCCCATGCTTGTTCTATTCTCACATGCCTGTTCTGTGTTCTCCCATGCATGTTCTATTCTCCTATGCCTGTTCTGTATTATCCAATGCATGTTCTATTCTCCTATGCCTGTTCTGTATTCTCTTATGCATGTTATATACTCCCATACATGTTCTGTACTCCCATGCAAGTTCTATACTCCCATGCCTGTTCTGTATCTCCCATGCATGTTCAATTCTCCCATGCCTGTTCTGTAATCCCTCATGCATGTTCTATACTTCCATGCCTTTTCTATACTCGCATGCCTGTTCTATTCTCCCAGGCCTATTTTATTCTCCCATGCATGTTCTATTCTTCCATGCCTGTTCTATTCTCCCACACCTGTTTTGTGGTCTCCCATGCCTGTTCTATACTCCCATGCCTGTTCTATGCTCCCATGCATGTTATACTCTCCCATGTCTGTTCTATTCTCCCATGCCTGTTCTGTATTCTCCCATGCATGTTATGTACTCCCATGCCTGTTCTCTTCTCTCATGTCTGTTCTTCACTCCCATGCCTGTTCTATACTCCAATGCCTGTTCTACACTCCCATGCATGTTCTATTCTCCCACGCCTGTTCTATTCTCCCATGTCTGTTCTTCACTCCCATGCCTGTTCTATACTCCAATGCCTGTTCTATACTCCCATGCCTGTTCTATTCTCCCATGCCTGTTCTGTATTCTCCCATGCCTGTTCTATGTAAAAAAATATTGTATATTTCACGCAGTTATTTTCTCCTTCCTTGCTGTCAACACTGAAAATAGATAATTATGCTTGAACCTTTCAAAAACATTGATCATTTGTTCCATTCCCTCCAACACTCCTACCGAAGTAAGAAACCATGATAAATTCTGCCCAGAATTAAACATGTGATAATGCCTCTTTGATGATAAGTTCTTGAAACTTTCAATACAACTTGTCTACATGAGTTGTTGTTCATGGTGATTTATATGTATATTTGTGTTGTCATGTTTTGTAGGTATTGTAACCAAGTACTGGACAAGGAGATTGACAACTGCGTGACAGCCCTTCTCCAAGATCTCGTCCGTTTCCAGGATAAACAGTTTCATAAAGACCCAGTCAAGGTACTGTAGATGCATGAAGCATTATTTAAAGATCTTTAAAGAGAGAGTGTATCAGGATGAAAAGCTATAAATATCTTAAAAAATAAAATAATTACCAAAATGGATAAAAAGCATCTCATTGTCATTATTAAATATAAACCCGAATAGTTCTGTATGTCAGATCCACCAAAATGTGACAAAATCGATATGTAAACTGGAGCGGTAAACTTTAAACAAAATCCCCATTCTGAAAATAGACAGCACTTAAATACTGTTAAATAATATTTTAAATTCCACATTAAGTTTTTCGTTTTTATACTCTAATTTGCAGGCCAAGTCAAAACGGAGATTTGTGTTGGGTCTAAGAGAGGTAACCAAGCATCTGAAGCTGAAGAAAGTCAAGTGTGTGATTATCTCCCCTAATTTGGAAAAGATCCAGTCTAAAGGTTCGAAAAAACTCTTGAAATAAGCTTTTAAATGGCACATTTGAGTATATATATAAAGTTACTTTAGCCAGTAGAACATGCTTGCTATAATCCTCTGATAATTTGATTGCAACAACTTCATTCACCGGTGACTTAATTACATGTTTATATGTCTTTGATGTCGCTAATCATCTGACAGAAGTACTGGAGAGATCTTCCTCTAACAATAAAACAGGATGCCATGTATGACATGTAATATTCTGTAAATAGTATTAAACTTCTTTAAAACAAGAAAGAAGAAAAGAAAATCATAGTAACTACTATAAACGGGGCAGTAGTGCAGCGGATAGAAAGTTGGCTACTTAGGCTAGAGGTTGCTGGTTTGATCCCCAACTCAACCCTATGCCTCTTTAATAGAAACTTCAGTACTGGTTCTACCCAGGAAGTACTGAAGAGCAGTTCATATACTGGTTCTACCCAGGAAGTACTGAAGAGCAGTTCATATACTGGTTCTACCCAGGAAGTACTGAAGAGCAGTTCATATGCTGGTTCTACCCAGGAAGTATACTGAAGAGTAGTTCATATAAACTCTGAGCTGACTTCGCAATCAAGCAAAAATAAAAATATTATAAACTAGAATTTAAATGAAGTCATTGATTTTATAAAAGAAAGATGAAATATTCAAAAAATAAATGAAACAGATTTTGATTATATGTATGTAATTAAGTATTTATAATCAGTGTGTTTTTATGTTTTGTACATTAGGTGGTCTGGATGATGCACTCAACAGTATTCTAGAGTTGTGTAATGAGCAAGTAGTGCCCTTCATATTTGCTCTCGGACGCCGTGCCTTAGGCCGAGCATGTGCCAAGCTTGTCCCAGTCAGCGTTGTCGGAATATTTAACTACGAGGGCTCAGAGGTACTTCATATTTTTTCTTTCTGGAGATTGTTATTTACCAGTTGATTGATTGATTGATTGATTGATTGATTGATTGAATATTTAACTACGAAGGCTAAGAGGTACTTCATGTTTTTTCTTTCTGGAGACTGTTATTTACCAGTTGATTGATTGATTGATTGATTGATTGATTGAATATTTAACTACGAAGGCTCAGAGGTACCTCATATTTTTTCTTTCTGGAGATTGTTATTTACCAGTTGATTGATTGATTGATTGAATATTTAACATTGTTTTTATGTCACCGAGTGCTAACAGACGATCAAGTGAACCTAATTTTCCTGTTCTTGGTTCCTGAAGGTGACCCAGTGTTTGAGCACACCCATCTCTACAAGAAACTGATAACTTTCCCACTTAAATAAGAGGTTAAAGACAAATGGCAATGAGACACAATTTCGTATATCTATCATCAATAATACTGAGACTGGGCGGGATTTGAACTCCTTATGAGCTTATCAGGTACGGCATGCCAGCTGAGACAAAAGGGCAAACAAATCAAAACTGGACATGCCATGTATAACCTGAAATGTGTTGAAAATGGTGTTAAACCCAATTAAAAAAAATCAAAAAAATCTTGCAAGTGTTAATATCTGTAAATTGATAATTATTAACTTAAAAATGAGTATTGTTTTTATTATAATAAAAAACAAATGAGTAACACTCAAGTTTTAAAGTATCAGTTTTAAAAAGGATCTTTATAAGTTCAAAATGATATTGGGAAAAAAACGGTAATTCAAAATATTTACCAGACCTATTCCTCTTTCAAAAATTGAATTAAATTTCAGGGTCTGCATACATACTTAGGTATTTTTATTTTGTATTTGCAACATGTAAATAAATAAATTTCAGAAAACAGTGTGAAAATTTATCATTTATCTTTTTTCAGGAGAACTTTAAGAGTCTTGTAGGATTAACGGAGAAGGCTCGGGAAGCATATCGGGAAATGATTGTCCAGATTGAAAAAGAAATAGCTGAGCAGCCAGTGCGTAGCAGTGTACCTGGCGTGCCTCACATATTTGCACATATGGGACATTCGCGAACTCCAAGCGGATGTAGCGTTATATCTTTCACCTCAAGTATTCTCTCGGAACCCATATCCGAGAACTACCCTTATTCCGAACCTGAGACTGATAACCGTGGTTACGAGATTGAGAAGAAGCCGGAAGAGTCGAGTGATGTGAACCAGAGTTGTATTCAGTCTGATGAAGAAACTGGTCGAGATCCGTATGAAGCTGACGACGAGAGCGGCCATGAACGGCCCAAAAGGTCGCAAAGTAAAACAATAACAGCAAAAGCAGAAATGTCACAGATTGATGCCGAAGCTGTCGATATTAACGTAGACAAGTGTAATAATGACTTGACTGATTCTCCACAAGAAGTTACCCAAGCCAATGTAACCCCCAGTGTACCTTTGGTTGTGTCCCCCCACAGCACTGATGATTATAGCAAAAATGATGCAGTGAATAAAGGTGCTAATAATAATTGTAGTGGTGATTTAATTGATAACCTCAGCGATGATGAAGACGAAAAAGAACTTGATTTTGAGACTTGTGACGAGGACAGCGATAATGATCAGTCTAAAGAAGGGGAGGACACTGTTGAGGAACTGCCACATTTCATTGATTCTGTTCACCATTTTGACTTGAATGAGATTTTATCTCAGCACTCGTCCAAAACAATGGAAAATGGAGAAGACGTTATGTCGACGCATTCTTCAAAAACTACTCATTCGTCGAGAACTTTAGGTGACGGCAGTACAATTCACGGAGATAAAACATGTAAAGTGAAAGTTGAGATTAAAAATGCTGAAAACTCGAACACTTTGCTCAAAGGAAAGACGAATGATGACAAGGAAAATAGAACTTTATCTTGGGTGAAGGAGGCGCAGAATTTACATTTCAATGATCAGGCAGAAAACACCAGTGAATCTGAAGAAAACTCCGTCGATGTTATGAATGTATCAATTGAATGTTTGGATGCCGTGGCCTAAAGTTGTGGGGTAACTTGTTTTAAGAGGAATTAATGATTAAGGGAGGCAACTCAGAGTGTAGATTTATGTGTTTTGTGGATGAATTGCTCAATGATGGATGTATAAGTTTGCTGTGGTTGGAGTTTGGATTATTAATTTGCAATATGTGCTATATTTTACATAGTAGCTGAAGATTATACTCCTTATAAAGGTGGAAGTAGAATTTATTTGTAAAGTGGAGTCCTGGCCACCAGGTCTGGTAAAATTTTCGAAGTGCTGTAGTTTAGTATAACTAAAAGGTTGTCTCCCTTTAGAATGTGGCGGGAGTTGTCTCCCTTTAGAATGTGGAGGGACACAAGCACAGAAATGCAATTGTGTATTATTATTATAGTGTTAAAACTACATGAAGAGACAGTCTTGTCTCTCGGTAAACTTTCCCATACGCTTGCTTAAGCAAAGCATACCGGTGAAAGAAGTATTGGCCTTCAAATGCTCACGTGGTCATTACGTGGTCGCTATGTCTCCAACATAGACATAGAGGTTTATAGAGCCGAGTGTGAGTGAAGCATGGACATGCCAAGGAGGAAACATGTTGTAGACCCCAATATCTGCAAATGTTTGTATGTACGAGGGAGAAATCTTATCGGCTCAGGGTGTTGACGGGCATGGAAGTGACATTATTTGAAAATAATGCCTCGTGCTTAAGAAAAGGAATAAAAACGGTTTTAATTCTGCAAAATAGCAAAAAAAAGGTAGCCAACGCCTGTCGGTTCTGAAAAGCTACAAAAACAAAACTTGTTAAAAGTTTTTTTACCTTAAGACACAATTAACAGAAACAATACAGCTAGTAATGCCGATTAAGTATTGTAAATTGATATATGACAATTTAATTTAGACTACAAATTTATTTTAGCCCAGTTGTGAAGTAAGTCAGGGTTTATGTGAAGAGCTCTAGAGTTTGGTTCTTGGGTAAAACTGGGGTCGGGCTGGTGATCAAACCCTAACCTTTAGGTGAGCGGCCAAAACTGTGTATCCACTGCACTACCGTTCCGCATATGACAATTTCATAGCCGAGTTAACAATAGATTTAACTTTTGTTCCAATGGTATTAATTCATCAGTTAGGACCCCAAGTAACAAGCAGAGCTGTCCCAGCAGTCTTTGCCATTTGTTAGTGCCTGGTTAGCTCAGCTGGTAGAATGTTTGACTATTAATTTATGGGTTGCTAGTTAAAATCTCTGCCTGGCTACAGTTGCCATGATGATTGATATATGACATTGTGTCTCATTGTTATATGTCTCTCAACACTGATTAAGGTGGGAAAGTTATCAGTTACTTGTTGAGATGGGTGTACTGGCTAAACCTTCCAGGATTCCAGGAAAGAGTGGCTAAGTTAACTGGTCAGATGTTAGCACTTGATGGCATAAAGCTGGCACTACTATATCAACATATTGGTGGAAGAAGATCCAGGAATAATGCTTGGCAAACCTACTGTCCCTTCCCCACTGACTGGCAAACTTTCTCAAACATTTTAAACTCAAACTCAGAACCTCAAAAACGAGAGGCATTAATTGGTCTTTATCCACCAGACATTGCCCCCATTAACAAGCAAGGCTGATCGTGTGATATCTTTGTGGTCTCTAAACAGTTACTCCCACTAGTAACAAAGCTAGACTACTGTTGAATGGGCCTCATTTGAGTTATCAGCAAGGTACTCAAAAATTATTTATTTTACAAACCCTGTTATTGTGGAATTTTATCTAGAAATGTTGCTTTTGCAGTAAAATACATTTTGAAATTGAACGTTTCTGAACGAAAATATAATTTGGGTTGTTTGCGATTAATTTTAGTATTATAACATGTGATTAAAATGACAAGTATTAAATAGATTATCATAATGATATTGAAGGTCCATCGCAACACTGTTCTATCTACATATAAGCATGTAAGGAAAGAGGGCAGTGTTGCATTGAACCATTTATATCAGGCATTTCTAGGGCTGCCTTCAGCATGATTAAACATGTTTACTCTGTTTATGACCTAATGGACAAAAAGTAAACGGATGAAACAAATTAAACATTTAAGCAAATTGAACGCAGCCCAGCACTTGGTAGGAATATTTCATGCATTGGCCAATCATTTGCTTGTTTTATTTGATCGATCACTTATGTTCATGTATTTTACGTACTCAAACATTCCTCACGTAGTGAGACATTCAAGGTCAAGGTCAATGACCAATAATTGCCACAATTTAGATATCGCTTTAGGTCATTCAATCTACAGTAGAGTCATGTTATGTATACGAAGGAATTTTTTTTTTTTTTAAAAATGTTGACGCACCCGAACTTTCGGCTCGAGTGGTTTCGACGTAAAAAGATTCTACTGTATTATCATAAAAAACTTAATACAATTAGTAACCATGATAATTTAAAGACACCTAATTACCTCGAAGGTCATTTGAATAACTTTACACTAAAGGTCAAGGTCAATTAAAAAAATAAATTCTAAAATTTGAAATATTCCATGCTGATATTTTTTTCTCACCTTTTTGCAGTCAGCTAGTACTGTGTGGCCAAGAAATTAACTATGGGGCCTGTGTGGGAGCTCTGCGTGGTCCACTAGGGGGCCAGCGTGGGAGTTCTGCCTTCTGTAAATACTCTTTGGCTAATTAATTGCAGAAAAAGACGCTAAGATTCTATTCCGAATTCAATGTCGGATGAATTTGATGCCTTCGTTGTCAGATATAAGTATACAATCTGTGGTGAAAATGTTGTAGTTAATCATTTGTTTTTGGGTTTTTTTATTCACCAGAACTAGAGATACTTTAGAGATTTTAGCGAATATTTGTTTGAATTTTGCTTGAGTGTTTTACCAAAATGATATTTCCTCCAGATGTAATTGACTACAGATATACAACAGATATACTGAATGATACGTTCCTGCCTTGCTTATCCTAACACTTTGGATACTGATTAGGCCATTTTACATGTCCTTGGTAGAGAGTTGCAAGTTTCCTATCCTCCTATATAAGACCTTGGTAGAGAGTTGCAAGTTTCCTATCCTCCTATATAAGACCTTGGTAGAGAGTTGCAAGTTTCCTATCCTCCTATATAAGACCTTGGTAGAGAGTTGCAAGTTTCCTATCCTCCTATATAAGACCTTGGTAGAGAGTTGCAAGTTTACTATCCTCCTATATAAGACCTTGGTAGAGAGTTGCAAGTTTCCTATCCTCCAATATAAGTCCTTGGTAGAGAGTTGCAAGTTTCCTATCCTCCTATATAAGACCTTGGTAGAGAGTTGCAAGTTTCCTACCCTCCTATATAAGACCTTGGTAGAGAGTTGCAAGTTTCCTATCCTCCTATATAAGTCCTTGGTAGAGAGATGCAAGTTTCCTATCATCCTATATAAGTCCCTTGTTGTAGAAGTATGTGATATATCTATCACATGTTAGTTCACCGTCTTCACTCTTCATTCATGTTTTGTTTCTTTTGTTTAATGTTTTATTCATTTATTTATATCTGTTAAACTTCTGTGTGTGACAATCTCTCTATAATGTGCAAATTACCGTGTACTGATTTAATCAAACTGCTGTAAAAAGTCGACTTTTTTAATAAGCTATTCATTTATTAATTTATTATCCACACAGCTTGGGTTGGTTAGTCTGCGTTATTTGTTATCTTGTAAGTTATATACTGTGAAATCATTAATTTTTGTTGGGTACTAATGTTCTTGGGGAGGCTAAACAACGAAATCAAATACCCATGAACTTAGTTTACGCTAGGTAATGCTGTCAACATATAAATTACCTCTGTGTTCATATGCCTATGTGCATCGCATTGTGGTAAACAATCCAAAGCCCTGACGAGCGACGTGTGTATTACAGCAGAGGTTAATTACTGGAACGCACTATGCCATGTCAAAAGTGTAAACATTATTTATTTTATTTTTTTTTATTTTTTTTTTTAAATTTGGAATTTCAGACCTCATGAATGTCTTTGAAGTGGAAACCACGAAATTTAGTACCCATGAAAATAAATGATTTCACAGTGTGTGTATAACCTTCAATGTTTGTTTACTTTGATTTGTATATTACTCACTGTTATGTAGGAAAGGCTTGGATGGAATTAAGGGAGCATTTCTTGTTAAATAATTAAGGTGTCATTTTCAGATTTTTGACTATTAAATGAATAATTATCAGATTTCAAACAAAGGGATTATATATCATCTGTAAAAAAAATGAATGCGCCTAATTTTTAGACAAAGTCAAGGTTAGGATTTGCCATGCACTTGTTATCACATACAGAATGTTGGTGAGGCCTTATGTGCTTACTTTTGGTGTACGATTAATTACTGATTCTGCAATATGTCTGAAAATATACTGTAAATGGCCATTCAGAGATTTTTGTCCAAGGCAAATGAATGGCATAGTCCGGTATATTTTCAATGAAGGGTATTGCCACTAATGTAAATATTGGTGCCGATTTCTCCATTTTGTAAACTGACAAACTGTTACTGAGTTTCAAGTTTGCCCTATCTCAGTTTTGTGAAGTTATGAACGTGAAAAGAGTTTGTCAAACGATGTCTTCTTTCTTCCTATTTTCCAAGGTGTGAGTTTACTTTAGGCCATTATAAATTTATTGCTAGATTATCATCCAAATCTATTTTAAAAACGGGGAGGGCGGGAGGATTATTTTGATTTTTTATTTGATTTTTAAAATTTTGATGTTTTTTTAATATATATATTTTTTTTTTATGAAAATAAAAAGGGTAGGGCCGCAGGTGGAGATGATAATCTAGCAATTAATTTTTTATGGCCTTAACAAGATACAGTAATGTAATGCTTGAATACTGATGGCTGGAACACCAAATATAGCTCGAACCATTTATCTGGTCTCGGCCGTTTTCTTATTTTGATGTACATGCATACACATGTATGGTATGATGTTGAACAATATTTTGCTCAAACAACCCTTAACTAGAACTATTTTATCCAGTCACACTGTGTTCAAGCCATTGAATTTCTACTGTATCTACTGTATTTATCTCCCATCAATAGTATGTGCTTACGCAGATGCCGTAGAGCACATACGTTATATATAACTTAGTTGATTTGCGTTCTATGTCAGTCTCTGCATATGGTGTTGTGGGAGTACAGAGGAATGTTAAATGGCAGGAATTTTAATATATTACACATGTGCTTCAAAATAATCTTTTATTTTTGGTTTGCGTGTGACAGTCTGTGAATGTTTTTGTTTTTGAATTTAATTTCCCTCTACATTTTTATTCTGATTACCGGTGCAACACCATTGGTGTTTAGTTGTACAAACACTATAGATATTTTACTAATAAAAGTGTGCTTACCAGTATCAAATTGGTGGTGATAACGAGAACAATACCGCTGGTTTTTAGCCGGGCTTAAGTCAGCGTGAGTAGGCTGTGCATGCCAAAGTGATCAGACACGATGGGGGACAGCGACTACTTTTTATTCCTTGAAATTCATTTTATTTCTTGTATTTTAAAACTGTTGCATTAAATAGAACAAAGACTAAAATAATATGAATATTGATGAAAGTGCGGCTGTCAGTACTTGCAATATTCTGATTTACTCGTACAAACAGTGGCTGTCAGAACTTGCAATACTCTGATTTACTCGTACAAACAGCGGCTGTCAGAACTTGCAATACTCTGATTTACTTGTACAAACAGCGGCTGTCAGAACTTGCAATACTCTGATTTACTCGTACAAACAGCGGCTGTCAGAACTGGCAATACTCTGATTTACTCGTACAAACAGCGGCTGTCAGAACTTGCAATATTCTGATTTACTCGTACAAACAGCGGCTGTCAGTACTTGCAATACTCTGATTTACTCGTACAAACAGCGGCTGTCAGAACTTGCAATACTCTGATTTACTCGTACAAACAGCGGCTGTCAGAACTTGCAATACTCTGATTTACTCGTACAAACAGCGGCTGTCAGAACTTGCAATACTCTGATTTACTCGTACAAACAGCGGCTGTCAGTACTTGCAATACTCTGATTTACTCGTACAAACAGCGGCTGTCAGAACTTGCAATACTCTGATTTACTTGTACAAACAGCAGCTGTCAGTACTTGCAATACTCTGATTTACTCGTTCAAACAGCGGCTGTCAGAACTTGCAATACTCTGATTTACTCGTACAAACAGCGGCTGTCAGAACTTGCAATACTCTGATTTACTCGTACAAACAGCGGCTGTCAGAACTTGCAATACTCTGATTTACTCGTACAAACAGCGGCTGTCAGAACTTGCAATACTCTGATTTACTCGTACAAACACCTCTGGTATTTTCCTGTATTTTCAGTACAAATGTCTATTTTGTGTTCATTTGTAAAATCTATTTTCATTTGCCTGCAGCGTACAGGGAGATTTTTTTTACAGACGAAGAACAAAATATGAATTTGGATTGTCAATAATTGAAATGTTTTGTTATTTTAGTTAAAAAACAGAAATATGAGTGAATTGTAAGGTAGAACTTATTTTTGGTCGTTTTTCATGTGAGATGTTCTGACTTTTCCTGTAGGTGACAAATCGATTGTGTAGTTTTTAGATTTATTTAAAACTGTTTGGGGCATTATATAAATAAGAGAAGTGCTTGACTTTGATGCGTTTGTAATGCATGTAAACTCTGCAGCCAGTTTGTCAGTTATCTTTTTTTATCAGGAAAGTTTAATAATTACAAATAAAAAAAATTGATCAAATATTTTAATGTTTGAGGCATCGGTGTTCTATTATTTCTCTCGTTAACAGTTGTTAGACAGACTGCCATGCATGTAGTGCAACCATGTGTTGACACTGAAGTAAATATGACCAACAATGCATAACATAGCAACTATGGTTAATATGACCGACTATGCATGACATAGCAACGGTGGTTAATATGCCTAACCATGCATAACATAGCAATGATGGTTAATATGCCTAACCATGCATAACAACAATGGTGGTTAATATGCCCAACCATGCATAACAGCAATGGTGGTTAATATGCCCAACCATGCATAACAGCAATGGTGGTTAATATGCCTAACCATGCATAACATAGCAATGGTGGTTAATATGCCTAACCATGCATAACATAGCAATGGTGGTTAATATGCCTAACCATGCATAACATAGCAATGGTGGTTAATATGCCTAACCATGCATAACATAGCAATGGTGGTTAATATGCCTAACCATGCATAACATAGCAATGGTGGTTAATATGACCAACCATGCATAACATAGCAATGGTGGTTAATATGCCTAACCATGCATAACATAGCAATGGTGGTTAATATGACCAACCATGCATAACATAGCAACGGTGGTTAATATGCTTAACCATGCATAGCATAGCGATGATGGTTAATATGCCTAACCATGCATAACAACAATGGTGGTTAATATGCCTAACCATGCATAACATAGCAATGGTGGTTAATATGACCAACCATGCATAACATAGCAACGGTGGTTAATATGCTTAACCATGCATAACATAGCAATGGTGGTTAATATGGATGAGATCTTTTTAAGTTCATATTTGAGCCTATAAAGTAAAATTTTAACAATTAAAGCCTTCCGAGAGAGAGAGTGATAGCTGAAGGGCAGACTTTCCTAATTAATATTTTACTTAAATGGCGTTTTATTGTTAAAGTGTCTGCCCTTCATTTTGTAAATCATGTGTTGATAATTATGAATTTTGTTCTGTTCTTATTAATTTAATCGAATCTCTCTGGTGTTTCTATTTTTAAAACAGATATTGCACAATTTTATTTAATTCATTCTTCATGTATCAATACAAACACTGTTCCATTTAGTGTTTCTATTGGAAGCTTGTCCTTGTGCAGAATTTGTAAAAGTGGCTTAAGAATATTTTATGAGGTGTGACTTTTCGGTACATGTGCACTTGAATCATAACCTTAATCCTTTAAAGGGAAACTTTCCTGAACTGTTGAAAATTTATGTTAATGTTCGTAAAATATGGATTTATATGCTTAAAGCGTACAGAATTGCCAGGTGAATTTTAGAGCCACATTATCAGAAGTTTACAGTTTTACAAAATGCATACAAAGGTAATGATGATCATACTGACAACAGTTATAAAGGAAATACCTAAATACAGGCACATAAACTGTAAGTATTGCTTAAAATACTGTCAAACCTGCATTTAGTGGCCACTTGAGGGTGTGAGACATAATTATCCCTTAAGGCAGGTGGCTGCTTAATCCAGGTTGATTAAAACTAGAAATATAAAATACGGTAAATAGAAAATTTTGCTTTTTAAGAAAAGTGGTTGCTTAATAGAGGTGGCAACTAACACAGGTTTGATAATGTGGCTCTGACATTCACCTGTTGTTACTTCATCCTTTCAGTGTATGTTAAATGATTGGCTAAATGGTAGGGCAAATACTGATATGAGCATTATACTATATGATACGCTCGGGTCCCATTATAACGCGGTCCGATATAACGCAAAACTCATTATAACAAGGTTTTTTTATGGCTCCCAAATTTTAAATTAATATTTTCAACCAGATTCATTAAAAACTCAGGGTACAGTAATTGAATGAAAATCTGAACTAAATCGCCAAGTGAACTTGTTACGTTTTTCCAAACTGTGACCATGTATTTTGGTATCAATTACACCTTGATGATTCCAACTGAACTGATAACAAGTTCTTATTGTTATAAACAACCATGCTTTTAATTGATTTACGCCCACAAACAATGGTCTGTCATATTTATCACACATTATTGTCTGTTGGTTTATGGTACTTTGACCGGAAACAGTATTGTAAAAAATTATAGCACATTGCACCTTGGGATATATATAATGCGGTTTCATTCCACGGATCCCAGCAACTGCATTATAACGGGACACGAGTGTACAACTGTGGTGTGTATTACTGATCAATGTGATATTACAGATAGATATCAACCTGTTATGTTGTAAAAAGATTTTATTTCCTTAAAATGGGTTTTGTTTTATTTCCTTGTTGTTATTAATTGTACAAACTTTTGTTGTGGATTCAGAGTAAAATTTGAAACTTTGTATATCCTTTTATTTAAAAAATAAAAATTAACTGTCATATTGAATAAATTAATTGTACATACAAGTATTTATCAACTTTTGTTTTTTTAACTTTCTGCATTTCTTTTTTTTTTTTTCATATATGTGTGTGTGTGTGTGTGTGTGTGTGTGTGTATGGTGTGTGTGTGTGTGTGTGGAATGGGTGGGGCAGGGGGCGAAGGGGTGTGTGTGACATGTATGTCTCCATATCCTATCTTATTTTAAATGGCATGTTATTTCACACCACAAGATTAGTGTTTAAAAGAAGTTTCGCTATGGGGCATGATGGGTAACTACATGATCGGTAACTACATGATGGGTAACTATGTGATTGGTAACTACATGATAGGTTACTAATGGAAAGAAGCGTCAACAGAAGAGAAATGGGTGTAAGCATATCCAGAATATATGAAAGTATGGTCCACCGAAATCAAGGGTGGAATGTACCAATTCAAGTCCATGACTGAAAATGCTGTTATTTAGTAATACTTCAGAGATTCCATAAAGGATCACTGTTGCCGTCTATTCTGGATCTGCCAATGAATTAGTGAGATTATAGAGATGGAATAAAATTATGTGTTTTATGTTGAGAGAGAGAGAGGGTGGAGATGGGGGCAGTTGTTGTGTTACATGTTTTGGACGTGATTGCTGCTGCTGCTGTGTTTGTTTATTAGATGTGTCCATATATTTATTTTACATAAAAACTGGTTCAAGAGATTTTATTTCTTTTTATTTATTTATTTATTGTTGCTGTATAACAATGGATCAATTTTTGTGACATTTTCATTCCTTTTCCCCCATCCAGCATAATTTTGTAGATATTTTTTTATATTTTTTTGCTTTAATTTTGTTGACACTGCAATCAAAATAAGTCTACAAGGGCAAGTGACGCTAGTATAAAGTTACAGGGCCTGTGGACATACAAAGGGTCACAGGGGCATGTTGACACCAAATTAAACCTTCAGGGATATGTGTAGATCAATTATAAAACCACAGGGGTGTGTGGAAACAAACTGAAAATAGAGCTACAGGAGCCTGTGGACACAAAAAATAGAGCATAGGGGCAGGTTAACACCAGAAGAAATATTAGAGAGCTAAATGGGCTTGTTGGATCTTTTAAACAATATGACAGTCTAAAACACAATTTGATTGGTCAACTGTGTGGGACTAAATTAAAACACAATTTGATTGGTCAACTGTGTGAGACTAAACTAAAACACAATTTGATTGGTCAACTGTGTGAAACTAAACTAAAACACAATTTGATTCGTCAACTGTGTGAGACTAAACTAAAACACAATTTGATTGGTCAACTGTGTGAGACTAGACTAAAACACAATTTGATTGGTCAACTGTGTGAGACTAAACTAAAACACAATTTGATTGGTCAACTGTGTGAGACTAAACTAAAACACAATTTGATTGGTCAGCTGTGTGAGACTAAACTAAAACACAATTTGATTGGTCAACTGTGTGAGACTAAACTAAAACACAATTTGATTGGTCAACTGTGTGAGACTAAACTAAAACACAATTTGATTGGTCAACTGTTTGAGACTAAACTAAAACACAATTTGATTGGTCAACTGTGTGAGACTAGACATGTTTAAATACCTCCAGTCCTACCAGTGTGTTGAAGAAGATGACAGATTACAAATTGATACAGTCTTCTAGTGGAGCCATGGATATTGTAATCCATAAGATAATTTATTCATGTGCTGTAAACCACAATTCAGTTGATTCATTTGAAAAACATACCACTTAGTAATATATTTTTTACATATACTAAAAATTTGCGTGAAATTTATTTCGCGAATTCTCTCCAATTTGTTCTAATTATTTCATTCACAAAATGTTGAAGGGTTTAAACTCACAAATAATAGTGAAAATATAGTTCTCGCTTATAAAAAGTGTTTTACAGTATACACACAGCTCCCATTTATTATATACCCTTGAACAAGGACTTACACAGAGAAGGATCAGCAACTGATTGAGGTTTTGTGAACACTCCTTTTCACGTGAAATCTTGTTTCCAAATATCTTTGCTTCCGTACATCTCACAAATACAAATCAGACTTTTTATTGACACAATGAAATTCTCTACAAAACAACAATTCCTATCAGATTGTGTTTAAAATTGTTGAATAACTTACAATTACAAAATTTGTTTACTGCAACTAAAAAAAAAATTACTTTAATTTTTTAATTCAAACTGCAACAATTCAAAATCTTTCAAGATCATTTTGCATGTTTAAAACATCATAAAAGTTTTAAGGTTACAAAAAGCTTACATGTTATGTATAAAAAACCAGTTGCCTGCGAAATTTAAAAGATTGCTATTTTATCAAATTTAGAAGCAAAATGCGAGTTTCCTATCCTTCTATATAAGTCCTTGCCTTGAATCATGATATTCTGTTATCCAGAGAAAAACCATTGAAACTGAGTATTTTATGAACTGAAGACAACCTACTGTTGACTGTTACTGATATTTATATTTACTTCCCCTCAGTCAGTTACGCATCTGACTATCAATCCAGGGGTCGTGAGTTCAAATCCCCACCCGGCAACAGTCTCCATGATGATTGATATACGACACTGAGTATCATTTGTCTCTAACCGCTGATTCAAGTGGGTAAGTTATCAGTTGCTTGCAGAGATGGAGTGTGCTGGAGTACTGGTTAACCTTTCAGGATCCCAGGGAACAGTGGTTATGTTAACTGATCGTCTGTTAGCCCTCGATGCAAATGAAACTAACTATTCAATCAATCAATCAATCAATCAATATTTACTTCCCTGTTTTACAGAAGAATAAGTAAGACATGATGATAAAGCTCTAGCCATTACTTGTAGTCAAATGAAATGAACTGGCAACAATAAACTAAGATACATGTATATCTCAAGTAACCTTGATTTGTCCTCATTTACTACTTTGTGATATAGTTACTATGAATACCAGGGTTGCTATGGTTACTTCATTAAAAGATTATTATTTTTATAAAGTGGTTGTTAATATACAGTCAAACCTGTCTTAAGCAGCCACTCAAGGGAAAGACCAAAAATGACCTCTTAAGACAAGTGGCTGCTTAATACAGGTTGATTTTAACTTAAAGTATAAAGATTGTAAATGGAAAATGTGGCTGTTTAAGAAAAGTGGTTGCTTAATAGAGGTGACCATTTACACAGGTTTAACTGTAGTTTTTTTATGTTCACAAGCTCAAAACAGACATTTATTACATTTATGTTCTTTTCTGTAATTTTATTATTTATCTGCTCATATGTACTCTGTAATTTTTTGGTCAAACAAGTTTGTTTTTTACTTTTTTCTATGTTGACTTTTTATTTGTTTGAAGATTAAGTATGTGAGTCAGCGTGCGTGAGCGGGTGTGCCAGAGAAGAAATAATGATAATGAAATTGGTTTGAAGTAATTCTGAACTAAGAATGTAAGTATGACTAAATAATGAACCAAGTAACAACCATTTAATGATAGGGCAGTTTACCTTGGCAACAAACAAGAGAGCAGTTTTGTGTGTCAAATACCCTTTTTTTTTGTTAAATAACAATTGTGCACTTTAAATAAAAATGATTTGATTAGGTTATTCTGTCTGATTACATTAACCAGTTTATTCTGTCAAATAGTCAAATAAAAAATCAGGTATTTTATTCTAATTTGTCATTGTAATGTCTTGAATAAAAATTAAGCAGTTAATTGAACTAAATAACAATGGGGCAGTTTATTCTGTCAAATAACATTAAGATACTGAGTTAAAGGGCAACATTTAGCCAGAGTACCTTGTCAAGTAGTTAAAGGGCAACATTATGCCAGAGTACCTTGTCAAGTTGTTAAAGGGCAACATTAAGCCAGAGTACCTTGTCAAGTTGTTAAAGGGCAACATTAAGCCAGAGTACCGTGTCAAGAAGTTAAAGGGCAACATTAAGCCAGAGTACCTTGTCAAGTAGTTAAAGGGCAACATTTAGCCAGAGTACCTTGTCAAGTTGTTAAAGGGCAACATTAAGCCAGAGAACCTTGTCAAGTAGTCAACATTAAGCCAGAGTACCTTGTCAAGTAGTCAAAGGGCAACATTAAGCCAGAGTACCTTGTCAAGTAGTTAAAGGGCAACATTATGCCAGAGTACCTTGTCAAGTTGTTAAAGGGCAACATTAAGCCAGAGTACCTTGTCAAGTTGTTAAAGGGCAACATTAAGCCAGAGTACCGTGTCAAGTAGTTAAAGGGCAACATTAAGCCAGAGTACCTTGTCAAGTAGTTAAAGGGCAACATTTAGCCAGAGTACCTTGTCAAGTTGTTAAAGGGCAACATTAAGCCAGAGAACCTTGTCAAGTAGTCAACATTAAGCCAGAGTACCTTGTCAAGTAGTCAAAGGGCAACATTAAGCCAGAGTACCTTGTCAAGTAGTTAAAGGGCAACATTAAGCCAGAGTACCTTGTCAAGTAGTTAAAGGGCAACATTACCCTACAAAATAACAACAAAACAAAGAAGACTAACTAGAGACCAAAAATCAGAATGTTGAACCGCGTGAGAGTGAGATTGAGGGACGCCATTTTGTAAATGAGTGTAAGAATTATTGTGTAACAGAACTCCGAATGGTGATACATGTAACCTTTGT
Source organism: Panopea generosa (assembly GCA_029582155.1). Classification (NCBI taxonomy): domain Eukaryota; kingdom Metazoa; phylum Mollusca; class Bivalvia; order Adapedonta; family Hiatellidae; genus Panopea; species Panopea generosa. The sequence goes on along the minus strand of CM055912.1, from coordinate 4,289,331 downwards.
GTGACATTTCAAACTTGCATGCATTCTGATGTTGTTTTGTTTAATGATTGAGATATTTTGTGAAAATTACCTGTTTTATCATTAGTACAACTATCAGTTTTACTTTAAATAGGGAAAAAAAGTTGACTTATTTTAGAGTCATTCAGGCTTCATGTAAAACTGTTACACATATGTTCAAATAAAATGCATATATACTTTTATTTCTGTTTTTGTATTTCAATCAGCCACTTGTATGACTATGTTAACAGTAATAATTACCGCAGCGGTGGACTAGTGGTAGAGCGTCCGTTTTGCATGTGGAAGGTTGTGTGTTACCTAACACTTAAAAATTGTGCTAGAAGCTTCCTTGCATGGTGCTCAACATTAAGAGGATTGTTGAAAGCGACGCATACAACAACAACAACAACAACATATTACTATACTGACCCTAAACACCATACAACAACATATCACTATACTGACCCTAAACACCATACAACAACAACAACATATTACTATACTGACCCTTAACACCATGCAACAACATATTACTATACTGACCCTTAACACCATACAACAACATATTACTATACTGACCCTTAACACCATACAACAACATATTACTATACTGACCCTTAACACCATACAACAACATATTACTATCTGACCCTTAACACCATACAACAACATATTACTATACTGACCCTTAACACCATACAACAACAACAACATATGACTATACTGACCCATAACACCATACAACAACATATTACTATACTGACCCTAAACACCATACAACAACATATTACTATACTGACCAATTTGAGATTCTCTTTGATCTCTTCAGAGAGCTTAAAATTCTCCAAGTTTGCCATGTTCATTATTGTGGTTAAAATTTATATCAACCTTTGTGGTTCCAGGGTGCTGCTTGTGTGATAGCAAGAAAATACGGTTGTAGCTGGAAGAGTTATTCAATAAATTATTTGTTGAAACTGCAGTCTTGGGGAGGTATCACTAATGCTATATTCGTTTGTCGATGTTCTATTGCTAACTTGAGCAAAGCTCAAAATGAGCTACTAGTATTCTAATTGCCAGTCTTCTGTTTGTCATGGTTTGTTTTTTTGTTGTACCTTTTGGGACAGTAAAAAAAATTTTTTTTTAAAAATATGATACTGTATACGGTGCATAGACATACCAACATTACCGTATTCAACCTATGTTTTGGGATGAAATTACTGCATTAACTGTATGTATTGGGACAGTAAAAAAAATAGTTTTTAAAATAATATGTATTGGGACAGCAATTTTTTTAATTATTTATTGCTGTCCCAATACATAGGGTAAATACGGTATATACAGAGTCCTCTGTGGCCGAGTGGTCTAAGGCGACATCTGATGATTTATGTGAGAAAGATTGCCAGATACTTGCGGAAGGACGGTGGTTCTATTCAGATTTATTCTGAGGTCTTTCTCCACCAATAAAACTAAATATGCCATATATAACCTAAAATGCATGCATAAAAATATAAATGTAGATATATGTATCTACTACTTCAAATCTGCATTTATAGTTTCAAATTCAGCTAAGGGCGACACTTTTTTAGCATATGCTTAGTACACAGGAAGCCTTCAAGTGAAACTTTTCTAAGTTGTGAGAAGCTGTTTCACAATCGATGTAAAATAAATATGTTTAAACTGAACCCTGGAAGGGAACGGCTGCGCTTCGTATTGGGAAGAGAAGAAACGTGAACATTCCGTGATATTTATCTATTTAATGAACGAACAATTAATGCAGCCATTGCATGTGTGTCTGTGAGGTTATCCGTTAGGGTATTTATTTTCTGCCAGCTGAAAGGAGAATAAACATATAAAAAAGAAATAAATGTGGAATAACGATTTTGTCAATACACAACACAAATTTATTTTTTAAAACAGCTCGGTATTGCAATGTGTGATCAAAAGTTTAATATCTTAAAGCAGGACAGTAATACAGTGGATATAATGTTGGCCGCTCATTACAAATAAAGACCGCGGCGTGGTCTAGTGGTAGAGCGTCTGCCTCACATGCGGAAAATCGTGGGTTCAATCCCCGGCCGGGTCATACCAAAGATTTTAAAAATGGTACTAGAAGCTTCCTCGCTTGGCGCTCAGCATTTAGAGGAGAGTTCTAGGTCTGGTCTGCCCGGTGTCAGTATAATGTGACTGGGTGGGGTATCATACCACGTGTCTGCGGCATGATACTGCAGTGTGACAGCACTTAGATACTGTCTCAAGTAGGCACCGTCGCGATATGACTGAAAAATTGTTGAAAGCGACGCTAAACACCATACAACAACAACAACATTACAAATAAATTACACCACAAGGACCAAATGTTTGAAATAATGATAAAACTAAACTATATTTATTACAAATGCAAGTTTTTTATTATTGAATATATTTTTATCACAGATCTCTATCATTTTTATTTGTTCGTATATGTCTAAGTAGTGACAACTCGAGGGATGGGGTGGGGGTCATCTCTGTGGTGAATTGGTGGAGGGACTAAAAACCTTAGAATCTAAACGCTGTAAAAGTCAACGTATCAGAAGGAACGTTTGTACACTTTCTTGGCTATGATGGTATTATTCATATTGCAAGCATAGGACAAAACAAAAGAACCAGACAACCAGCAGTATACAGTCAAACCTGTCGTAAGCTGCCAGTTAAGGGAATGAGCGAAATTGGCCTTTAATTAAATACAGGTTGTTTTTTTAATATAGGTTAATTTACTCTGAAAGCATAGAAGAAAAAAGAAAAAAAAAGAAAAAAAGAAAAAAGAAAAATTTTAAAAATGAAAATCAAAAATAAAATCCTCTCGTCATCTCCGTTTTTAAGAGAAAATTGGATGATAATCTAGCAATTAATTTTAATGGAAATGGTACAATGAATCTATTATACAAATAGTAGTTAAAGAAAATGTATCCAAACTAGAAAATAATGATTGTTAAAGTTTAACTGTAATGATATATTTTTAAAAACAAACTTACTCGGACATACGCATATGGGGCACCAGTTTACATCGAATTGTGCACAGTCCGACGTTGCTGGACAGTCCGCAGGGAAATCCGGACATATTCCTGCAGTAAAAGAAACACATGGACATGTAATACATTGGTTAACGTGTGCACATGGTGGGAGGCTATAAAACAATGTTTCATGCTAAACTAAAAAATATAACAAAATAAATGTAAAATAAATATAACTTATAACAAAATAAATGTAAAATAAATGTTACCTATAACAAAACAAATATAAAATAAATGTGAATTATAATAAAATAAATGTAAAGTATAATAAAAATAAATGTAAAGTATAACAAAATAAATGTAAAATAAATGTTACTTATAACAAAATAAATGTGAAATATAATAAAATAAATGTAAAATATAATAAAAATAAATGTAATAAAATAAATGTAAAGTATAACAAAATAAATGTAAAATAAATGTTACATATTACAAAATAAATGTTAAATATATAAAATAAATGTAAAACATAACAAAATGAATGTAAAACACAAACTTGCTAGATCAGCTGTCAACCATGGCCAAAATCGTATTTCTGTAAAATCATGCAAAATTATCAATAAAAATATGTATTATATAACCAAGGAGTTTTACAGAAATATATAACTCCTTGATAAAACTGACGTCTTAAATAGTTTTATAGTTTAAATACCCCTTAATAAACCCAAGGTTTATTTAAAACTCCGTAACTCAACATTCAATTGTCACAATTTCCCCCGCAATTGCAGTTTTGTATTAAAAGTTTATTTTTATTTAATCTTACCGTTCCAAGTGGTAGTCGGACCGCCGGCAGTTGTCGTCACGGCCGCCGGCGCTGTAGAATGATCCTGTCGTGGTGTTGTCGGTTTTGTTAGTTTGGGTGTTGTCGGCTACAAAAAGCAAGCCATTGAATTAAAGTTACACATAGTGTTTTGTTTTGAACTCCAAACTTCAACACGTATATACGGTGTTTTTTTACATGTGTATAACATATATACGGTGTATTTTACATGTGTATAACGTATGTACGGTGTATTTACATGTGTATAACGTATATACGGTGTATTTTACATGTGTATAGCGTACATACGGTGTGTTTTACATGTGTATAGCGTATATACGGTGTATTTTACATGTGTATAACGTATATACGGTGTGTTTTACATGTGTATAACGTATATACGGTGTATTTTACATGTGTATAGCGTATATACGTGTGTATAGCGTATATACGGTGTATTTTACATGTATATAACGTATATACGGTGTATTTTACATGTGTATAACGTATATACGGTGTATTTTACATGTGTATAGCGTATATACGGTGTATTTTACATGTGTATAACTTATATACGGTGTATTTTACATGTGTATAACGTATATACGGTGTATTTTACATGTGTATAGCGTATATACGGTGTATTTTACATGTGTATAGCGTATATACGGTGTATTTTACATGTGTATAGCGTATATACGGTGTATTTTACATGTGTATAACGTATATACGGTGTGTTTTACATGTGTATAATATGTGAACCTGCCTAACAATGTGCCTGCGAATATTGTCTTAAAGGGAATATATCAGGATTTTTCAAAATTATAAAATTTACTAAAAAAAATTTTTTTTTCAAATATAGCGTATATACCTATATACCTATATATACATACTGACCCCGTATTGTCAAATGGATATCTATTTAAACATGCCAAACTAATATATTAAAAACGGATTTCCTAACTTGGGCTTTGCACCTAGATTTCCACTTAAATAATATTGTTTACGGATTCAATGATTTCAATGTCCATTTGATCCCTTATACTGGTTTACTACTCCGATTTTAATATAGATTTTTCACAGTTTGGTGGAACTGACATACTTTACCATACAAAATGCATTTATAAATGAAAATGCGTTTCTAAAATCCATCTTAAAAATAATTTATTTTTATTTTTAAGAAATTTATACTTTTTCCTGGTATATTAAATAGACACCGCCGAGACATGACTGAAACAATTGTTGAAAGCGACACTACATATCGTACATCATTTTCAACTAAATGTTTTACCTCTGGGACTTAAAAAGAGGACATAATTCGCTGGGAATACGTAAAGGCACGGACATTCACGTAAAATCTTATGAAATATCGTTTTCAGTTATCTAAGCTTTCGAAAGGGAAACATCCTTGGCTTAAAGTGTAAGCCCAGTATTGATATTTGTTTTTCATTCTGTGGTAAATATAAAAAAAGATTGCATGCTTGTCATTCATAGAGAAACCCAAAATGAAATACATGTAAGTAAAACTTACATTTTACTGTTTGTCAACCTTTGTACCACCAAAATATGGTTAGAAAAGTAGGGGTCATGTAGGGGTCATGTACATAATGTAGCATATAAGATATTTTCTGCTCAGTGTGTACACTGTTGAAAAAGTGAAAGTAGACTTCTGCAATCATGTATTCATGCCCGCTTTGCAAGGTCATAAAAATTCTGTGAATTTTGCAAGAATATTTTGCTAAGATACATATACTTATTTCATACGATTTCACTTTTTTCTTCAAGAGATATACTAGTATGCAAGTTTCCTATCCTTCTATACATAAGGTCGCAGTTACCTTGGTCATTTTTGGCGTGGTCGGCTGGGTCATTCTCGGTGTGGTCGGCTGGGTCATTTTTAGGGTCGTTGGTTTCGTCATCGAAGCTTGTGAATTACTAGAAATAAAGATATGTGTGAATTATATGTAACATTATACCGTAACACGCATGGCTTGTTTTTGTGGATTTTCTACGTCTCACACCACTGTTACATTTACCATAGGACTCCATTGTAACACTTATGTCCAAAAACACAGTGAAGAAAACAAAATCTACAGCATGTGTCGGGCTCAAATTATTCACTGGTTCAAGATATGCAATTACATTTATAAAGGGAAAAAAGCATGACTATTCTTTTTTTTTAAAATCAATGCTTTTGTGAGACCAGAGACAATTTCCAGAATAATAATATGCCAGCTGTTCGTCCACGATGCGGTTCGAACGAACAATTCTGAAATGACACAGAATTGTCCAGAAAGCTGGTATCAGCAACAAACTTTCAGTGATGATTACTCAAATACTGACCATTTCACTTGTGCTAGGAAAAAATGAATCACTGTAGTATAAAGCCCTGAAAAAAAGAAAAAAAAGAGAACTTAAGTTTTATTTCTACCTCCTTCATCTGTCCGGAGTACTCAAGGGAGATAATAGTGGAGCGAGACCTTCTACGTTACATTAACGAGAGTTCTAAAAGCACTCAGCAGAGTCTATAACTCAGACCAAGGAACTGTAGAAGAAGAGGGACCAAAACACACTGCAAGTGCCCCTATTCAAGGTGTAGACAGCTGACAAAGACACGAGATTTCAAACGAAATTTCAGTTATACGAGATTTCACGAGATTATTTGAGACTTCAATAATTCCCGCTTTTAACAGCTGTCACATTGTTAGCAACTAAGCGATGTTGAAACTGTTAAAAATGTGCAATTCTCTCGGATTCCTAGCTCAAACTAATCTCAAAATCTGAAATTTTGTAATTTGCATTAAAAACAAATTAATGTAAATAATCGATAATCTGATCGATTTGACATAGTTATAGTGCGATATTAAATCGTTTAATAAAGAATCGTAAGGTTACACAGCTTATCTCGTCTTTTAACCGAGAACTTACATGATAGAGCCGAACAGTGTTTCGTATACGCATACAATTACCACCGATAATCGCTTTACTGTTTGAGCACTGTATCGTGTAGGCATGCACGTACCACCGATAATCTCATTTTTCTTTGAGCATTGTATCGTACATGCATGCAAGCATCACCGATAATCGCATTTTTAGCACTGTATCGTGCCATATACCTATCGTGACATCGAATATAGCATCGCTACCTCGATTAACACATCGTACCATATTGCTTTAGATATCGCACAATCGATAAAAATCGTAGCTTGAAAACCATCGACCACCGGCGGTACGATTTTATATTTACATGTAAACGGTATGGATTCCGTATGGAAACTTGGAACATGAAAAAAATCTGAGAAAAAATTATTTCAGTTGTGTGTTCATGTCTTGGTGCCGCTTTATTGAATCACTTGGAGGATACACAATCTGATCACCTCGGCCTTTATGCTACGCAATAGACCTCTGAAATAATAAGGCGCCATTTTGGAAATACTTTCAGTCACATGATAAAGTAAAATGGCGACCCCCTTATGCCACCTGTTTATATACATGTACGTTGAAATATAAATGTTTGTTAACCAAGACTGATATTTTAAACTTCCCTCTAAATATGACCCATGTAAAGTGTATAAATAACAAAATCGATATAACAACGCCATATATAATCAACTTAATGACGGATACATTATTTGTTACTTTCACGCGAATGAACACAGACTTGTAACACAGGCGATTCGCGTTGGTGTATTCTAGAGCTATACACGAGGTGTATTCTACGGAGGATACGGAAATACCCGATGTTTCACGATTGGGAGGATACAATGTGTCTTACCTTCCACTTCCGGAACCAGACTGATGACCGGTCCCATGCGAGGAAGAGCTCGTATTGTTAGACGTTGATGAACCAGTCTGTGACGCTGTGTGGGAACCAGTTTGCTGCTGAGAACTGCTGTGCGTGCTTGTTGACGATGAACTGCTCTGCTTCCCGGCACTGCTGCTGCTGTTTGTGGTTGAACTGGAGCTATGTGTATGTGAACTGTGTGATTGGCTATGTTTTGCCGAAGTAGTTGTTGGTTTATGGGTTGTTGTTGTTGTTGTTGTTGTTGTGGGCTTGTGGGTTGTGGGCTTGTGTGTCGTCGTTGTCGGTTTATGGGTCGTTGTTGTTGTGGGCTTATGGGTTGTGGGCTTGTGTGTCGTCGTTGTCGGTTTGTGTGTTGTTGTGGGCTTGTGGGTTCTGGGCTTGTGTGTCGGTTTTGGTGTTGTAGTCGGTTTGTGGGTTGTGGGCTTGTGTGTCGTCGTAGTCGGTTTGTGTGTTGTTGTTGTGGGCTTGTGGGTTCTGGGCTTGTGTGTCGGTTTGGGTGTTGTAGTCGGTTTGTGAGTTGCACGTTTGGTAGTCGACCTCGTGGCATGGTGGTTGTGGTGATGGTTTTGTGGCGGCTGTGCTGTAGAAGACGCAGATGTCCCGGATGTTGAACCGTTAGAACCAGCGGACTGTGAACTAGAATTGGTTGACTGTTTACCAGTTTGGGATGAGGAAGAGCTGGACGTAGACGAAGAACTAGTAGAATTACTTCCGTTGCCACCGGATTGGTGAGAACCACTTCCGCTAGTTGACGAGTTGGACCCTGAGCCATTGTGTCCGGACGTTGACGTTGTTCCGTTGTGAGTGTTGGAGGATGTTGACGTTTGATTATTTCCGTGTGTGGACGTGGAGCTGGAACTATGGCCGTTATGATGAGAACCACCATGTCCTGAACCCCCAGTTGTTGAGTTACTTCCGGAACTAGACTGTGACCCAGAATGAGAAGATGTTGACGACGACGAGTTGTGACCGCCAGTGGTTGAGGAAGAACTGTTGGATCCGCTATGCCAGCCACCAGCTGTCGTGTTACCTTCAATAACCTTGACATTATGGCTGATTTTCTTTCCATTCTGTGTAACTGTTGTATCGATTGTTCTGTTGGTCTCCACGCCGTCAGTTTTGGTTACCGTGGTAACTATCGTCGTTTTCTTGTCGTCCTCATTAGTAACAGTTGTGGTGGTTTCCGTTTCTATCAGAGGTCCTTTCTTCCAGCTAGAGGATGAGTTCGTCTGCGTGGGACCTTGACTGGTGCTCTGAGAGCTGCCGTTTGATTGGTTGTTGCTCTGAGAGTTAGTCTTGGCGCCTGAACCAGTATGCCCCGCTGTAGCAGCCTGCTTGGTAGTTGTTGTTACGGTCATTGTTGTGGTCTTTCTGGTTGTTGTGGTTGGTTGGGTAGTTGTGGTGGTTGGTTGGGTGGTTGTGGTGGTTGGTTTGGTAGTTGTTGTGGTCGGTTTTGGTGTTGTTGTTGTGGTTGTTGCTGCGGTAGTTGTCGGTCGTTTTGTTGTTGTTGTCGTGCTTGGTTCGGTGGTTGTGGGCACCTCCGTGGTGATGATGGTGGTGGCTTGTTTAGTACAGTCACATGGTTGCGTAACGATTTTAACAGCTGGTGTGGGCTGCGGTTGTGGGGTGGGTGGAGAGCTGCACATATCCGGCGGGTTTGTGGCTGAATACAAAACGTAGATTGTTGTAGTCTGATATACCTGACAATTCGACAATTCAGAGCATCAAAGGGCTATTAATATATACAACATGAACTCACATAGCACATTTATGCTCCAAGGGGATGATAATTAATGCAGGCCTACTTGTATTTTAACTAGCCATGTACTCGTATTTTACTCGTTATAGATATAACATAACTGTATTTATATTAATTTGATAGGAATTAATTGGCCATTACTTTAAAATCTGTAAAGTGTTTAATTAATTTAAATTTGTTTTAGAAAACTATTTCATAGACAGCTTTAAAGATATGTCACAGTACTAGTACTAGATTTGTGCCAGTATTGGTCACACCGGTATATTGAATGTAACCATATACTAAACAACAGTCCTTTAAAGGGAGTAAATCAGGGGGGAAACGATATGAATGTCTTAAAAATAAAATTATATTAACATGAATAAAAAGCATTTCATTATCATTATTATAAAGAATCCGAGCAGTTTTGTATGTCAAATCCATCAAAACGTGACAAAATTGATCTATAAATTGGAGTGGTAAACTTGAAACAAAATCCCCATTCTTAAAATAGACAGCTGTTAAATACTGCTTGACGACATACGAATCGTCATTCGGACTTTTTCTAAAATGAAACAGTTGTAACTACATGTAATTCTTAAAAAAACAGATCAAATTGAAATCAAAATGCAAACACGTCACTCATTTAATTCGTCACTAAATATGTTGCCATTTTAAGCTGGAAATCTATTTTAGTCTAACCAAGGCGCGAAGCTCAAGTTAGGGAAGCCCCTTTCAATTTATTATTTCCGCATGTTTAAATAGGTATTCTTTTTTGGCAATACGGGGTCACTGAGTATATATAGGCATGGGGAAAATGTTTTTAACCAATCTTAAAATTTTGAAAAGTCCTGATAAGTTCCCTTTAAAGTAATATGTCGTGTTTTGTAACAATGGCGAGTAAACATGCAGAAACACTTACATTTGGTCATACACATTTTGCACGTGTAGCATCCATGTTCGTCTAGCTCCGTACACTGACTCATGGGCTGGTACGAGGACCAGTCCGGCGTGCTAGCTGCTGCAGATAAGCATAATATATATATATATATATATATATATATATGTTCAACAAAACACGGCAATAAGGCCATAATAAATTAATTGCTAGATAATCATCCCCGCCCGCCCCGTAATTTTCATGCCGCCCGACCCTTTTTATTTTCATAAAAAAAAAAAAAATAATAATAATAATAATAAAACAAATAATAATTTTAAAATAAAATTCAAAAATAAAATCCTCCCGCCCTCCCGTTTTTAAGAAAAAATTGGATGATAATCTAGAAATTGATTTTTAATGGCAAAAATGGTAAATATATAAATAATGTTTCATGCAGTCGTGTGTGGCAAGCAAGCGAGCAGCGACTACTGAATTAGGCGGCGTGTTATTTCTGATACCTTAGACATCTCAGGCGACAGTATCGGTGTTTAGACCACCCGATTTACCTGACCTCCAAAAGATAAAAATATTGTAAAAAGAACAATATTACCCCACCCACCCATCCAACAACCCCACTGTTCATCCTCCTCCGTCTATTTTTAAAAAAAATATATATTAAAAAGGCGTAAGGCTATTCTCGGAGTTAATTTCTTTGTGTCTATACCGACACCGTACATCTAACAAATATTTTCTTGTGTCTTAACCGACACCGTACATCTAACAGTTATTTTCGTTGTGTCTATACCGTTGTGTATCAGTTATGTTCGTTGTGTCTATACCGACCTATATCAGTTAATTTCGTTGTGTCTATACCGACACTGTACATCTAACAGTTATTTTCGTTGTGTCTATACCGCTGTATATCAATTAATTTCGTTGTGTCTATACCGACACCGTAAATCCAACAGTTATATACCGTTGTGTATCAGTTAATTTCGCTGGGTCTATACCGACCTATATCAGTTAATATCGTTGTGTCTATACCGACACTGTACATCTAACAGTTATTTTCGCTGTATCTATACCGCTGTATATCAATTAATTTCGTTGTGTCTATACCGACACGGTACATCTAACAGTTATCTCGTTGTGTCTATACCGACACCATACATCTAACAGCAATTTTCTAACAGCTATCTTCTGTGACACCATCTGCCGGATGTCTACTACAGCTGGTATCTACACTATCTCCTCCGACGTCGTGTTATCTTAAGCAGTACGTAGCAAACTATTTCGTACGGGCATGTGAATCGTCAAATTGATATCAAAAGCTGAGCGGGTGTGTTGCGGGTAAGAGTAGCGACCGCTTACGCCAGAGGTTGTGGGTTCAATTCAAAGCTCGGCTCATTGTCTCTAAAAAACAATACTTAGTACTGGTTCTATCCAGGAAGCAGAGAGCTGTTCATTAAACGTTGAGCTTTCTACACAATCGAGCTTAATTAAATTAGTAAACTTGATATGTGCTGTATGTATATAAGTAGAACCTCGATTACTCGAACCACACGGGACTGGTCCAAATAGTTCGGACTTAGCGGTGTTTGAGCCAAATATTGTTTAATATCATACCAAACATGTACATGCATATGCATTACATAGAAACAGGATTTCGGCCGGGATTAGATAAGTGGTTCGAGCTATAGATGGTGTTTAGCCATCCGTGTTCGAGCCATGAAAGTTGTACTGTAGTACGAACATGACCGTGTTTTATGCCACAATCGTTCAGTACCACATCAACCGGACAAAACTGCAACATGACTTCTCATTATGGCGATTTAGTTTGGGAATGTGTTGCTACAAACAGAAAGTTTACCAAAGTCTGAGAGGTATAAATTTGAGGAAAAAAATGAGTAAAAGATATTGGTATTTAACTATAATTTGATAAAATATCTATGTTTATTAATCTGCAATGCTTGTTAAGAGAATATTACCTTTAAGGTTGAAACTGTTGAAAATAATGTTAATGATTCTCATTTTAAAGAAAACTATTCCTACAAAATATTGACATGAAGCAATTTTATTGACAATGAGCATGATAAATTACCCCATCACCAATATTATACAGGGATTTTTCTAATTTTAATTTTCAGTTTATACTCATTAAATCTTGAAAAATAAATATAATTATAAAGATAAATAAACAAAATGTAAAACTACAACAAATGTGTCACTATCATCATCAGAAGCAGCAGTAACAGTAGTAGCAACAAACTAAGCTCTTATAAAAATTAGTAACAAAATAGCAATTGATGGAATATTATTTCTTTACTCAATGCTTTTATTTGCAAAAGAAATAATCTTTGTAATCTATCGCAATTGAATTTGTGGCCAAGTTATTGTGAATAATAAATACATGTATGTGGAACACGCACCCCGCAACAAATACGCTAAAATGTACCTAAACATGTAACAGAGGGTTCAATATAAGTTAACCCACCACGTTTGTATTTCCAATGTTTTTTTTCGATATATTATTGAAAATTTGTATACGAAATCAACAGTTATTATTTTTTTTTTTTAAATATCCTAAAAGTTCTTTCTTATTTAAGTACAAATTTCAAAACCTTTTAAAACATTTTGAGAAAATACATTAAATGTCAGATACATAAAATGGCAGGTGGCGGGTTAACTGTTCCGTTCAGTATAGCAGAAATAGTCTGTTCCATATGCTGTATCCGAAATTGCTGGAAATGTTCGTATATCTATATGTGCGAGCAAACGATACATCATACAAAGTCTCGTGTTTCTTCTCGTTGAGAGCGAGAACTTGAGAGGATCAGTTGTTATACCAACGGTCTAAATACTTTACAAAGTCTCGTGTTTCTTTTCGTTGAGAGCGAGAACTTGAGAAGATCGGTAGTTATAACAACGGTCTAAATACTTTACAAAGTCTCCGACGTGTTTCTTCTCGTTGAGAGCGAGAACTTGAGAGGATCAGGTTTAACTATTTTACGAAGTTGGTGTTTCTTAAGGGCCATTTACAAATTGAAATCACAAAAAAAACAAAAAACTTTCATACCCGATATATAACTCACTCAGTTAAGGCAGAATGGTGCAAATATGGTGGCTAGTTTGCGCCATTTCAATTTGTCATTCTGGTGAGGCATAAAAATCTTGACAAAACAACAAATGATGCATTTACTGCTTTGAAATCCTCGCAGAACATTCATAAGATCCAGTGTAATAACTACATACTTAAATACTTAAAATATTTAATATGATAAAAGCAGCCAGATAATCATGATTTTAGACTGGTTCCAATAAAAATGCATATGGTTTATTTCATTCGGAACACCTCGCCGATTATCCTCATGCCGAAGGGTGTAAAGATTATTGATAATTTGCGCCATATGTCAAAATATCGGGCAGGATCTTTAATTCAAGATCATTTTGCATCTTGAAAACATTAATAAACCATCTAAGGTTACATCCAACTTACATGTTATGTATAAACAATCAGTTCTAAATAATTCAATTGCAAAAATAATTAAATTCTTTGTGTGCAATTTTATCAACATTTAGTCAGCAGATGCATCGTGGCGTTTCCTAACCTATCATATGCAAACGTCCTTGCGAAAAGTAATGATTACGATGTAACTTTTATAATGTACCATTTACGCCATGTTTCATGATTTCTGTATCAATTATTTATGGGAAGAGCCGAAACTAATGTTGTTAAGAACTTATGGTTCGACCCTATTGTACACATTACGGCAAAAAAAGTCAAACCTGTGCAAACGGTCACCTCTATTAAGTGGTCACCTCAATTAAGCGGTCACCTCTATTAAGCAGCCACTAGTCTCAAGCAGCCACATTTGCTATTTCCCGTTTCTATGCTTTCAGAGCAAATTCACCTGTATTAGGCAAAAACCTGTCTTAAAAGGCCAATTATGCCCCTTCCCTTGACTGGCTGCTTAATACAGGTTTAACAGTATGTTTAAATCATTTAAGTCCTTGACAAAAGTAAGGGTATGCAGACAAGCTATAGATTTTAATTATATATTTTTTTGTCATGTGAATATACAATTTTCCAAAAAAAAAAGTTAATCAAATTAAAATTGATTAAAAAAACCGTCAGTCATTTTAAATTGTCGTATTTGTTTAATGACTGTATACACACGTGTACTCACCCAGTATGGCAACAAACACATTTAATGTCAAACACAGAACGAGGGACGACTTTAAACACAACATAATGTCCACTGTTGTCGCTTCAATAAGATATATCGAAGTTGTACAACTCTATCAAATTCAAACGGGTTTAAATACCCTGCAGGGGCAGGTAAGTTTGGCGGTAACTGATATAGTTTAAGGGCAATCCTGATAGCATTGATACAGGGAGATACACGGACACTTTTGGAGAACACCTGCCTGTCCTGGTCTATCAGTCGTTCACCTGAGTGTCCCCAGCACAAAGGTCAATATCTAATTGCGATGTCTGCCATTCTAAAAAAAAGGAAAGAAGTTGATATATAAAATTATGCGGTTAATCGTCCCAGCGAACAGCCCCGGACAGCATGTTACAACAGCTGTTTGTTTGATCATTTTTATGCCATCGAGGGCTAATAGACGATCCGTCCGCTGTTTCTTGGGATCCTGGGATGCGTTTCACGAAATAAAAATCGCCGTAAGTATATCTGACAATTATATGTTGTTTGTTTAAATTTTGATCAGCATTTAAAATGATTGTATTTCCAGAAAATATATCACTTTCTACATGGTTTAAGCAATTTTAGATTCATTTCGATGATATTAAAAATACTATGAATAAGTGTTGATTTACGTTTACGATGATTTTTGTCGTAATGTTTTTTTATGAAACACACCCCTGAAAAGTTAATCAATACACGAGCACACCCATCTCAACAAATAACTGATAACTTTCCCACTTGAATCAGCGGTGAGAGACAAATAATAATGAGACGCAATATCGTATTTTAAAAAAAGGGAAGTTTTTTCAATATAATCAACTATCCAGCTGTATAAGTCCAATCAGTCGGGACCATTGTACATACAGAAAAATGACATGTTTTAAGGAAGGTAAAGCTGTAATCAATATTTTGTCCATTCAATATTTACAAATATAATTAATGTGATGTCAAATATATATTTTATTATAAAATACGATAGCAGTAAATAATTTCTTCGGTACAATAAAATCAATGTTTCATTCTGTTGAGGATGACCGTGTGTTGTCCCTGTTAACAGAAATCCCCTCAGTCATGACAGTGTATAATACGGAGGATACGGAAATACCCGATGTTTCACGATTGGACATATACAACTTATTTGCCGTTAGTCTTTATTTCAATTAACACTAATTTAGTATTTAGTAATTTAACTAAGGCCATTATAAATTATTTGCTAGATTATCATCAAAATTTTTCTTAAAAACGGGGAGGGCGGGAGGATTTTTATTTTTTAATTTCATTTTTAATTTTTTTGATGTTTTTTCATTAAAAAAATAAATAAAAAATTGTTAATTTTTTTAATGAAAATAAAAAGGGTCGGGGCGGCATGAAATATAGGGCGCGGGGGATGATAATCTAGCAATTAATTTATATTGATCTAAAGCTCGATTGCAAAGAACGCTCAAAGCTTAGGCAAACGGCTCTCGAGTCAGCTTCCTGGGTAGGACGAGTAGTGAGTGCTGTATTTTTTATCGGGTCGAGCTCGGGATCGATCACACAACCCCTGGTTGGAAGGGCCAACACTCTGTACACTTTACTACCGCCCAGCTTTTAGTATTTCGATATTCAGCTAATGTAACTCTTCAATATTTGGGATATCTAATGTAATTGAATAACGAAAAACGAATATCGAATTAATTTTTGTCTACCCTCGGGATAACAGCAAAACTGCCACTCTCAACAGAATATAATATGTAAATACATGTATGTACTTTTCACAAATAACAGTTATTTTCAATTTGGCAAATCAACTTTAAAAATCATTTTTGCTAACATATGCAAAAGAATAAATTTTACATTTTGGTAAATTAATAAAACAGACATCCCGCACACATCCGAACATTGAGTGGTTAAGCATGATCGGATGGTAGTGCGTGCGTGCGTGCGTGAGTAAATGCGTGCGTGCGTACATGCGTGAGTGAAGGTGTGTGTGCATGCGTACGTGCGTGCGTGCGTATGCTTGCTTTAGTTCAGGTTTATATCAAGGAAGAAGTTGTAAGAACTTGTTTCACAATCGATGTAAACATTATTATTACTTTATTATTATTATTATTATTATTTTCTTCTTCATCTTCTTCTTTTTCTTCTTCTTCTTCTTATTATTATTATATTCTTCTTCATCTTCATCTTCTTATTATTATTTTATTATTATTATTATTATTATTATTATTAATAATAATATTATTATTATCATTATTATTATTATTATTATTATTATTATTATTATTATTATTATTATTATTATTATTATTATTATTATTATTATTATTATTATTATTATTATTATTATAAACACTGTGTCCATTTGTTTCAGATTCAACTAAAAGCGCCTGGATGTAATTGTCTGTTGATGTCAACAAAAATGTAATAAACGGTTATGCACCTGCAGACTAGTTGACCTCCTTGTAACCCCATAGTAGAGATATCTGGCGACAACAGAGAATGTCAGGCTGATTGCAGGGATGAACACTGGGGAAGTTGTCGTAACTATATCAGCTCAACATTGATATAACGATAAGGCGACAAACAATGTCGACTGTACTTTAACTTTTAAAAACAAATGTTTTGAACGGAAGATAACGCCAAATTTCAACTGAGTACATGTTATATGTGCCATATCGTGTTATATTGACAGAGGATTATGGAATCTGAGTACAACCATTGTTCTTCCGCAAATAACTGGGGCAAACTTTCTCACTGAATTAAGCTTAATTGGCCTAGCCGGGGTTTAACCAACGACCTTAGCAGTGAAAATGCATGCCGCTTTGTGCCATTTTTAGTTTAAGATAGCCCTATTTGGTCAGACCAGCAATTTTAGTAATAATTAGTGCTAAACGTCATTTGGCTGACAGTTTGACGTCATTTTACTGACTCCGGGCGGAGCTACTATTAAAGTTGAGATGATTGACGTTTTAAAGTTGATGTTTGCTAAGGCCGTTTCTAAACATAGCTCGCGCGGCTTTGTAGTTTGCACATGACTCGTTCAGAAATGAACCAAGGGCAACGTCTGTTCAATGCTATTCACGCTTGCGCAGTGATGACGAACTTCTTAATAATTAAGAACGAACTTAATGATTAAATTATTTTGTTGGCTGTTTTAACAGATAGGAGCGACACAATTTTGAAAATTGAAGCGATTCCATTGGCTGTCAAATGAAGTTAAAAACTAAGTACATGTAAACTATCCGTTGTTTTAGAATTTTACAAATTTGTACTTTTAAGAAAATAAGCTGCGATGTAGACACTAGTACTCGCGCCACTATTATCTCCCTTGAATACTCCAGACCTACAGATGAAGGAGGTAGTATAAACATAAAGTTCCCTTTTTCTTCTTTTTTCAGGATTTTCCATTGCAGTGATTTATTCATTCTTATGACGTATTAAGTGGTCAATATTTTAGAAATCACCACTGAAAATTTGATGCTGATACCAGATTTCTAGACAGTTCTGTGTAATTTTACATTTGATGAGTGGAATGGTATTGGTGATAAATTTTTGGCATATCATTTCTCTGGAAATTGACAGGTCCTACAAAACGTTTAAATTTAAAAAACAACAACCCAGTCAACATATATATTTTTGTTTATACTTGCAGATCTTGAACCAGTCAAGAATTTGAGCCCAGACCCATGCTGCAGATTCGGATTTTTCAAAGTGTTGTTGACAATAATGTTACAATGGAGCCCTATGGGATATTTAATTATTGTGGTATGAGACGACTAGCTCCGACTACCGTGACAAAATAGAAAATAAAAACACTCATCGTTGATAAAAGAGATAAAGCAAAGTAAATACGATCCAAAGTTTCTGCAACTTCTATCCACGTTAAATTTTCATTGTCATGCATAGCGTCTGTCTTTCCAGAGTTGAGACCAGTATCGCCGTCTGTAAAGTCACAGACGTCACAGACGTCACAGACGCTGTTTCCATTTACCTTCATATCAACCACTTTGCTTGCGGCCCGTGTACCAGTCAGACGACATGCTGTCTTCGCAGACGTCTTTCTTTTCAACGCTAAAGTAATGTTTTTAAGAAGTTGTGGTACAACAATTTTGTCGTCTGCTCGTTTTGACAGACGTACAATCAGCACGCTCCAAAGCACTCCGATTGTGCTCGTGATGTTTCCCGCCAGCATCACATAGGAACTCTGGGATATCTTTATAGAATTCCGCGGTAACTCGTCAAGGAGGGCGCCGCTCATGACTGCGAACGATAAATACACGGACGCGGCAAAAGATAACCGCTCCCCAGAATCCACGGGCACATAGCTCGAAACAACACTCAGAGACAGCAGAAGAAACAAGGGTAGAAACCCATGTAGCAGAAGAAATGTTGGTCTCCGTTTTAAGGTGAATTTGCAAACGACTGAAGATATAACTATGGGCGTGTCGTCTGATGTTATATTATGCACGTGCACACTCGTGCTTTCAAGTAGCCATTCAGGGTTTTCCGACATCTCCTGCACGTATACTGTATCGCTCCTTAAGTTCAAAATCACGTCAGTTATGTCATATCCGTCGCTTATTACCACAAGTATGCATTCGTGTGAATCGAATGGGAACCAGGATGTGTCTATGTGACACTTTGTCTCGATAATACCGGACAAAACCATGGAAACCATGCCCTGATTATGTACCCAGGTAGACGATAATAAGAAGGATTGGCCGTTTCTTGATTTTCCGCTAACAACAAGAAGGTCCGGGTCCCAGTAAAAGTCGTCTGGTAACTTCATCTCGGTGATACCGCCAAATTCTGTAACGTTCCATACGAGAAGTTCATCCAACCATGTAGTCTGCATGTAACAGCTTACCACCGTGTTCCCTGTAGCGATGTCCAGGTCCTCTAGTTCCGACAAACTTATTGAAAAGTCAACCTAGCAAAAGTAGATAAAACTTGTGACAACAGCATTGGTGTTCTTTGGTGAATTTAGCAACATAATGTGCACTTACTCGACCCTTTTTATTTTCATAAAATTAAAAATGAATATTTAAAAAAAAATAAAAGTAAAAAATAAAATCTTCCCGCTCTCACCGTTTTTAAGAAACAATTAGATGATAATCTAGCAATTATTGTATAATTACCTCAAAAAGAAGTTTTTTAATTCACTACTCAATATAATGTTCAACTGACACGTATGTATTTTACTTTTCGTAAATAAAATGTTTTAAAAATGGCTGAAAGTTTTCATCGTTTTACCTGCGTGGAGATACTCTGATTTACAGACGGTCGAAGATGTTTGTTGTACCTCGAGTCATCAAATAGATATCTAAACAATCGGTCGGTTTCGTGAATAGTATGGCAGCTGCTCCGCTGTAACGCACATAAGCATAAAATCAAACACAAGCCGAACATTATTTTTTAGAGTCACAGAAACGTTAGCAGTCAAGCAGCAGACGACATTACCTCTTGTTTGTGTTGTGTCATGTCGCCACAGACGGCTGAATGGAATCTCAATACACGTTATTTCGCGTGTTAGTCATCTGCGGCTCGTCCTGGGGTGTAACATGTAACATTTAAGGTCTCACTTCACAGTTGGATTTTGTTTTTTGTTCTATATAAAATAAGATCTAGGATTTCCACGGTAAAAACAAATCCACATAGAAGTTGTTTTTTTTCTTCAAAGCAGAAATGTATTCCCATATAAAAGTGCACAAATAACTGGTAGGTTGACCAGCTTGTTTTTTTTTTTAAAAGGGTGCAGTGACACCCTGAGATTTTGTTACGCTCCAAAAGTCCTAATTTGGTTTTGAAATATTTTTTAAATGGTTCATAGTGGTTGTGATTTCTTGCTGCCGATGAGCAGAGCAAAAGTTGGCATAGCATATACTGCAATAAGACATCACTGGTGTTAAAAAAGTGACTTTTATTGGATTTCAACATATGTATGTACTTGTGAGCATTTAAAGACTTCTTGTTTTAAAAATTCTTAGGGTGTCACTGCACCATCTTTGAAAAAAACAAGTTGATCACCCTACCAGTTATTGTGTACAATTCTTTTTTTTAAAAAAAAGATGTTTGGATTTGTAACCTTGGAAACCGTAGACCTTACTTTATAAAAAACAAAGAACACAGAAGAAATGGCCTAGCGATGTTCCGATTGCTTATATAGTCTGTTCTAGTTCTACCCAGCGACTTCGGTGGGGTTTTATTTTCGAACATTTACGGAAATGGCCGAACGATGTTCCGATTGCTTATATGGTCTGTTCTATTTCTACCAAGCGACTTCGGGTGGGGATTTATTTTCGAACGTTTACGGAAATGGCCGAGCGATGTTACGATTGCTTATATGGTCTGTTCTAGTTCTACCCAGCGACTTCGGGTAGAGTTTTATTATCGAACGTTTACGGAAACGGCCGAGCGCTGTCCCGATTGCTTATATGGTCTGTTCTAGTTCTACCCAGCGACTCCGGGTGAAGTTTTATTTTCGAACGTTTACGGAAACGGCCCAGCGCTGTCCCGATTGCTTATATGGTCTGTTCAACTTCTACCAAGCGACTTCGGGTTTGGTTTTATTTTCGAACGTTTACGGAAATGGCCGAGCGATGTTCCGATGGCTTATATGGTCTGTTATAGTTCTACCCAGCGGCTTCGGACGTTGATGGAAATGGCCGAGCGATGTTCCGATTGCTTATGTGGTCTATTCTAGTTCTAACAAGCGACTTCGGGTGGGGTTTTATTTTCGAACATTTACGGAAATGGCCGAGCGATGTTCCGATTGCTTATATGGTCTGGTCTAGTTCTACCCAGCGGCTTCGGACGTTTACGGAAATGGCCGAGCGGTGTTCCAATTGCTTATATGGTTTGATTTGTTCTACCCATCGACTTCCGGAGGGTTTCATTCTTGTATGTCTGTTGTACAATGACATTCACAAACTGTGAATTGAATACAGAAATAAACGTCTAAACGATGCTGTTTTTGTATGCAGAAACTTCATCGATCGTCGGCAGATTCCGTCATCTTTCGGTATTAAGCACTGAAACATCGGAGTAGTAGTCCGGCAGATAATCCAGGTATTTTCACTGAACCTTGCATGAGAGTGTATTGTATTTTTTTTTTTAAATGGTAGGTCTATATATAGTTCTTTGATTTTACGTCAGATGACATTTTGTCATCATTGAGCATTTTGAAATAAACAAGATGGCATCCAAAATGGCCCCCAATTTGTTCGAAATGTAATATTTGAATGATAATTACTATTAGGTATGACATTATTTATACTAAAGGACATTTTTATGTGTTTAATGTTAAAATGACAAACTGAGATGATATTTTGTCATTTTTGGACATTTTGAAACAAACAAGATAGTGCCCAAAATCGCCCTAAATTTGCTTGAAATGCAAAATTTAAATGAAAATTACTATAGGTAATTATTCATACATGAGAATGAATAGTAATATTTTTTGCTAAAATGATAGTCTATAATAATATATAGTGCTTTGGTTTTATGTTGGATGATGACATTTTGTCATTATTGAGCATTTTGAAATAAACAAGATGGCGTCCACAATGGCCGCCAATTTGCTCGAAATGTAATATTTGAATGAGAATTTCTATTAGGTATGACATTTTTTTATACTAAAGGACATTTTTATGTGTTTAATGTTAAAATGACAAACTGAGATGATATTTTGTCATTATTGGACATTTTGAAACAAACAAGATAGTGCCCAAAATCGCCCTAAATTTGCTTGAAATGCAATATTTAAATGGAAACTACTATAGGTCATTATTCATACATGAGAATGTATAGTAATATTTTTTGCCAAATTGATAGTCTATAATAAAATATATGGCTGCCAATTTGCTCGAAATGCAATATTTAAATGTGAATTTCTATTAGGTATACAATTATTTACACACGATAGTGTATAGTAATATTTTATTGCTAAAATGATAGTCTATATATAGTTCTTTGATTTTTATGTTGGATGACATTTTGTCATCATTGAGTATTTTAAAAAGAACAAGATGGCGTTCAAAATTGTCACCAATTTGCTCGAAAAGCAATATTCAGATAAGAGATATATACAACATATAAATATATACATAAAAATTCCATACCAAAGGATAATTTTAATGTGTTTGATATTTAAGTGACAGACTGGGAAGACGTTGTGTCATTGAACATTTTGAACTTAACAAGATGACGCGGCGTCCAAAATCGCTTCCAACTTTCTAGAAATGCAATATCAAGATGGAAATTACTATTAGTATAAACTATATATAAGCTTGATGTGTTTGGTGTTTAGGTGACAAACACATTTGCAATTAAAAGCACATGGCCTTTAATATGACCACATTTTTCCTTAACAAATTTGATTTGTTTGAATATCTAGCGTAATTTTAATGCCATCGGATGTTAACATTTGATCATCTTCAATTATTCTGCAGGAGAAAATGCTAACTTTGTTGGAACTGCCTTAGGAAAGTGCTTGGGTATCAATATTTGGTTGGTCAGAATCCAATGCATGTTTCCATATATATGCCTGTCTGTGAGCTCTTTTTGCATTTCCAGCAAAATTTCAGAATCTGTTGTTAGTGGTAAAGTATTTAAAATAAACTTAAAAAATTGTTATACAATTAACATCGCCTACAAAATTTAGTGACTACTGAAGCCTCATATTTTTAAGACTATTCCTTTTCAGAAACCACAATACCTTGTCACGTTATTGCAACCAGACAGCCCACTGTCGTTATATTTATGTATACAGTTCCTTAGCATGTGATCCCTTTGGTACAGATTTATTAGGGTTTCCTGAATATAATGATGAAGTTAAAGTACAAATACATCAGTATCATTTGAAATTGCTGTTATACCTCTGTTTAGTTTATGTGCTGCTATGATCACCTGTGCAAGATATTAAGATCTGTCTCCTCGTGTGTAATTTTAATGTCATCCGTTCCAATAACAATATATTTATTGACCTCAATTGGTGTGTCATTTTCTCCAAGACATGTTACAACAAGATTATGAACGTGTGTATGTCTTTCACGGAACTACTTGATTGCCATCAGTTGGCATCATTTCAGTTATTGTTAAAATTATTTTCTGAGCTGGAATTGGCATATTAAGGTTGAGTTGTTAAGGTGTATCCTGCATGCCGTGTTTTCTCTACATGAGCATGTGATACATTTTGTGCTGAATGGCAAATATCTGTCGAAAACTAGGTAAACATCTTAGTTTCTATGTATTATACCTTAAAGTTCTCAAAATAATATTTCCAAAGGCATCTATTGGCCATTACAGAACAGCAGACTTGTTTATAAATATGCTTAGTTGTCTGTTAGTTGATTTGAGTTATGTCGCTCCAATACTTCTGTCTGCAATAATGTCGTTGATTTTGCAATTCTAAGATCTCCTGTATCTGTAAACAATGATGTCAGTACAGGTTTGTAATATCTATATAACGTGAACTTGTCGGCAATCATTATCTTGAGTATATCAGAGTACTATAAAATTTAGCATCTCCTGCCTTTATTTGTCTCTTTGACACAGCCTATGTCTCTACAGTTTATCATTTGATGGAAATTGGTGTCAGGCGAATTTCTTTCATATTTGGTTACTTCCATGGGCAATTGCTTTATCAGCATTTACTTCTGTGGAGCTATTTAACCTCTGAAGATAGTAACATAATTGAATATGGGTGTTTAGTTAAGTCGCGTTGTTCAATACATGTTTATAATCTTGATTGGATAGGGTTTTGCATTAATCATCATTGGGACTCATACTTGACAAAATATCTTCAACTCTACTGCAAACATGCAAACTCAGTCTCCATATTTCCAATCATTCTGACTTCAGAATAATCCCAAGTATTCCCCTCTTGTCATGCCTATATCTCACAAACGTGGTTTCATAAGCAATATCACTCTTCATAAAATTATGAAAGTACTTTCCATGGATCTGACGTTGTATATTCCATACAATGCGTAATTTATATGGCTAGCTGCGAAAAAATATTGCATCATAAGCTTAACTGCTACCAAATGCAAAGGCCAGTCAGCTTTTCTCTCAGCTCTGATGTACGTTATCATTATAAATAATGTTTTATTACATCATCTATCCATTTCTTCATGGTTTTACTTCTCTCAGCGAAATTGTTTAGATCAGTTTCCACCTCTTAGTATTAAATGTTTCACATAAACAACTCCACTGATTAAATAATGATGTGACATTCTCAGGGAACTTCTTTCAATCCAACATGTTCGCTACTCAACCAAATTATAGCATGTAAATTATTATGAAAACTGTCTACATATCATTAACATGAACATTACGTTTACCTTTTTTTCTATTCCACGTGAAAGTTAATTACTAATTACAAATTATTTAGTAAAACAATACAGAGATAGACTGCACCAAGGTATTACAACAGCTGTATATATACCTATATCGTTGTTGTGGGAAATTTGGACAATTTCCGACATTATTTAAGAATATTTCATTCGCATATATTGTCAAGTGTGTAAGTTTCATATTTTAGATGGTAGTGACATATTTACTAAATACAATTTATTAATCAAAAACATATTATTTGCACTAATAATACTAAAATGTGCGGAACACAGTATTTTCAATTCATTTGTCGCCATATTGGCGGCCATCTTGAATATTTCAAAATGCTCGTTGATGACAAGATGCCATCAAGCTGATTTTGCATAAACAATGCCTAAAC
This sequence comes from Panopea generosa, assembly GCA_029582155.1. Taxonomy (NCBI): domain Eukaryota; kingdom Metazoa; phylum Mollusca; class Bivalvia; order Adapedonta; family Hiatellidae; genus Panopea; species Panopea generosa. Next base: position 4,264,176 of record CM055912.1, on the reverse strand, counting down.
TACCAAAATCACCAAAAAAAAATACTATACACTTTCATGCAAGGTTCAGTGCTGTATCTGCCGGACTATAGTATAAATTCAGATTTACAATGATCGCTGTATGCAAGGAATTATATAGAGAAGGAAAGGCAACTGATTGAGAATTTGTGAACGCTCGCGTCAGGAGATGCATGTTTCCTATCCTTCTATACAAGTCCACAAGTCCTTTCTGTATCTAAATCATTATTATCATATATCTTACTAACTTTTTTAAACGATGTGAGAGACGTTTTGCTATTACAAGAATCTTCCAATATGCGAGACGCCGACAGAAATGACAGGAGACGTACGTAATCAAGAAACCTGAGCAAAAATTACGTTTGTCCGTTAATTTGAAATTAAAAACACGTGGTGCGGATGTCCAGACGCTTATATGTGGTAACACTTCCACGACCTGTGGTATAGAACAACTCCTTTATCTAATTCTAGCGGCTACGTTGTTTTCTCCTTGGTTACTTTTTGATCTGCCACATAAAGGTACCATTTAAGTCCAATTAATACACCTCCCCGCTATCGTTCGATCACTGGATGGTTCAATTAAACAAACATGTCTGCGGAGATTCCACACACGTGGGACATAATTGACAATGCAACTCGGCGGCAGATACATTTAATCTTTTAACACATGTCCATCAATCAATTGTAGTTAACAGCACTATTGTATTATAAATAATATGTATTGTAATATCACATTAACTAAAAGTCAGGATTGAGGACATAGATTTTTTTTATTGCGCATGCGTGCCTTCCCAGGGCTTTTTCACCTTATTAAAATGAGGCCGAAATTCGGTGGCGTCCCAACTAAAAAATCAGGTGTTTTTTCCTAATTGAAGCAAAAAAAAAATCCCATATTGATTTTTTCTTACATTAGACGATAGAAACAACAATTGGATATGATGTATTATTGTAATATCTGATATTTATTGGTTAGAACAAAAATTTCTATATAATACCTTGGTTAGAACAAGATCTTAACAGTGTTACGATTTTTTTTTCAATTTGCTAAATCCTTAAAAATATTTCCAACTTCCCCTCAATCGCATTGTTTTTTTCCCAATCTCAAAGGCTGGAACCTCTAACGAATTTCCAGAAAAAAAGGATCGGGTAACGGTAGGCCATTAACTGCTAGATTATCATCCAATTTTTTCTTTAAAACGGGGAGGTCGGGGTGATTTTATTTTTATTTTAAAAATTGTTGATGTTATTAAACTTAAATTTTTTTTTTTTTTTTTTTGTGAAAATAAAAATGGTCGAGCGGCATGAACATTACAGAGCGGGCGGGGAAGAAAATCTAGCATTTAATTTATTGTTGCCTTATGTATCACCGACCCCTCCCCAACCCGAACACACACTAAATAACTGTTTAATTTATTAAAACGGATCAATTATCCATTCGTCAGATGTGATGGTTTGGTTTTGACTAGGCGCGTAGCGTGGCATACTCAGTTACTCTGCTGAGTAACATTTCAAATCAAAGTTTAATGAAACAAAGACAATAGACTAGATATAGGGACAATACCACAAATGTGTTCTAGTCCAATGAAGCTTTAACTTTTTAAAAGTCATCAGAAGCCACCATTTTAACTTCTATTTCTAAAAAAATCCCAGTTGAAGTATCCACACCACCACCAGTGGGATTCCGCCTCATACATTTTCCTTGAGTCACGTCCAAATGTCTCACGCTACGCCCCTGACAAATGTGCACGCTACACCCCTGACAAATGTGTCACGCTACGCCCCTGATAAAGGTGTCACGCTACGCTCCTGATAAAGGTGTGTGTCCATTTAAGATGTTAATTTTGAGAGTGACCGATATGGAATATTGCTAACAGAGGGGATGCATGCAGTATAAAAGGCTAGGAACAGTAACTCATATAATGCAATCGTACATACTCGGCCAATTCCGTCATCCTTCGGTATTAGGATAAATGGCGAGGTAGTCTGTATGTCATATAATGGTGATAGTGTGTCACATTTCATTTTTGGAAACATTTGTAAATACGCTTGGAGAACAAAGAACAATTTCAAGTACATTTAGGTCACACGGAAACAATGGAAAATATTTGTGAGGAACAAAGGAAAATCGGGTCATATTTTCATAAAATAGTGGAAAATCAGGTCATATTTTTAGAAAATCGAGTCATATGTTAAGGTAACAGTGGAAAATCGGGTCATATTATTTAGTAAACAGTGTAAAATTGGCTCATATTTTCAGGAAACAGAGGACAATCGGGTAATATTTATATAAAATCAAGTCATTTTTTTTCAGGAAACAGTGGAAAAATCGGGTCATATTTTTAAAAAATCGAGTCATATTTTCAGGAAATAGTAGAAAATTGGGTCATATTAAGACAACTGTGGAAAATCGGGTCACATTATTTAGTAAACAGTGTAAAATTGGGTCATATTTTCAGGAAACAGTGGAAAATCAGGTCATATTTTCAGGAAACAGTAGAAAATCGGGTCATACTGTTTAGTAAACAGTGTAAAATTGGCTCATATTTTCAGGAAACAGTGGAAAATCGGGTCATAGTTTTAGAAAATCGAGTCATATTTTCAGGAAGTATTTAAAAATCGAGTCATACTTTCAGGTTATCTTATGTAACCTGTAATGTTTTAATGGCATTAAACTCCATTAAAAGCAAAACAATACATATAAAAAAACAGTTACAGTGTCAAATGTCACTTTACGACTGCATTGAAATTTTCCTTAACATTGCAGATGCAAAAAATACTTTTTTCTATATGGAAAAAATACTGTTTAAGATTGTAAGTCTCTTATTGTGTGTATATTCTCTAATTTTGAGTAAACAAATTGTCAAACTGCATTAAAGGTCATCATGGTGATTCTAACATTGTGTAAGGATCTTAAAGAGGCTTGAAAATAGATCAAACGACTCAAAATAGAAAAAAAAAGTATTAGAATTTTAATTCAATTTTCGAATAGCATATGGAAAAAATCAATAACCTGATAAGGGTTTCCTAACTTGGACAACGTGCCTAGGTTAGACTAAAATAGATTTCCTGCTTATTTTGTGACGTATTAAATGAGTCACGTGGTTTCATTTTGATTTAAATTTGATCCGTTATACAGATTTACACGTAGTAAAAATAGTCTCATCATAGAAAGATTCCGAATAACGAAGCGATGGTCATCTAGCAGTATTTAAGAATTATCTATTTTTAGAATGGGGATTTTCCTTTAAATAGATATTTTGTCACATTTTGGTAGATGTGACGTACTGAGCCATTCAGATTTTATTTATTAATGGTAATGAGATGTATTTTAATCATTTTAAAAATAATTTTATTTTTTAAGACAATCATAGCGATTTTTTCCTGATATACTCCTTTAACTTAATTTTTGGAGAAATAACATTATATTCATCATAAACATCATTTGAAGATATGAAAAAAAAATCTGGACCCAACATGTCGCATTTGGGCCTAGGTCAGGTTTGGGCCTATTTCAAGACCCAAACGGTCGCTACAGGTTGGCACTTGGCAACATGCACCTACTTTCAGGCCAATTACAAACAAGAGAGATGCTATTTTTTTTATTTTGCTGTAAGCGTGTTTGGCCGTGTTTAGATTAAGAACTGAAAGTTTTTATGTATACTTTCCTGATTTACAGGAGACGCAAATTCGCTTTTTTGAACTTATTTTGTTGAAAAGTTAATAAAGCAAAAGAACATATTATATTTAATTTATTTTATTCACATAGGTCGCACCATCATCTTTGCAGACGCTAATGCTACACAATATGCATGAGAATTCCAAGACATGGAACGGCACTTGTAGTTGCCAGGTATGTCGTATGGGCACGTGAGGCACGAGTCATAGCACGTGTGGAACCACCATCCGCCCTGGAGATAATGGGCACAGTTAGTATCTTTGTTACTGTCATGGTCGACATCTCGTGTGGTGAAACCGAATCCATTGTGTCCGGAAAGCGAGTCACCTGTCGTATAGAAATTAGTTCAGGGAACATCGTTAATATTTCATCGAGTGATTGAATATTGATTAAATATTTAGCGTCATTTTTATGCCATCGATGGCTAACAGACGATCAGTTAACCTAACAACTGTTTCGTGGGTCCTGAAAGGTTAAACAATACTCCAGCAAAACCCCATCTCCGCAAGTAGCTGATAACTTTCCCACTTAAATTAGCGGTGAGAAAAGAATGATAACGAGACACAATGTCGTATATCAATCATCATGGAGACTCTTGCCGGGCGGGGATTTGAACTCACGACCCCTGGATTGACTGATAGTCAGACGCGTTACCGACTGACCTAATCAGGCCCGGCCCCATCGAGTGATCACCTAAGTGGTATATTCACAAATTATGATAAAAGTAGTGATGATGATGACTTTATTTATCGTCGCCACCGGTTTCCCATATGGGCGAAGCCTCCAGAAGTGTATTAGTATTTTTAGGCTTGGCCCGATTAGGTCAGGCGAGATGCAAATGATCTGTAAACGGCGCCTGGAACCGCTCGGTCACAAAGGATTCGAACCTACGACCTTGGCGGTGAGAGGTAAGTGATCTGTAAACGGCGCCTTGGACCGCTCGGTCAAGTAGGACTCCTTATTCTTTTATGGCATGTTTTTACCTTTCTTATTCAATTGTTAGCATGTGCTTGCCACATATAAACCAAATCATAAAAATGCATAAAAACATGAAAATATCATTTTGTTTGTATCACTTGCATGATTACCTGCCGTGCCGGTGGAGTTCCCAACATGCAGCTTAAATTCTGGGGCAGGTCCAATGCTAAAGTCGTTATAAACTTCGTAAAACATTTGTCCCGTTTGGTCCGTCATCTCAACACGTAACTGATACTTCCGACCATCTGATGTTAGAGAGTGCATGTCCTCTAATCCTACAATAGCCGGTCATAATGATCAATTGATTGACTGATTGAATATTTAGCATTATTTTATGCCACCGAGGGCTAACAGACGATTAATTAACCAAAACACTGTTTCCTGGGATCCTGGTTAGCCGGTACTCAAGCACACCCCATCACCACAAGCAACTGATAAATTTGCCACTTGAATCAGGGGTGAGAGACGAATTATAACAAGCCACAATGTCGTATATTAAACATCCCTGGAATGACAGTCAGATGCGATAACGACTGAGCTAATCGGACCTGGCGGTAATAATAAATTAAGCATTTGTTTTTATAAAATTGCTTTTGTTTCAAAAGTAATTCATCGATGCCCGGTTCCTTGCATTTATTCTCTATCTAAATCTCATCAGTTATAGTATAAAACATCATATAAAACAAATCCTTACATCTAACAAATAACAATGCCATTCTCTATAAAGAATTCTAAGAGACTATGTTTTTAACATTTTATCACACATCCGTTTATATATGCATAATATTAAACATAAACTTTTTAACAATACAAGTGTTAACGACTATATACACCGTAAAAAAATGAGAGGCCGGTGCTAATCTTGACATGTTGTCTAAACCGTTATTAAAAAGATTGATTGATTATTTAGCGTCATTTTTATGCCATCGAGGGCTAACAGACGATCAGTTAACCTAACCACTGTTTCCTGGGATCCTGAATGGTTAACCAGTGCTCGAGCACATCGCATCTCCGCAAGTAACTGATCACTTTCCCATTTGAATCAGCGGTGAGAGACGAATGATAATGAGACACAATGTCGTATACCAATCATCACGGAGACTGTTACACTTACTGAAAGTGTATGTGATTACAAAGTGAGGAAAAAAGAGCTGCTAACGCAACCGCTTTTCAAAGCTTAAAAAAATATTTAAAAAATCGAATATCAGATCTACAGCGAACTAATTAGCACCGACTTCTCATCACAGTATTAAAACGATTGATATATCTAAATGAATGATAACATCATTTATTACGATTTTGTCATATCCTTGCATTTGTGCAAATATGGTTAAATTTTTACTGTAAAAAAATATGCACAGTGACTAAATTACAGAGAATGCTAAGTAAAGATGACCAAAATGTTGACTATTTCCAAGTATTAATTATTTAGTTGTTTACTTCTGAATTTAAATTATTTCGGGTTGAATAATTAACTAAATATGTTGTTTTTTTTAGAAATATTTTAACAAAAATATATTACGGTTGAAGAATGTCAACACACATGTAAATTAATATCTAGATGTCTTCCGATGAGATAACTTTGTTTGTTTGTTGTTTTTTGTTTTTCATAGGGCAAATACTTTGTAATTATTCTTAGTATGGAAGACAGCTACTATAACCATTTGGTATTTCTGAATATTCTATTCTATTCTACATTCGGTATTTTTGAATATTCTATTCCATTCTATAATATTCTATTCTACATTTGGTATTTCTGAATATTCTATTCTATTCTATTCTACATTTGGTATTTCTGAATATTCTATTCTATTCAACATTTGGTATTTCTGAATATTCTATTCTATTCTACATTTGGTATTTCTGAATATTCTATTTTACATTTGGTTTTTCTGAATATTATATTCTATTCTATTCTATTCTAAATTTGGTATCTCTGAATATTCTATTCTATTCAACATTTGGTATTTCTGAATATTCTATTCTATTCTACATTTGGTATTTCTGAATATTCTATTTTACATTTGGTTTTTCTGAATATTATATTCTATTCTATTCTATTCTATTCTAAATTTGGTATCTCTGAATATTCTATTCTATTCAACATTTGGTATCTCTGAATATTCTATTCTATTCTACATTTGGTATTTTTGAATATACTATTCTATTGTACATTTGGTTTTTATGAATACTCTATTCTATTCTGCATTTGGTATTTATAAATATTCTATTCTATTCTATAATGATTGAACCGTTTCTATGCTTACCCATCCAATAATTTTTCCTGACGTCACCAAAACCCAGCGCATAATCCGTGGAGTCTTTGTTGTTGAAATCAACAGTCCCAGAGTCCCTGTTCAGGAGAATCTAGTAGAGAAAGACATATAATAAAATAAACATAAAGCAAAGGTCACGGCACCAAACACCAAAAACAAAATTTATATGCATAAAAATAATAATGATAATGATAGTAATAATAATAATAATAATAATGATAATAATAATAATAATAATAATAATAATAATAATAATAATAATAATAATAATATTAATAATAATAATAATGATAATATTATTAATAATAATAATAATGATAATATTATGGTAATAATTATAATAATAATGATAATATTAATAATAATAATAATAATATTAATGATAATAATAATGAAAACATTATGGTCATAATAATAATAATAATATTAATGATAGTTATGATAATAATAATATTAATAATAATAATAATAATTATGTATTTATGCAATGACCCTTGCAATGTAAATGTAACTGTTGTTTTATGTGAATTTAAACAGAGATTAACAATCTGATCACCTCGGCCTTTATGCTACGCAATATTATACGGAAGATACGGATATACCCGATGTTTCACGATTGAGGGATTAATAGATGAGTTTATACAAACGTGGACTGCACTTCTGTTACTCACGGAGATAGGTGTGCTCGAGTACTGGTTAACCTTCCTGGGGTGGTATTTTCCAACCATTCTTTAGAATAGTCTTAGACCTGAACTCAAGAATGAATTTTGAAAAACATATTTAGAGACCATATATTTTGAGACCAAAATTTGCAAATATGTAGAGACCCAATATACATGTATAGTCAAATACACGATTATTCTCTCTGTCATGGTAAACTAGATATCTAAGGTTGAAATTTGGATTTTCAAACTTAAGTTTAAGAATATTTTCAAGAATGGTTGGTGAATACGGCTCCAGATTCGTAGGAAAGAATGGTTAGGTTAAATGATCGTTTGTTAGACCTTGCTGGCATAAACATGACGCTAAATAATCAATCAATCAATCAATCAATCAATCAATCAATCAATCGATCGGTAGTCTGTAGTACGGACCCAGCTCTCCCAATTGGTTCGCTAAATAGCAATGTTGGAGAAACCGCAATTGTTCAATTATGTCAACTGTTTGGATGACGTCACAGTGTAATAAGCATTCAATTGCTATAAATTGTGGGACAGACATAGAATTCCCTGCGTTTTCAGTCGTGGTTAATACACCTGATTCGGGAGATATCAGGTTCGGAGATAGACTAACCTGATCGCTCAAGTGAAATGACGCTATTAATAGATATTAAATACAAAACTAACACACTAAACAATACAGAACCATCACTTACCGTCCAGCCTCCCCCGCTAGTTGTCATGTCACATTTTACGTTACGTTTTGCATGTTCTATATCTATCAGGTATATGTCGTCGTTAGCAGCACTGACACTGTGTAAATCCTTCAGGTCCTTGCAATCCCTAATTTTCATCACTAAACACAATGGAAAATACAGGTAAAATTAAGTAAATAAGTTTATTCAACAATTGAACATCATTGTCCGTAAGGTTTGACCCAACACTCATTAACATTCGCCAAAAATGCTCGTGCGCTTAAATGAACACTGACTGAATATTTAGCGTCATTTTTATGTCATCGGGGGCTGACAGACGATCAGTTAACCTAACCACTGTCTCCGGGGATCCTGAAAGGTTTACCAGTACTCGAGCACACCCCATCTCCGCAAGTAACTTATAACTTTCCCACTTGAATCAGCGGTGAGAGACGAACGATAATGAGACACAATGTCGTATATCAGTCATCACGGAGACTGTTGCCGGGCGGGGATACGAACTCACGAACCCTGGATTGATAGTCAGACGCGTAACCGACTGAGTTAATCGCGCCCGGCTCGGGTGCTTAAACATCTTCAGTTATTCTCAAGAAATTATATATTAAACAAGTCCTTGATATTCTGTACACCTGTTTAAAATGCACGTGAACAATGTGTCGCTAATTCAGTATGTTCGTAATTTTAATGTCTCACTTACGGATTACCTCCCTTACATGACAGGAGCACAAGAAATTAGAGCTGTGTAAAGCGGTCAGGTATTGTTTTTGTTGAAAATGTATAAAATTATCACTCATGTCATTGTGCACGTGGGAACATTGAAACATTTTCATGATTTCTGCCAAGTTTGGATACATTGGATGAAGCTATAACAGTTCAAAGATGCGAAGTGATACACTGCAACAAATGGGCAGAATTATCAAAAATGAAGGGGTGCCATCAAACCATCGAAATTGTGAAAAAGCAACCTGGTCAACCCCGTTTTTCTGTATTATTGGACCAACAGAGGACTATCTATGGGAACACGGGACTTTTAGAACTTTTGGCAATGTGTACAAAGTTCCAGAAGTGCATTTATCTATATGTAGACCAGTACAGAATTAATTGTTGTGCGAGTCGTTCAGGTGCATTAGCATGATACGCAAATTATTTTTTATACAAAGCGTGCAGTAATTGTTGCAAAACTCTACTTATTGGTATTTGACGTTAACTTATGTAGTGGCACACGCGAGATACAGAATAAGACAAATGACAATGAGACGAAATGTCGTATATCAATCATTGTGGAGAATGTAGTCAGACGCGCTACCGACTGAGCTTACATGTACGGCTTTTCATGTTTGAACAAGGATGTATTCAATCAAGCATAAAAATGAAATTAAGTGCGCGAAAATTATTAAGGTAAGTACGCATGCGCAATATCATTATTATTAATACCTTGATCACACGTCTTTCCTGTATACCCTGACTCACAGAGACATACAAAACTGTTGACCCGATCCAAGCATGTTCCGCTGTGCATGCACGGGTTACTGGAACACTCATTTATGTCTGTGAAGTAAATATATATTTATTAGTCCAAAATACTGTTTTTGCTTCTTAGAAATGAATACAATGGAATAGTGGTTAAGTATGTATCGTACATACACATATAAATTTATATTTTGTTTCGAAAAATTGCTGGAAACTAACTGATTGTTATGATGATGGAACATTCCCTTGTAAATGAGTTATACGACTTTGCCTCTAGTGTCTTCATGAAGTTTATGCAACTTTGAACTTCTATTGCATTGAATTTATTGAATGTACAATAAAATACGACAAATTATTACATCAATGTAGTTTTAACTGAGTAAATGATCATTTAATTAACTAAGTTATTAGTTGATACAAGCTGGATTGTGATTTTATAGAAAACAAATTTAATAAAAACGACCCTCGAGTCCACTTCTAGTAGAACCGGGCAATACTGAGGGGCTTTGTTTCGAGGCATCGGGTCGAACCAGAAATCATACCAGCAACCTCTGGCGAGAGCGGACAACACTCTAGTCACTTTTTAAACCTATTTATTTTACCTTACTTACTAAGCACATGTGGAAAAAAGTCTATCTCTCTCACACGCACACCTATTATTTAATTTATTTATTATTTTGATAATTATTTGTGGACTAGATATTTGCTATTTGTCAAATACCTTTTACCACTACCAAATGTCTCTTGAGTTGGGAATACTTTCAGATAGGGAGATTCTCTCTCTCTCTCTCTCTCTCTCTCTCTCTCTCTCTCTCTCTCTCTGCTTACTTACCTGTATCGCAGACAGTTCCCGTATATCCTGCTTTACACATGCACGTGTATTGTCCAAGCGGTGTGCTATGACATGCGCCCTGTTGGCACGGATTGTGAGTACATTGATCGACTGCAACACAAAAAGAGTGCCGCATAATAAACACGATGAACAAGTTTCGTAATAAGCAGATACTTGACACTGTTTCGTCGATAAAAAAATACTTCTCTTACAATGTACGGTTCAAAAGGACATTGGACCGGTTTCACTCAACATCTCAAACTGAGATTTCCTCAACTCAAACACTTAGGACTGGAATTATGTGTGGTCATTTAATGTACAATAAAAATAAAATCACTCCCACCCCCCCCACTCCTCCTTTTTAAGAAAGATTTGAATGATAATCTAGCAATTACTTTATAAATTATACATTTATGTTCAGCAAATGTATAGTGGCAAAACCCTAAAACAGAGGTTCGGCTCAGAATGTACATCCGTAGCAAAAAAAATCCCCTTACCTTTATCACAGTTAACTCCGAGGTAGCCAGGGTTACAGGTGCACTGATAGCTCGTGCCACCCAGGATACTGCATTGTCCGTGTATGCATGGGTTCGGCGAACACGAGTGGGCTGTAACCAAAACATTCATGCTTTAGTTATTTAGAAAGATAAAAGCGTCGGCATGATGTTACAAGTAAACCCATAGCGTCGGCATGATGTTATAAGTAAACCCATAGCGTCGGCATGATGTTACAAGTAAACCCATAGCGTCGGCATGATGTTATAAGTAAACCCATAGCGTCGGCATGATGTTACAAGTAAACCCATAGCGTCGGCATGATGTTATAAGTAAATCCATAGCGTCGGCATGATGTTACAAGTAAACCCATAGCGTCGGCATGATGTTATAAGTAAGACCTTAACACCGGAATGATGTAACAAGTAAGACCATAGCGTCGGCATGATGTTACAAGTAAACCCATAGCGTCGGCATGATGTTACAAGTAAACCCATAGCGTCGGAATGAATTTACAAGTAATACTATAGCGTCGGCATTATGTTACAAGTAAACCCATAGCGTCGACATGATGTAACAAGAAATACCATAGCGTCGGCATGATGTTTCAAGTAAGACCATAGCGTCGGCATGATGTTTCAAGTAAATAACTTATATTGTTTTTTTATCTCTGTAGTGTAAACTTTGTTAATTGTGTTGACTAAATACTAAATTGCGACCCACACTAAAGTCATCCATTGGCCAGAATTTGTGTATTAACGAATTTCTCATGATGGAATCATCCATAATCTTCGAATGGGACCTTCATTTTTGTGATTCAAAGAACTGAACATCATTTGCTGAAAGCCCGTGTGGTTCCGGCTAAGAATAGAATCACTGCCGATCTCTGCAGAGGGGTAGGAATCCTCCGAATGAGTGTCATGTTCATTGTATCATGTTTTGTCATGTTCACTATTGTGGTTAAATTATCAAACCCTGTGTGGTTTCAGGGAGCCATATGAGCGATGGTAAGAATAGGACCACTGTGGCTCATACATGTCGAAAGAAGCGACAATTTGAGTAATACGATATAATTTGTTGAAACTCTGCAGTTCTGCAGTTATCAAGGTTTTAGGTGTCATTCTGCATATCCATTTGTTGGTGAATTTTTTTTTAAATCTGTATGTTAATTTGTTGTTTTTGTACATGTAGAGTGAATTTGAATCTTCCTTCCTGTTGGCGTCGAATAACCTATAATATGTTGGTACGCCGTAAAACCATATTCATTCTCTCATTTGCTGAACAGAAAGTTATAGGGGATGCAACTTTAACATGCATGTCCTATTTCAGCTTATGATCAATCGATATGCCGAGTATGACCAATTAGTATTTAAATAAAATAATATTTCAAGTCAAAATATTACTTGCTACAATTTTTCTTCGAAATGAGTCTAAATACAGAACACTTATTATTCATACAAATTGATAATTTCAAAAATCTTTTTTACCTGTATCGCAATTACTCCCGGCGTAACCTGGATCGCACGTGCATTGGTAACCGCCCGATGACATGGTAGTACACGAGCCATGTTGGCATGGTGACGCCAAACAGGGGTCAACTACGGTAGATAAAGGCAAGATTAGCATATATGTATACACGTGTCTGAGTAACCAGGTCAATACAAACACTACCAAATATACTCGTGTTCAATGAAAACGCAATAAACTGATTGGAATATAATATTCACTGATCTAAATTGTTCTCATTTGTTTATGTATATATCCAATTATATCCTTTGTGCAATAACCTTGAGTGAGTTTGTGATGGACACCCGCTGCCCATGACCTAGTTTCGTGAACCCCGTTTAATTCGTGTTAATGCTGACAGACATGTACCAATGGTATCACTTTAGAATGTTGAAACGTCAAGAAAAAAACGTGCACATTCTTTACGATATTGGACGTTTAAATGACGTCCAAGAATCTGGCTCTATTTTTTGCACGTAGATTGGCAGCTACCCGGTGACATTGTCGCCATATTGTCTTTATGCACCTCCGAGATCGCTTTCAAACAAAGTCTTAGTGAAATGCGGCGCTTGATTTTCTAAAAGACAAACGTCTTGACAAGTTGTGCAGAAGAAACGTTTGGATCTGGAAGTAAGATCTGATTGGCTGAAACAAACACACCTCTGCAATGGCAAAAGGATTCACCTTACCTGTATCACAGTTAACTCCGACGTAGCCAGGATTACAGGTGCACTGATAGCTCGTGCCACCCAGGATACCGCATTGTCCGTGTATGCATGGGTTCGGCGTACACGTCTGGGCTGTAACCAGAACATATATGTGGATTAAGTGATTTGGCAATTTAAGAGAGTATATGCTTGGTTGTGATTCTAACAGACACGACACAGTTTTGCAGTTTGCCAGGTGGTTGAATATAAGCCATCTAGCTACACTTTATCCGGAAGAAGTAAATGATAATAACAATAATACTGTTTTGATTTTATTCTTATAATTAATAGTCTTCAAGCAAAGCTATGACTTCTGCAGGTGCTATTTTATTGATGGTGCTGGTCAGTGCATGTACCTACGGCACGGTGTAACAAGTAAGACCATAGCGTCTGCATAATGTTACAAGTAAGACCATAGCGTCCTCACGATGTTACAAGTAAGGCCATAGCGACGTCACGATGTTACAAGTAAGGCCATAGCGTCGGCATTATGTTACAACTAAGGTCATAGCGTCGGCATGATGTAACAAGTAAGGCCATAGCGTCGTCACGATGTTACAAGTAATGCCATAGCGTCGGCATGATGTTACAAGTAAGGCCATAGCGTCGGCAGGATGTTACAAGTAAAACCATAGCGTCGTCACGATGTTACAAGTAAGGACATAGCGTCGTTACGATGTTACAATTAAGGCCATAGCGTCGTCACGATGTTACAAGTAAAGCCATAGCGTCGGCATGATGTTACAAGTAAGGCCATAGCGTCTGCAGGATGTTACAAGTAAGACTATAGCGTCGTCACGATGTTACAAGTAAGGCCATAGCGTCGGCATGATGTTACAAGTAAGGCCATAGCGTTGGCATTATGTTACAAGTAAGACCATAGCGTCAGCAGGATGTTACAAGTAAGACCATAGCTTCGACACGATGTTACAAGTAAGGCCGTAGCGTCGTCACGATGTTACAAGTAAGGCCGTAGCGTCGGCACAATTTTACAAGTAAGGCCTTAGCTTCGGCACGATGTTACAAGTAAGACCGTAGCGTCGACATGATGTTACAAGTAAGGCCGTAGCGTCGTCATGATGTTAAAAGTAAGGCCGTAGCGTCGGCACTATGTTACAAGTAAGATCATAGCGTCGGCACGATGTTACAGGTAAGGCCATAGCTTCGGCACGATACAAGTAAGACCGTAGCGTCGACATGATGTTACAAGTAAGGCCGTAGCGTCGTCATGATGTTAAAAGTAAGGCCGTAGCGTCGTCACGATGTTACAAGTAAGGCCGTAGCGTCGTCACAATGTTACAAATAAGGCCGTAGCGTCGGCACGATGTTTCAAGTAAGGCCGTAGCTTAGGCACGATGTTACAAGTAAGACCGTAGCTTCGACACGATGTTATAAGTAAGGCCATAGCTTCGGCACAATGTAACAAGAAAGACCATAGCTTCGGCACAATGTAACAAGAAAGACCATAGCTTCGGCACGATGTTACAAGTAAGGCCATAGCTTCGGCACGATACAAGTAAGAACGTAGCTTCGGCATGATGTTACAAGTAAGACCGTAGCTTCAGCATGATGTTACAAGTAAGGCCATAGCATCGGCACGATGTTACAAGTAAGACCATAGCTTCGGCACGATGTTACAAGTTTCAAGAAAGACAATAGCGTCGGCATGATGGTAAAAGTAAGTCGGCATGATGTTACAAGTAAGACCATAGCGTCGGCATGATTTTTCAAGAAAGACAATAGCGTCAGAATGATGGTAAAAGTAAGTCGGCATGATGTTACAAGTAAGACCATAGCGTCGGCATGATTTTTCAAGAAAGACAATAGCGTCGGCATGATGGTAAAAGTAAGTCGGCATGATGTTACAAGTAAGACCATAGTGTCGGCATGATGTTACAAGTAAGACCATAGCGGTGGCATGATGTTTCAAGAAATACCATAGCGTCGGCATGATGTTACAAGTAAATAACTTATATTGTGTTTTATCTCTGAAGTGTAAAATGTGTTCATTTTGTTGACTAAATACTTAATTGCGACCCGCACTAAAGTCAACCATTGGCCAGTATCGAGTTATACTAAAACATTGACTAATTAAACGGAATTTGTGTATTAACGAATTTCTCATAAATTAGATAAACTACAATGACGGAATCATCCATTATCTTCGAATGGGACCTTCTTCTTTGTGATTCAATGAACTTTACATCATTTGCTGAACAGAAAGTTATAGGGGATGCAACTTTAACATGCATGTCCTATTTCAGCTTATGATCAATCGATATGCCGAGTATGACCAATTAGTATTTAAAATAAAATAATATTTCAAGTCAAAATATTACTTGCTACAAATTTTTTTTTCGAAATGAATCTAAATACAGAACACTTTTTATTCATACAAATTGATAATTTCAAAAAGTCTTATTTACCTGTATCGCAATTCTTCCCGGCGTAACCTGGATCGCACGTGCATTGGTAACTGCCCGATGACATAGTAGTACACGAGCCATGTTGGCATGGTGACGCCAAACAGGGGTCAACTACGGTAGATATAGGCGAGATTAGCATATATGTATACACGTGTCTGAGTAACCAGGTCAATACAAAGACTACCAAATATACTCGTGTTCAATAAAAACGCAACAAATTGCTT
The DNA here is from genome assembly GCA_029582155.1 of Panopea generosa. Classification (NCBI taxonomy): domain Eukaryota; kingdom Metazoa; phylum Mollusca; class Bivalvia; order Adapedonta; family Hiatellidae; genus Panopea; species Panopea generosa. Next base: position 4,248,214 of record CM055912.1, on the reverse strand, counting down.
GGAATATTATGTTCACTGATCTAAATTGTTTCATTTGTTTATGTATATATCCAATTATATCCTTCGTGCAATAACCTTGAATGAGTTTGTGAAGGACACCCGCTGCCCATGACCTAGTTTCGTGAACCCCGTTTAATTCGTGTTAATACTGACAGATATGTACCGGTGGTATCACTTTAGAATGTTAAAACGTCAAGCAAAAACGTGCATATTCTTTACGATATTGGACGTTTGAATGACGTCCAAGAATCTGGCTTTATATTTTGCACGTTGATTGGCAGCTACCCGGTGACAATGTCGCCATATTGTCTTTATGCACCTCCAAGATTGCTTTCAAACATAGTCTTAGTCAAATGCGGCGCTTGCTTTTCTAAAAGACAAATGTCTTGACAAGTTGTGCAGAAAAAATATTTGGATCTGGAAGTAAGATCTGATTGGCTGAAACAATCACACCTCTGCAATGGCAAAAGGATTCGCCTTACCTGTATCACAGTTAACTCCGAGGTAGCCATGGTTACAGGTGCACTGATAGCTCGTGCCACCAAGGATACCGCATTGTCCGTGTATGCATGGGTTCGGCGTACAAGGCTGGGCTGTAACAAGAACATATATGCTTAAGTAACTGAGAAGCAATTTGAGAGAATATATGCTAGGTTGTGATTCAAACAGAAACGACACATTTTAGCAGTTTGCCAGGTGGTTGAATATAAGTCTGCATCTGGCATGATGTTACAAGTAAATCACTTATATTGTATTTTATCTCTGAAGTGTAAAATGTGTTCATTTTGTTGACTAAATACTAAATTGCGACAAGCACTAAAGTCATCCATTGGCCAGTATCAGGTTATGCTAAAACATTGACGAATTAAACGGAATTTGTGTATTAACAAATTTCTCATAAATTAGATTAACTACAATGACGGAATCATCCATAATCTTAGAATGGGACCTTCATTTTTTGTGATTCAATGAACTTTACATCATTTGCTGAAAGCCCGTGTGGTTCCTGCTAAGAAAAAAAACACTGCCGATCTTTTCAGAGGGGTAGGAATCCTCCGAATGGGTGTCCTGTTCATTTTATCATTTTTTGTCATGTTCACTATTGTGATTAAATTACCAACCCCTGTGTGGTTTCAGGGAGTCATATGAGTGATGGTAAGAATAGGACCACTGTGGCTCATACATGTCGTAAGAAGCGACAATTTGAGTAATACGATCGAATTTTCTGAAACTCTGCAGTTCTGCAGGTATCAAGGTTCTAGGTTCATTCTGCATATGAATTTGTTGGTGTATAATTTTGAAATCTGTGTGTTAATTTGTTGTTTTTGTACATGTAGAGTGAACCTGAAATCTTCCTTCCTGTTGGTGTCGAATAACCTATAATGTGTTGGTACGCCGTAAAACCCTATTCATTCTTCATTTGCTGAACAGAAAGTTATAGGGAATGCAAAATTTAACATGCATGTCCTATTTCAGCTAATGATCAATCGATATGCCGAGTATGACCGATTAGTATTTAAAATAAAATATTTCAAGTCAAAATATTACTCGCTACAATTTTTTTTAGAAATGAATCTAAATATATAGAACAATAATTATTCATACACATTGATAATTTCAAAAAGTTTTGCTTACCTGAATCGCAATTCTTCCCGGCGTAACCAGGATCGCACGTGCATTGGTAACCACCCGTTGACATGGCGGTACACGAGCCATGTTGGCATGGTGACGGCGTACAGGGGTCAACTACGATAAATAAAGGTGATATTAGCATATTCAATGTAATAATATGTATACACGTGTCTGAGTAACCCGGCAAATACTAAAAAAATCTACTTTATATTCTCATGTTCAATAAAAACGCTAATATCATTTTTACTGATCTAAATCCTTCTTCGTTATTTTTTACGTATATATCCATTAATAGCCGTCTTGCAATAACATCGAGTGAGTTTGTGAAGGACATCCGCTGTCCATGACCTAGTTCCGTGAGCCCCGTGCAGTTTGTGTTTATGCTGACAGACTTGTACTGGTGATACCACTTTAGAATGTTAAAACGCCAATAAATAAATGTGCACATTCTTTACGATATTGTACGTTTGAATGACGTCCAAGAAACTGGCTCTATTTTTTGCACGTTTTGACATTGCCGCCATATTTTCTTGATGCACCTCCGAGATCGCTTTCAAACATAGTTTTGGTAATATGTGGCGCTTGCTTTTTCTAAAAGACAAGCGTCTTGACAAGATGTGCAGAAGAACGTTTGGATTTGGAAGTAAGATCTGATTGGCTGAAACAAACACACCTCTTCAATGGTTTATTCGGACGGAAGTCATAGCAGTTATCTTGTACAAGGTTTTTTCACGGTGTATTTCATTGACCTTCTGTATGTATTACAAACAAATGCCAAAACAGGTAACCTAACATTCAAAGGAGAAAGCCACCATTACATCATATATGTATGCCAAACCCCTAACAGAAACAAAATAATACATACAGAAAAAATGGCAATAAGAATTGAACTCATTAGTAGAAAAAATGCAATTGGGGATAACGAGCCTTGTTTAGTGGTTTCGTTCATCCCCCTCTTTACAAGCTATCATGCGTGTTAATCTCCCTCTTTACAAGCTATCATGCGTGTTAATCTCCCTCTTTACAAGCTATCATGCGTGATAATCCCCCTCTTTACAAGCTATCATGCGTGTTAATCCCCCTCTTTACAAGCTATCATGCGTGTTAACCCCCCTCTTTACAAGCTATCATGCGTGATAATCCCCCTCTTTACAAGCTATCATAGCTTGTTAATCCCCCCTCTTTACAAGCTATCATGCGTGATAATCCCCTTCTTTACAAGCTATCATGCGTGTTTCTAAAAACGTATTTTAAATCATAATTTAATTAAATCCAACCACCTCAGAACTGAGACTTATGTATATACAGTCAAACCTGTGTAAGCGGTCACCTCTACTAAGCAGCCACATTTGTTATTTCCAATCCTTTGTTTTCAGAGTAAATTAACCTGTATTAAGCAACAGCCTGTCTTAAACGGCCACTTTCGCTCCTTCCCTCGAGTGGCTGTTTAATACAGGCTTGACTGTATATGTATGTGTTTAAAATATCAAAGACATAACAACCTCAGTTGCTGTATGGTGTTTAGCGTCGCTTTCAACAATTTTTCAGTCATATCGCGACGGTGTCTATTTGAGACAGTATTCTAAGCGCTGTCACACTGGGGTATCATGCCGCAGACACATGGTACGATACCCCATCCAGTCACATTATACTGACAACGGGCCGACCAGACCTAGAACTCTCCTCTAAATGCTGAGCGTCAAGCGAGGAAGCTTCTAGTACCATTTTTAAAGTCTTTGGTATGACCCGGCCGGGATTGAACCCACGACCTTCCGCATGCGAGGCGGACGCTCTACCACTAGTCCACGCCGCAGTCTTCATAACAACCTCAGAAGGATCATCCTGTTGATGGGGTAGATATTCTTAATGACAACAAGCGACAAAGAGCGCGTACTTTGTTGCTATGGCTCATCACAATGTACTTAATAACACGTGCAGCCCAGACTCACCTGTATTACAGTTGGCGCCGATGTATCCAGGGTTACACGAGCAATGATGGCCCGTGCCTTGCGGTGTACATTGCCCATGTGCGCATGGATTTGGTGAACAGGAATTACCTGGAAAGCACACACACACATTAACATATATATATTTCAATTGTCTCCCTTTATGAAATAAATCTATATGAATTCACTTATCTTCATGATCAAACAGGTTTCGTAATCCTTTATATAGCATGTAAGTAGTCATTACTCCTTAACTGGATCCTACTCATATTAAGTTCATGTATGTAAATTGTTGGTCCAGTCCAGATGTGTTGCATGTAAAACCATAGTATATAAGTCATGGTTGACACTAAATCTATTGGTTTGGTAGATGCCGTGATATTCTGGCTATGGTTTGCATTGTAGCTAGGCGCACTCGTCGTAGTCTGTCTGGTCTGTGCAATTATGTCTGGTTGTTCACAAAAATTTATCTCCATATATGTTTTATAAGCGATGTATTTGGGCACGTGTCGTTTTTTTACTATTTTTACTAGATAAGGTTATTTTAACACTTCTCGATCTCATTTTGATTAAATTAAGTGTATTATGTATTTTGTGTGTATTTTTGTTTTGTATAACTGGTTTTATTTTTTTTATATTTAACTTAGTCGAGTCGTTTTTTCGGTATTACTTCAATAACATCTGGTGGTGAGCAAAGTGACAATTAGATAAGTTTCATTTAAATGACAGAATCGAAAAAAAAAAAACTGTTAAAACATGTTATGTATATTAACTTGATTAATACTGTCGGTATTGTCGGTCGGTATTGTCGGTGTTTCATGTATATGCAGAAATGAAGTATATTATTAGCATTTTTAATAATTCAAAACTTTTTAAACCAATGACAAGCGAGGAATAACCGACTAAATGCCTTAATGTTTCCTAACTCCACACAATTGACCATATTAAATCATTAGTACTTTTTACTCCCACCACATCCCCGCTTCACTTCCTTACCGCAATTTCATTAGATGATCAATTAATGATTTATAACCTGTAGCTCTCCATTATCAGTCTTTTTTTCTTTTAATAATTTACAAGGAGAACTCCATGGTTTCTCTTATCCACGGTTTTAAAAAAACTCACAATACTCTGAATATGTTATTTTTATTAGTTGGTCTACTGTCGGAAATTTATGCATGTCAACGAAGGAGTGTATTACATAACACATTTTTTTTCCCTTTTATATACATTCTTACAGCTCCATGTAGAAAAACTGTAGAAAACTTGACTACGACTTACCCATTGTACTTTACGGTGTTGTCACAGTTGATGGTGACGTCACAGTTAACGTCATAACTATAGTTGTGGTCAGACACATACCGCAAGAGCCATTGCAGAAAAAATTAAAAAAGCAACAACTTAACTACGACGTACCTATTGTATTAAATGATGTCGTCACAGTTGATGGTGACGTCACCGTTGACGTCATAACTGTAGTTGTGGTTGGGCACATACCGCAAGAGGCATTGCAGAAAAACTTAAAAGATGGATCCAAACATAAATCTTTATTTCCCGCTTGGAATGCTTGTAAAAGAGATGGACATGTACTGTCGTCTGAGCAAGCTGTAATAGAAACAACTTCATGTATATTGCATTACATGGTGGTTCACGAAGAAGAATTCTGGTAAAAGATGGGAAAACACTATTCAATATAATTTTACAATATATGCAACATTGCAACGTAGTGCCTATTGTATGTTGACGTATTGCACAGACGAAACGCAATGGGCTCGTAACACAAAAAGCTGAACGATTGCCATTCTGTCTGGCAAAATTTGCCCACTTGCCAAATACTTTTCAAATTTGCAAGCATTTCTGACCGTTTCCTACATCCTCATGTACATTTTGGTCGTGATCAAGATTTGCAGTCTTGATTACCGCCAAAATGTTCATACGCGACAGGAACTACTTTATATCCATCAAATTTCATTTAGTTTGTTTGCAAGTATCTTATAGACGCAAGCAGCATCGGCATCACATGAAACAACTACATATTCAGAAAGTCTCATGAATACAAAACCCAGCTATCAGTACTCTCTAGTACATGGTATGGTGCAGTTCAGCTAGACTGTCGTAAGTGCATTTTAACGTATATTTCTTAAGTTTTTAGGGACCTGGTAATCCTTAATATTAACCTTGAATTCACTGTTTTATAACCAAATAAATGCAATGTTTCAAGGTGTGTTCACTTTAATAAAGAGAAAAATGTAGTAGCATAGGGGTACGATTTGTATTGCATTTTTGGCATTTTTATTTTTTCGATTTCTTAGAAAAAATGCGTACGTGCCTACAGGTACTATAGGAAGCTCCGCGCCTGATTACATATTCTGTACACATACGTACCATGATTATTCTATGATTTTGTAGTTGTGGTGGCGTCCTTCAGTGCTATGTGTATTGTGGAACATATATATTTTCCCAACATTAATTGATTGTTTTATATGTTTGTATGAGTTTGTCCCTTTTTTATAACAGTATTTCATGGTTATATAACGGTGGTTACATAATCTGATCACCTCGGCCTTATATTCAACTTAATGACGGATACATAATTTGTTACTTTTACGCGAATAAACACAGACTTGTAACACAGGCGAATAGCGTTGGTGTATTCTAGAGCTATACACGAGGTGTATTATACGGAGGGTACGGAAATACCCGATGTTTCACGATTGAGAATTTTGGTGTTTTGTTGGAGTTAAAATTACTTAAAACATAATTATTTAGTACACAGATATATATTCTTACATGTATGTGTCGAGCAATCACTATTACACAGCTGGGTTCCGCAACATTTCGCACACACACCTTTATGTAAAGCTTGATTGCACATCTGGAATGACGAACATATACTGTATTACACATCTAGAATGCTGAACATATATCGTATTACACATCTTGAATTGTGAACATATACAGTATTACGCATCTGGAATGGTGAACATATACTGTATAACACATCTGGAATGGTGAACATATACTGTATTACACATCTGGAATGGTGAACATATACAGTTTTACGCATCTGGAATGGTGAACATATACTGTATTACACATCTGGAATGGTGAACATATACAGTATTACACATCTGGAATGGTGAACATATACTGTATTATGCATCTGGAATGGTGAACATATACAGTATTACGAACATATACTGTATTACGCATCTGGAATGATGGTGAACATATACAGTATTACGCATCTGGAATGGTGAACATATACAATATTAGACATCTTGAATGGTGAACATATAATGTATTACGCATCTTGAATGGTGAACATATACTGTATTACGCATCTGGAATGGCGAATATATACAGTATTACGCATCTGGAATGGTGAACATATACTGCATTACACATCTTGAATGGTGAACATATACTGTATTACACATCTGGAATAGTGAACATGTACAGTATTATGCATCTAGAATGGTGACATATACTGTATTTTTTACACATTTGGAAGAGTGAACATATACTGTATTACACAGTTGGAATGGTGAACATATACTGTATTACTCATCTAAAATGGTGAACATATACTGTATTACTCATCTAAAATGGTGAACGTATACTGTATTACACATCTGGAATGGTGAACATATACTGAATTACGCATCTGGAATGGTGAACATATATTGTATTATACATCTGGAATGTTGAACATATGCTGTATTACACATCTGGAATGGTGAACATATACTGTATTAGACATCTTGAACGGTGAACATATACTGTATTACGCATCTGGAATGGTGAACATATACTGTATTACACATTTGGAATGGTGAACATATACTGTATTACAAATCTGGAATGATGAACATATACTGTATTACGCATCTAAAATGGTGAACATATACTGTATTACGCATCTAGAATGGTGAACATTTACTATATTACACATCTTGAATGGAACATATACGAATCATTTTATAATTAAATGACCTATAGAAACATTGCGCACAACATTCAGTTGGAACGCAAATCCCTTATAATTTATCGTCTCAAACATCAGTTTAACCCCGCAAGCAATGAGGTTTTTTTTGTGAAATGGACGAACTGTTTGGGGACGAAAATAAATAAACAGTCGCCATTTTGAATATTGATTCTGACAGAAAAAATCGAAACGTCACTGTGTGATCTTATGCCAGAGTTTTACAACGATGGTGACGTTGAGCTCGGCTGAAAATGGAGTTTCTTGCCCGTGATTTTTGTTTGATTCGTACGCGGGAACTGGTTATTATTATTACAGTAAAGGTCCGTAATCTAGAACAAGGATGACTTGAACAACATATATAGCTTGAACCTCTTATATGGTCCCGTCCGATTTCTATTTCGTTGTATATATAGGTACAATTGTGGTAATTATGTTGAACAACACCTGACTCGAACAACCCTTTATTCGAACTGGTTTATCCAGTTCCGTCTGGTTCGAGCCATCGAAGTTCTACTCTGTGTGTTTATTTTCTGTAAAAGGTTTTTGTAAATATTGTCAAAATTCATTTGGTGTCAATGATGTAAACTAACTTACGTCTTTTGTTCTGCATTTCACCTCATACTGTCCTGAGGCAATGATGTTTACCCCACAAAACTGCAATGAAAATAAACCAAAACACTATCAGATGAGTCGATGTCGATATATATATATATATTTCATAATATTTTGTCAAAGTTTCAAAGTGTTTTATGAATCACAAAATGGCCGACTGACGAATATCTTGCACCGAAATTATAAAACTTTTCAGTTCGTACTCAACCGTGCTCCGACCTACTTACTCAAAATTGCAGCTTCCCAAACATTTTTATTGACTTCCAAAGCGTTGATATTTTCCCTAATTGTTCTGTCATTTTTTTAAAAAAAAAAAAAGATTTGTTTGCCGTGCTGACCAACTCACTTAAAATTGCAGCTTCCCAGACTTTCAAAGCTTTGATTTTTTTCCAGATTTTCTGTCAATTTTTCTTTAAAATGACTATGGAAAATCAAAATTTGGCAAAAAAAACCCAACAACTTTTAAGCTACCTACCTTCCAACATGAAAAATACTTGGTGGGAGCACAGCAAACACATATTTTTTTAAAAGATGGCCTTAGCGCATGCCGCCGTATTTGTGTGGATGGTTAGTTTTTATTAACAGTGTCTCGTTGTACGATTGTGGTAGCGATGGGGAGTGTATGTGTGTGTGGGGTGTGGGGGGGGGGGGGGGGGGGGGGGGTGAGGGGCGAGATTTGACTGCTGCGTCTTTTGCCGGGCATATAGCACCTTGTCGTTTTGACAGCCCGGAAGGATTACAGAACGAACTTGAATACATTGATGCTTATTTCTGACTTAAGACATATACGTATCTGTACACTTACCTCGTCCCGGCCACATGTCTTTATTGTCCCACAATCCATTGCATTGGTAACAGGATATTCGCAATGGTAACATATCGGTCCGCTGGGACTGGGCCAGCCTGTTATAAAATAATAATAATCATGATGATGGTGACAACGACGACATTACATCTGGCTTACATCTAGCTTCATCTAGCTTACATCTAGCTTACATCTGGCTTACATCTAGCTTACATCTGGCTTACATCTAGCTTACATCTAGCTTACACCTGGTTTACATCTAGCTTACATCTAGCTTACATCTAGCTTACATCTGGCTTAGTCATTTATGTGTTGGTATTGTTCAGTAATAAAATATTTCTGATATGTTCTATCTAAAAAATTGTCCCTTTTTTAGCTGCTGAAATATATATAACGGATGTGTTTAACCAGTGAAAGCCCGATGTTTGGTTTATTTATTTTTATTCGATGACGAAACACGTTCTTACAAATCACACTCGAAGTCTTCCTGGGAAAAACCAGTACTAGGCATATGCGGAAAAATAGTCTAGCTCAAGGACACCACACATGACCGTGACGGACGCGGATCGAACCCACGACCCTCCGATTATTGGTTCAGTGCTATACAACTGAACCACGCGCCTAATGTTTAGAGGGAAGTACCGTTACAAAGCTGGGGAAGTGCAGCCATGAATTTCTCGTAGAACTACAAGCATACGGAGATGTCGTGGAGTTAATTGTAAAACGTGATAACGAACTGTTAGTTTATACTAATTTATTTTAGCTGGATTGCGATGAAAGCTCATTACTTATATGAACCACTCTCGAGTCCGCTTCCTGGGTAGAACCATTACTGAGTGTTGTTTTATGAGAAGCATCGGGTCGATTGGGGTATCGAGCCTGCAACCTCGGGCGTGAGCGGCCAACACTCTTTCCATTACACTACCGCCACTGTTGGGTCGGAACTTGATACATTACGGAACCCGTGCACCTTTAACAGCGGTGTTGTCGTTCTATATGATTCAGAAAAGATTTGTTGCAAACAGATAAAGTTAAGTTTGGCTTTAATTCGGAAGGTATACCGGTATATTCAATGGCCAACATTAATCCTATCGCTTTCCTGTGTTTCTCAATTCTCATTCTCATTTTCAGGCATTTTAGGTATGGTCACACTTTTTATGAGAAAACGAAAAAATAAAGATACCAATAAAATCTGATCCCAAGCTACGTCTTTGTCAATGAAATGTTATCATAATGAGTTTTGATGGATTCAAGTGTGAGGATAAAGTTCTATATTTAGTTATTTAAAACGAATTTATAAATTGTGAACTGTCAGCGAATCTTAAATTAGCTCAAATGTGATAGCGTTGCTAGGGCCTTTGTTTTCCCAGGGTACCTCATTACTTAAAACACTTGCTTGTGGTATTTATAAATGATAAGCTTCCGCGATTGTGCCGTGAGGGTTGACCATAATGTTCCAGTGTATGACCGAGTAAACACACGAAGCATTGTGGTTGGAATCGCGATCTGCCAATATGCCAAAACCATTAATAAAATATAGAGCAAAGACCGTAATAAAATGCAGGTGCTGTGTGCTGTTTATTTATTATACATTTAACATTAATAATAATTATAATAATAATAATAATAATAATAATAATAATAATAATAATAATAATAATAATAATAATAATAATAATAATAATTATAATAATAATAATAATAATAAAAAAAAAATAATTATAATGAAAATAAAATATTAATAATAATAATAATAATATAATAATAATGATAATAAAATAATAATAATAATAATAAAAAAACAAACAAAAAAAACAATAATTATTATTATAATAATAATAATAATAATAATAATAATAATAATAATAATAATAATTATAATAATAATAACAATAATGATAATAATAATAATAAAACTTTTGTAAGTGACAATAATAATAATAATAATAATAATAATAATAATAATAATAATAAAAAGATATATATAATAATAATAATAAAAAAAAATAATAAGAAGAATAGTAATAATAATAATAAAAATAATAATAAGTAAAGTGTTTGTTTATTATAGTGTCACCCTTATTTAGACACTTGGCTTATGAGACGCCTATATGCTGTACACAGTTACTTCCCGAAAGCTATTGCCAAGCGTCAGGATGTTAGACATTCGGTACCCCTCAATTTAACTAGCTGCTGGTTGAGCAACCGGTCACATCAGAAAAAAATACAAGTGCTTCCATCGGGATTCGAACTTTCGACCTCCCTCTTCCGAGGCGGACGCCTTAACCACAAAGCCCTTAATAACACGCATTATCCATTTTTATAACAAAACTATATAAAACTAAAAAGTATTCCGTACTGGAACTCGGTTAACGTTAAACGCGTACGTATCGGATTAATTGTGTCCACATATTTTCCACATGTTTTACAGAGCCCCAGTTCCACTATTTCACTTATTTATTTTATTTCGATTGTGTAACAAGTTATAATAACTTATACAAATCTCGCTTGAAGTATTCCTGTGTAGAACCAGTACTAGGCATATGCGGAAACAAATCTTGCTCAAGGACACCACACATAGCCGTGTGGGGGTAGGGGGGACTGAACCATCGATCATGGGTTCGGTGCTCTACCACAAGACCACGTGCTCCTGAGTCATGGGGGAATGGGACAAGTATTGCCGAAACATATTTTAAGTTTGATTTTCATGTTTCAACAAAACATGGTGACATGTCGGCCCTTTGAACAACGGTGCGGCTGACAATTAATCCAGGAGTCGTGAGTTCGAGTCCACGTCTCCGTGATGATTAATATAGGACATTGCGTCTCATCGCTGATTCAAGTGGGAAAGTTATCAATTACTTGTGGAGATGGAGTTTGCTCGAGAACTGGTTAACCTTTCAGGATCCCAAGAAACAGTGGTTAGGTTAACTGATCGTCTGTTAGCCCTCGATGGTGGCATAAACATGACGTTAAATATTCCAACAAAGATGTCTAATACTGTGACGTTATTTCTTACCTGGGTTTCCACAAAGCTGGGTGGCGCATAGATCCGTATCACAACATTCGCTACATATGACCGTATTGGTGTTGCTCGATGAACCAAGACCACCGCAATACTAAAAACATATGTGAATGTAAAACATTAGAATAAAACTTAAAACAAAAATTGAAAAACAGAACTTTAACAAAACCTCACATTTTTTAATTATGCAGTGATGTTAATATCGGTGTCTTATTTAAATGGTCTGCCGATTCACTTATAACATACCAAACATTTTAATTTACAATTCTACGTTACAAGAAACTGCCATTTTAAGATATCGTGAAAACGTGTTAGGAATATCACAAAGCGGATACACCAAGGTATGATCTGTTTAAACACGACGAAGTTTATACGGACACCCCGAAACTCAGTGTATAACCGACCCAGCTTTCTCCGCTTGGGTTGGTCACACAGCCTAGCAGTGTAAGGAGCACGCCGATTGGTTACATTTAGTAATAGCACATGTAAGGAACACGCCGACTGGTTACATCTTACAATAGTACATGTTAGGAGCACGCCGATTGGTTACATTTAGTTATAGCACATGTAAGGAACACGCCGACTGGTTACATCTTACAATAGTACATGTTATGAGCACGCCGATTGGTTACATTTAGTAATAGCACATGTAAGGAACACGCCGACTGGTACATCTTGCAATAGTATATGTTAGGAGCACGCCGATTGGTTTCATCTAGCAATAGCACATGTTAGGAACACGCCGATTGGTTACATCTTGCAATAGTACATGTTAGAAGCACACCGATTGATTACACATTTAGCAAATAGTACATGTAGGAACACGTGATTGGTGGGATATTTTTACGTTGGGAAAGCCCTAACAAATGGGAGATTCCAATTTGGAAAATATTCTCACCATATTTCTTTTATAGTGTTACATGGTGAAAAAAGAAACTACATTAGTTCACATATGTTTTATCTAACCCTAACACATATGTTTTATCTTGTATTGACAGAGTACATACCAGTTTGTCCTTGCATTCCATTTTATTGCGCACAAAACCGAGCGGGGTAATATACTGGATTAATGAACATTTCTGAAAATATATAAATACAACATTTTCCACCATTAAACAATATCTACATACATGATACATGCTGCAGTTTTCTTGGGTGGGCTGTTTTCGTTCCCATCTCGTTTTAAGATGTGATGGCGGGGGAAGACCGTGGTCGGCTGTACCTGTTGATCTGGTTGAAATATTGAATGATACATATGTACTTTACCAGGTCACCAGATATTGACATCGGCTCGACCACTTAACTTTAAATGTTTTTTTTTGTATTAGGACGGTCGGTGCGGTCCACCGTAACTGTACACTACTTCATGAAACAAATCAAACATTGAACACTGTGTTTACTTTTCATGAAAAGTTGACCATGGCAGTTGACTGTATAGTTGCCGTTTTCATAAAAAAAAACAGATCCTGATTAACAATGGTGTCCTAAAAGTTGGAAAAAATTTTTTTTCTACAATTATTCAATACTGTTCCAATACAATGTTAAATCACTTCTTACTGTAAAACTAGTTTACTATTATAAATTACCATATGTGGACTGTCTCTAAATTTACTTGATTAAACTATTTAATCAATGCAAACATTAATTCTGTTTATGCAAATAAAGATAACTTTGTAATATTTGCACGTCGTGACAAAGCACACAATGGACTCACACCACTATTATCTCTCTTGAATAATCCGGACAGATGAAGAAGATAGAAATAAAACTTTAGTTCTCTATTTCTTCTTTTTTCAGAGCTTTGTATTGCAATGATTTATTTTTCCTACCATGTGTTAAATGATCATTTTTTTAGAAACCACCACGGAAAATTTGATGCTCATACCAGATTTTTAGGCAATTCTGTGTCATTTCAGAATTGTTTGTTTGAACCGCATCTTGGGCGATTAGTTGCCATATTATTACTCCGGAAATTGATAGGTCTCACTAAACTATTGGATTTAAAAAAAAAACCCAGGTCAAGGTATGTTTTTTCCCTTTATAATTGTATAATATATTGAACCAGTGGAGAATTTGTGCCCGGGCACATGCTCCAGATTTTTAATTTTTCACATTATGGAGCCCTATGGAAAATGTAATAGTGGTGTGGAAGGTTAATGTTACAATGGAGCCCTATGGGAAATGTAATAGTGGTGTGAGAGGTAAATGTTACAATGGAGCCCTATGGAAAATGTAATAGTGGTGTGAGAGGTAAATGTTACAATGGAGCCCTATGGAAAATGTAAAAGTGGTGTGAGAGGTAAATGTTACAATGGAGTCCTATGGGAAATGTAATAGAGGTCTGAGAGGTAAATGTTACAATGGAACCCTATGGGAAATGTAATAGTGGTGTGAGATGTAAATGTTACAATGGAGCCCTATGGGAAAGGTAAAAGTGGTGTGAGAGGTAAATGTTACAATGGAGTCCTATGGGAAATGTAAAAGTGGTGTGAGAGGTAAATGTTACAATGGAGTCCTATGGGAAATGTAATAGTGGTGTGAGAGGTAAATGTTACAATGGAACCCTATGGGAAATGTAATAGTGGTGTGAGATGTCAATGTTACAATGGAGCCCTATGGGAAAGGTAAAAGTGGTGTGAGACGTAAATGTTACAACGGAGCCTTATGAGAAATGTAATAGTGGTGTGAGACGTAAATGTTATTTATTACAATAAAGCAGAAAAGTTACCTACCTCGTGTGGGCCACAGCGTACTATCTTAGTTGCATCTTTGGGGTCGGGTACGTCGTCGCCGGACAGACACGTTAGCTGACAATCTGGAGAGAAATATAGCGCGGGTTAAATGTCACGTGTAACCCGTGCATTACTATAACATATTGTCAAGTGCAGATTTTCCGTTTGGAAATATATCAAAAATTTAATTCAAAACTACAGTAGATCTATAAGTATTGTGATAAAATACGTTTTCTTTGATGAAAATATTACATTACTGCATATGCTGTTGATGTTTCGCCAGTATTTTAGTTATGTAATCGCGGTCAGTACACCGCTAACCAATATTAAACTGCAAGTCTCTCGCTGTTTCCCCGCAGTAGCGTTTTAGGTAAAACATTACTGTATGTATTGTGTGTAATTGCCCCGCTCACGTCGCCAAGACGTTGCTATAGTGACTACAGAGTGTGTTATAGCTGTAAGACGTGCACACAAAGTGATCGACATAATCGTCGGATACCCACGGGTGTCAACTCCGATACTCTTCATCCATCACCCGTGGAATATCATACTATCTTTGCTACGTTTCTACCAAGCCATGATGCAACCATATGATTGGTTCCTTAACGATTTCATGAAAGGAACGTTATATCCAATCGCAACGCTAGTTTCATGCAAACGCCGTTTTGATAAAACATTGTTAACGCTAACGGTATTTCTGTTCTGTTCAAATAAAACGACACAGAATTTGCGTAGTTTCCCAAGGGTGATAAATGGAGAGTATCCGAATGGATTACGCTTGGGTATCCGGCGATGTGGACATAATTCTTTGGTGTATTAACAGTCTTTAAAAATATCAATTATTAAAAGATATATGGCACATTTCTGGAACATTTTCGAATATTCATCGTAATTTATAGCATTGTCAAATCAAGTTTATTATTTACAGGAGCGTAGCGTGTCATACTCAGTTACTCTGCTGAGTAACATTTGAAAGCAAAACCTAAAAAATTAAAGATTAACAATTCGGTAGAAACAATACATTTAACAGGAGGAGTGTACAAATAGGAACAGGCTGCAGTATGAACTTTTCCAGACATAAACCAACAGTGTCCTTTATGTAATATATCGACCTAATTGCTGTTGTGCAGTCCCAGAAACCATATCGGAATCATCGACCGATAGTTTTGTTTAAGTAATATTTTCAGGCCCAATGAAGCATAAAGATGTTAAAAGTTTCACCGGGAGAGGCGACCTCCGGCCCCATCAGCGGAAGTGGGACCCTCCCCCCACCCAACCGAGTGACTTCCAAATTTGTCACACTTCGCCCCTGATTTATATTGATTAAATATGTAAACATTTAACAAGCTAACCCCGTGACATGCTACTTACCAGTTCCTGATGTCAGCAAGAACACAACCAAAGGAACAACTAGAACTGTGACACCTGTAGATAACAATGATAATAATGATTATAATGATTATAATGATGATAATGATAATAAAGGCGATAATAATAATAATTATAGTAATAATAATGATGATAATAATAATAATGATGATGATGATAATGAAAATAATAATAATAATAATAATGATTACAATAATAATAATAATAATAATCAAAATAATACTAATACTAATAATAACAACGTTAATAATAATGATTAAAAAATAATAACAATAAAGATAATAATAATAATAATTTATAAACTCCTTAAACTTATAATAATTATTATCGTAATGATAAAATAATAATGATAATAATGAACATGGCAATAACGAATGTTAAGTTAAGAGAACTCATTTGAACAAGAAAGTCTTTCATGAGGCCCTCAAACAAAAAAACATATTTTACACCAGTGTCACGGCTAAACAACACACTCATAGAAAAAAACTAAATACACAGCACATAAATTTAATCATCGATTTTAGATACAAGATCATGAATTATAAATGTGTTTTACATTGTGTGTAATACCAACAGTTACATAATGTCTTTATCATTTTACATTGTGTGTAATATCAACAGTTATTTGTCTTTATTATTTTACATTGTGTGTAATATCAACAGTTATATGTCTTTATTATTTTACATTGTGTGTAATATCAACAGTTATATAATGTCTTTATTATTTTACATTGTGTGTAATATCAACAGTTATATGTCTTTATTATTTTACATTGTGTGTAATATCAACAGTTATATGTCTTTATTATTTTACATTGTGTGTAATATCAACAGTTATATAATGTCTTTATTATTTTACATTGTGTATCATATCAACAGTTATATAATGTCTTTATTATTTTACATTGTGTGTAATATCAACAGTTATATAATGTCTTTATTATTTTACATTGTGTGTACTACCAACAGTTATATAATGTCTTTATTATTTACATTGTGTGTACTACCAACAGTTATATAATGTCTTTATTATTTTACATTGTGTGTACTACCAACAGTTATATAATGTCTTTATTATTTTACATTGTGTGTACTATAAACAGTTATATTATGTATTTATTATTTACATTGTCTGTACTGCCAACAGTTATATAATGTCTTTATTATTTTACATTATGTGTAATATCAACAGTTATATAATGTCTTTATTATTTTACATTGTGTGTATTATCAACAGTTATATAATGTCTTTATTATTTACATTGTGTGTAATACCAACAATTATGTAATGTCTTTATTAATTTACATTGAGTGTAATATCAACAGTTATATAATGTCTTTATTATTTTAAGAAGGTAACGTATAAAAACGTTACATACAAAAGTCATAGAAATACGATACGTATAAATGTATATCACGGGCCTTCTTTGATATATATTATATCAAATATATTTAACAACAACATCAGCAACAACAACAACAATAACAACATTAAAATATACATAAAAGTACAGGTTTATAGACAAAACCATATGCCGAGAAGTTGTCTAAACATTTCTAAACAAATTTATTTTTATAATTATGTTTAAATGCATAAAAACTGAATATGAGTAGGATTTTGTTTATTATCATTTTTTAAATTCTTTATTTACATTGTAAAACATAACATTTCACACATACAGTTATACGTGTAACATATACTGAACAGAACAGCTAACCCGCCACCTGACATTCTATGTACCTGACATCTTATGTGTTTTCTAAAAAAGTATCAAAGCAATTTCCTTGAAATTTGGACTTGAATAAGAAGGAACATTTAGGTTGTATAATAATACAAACTTGTCTGTTAATGACATATACAATTTTTAATAACGTTACACAATATTTTGACGAAACTATTGGAAAGTTAGCTGTTTCGTTCAGTATATAAACAAGGCATGAATATGTCCATGTATATTAGTCGGCTTTTAATAAATTTTAAAACAATTTAAATATTTGCATATTTGATTTTTTTTTCTTTCCTTTTTATATATAGAAATAATAACTAGGAATTTATTTCCATGTTATCTAACGAACTAGCTAACTGTATAAGTACAGTTTGTAACTTCGGTATGTAGTTAAGTGGTCAGATTTTTACGTTGCTTGTTTGGGCTTGAACCCACGAAATGTTATTCGCCTAGCGCTTGAATTTTTAACAAAATTTTGCAAAAGCTTACTTTTCTCTAAATCACAAATTTTCTTTGCATATCCTTTCTCATTTTAATGCCTAAAATGGTACATACTTAATATGATAACTTAAACTGAATAATGCAAGTTTTACTAGTGAAATATATTTCAGTGAGTGCCTAACACAGCGCTTGAAAATGTGTTGAAGGTATACTCCAACGCTTTCATTCCTTCCTGTAAAAAAGCCCTGATATATCAACAACAAATACCGCCGTCTATAATATAGACTTAACTAACATACTACTTACTGGTATATTGCTTCATCTTTATACTCCGTTTTTTATTTGTCCGTTGTCAGAAATATTCACAATATTTATATCTCAAACGCTATCAGCACATGTGTGTGTGTGTATTCACTGATACAAGTATAACTATGATACTGACTAAAAAATGTGAAACTATCGTTTTGTCAGAGTCGGTTAAGGCGGTAAAAATGGAACACCAATCCTTGCTAAGTGCTATAATAATACGGTTGTTTCGACCAATCCTTGCTAAGTGTTATAATTGTTTCGACCAATCCTTGCTAAGTGTTATGATAATACGGTTGTTTCGACCAATCCTTGCTAAGTGTTCTAATAATACGGTTGTTTCACGACGTTACATATATATTAAAAATAAATTGCTTGTTTTATTTCATAAATATGTACAGTTTCTAAACCTTGGTCACGTATATGTTTTTTTCCCAGTTATTTTTTTTTATCACAAACGTCTTATATTTATATTAAAGTTTTTACTGTAAAAACATCTAAATTTCCTATCAATGAATATGTTCGTACTTTATGTATTTTTAAGTTATTGTAAGATTATATCAGCCTATGTTAAACGCGAAATAAAAAGTAACTGACTTGTATTTCTGACCAACCATTTATATACGGCACCGGTTGCGAGGCAGGTAATGGAACACGCCTTAATCATCCCACAGTCACACCTCCATGACGCAGAAATTCAAAACTGATAGCAATGTTCGATCCTTACATTTTTTCCAACCACATCGCTTAATGTTTTACATCAATGTTGCTTTTTTTGTGTTGATGTTTGTTTTTATTTGTTAATATGTTTAGTTTCCAATAAAACACCTGTTTTTAATATAATCTTGAAATCATTCAATTTGGGCGTGTTATTTGTATTCATAAAACTTTGAACAAAGTTTACTTTTTTTAAAAATACTTTTCCCCCATTTTTTTCCCGCGTATGTTCTTTGTTATGTATTTTTTTTTAATTTGGTTATTGGTTTTGTTTGTAATGAAATCATGATATATTATTGGTAATCGCTTGAAAGGAAAAAATGGCAACACCTAAACACTAATTTTTTAGTATTATAATTTCTCACTTTCCACTTTCATTGACAGATTTGTCGTGCGAGGGTCCAAATAAACGCGAATTGATAGATAAACAAGTCAAATAACTTGGTTGGTTTGGAGGAACAGGCATTCAACTCGCTGGGATTCTGTAACATGCGTAGTAAATATGAATTTGGTGGGCGTGTGAAATCACAATCAAACAATACGCGGTTTATCAATAAAATCAACATGTCTCGAGCGGATAAGGCGACAATGTCGTATGACATGGTTGTCAAGTGAAGGAAATAAACGTAACTATAATTCGGGCGTGCCGATATTCTCCGATGATCGGGTTATGAAGTCGCCGGTAAACAGCATTATTGCATTACACTTGTTTGATATCAAGCTAATAAACGTTCGAAAGTTGATGACTTTTATTATACGTCGGCAGAGGGAAGTGACTCGAGTCATGAATAAGAATGCTGCAGACGTCATTGAAAGGATTGCATAGTTTTAAGTTATTTTTTATGATGCAAGATTGGTTCACTGAAAGTGGTTTGGAGACTTTTTAAACAAAACCAACACATTATTCAATTTGCCATTGCACCGCTGGAATGAATTAGCCTAGTTGACCGTGGAGATAAACAATAGTAGATTCATTAAGTGTTTTAATCGCTTAAGTAGAACTGTACCTGTACTATATTAAAGATTTAGCGTTTGTTATATATATATATATATATATGGTTATACTCAAATGCAAGAGAAAGTGTGCACTTTTTATTTTTTTATTATTTTAATTTAACAAAGTATTAAGTTGTCAAATTTGAAACATAAGAATAACGGTCGTTACGGTTTATAGCCTCAACGAAAAATCAGTCAAACTATGGCTAGTTATTACGTAATAGCCAGAATTGCGATTTTGCAGGATTTCCACGTGGAACATGCATACATAAGTACAAGTGGCCAAATTTGTTTTCTCTACATTCTTTCACACATGTATAGTGCGAATATCACTGTAGATTTTGAAAATTTATAACATCGAATATGCCACGACTATCACAACGTCAGCGTATGGACGCCTTAATGATGCTGGGCAGAGGTGACTTAGTCACTGCAGTTTCACTGGCATTTAATTGCCATAGAAACACTATAATCAAGTTACGCGATAGGTATGGCAAACAGAATGACGGTCATACCAGATATCAATGCAACATTTACATAATTTTGCAACAAATTACAGTGAAAACATCCCTTTGACTTTTTGTGTATTTTTTGTATTTTTACCCCGAATCCACATAGACGCGTTGTACGTTTTATCCAAAGTCAAAGAAAGGTAAATGAATAAGCTAAAAATTAATACCACACATGATAGTATTCCATCATTGGATTTTTCAGAAAATCAAAAATATAAATGTACACATTTTTTGTGCGTTTGAGTATATTTATCTATTTATTTGCACATCATAAAAACAAACGTTTTGATATAATAGTAAACAGACCTTCAGGGGTCGTATTCACCAACCATTCTAAAGAATATTCTTGGACTTGAACTCAAGAATACATTTTAAAAAGCATACTTAGAGACCAATGTCTGAGACCAAGATCTGGAAGCATGTAGCGACACCTAATATAAAGTCAAATAACCTCTCACAATAACTCCATCAGTCATGGTAAACTAAATATTCAAGACCCGAAATTGGGATTTTCTAAGAATATTCTCAAGAATGCTTGGTGAATACGAACCCTGACCTATCTGACGTTGCTCACATCAAGGTACAAAATCGATCCACCAGCAAGACACACAGCTCAAGAAGGAAGTAGCGAATCTTATACTGAACGTTTGATATCAGAGGATGTCAAAATCTCATATTTCTGCTATTTGTTTTCGTTGGTGTAACTGTGTTTGCTTTGGTTATACATGAAATGTACTATTAACTATTAAGGTCAGTGTGTCGGTTGTTTATTAACTTATGCTGGTATATTGGTCTGAAATGGGTCGTACAGTTGACCCATGATATTAATTAATATTAATTATGACCATCCCTGCACACGTGAGGTATTTTGATATTAAACTAAATAAAAAGTAATCGTCTGCATAACCATCATGTTTGTTTGTTTTACCGTCGTCGTCCATTCTCGTCGTCCATGCGCGGTCTCTTGACAATCTCCAAGGACATCAACAATGTTAACGTGTCTTACACAACTTACTGGTCATAGGTCAAGTGATAAAAATAGGGCACTTTTGGTAAAGTCGCGGCCCAGATGTGATACGATGGCTATGGTATGGTATGTCTGGGGACCGCATTTTAACAATTTAACACAACTAAGTTTATTATTTATTTTACCTCGACTGCGAAGCAAGTTATTACAAACTATATTCGGAAAAGTTGCCTTGTTCAAGGACAACACATAGCCGTGGGAGAGGATCGAACCCACAACCCTCCGAGCACGGGTTCGGTGCTTTACCATTGGACCATAATAATTGTAACAAAGTTTCGTCATAAGCACAAATATAAAATGAAATAAGTCGCATAAAGATTCGCCCCGAATCGCCAACTTCCAACCAGTTGCCAGTTGGTGATTCAGATTTCATATTAATATACATCTGTTTTCTATTGATTGTATTTCTAAACATATAAACACGAGTAAAATATGTAAATTGAATAGTGATTATAATAACGAATCTGAATAACCAACTGGCAACTGGTCGGTAGTTGATTTTTCGAATCCCCAACTGGCAACTGGTCGGTAGTTGGTTATCCGATTCCCCAACTGGCAACTGGTCGGTAGTTTATTATTCGAATCCCCAACTGGCAACTGGTCGGTAGTTTGTTATTCGAATCCCCAACTGGCAACTGGTCGGTAGTTGGTTATTCGAATCCCCAACTGGCAACTGGTCGGTAGTTTGTTATTCGAATCCCCAACTGGCAACTGGACGGTAGTTTGTTATTCGAATCCCCAACTGGCAACTGGTCGGTAGTTTATTATTCGAATCCCCAACTGGCAACTGGTCGGTAGTTTGTTATTCGAATCCCCAACTGGCAACTGGTCGGTAGTTGGTTATTCAAATAACCGACTACCAATTGACAACTATCTACTAACTTTTCTCTCGTTCTCTCGTGTCAAAATCCCAAACTACCTCAATCCTCTTACCATTACAAGTCCATTTTTCGAGTTCACTGATTTTATCCCTTTTACGGAATACAACAATTTTGCCTTATCTGTATTGACCTCTAATCTCCAATAATTACAGTAACTGTATAACAGATTTAAACTATTTTGAATGTCCTCGATTTTAGAATCTTGCAAAAAATTGTCATCAGCATGAGTACTTAAAGCTTTCAACGACATTCCGTTTTCTATATTTGCTAGCAGATATTACTCAAGATTCTCAAGGAAAAGAAAAAAAAACATTATTGGAGAGGCGACTTCTCCTTGCTACAGATTAATACCTCAAAACAGTTGAACGTCCAGTCACGTTTGCATTTAGAATGAAGCACAATAGTGTTTGATGTAATCTGGAATTGTGCAGATCGTACTGATCTATATATCGGCGAAATTCCTCTAATAGTCCAGTGGCGTAGCTTCCTATAGGCACTATATGCACGTGCCTACACATTTTTTCTGAGAAATCGTAAAAATAAAAATGCCGAAAATATAATAAAAAGCGTATCCCTAGCGGGGGTAAACTATACATTCGCAACAAAAAACAAACAAACATTAAATATGATCCAACTATTTAACATCATTTTATCAAGTTTGGTTACAAAAAAGTGAATTCAATGTTAATATTAAGTATAAACAGGCCCCTTAAACGTAAGAAATATACGCCTAAACGCACCTACGACGGCCTAACTGACAACAAATCGGGGAAGCATGTTCCGGATCCCCGTACAACTGCGCCTACACACCATTTTTAGTCAAGCTTTGCCCCTGCGTTTAAGCGGCATCTACTAGTATACTCAAAGTAACGCTGAATGAGTTCCATGACTCCAATTGAAACACTTGCAAGACAACATTCCATCTGACAACGAGCAATAATCAAAGCACTACAGTGCTGATGGGGGCGGAGCATATAAAATGTAAAATGTCGCTATTGTTTTTGACAAACAGGTCAGTTTGCATACGTTGAAGTAGAATAACCCGATTGCCTTTGATTCTTATACAGGGTACAAAATCTACATGTTCTATACTTAACGTTGACCCTTTCCTCGGATAAGTCAGAGAATGTAACTGAATGGTTTGCCTTTGAAAGTGTATTTTCTGCTAAAATAGGAATATCAACTGTTAAATTTGGCAAATGTCCAACTTCAAGATATACGTTCAACTCAATGATATGAGATTTGTCCACAGTATATGACCATGTCAGCTATGTCCACTGTATGTGATTATGTCCACTGTATGTGACTATGTCCATTGTATGTGACTATGTCCACTGTATGTGATTATGTCCACTGTATGTGATTATGTCCACTGTATGTGATTATGTCAGCTATGTCAACTGTATGTGACTATGTCAGCTATGTCCACTGTATGTGATTATGTCCACTGTATATGACTATGTCCACTGTATGTGACTATGTCAGCTATGTCCACTGTATGTGACTATGTCAGCTATGTCCACTGTATGTGATTATGTCCACTGTATGTGACTATGTTCACTGTATGTGATTATGTCAGCTATGCCAACTGTATGTGATTATGTCCACTATGTCAACTGTATGTGACTATATTCACTGTATGTGACTATGTCCACTGTATGTGACTAAGTCCACTGTATGTGACTACGTCAGCTATGTCCACTGTATGTGACTATGTCAACTGAATGTGACTATTTCAACTGTATGTGACTATGTCAGCTATGTCAACTGTATGTGACTATGTCCACTGTATGTGACTATGTCAGCTATATCCACTGTATGTGATTATGTCCACTGTATGTGACTAAGTCTACTGTATGTGACTATGTCAGCTATGTCCACTGTATGTGACTATGTCAACTGTATGTGACTATGTCAGCTATATCCACTGTATGTGACTATGTCAGCTATGTCCACTGTATGTGACTATGTCAGCTATGTACACTGTATGTGATAATGTCCACTGTATGTGACTATGTCCACTGTATGTGACTATGTCAGCTATGTCCACTGTATGCGACTATGTCAGCTATGTCCACTGTATGTGATTATGTCCACTGTATGTGACTATGTCGACTGTATGTGATTATGTCAGCTATGTCAACTGTATGTGACTATGTCAGCTATGTCCACTGTATGTGATTATGTCCACTGTATATGACTATGTCCACTGTATGTCACTATGTCAGCTATGTCCACTGTATGTGACTATGTCCACTGTATATGACTATGTCCACTGTATGTGACTATGTCAGCTATGTCCACTGTATGTGACTATGTCAGCTATGTCCACTGTATGTGATTATGTCCACTGTATGTGACTATGTCAGCTATGTCCACTGTATGTGACTATGTTCACTGTATGTGATTATGTCAGCTATGTCAACTGTATGTGATTATGTCCACTATGTCAACTGTATGTGACTATATTCACTGTATGTGACTATGTCCACTGTATGTGACTAAGTCCACTGTATGTGACTACGTCAGCTATGTCCACTGTATGTGACTATTTCAACTGTATGTGACTATGTCAGCTATGTCCACTGTATGTGACTATGTCCACTGTATGTGACTATGTCCACTGTATGTGACTAAGTCCACTGTATGTGACTATGTCAGCTATATCCACTGTATGTGACTATGTCCACTGTATGTGACTATGTCAGCTATTTCCACTGTATGTGACTAAGTCCACTGTATGTGACTATGTCCACTGTATGTGACTATGTCAGCTATATCCACTGTATGTGAATATGTCAGCTATGTCAACTGTATTTGATTATGTCCACTGTATGTGACTATGTCCACTGTATGTGACTAAGTCAACTGTATGTGACTATGTCAGCTATGTCGGCTGTATGTGACTATATCCACTGTATGTGACTATGTCCACTGTATGTGACTAAGTCCACTGTATGTGACTATGTCAGCTATGTCCACTGTATGTGACAATATCCACTGTATGTGACTATGTCAACTGTATGTGACTATGTCAGCTATGTCCACTGTATGTGACTATATCCACTGTATGTGACTATGTCAGCTATGTCCACTGTATGTTACTTTGTCCACAGTATATGACTATGTCCACTGAATGTGACTATATCCACTGTATGTGACTATGTCCACTGTATGTGACTATATCAACTGTATGTGACTATGTCCACTGTATGTGACTATGTCAGATATGTCAACTGTATGTGACTATAACCACTGTATGTGACTATGTCAGCTATATCCACTGTATGTGACTATGTCAGCTACGTCCACTGTATGTGACTATGTCCACTGTATGTGACTATGTCAGCTATGTCAACTGTATGTGACTATGTCCACTGTATGTGACTATGTCAGCTATATCCACTGTATGTGATTATGTCCACTGTATGTGACTAAGTCCACTGTATGTGACTATGTCCACTGTATGTGACTATGTCAACTGTATCTAACTATGTCAGCTATGTCCACTGTATGTGACTATGTCAGCTATGTCAACTGTATGTGACTATGTCAGCTATGTCCACTGTATGTGATTATGTCCACTGTATGTGACTATGTCAACTGTATGTGACTATGTCAACTGTATTTGACTATGTCAGCTATGTCAACTGTATGTGACTATGTCAGCTATATCCACTGTATGTGGTTATGTCCACTGTATGTGACTATGTCAGCTATGTCCACTGTATGTGATTATGTCCACTGTATGTGACTATGTCCACTGTATGTGACTATGTCAGCTATGTCCACTGTATGTGACTATGTCAACTGTATGTGACTATGTCAGCTATGTCCACTGTATGTGACTATGTCAGCTATGTCAACTGTATGTGACTATGTCAGCTATGTCCACTGTATGTGACTATGTCAGCTATGTCCACTGTATGTGACTATGTCAGCTATGTCCACTGTATATGACTATGTCAGCTATGTCCACTGTATGTGACTATGTCAGCTATGTCAACTGTATGTGACTATGTCAGTTATATCCACTGTATGTGACTTTGTCAACTGTATGTGACTATGTCCACTGTATGTGACTATGTCAACTGTATGTGACTATGTCAGCTATATCCACTGTATGTGACTATGTCCACTGTATGTGACTATGTCAGCTATGTCAAGTGTATGTGACTATATCAGTTATATCCACAGTATGTGACTATGTCAATTGTATGTGACTATGTCCACTGTATGTGACTATGTCAGCTATATTCACTGTATGTGACTAAGTCCACTGTATGTGACTATGTCAGCTATATCCACTGTATGCGACTCTGTCCACTGTATGTCACTATGTCCACTGTATGTGACAATGTCAGCTATGTCAACTGTATGTGACTATGTCAGCTATATCCACTATATGTGACTATGTCAACTGTATGTGACTATGTCAGCTATATCCACTGTATGTGACTATGTCCACTGTATGTGACAATGTCATCTATGTCCGCTGTATGTGACTTTGTCAGCTGTATGTGACTATGTCCACTGTATGCGACTGCATATACCAATAACGAAACATGTATATTTGTTTGAACACATATAAGAACAGTGTCAGGAATTTAAAAAAAGTGTTTGCGTGTGTATTCCATTTCAGATATGCGAACTATTTTTGTTATTTTAATTATATTATATATATAAATTATGAACATTTACGAAACAAGCCATTATACGTTTAGATTGATAATGTATGTCACTCCCTGCAATGCTATCATGCATAATGCTGAGACATATATTTCATGGCTAGTCGACGAACACACTTTTCTTCAATCTTTAATATAAAAACAAAAGCTAACTTACTCATGGCTGCCTCTATACACACTCTTCTGCGTCATTAAGTTGGAACTAGGGCATCCTTATATAGTCCAGAAGATAACAAGCACATATCTGATGGAACCACATGTACACTTTAGACACGCTAATCCACCTTGTGTGAATATGTTGCGTCATGTTTATGCCATCGAGGGCTTAACTGACAATCAGTTAACCTAACCACTCTCTCCTGAGGGTCTGGAAGGGTTAACCAGTACTCGAGCACACTCATCTCTACAAGTTACTGATAACTTGAGTCTGGAGTAAGGGCAGAGTGACAACGAGACGTAATGTAGCATTTTAATCATCACAGAGACTGTGGTCGGACAGGGAAGCGAATTAACGACAACTGGATAGTAATCAGACGCGCTAATGACTGAGCAAACCAGACCTGCACGCTTATACATACAAGATATTTGGGCTATAGTAAATGAAACTGAAATAATCGCAGAATATTTCATGAATGATTTAAAAAGTGTGTACGTTTTAGAACCTCGATACCTGCAAACTGCAGAGTTTCAGCAAATTCTATCGTATTACTCAAATTGTCACTTCTTACGACATGCATGAGCCACAGTGGTCCTATTCTTGCCATCACTCATATGGCTCCCTGAAATCACACAGGGGTTGATAATTTAACCAAAATAGTGAACATGACAAAAAATCATAAAATGAACATGACACCCATTCGGAGGATTCCTACCCCTCTGCAGAGATCGGCAGTGATTCTATTCTTAGCTGAAACCACACGGGCTTGTTTCGAATGAAATGACACCATATTGCTTGTTCAGTAATTTACCATATATACTGTGGTTATATAACTACTGTGTACGATTCGTGAAAATAAATACTAAGATCATATGCATGTAATATGTAAGTTTGGTGAAGATCAAATGAAAACAAGAATTAAATGGTTCGACTGCGTTATCGTTAATTGGTAATAAAGCCTCGGACGGTTGGCATCGTGTTATCTCCAGTTTTATCTTTTTATCATTTTGCACTGAGGCTCTGGAGTGACACTTTTGCTGTAGATAAAATATTTTACGGATAAAGGTCAAAAGGGCATTCTGAGCACTAAATAATTTTGAGCATAATCATGCACCTCTCTCTATGATAATACACATGCACTACGATTGTCCAAGTCTTTGAAAACGTGTTCACCCATTCTCTGATTGAATTTCTGCATACTCATGTGAACTACATCGAAAAAATAAGATAAAAGTATTGATCACACGGCCAGCATAACCGGTAATTCAATTTCACTGTGTTTTTTTTTTCTCGTTTAAATATCTAACTTATTGAGTAGATTGTGGCGAAGTATTGTACGTCTCACTACACAGTTACGCCCCTTTTTCCCCACGGTAACATGATTCTTACGCTTTGAAAAAAGGCCTGTGTAATTTGGTTTTGAAATATTTTCAAAATGGTTCGTAGTGGTTGTGATTTCTTGCTGCAGATGAGTAGAGCAAAAGTTGGTATAGCATATACTGCAATAAGACATCACTGCTGGTAAAATAGTGACTTTTATAGGATTTCAACATATGTAGTATTTAAAAAATCTTAGGGTGTCACTGCACCTTTTTTTTTTTTAAAAAAAAAAAAAACCCAACCTGGTCATCCTACCAGTTATTGTGCATTTTGATGTGTGTATACATTCCTTCTATGAAAAAAATACCTAAAAATAAACTATGTGGAATTCTTTTTTTTCCTAGACCTTATTTTATATAGAACAAAGAATAAAATCCATCTGTGTGGTGAGACCTGTACGGTGAGGAGTTGGGGACACTAACAGAATAATGAGAAAACTTTGTCTCAGATGCAGTATAATAATAGAAAAACGATCTCTTTCTCCTTCTGAGATCCAGAATAATAAAAATGGCAACAGGTACTACAGTCTCCACCATTTAAGATGATATTCATCAGATTTCTCTACAGTGATGGAAGGCATCAATCAGATACAGGTCTGCTTTAAAAAAAATGGCAGAAACAACTACAGAGGACAAGCGGTGTTTTTCATGGGAAAAAATAGAATAAGATATGAAGAAGCAAACTGAATATTGGTTATTGTCTTATGAAGGTAGATGGTCCTGACAGTTCAATTGATGTCTGGAAACTGCGAACTGCTCAAGTTTAAATAAGTCATCGTCTTGCAGCCTTGTGAGCCATGCCTGATTTTCTGATTTCGTTACATCTGTTGTACATAAACGTTTCTAGTGTTCTGTGTTCGGAAATATTCCGTGATTGGCATAATTGACAAAATGTTTTGACAGTGAATATTTTTTTTCAAGATTTCTGACAATATCAGGTACGAAGCCTCGTTGTCTATGATCGTTTCTTCAGAATAAACCGATGACCTAGCAATGCAGGCTCCTGTTTCACCAACATATACTTAAATACTTAAAAACTTAAATCTAAGAAAAGCAGCCAGGTGATCATGATTTTAGACTGGTTTCAGTTAAACTGCATATTGTGTCAATGATATTGATTATATAATAGATAAATAACCAGTCAAAACTTAGTTAAGTTTTTAAGTAATTAAGTAAAATGTTGGTGAAACAGAAGCCAGATCTGTTTAGTAAGTATGCTAATTGACATGTTGCATACTCTACCAATAAAACATGGTTTTATGCAGTCTATCTCAGATTGAACTGTTTTCCACCCTAACATGCTTACACACATTTTCGTGCGCGTTCTTATATGTAATTTTATTATCTTTTTTGGCAGTCATTCGTACAATTTATCTAACTGACTGTAATTTTGCTTTGTAAGGATTGATCATAGTCCAGCCCCAAATAACAGTATTGGTGGGGATGCATACTTTTGATATAAGGTTTGCAGAATGTATTTTTGATTGTGTTTGTGTGGCTGATAATGCCTTGTCCCAACGAAAAGTTGTATTTCAGGTCGGGAACTTCATTTATTACCAAATGTACTTCGGCTATTTTGATAAGATATAAAGCTATCTATTTCGCTGAAGCCAACATGTTAACTAAATGTTATATGTTTTAATCTAATGATATACACTCAGTGTAATTGTTTATTTCAATAAAAGGTCGAATTTTATTTCATCGAGAAAACGCCAAATTGTTTTTTCTCGGTCATGTCTCTTTTTCTTTCTTTCTTTCTTTCTTTCTTTCTTTCTTTATTTATTTCTCAATGATTTGTTCCGTTTTATTTCTATCTCGGATGTGTATGTACTTATGGACTAAGATGGTTTACTTAATGATGTTATACATCCTCTCATTTGGTTGTTGATTATCACATTGAATGAACGATAGGAGAATACCGTCTGTCTATGTAAAACATCACTGTGTCATCTTGCAGCACTTTTAATAAGTAATAACATCATTTTATCACAAAATACTTGTCAACTGATTGAACGGTGTCCCGTTGGGGGCCATCGCGGCATATTTATTAATCTAAGTAAATAATTTGTCTTTTCACCATCGTAGATTCGACTTTTCACCACCGTAATTTCGACTTTTCACCATTGTAGTTTCGACTTTTTACCATCGTAGTTTCGTTGTTTCGACTTTACATCATCGTAGTTTCGTTGTTTCGACTCGTCTTAATTTAAAAATTATGCCACGATGGTCCAAATGGGACACCGTATGATTGTGTTCTATTTTATCGGGAGAAATATGCAACTGTATACTGTGTGCATATACTATCGATGCGATTTGATAAACATACCGAACGCGTCCGAATCAACAATATCTTTACTCGGGCAAACATGATAACAGTTAACAATAGCTCTATCGGATTTCCTCGGCTATGTCGGCTGAATTGTAATTCCGAAATTTGCCGAGTATATACGATTTGTAATAATACATGTGCATAAAAATGGCGTCAGGGGGTGTAACACGAGCTATTGAAAGTGGATCAGACGTTTACTATGATAGATATTGTACGCTGTGTTCTGCAGATGGCCGAAATGTGGAAGCAGTTAAATTTTGTGTAGACTGTGATGAATATTTTTGCCAAAAGTGTATTCAAGATCATAATAGATTTGGACGAATGAAAACACATCACATTCGTGACATCGACAGGAAAGATGTGACAATCCCTGTGCGACAACAAGCGACACCCTTGCCTGCGGATTGTTGTCAGGTGCACCCTGGGAAGGTGTTAGATAAATTCTGCCCCACCCATGATACGGTTTGTTGTGGAACCTGCGTTTCTTTACAGCACAGGTATGTGACATTATGCATTAAATAATCTTGAGAGGGGCTTTTATGTACACTCGTCTCGTTTTACAATGTAACACGTAAATGGTTGAGAGGTTTGGCATACACGTTAATCAAATTCCAGTGTCCCAATGACGGTTTATGTTACTGACCGTTCAAAGTAGGTGAACCATGTTATCACTTCTTCTGTAGTCTGTAGAACTAACCCAGTTCTCCTGATTGGGTGGGTTAAATAAAAATTGTTACGAGCATGCTGATTGGTCAGTTGCTCCCGGGGAACGTTTGGGTGACGTCATAGTTTAGTAAGGTTTTAATTGCTATGAAATTTGGGACAGACATAGAATTCCCTGCTGTTTCCATTGTAGGTTAACAGACCTGATTAGGGAGATATCAGACTCTGCTACTTCTTCTGTATGTATGTAGTGTGCACAACAGTATTTCATATAAGGATTGTGCTTATGCTGTTGTGAAGGCTGTTTCCTTTGAATGCTTTTTTCTCCTGTTGGAAAAATAATATTTGGTCACCTGAGGCGAAGGGGCAAGTGAAATATTCTGGTCTTTTTTAGTCCTTTCGTCCGTTGTCCAGTCTTTTCTTTAAACATTTTCTCCAAAACCGATTGACAGATGTACACCAACTTTCGTGTAAACACTGTCACGTGAAGCTCTCTCAAATGTGTTCATATAATGATCCTTGAGACAAAGATGGCCTCACACCAGGAGTTTATCAGTTGCTGTTGTATTTTTATATTGGATTTCAACACTCTTCCCCTGAACTACAAGACTTCGAGTTTTGATATTTCGCATGCAGTATCACCTAATGACTTTGTCTCTTGTTCGGACTTATCGGTTTAACATAGGGAAAGTTTAATTTAAACATATTCTTCTCAAGAACCAACCAGCTAAATGTGTTCATATTTGGTATAAGTGAGGTTTTAAGTATGTTCAAATGAAGCGACGGACTGAGGTCTGAGACCAGTAAGGAGACCTTGATTTTTAAATAGGAATACTGGGAAAACAGGAAATTTTGAGGAGTCATCTATTTTAGGTAGTATATCAATTATCCGCCTTTAAGGGGATGAAATATCTAAATGAGGCCAGTAAGCGCCAAAAAGGGAAAACATTTAAAAGTCTGCTTCTTAAGAACGGTTTACCAAATGTGTTCATATTTGATTTAAATGATCCATATGGGAAGGGATTTCCATTTTGTTCAAATAAAGGGTCTACGTTATTTTTTTTTAACAAGTAAGGGTATTTGATTTTAACATGGGAATACTATATGAAAACGGAAAATTCTCTTTTCTTCATCTAGTTTAGATATCATTTAATTATCTTGTGGTCTGGGAATTGTTTAGCCAACAATTGAGACTGCATCCTTTCAATGGGAATTTGATATGCACAGGAGGCCAGTAGGATTGAAACAGTGATAAAATTATGATTTTTTAAAAAATCGTCTTCTAAAGAACCGAGGATTTTGATTTTTACATAGGAACACTGAGAACTGAACAGTAAATTCGCATATATACAGTGTGTTTAAGGAATTATTTCAATTATTTTGCCAAGGTGTATCATTTTTGTTTAGTCAGTTAAACAGTTGGAACTTGGTCCTTTAATGGGGATTTGATATAAATACACCACCAGCAAGAACAACACAAAGGGATGAAATCGTAATGTTTAAAAAATCTCCTTCTCGAGTACGGATAAGTCAAATTTATTTATATTTCGTATAAATGATCATATGAGCTAGAGATTTATTTTTGTTCAAATACAGGGGCTAGTGACTCTGTTTTTTTACATGAGAAAGCAATGGAAAACATATAGGTCCCATCATTTCTCTCGTCTATAAGTTCATAGACCAAGTCCATTTAAAATTTTGATAAGAAGTAAGAAGTGACAGGTGAAGTCAGGTGAACGACTTGAGCCAATTTAAGTAGCGTGCTTGTGTTAGACTTTTCAGTTTGTAATATTATTTTAAGTGTGTTCATAATATAGCTTGTAATCAATAACATTACGCGTGTTCTTGTAGTATATTTATATTGAAAAATAGTTAAATTATCATTGCATGTTTCAAAGTTTATTACCGTTTTTATATGTCGTTTGTATCCATTAGTAACAGCTGAATAGACCGTTTTTGTTTGCCGTGCTCATACCTAACCACTCAAATTGAGCTATCCCATTTTTATTGACCTTCGAACCGTTGTTTTTTTTGTTCATGATTTCTGGACCATTTTTGATTAAAAATGACAATACAAAATTAAAATCTGGTACAAAAATAGCTATCTACCTTTCCACATGAAATTACTGGGCCGGAGCTCAGCAAACAAAGGTATTTTAAGGACGGTCTAGTTATATGTGTTGCAGAATTATTTTAGTCTATCCCAGAACCTGATATCTCCCGAATCAGGTCTATTATCCACCAATGAAAAAGCAGGGAATTCTATGCCTGTCCCACAATTCATATCAGTTGAACGCTTTCTTAAATTCTGACGTCATCAAACTTTCTGTTGAAGCAATTGACCAATCAACATGCGCAAATGCGGCTTTCCCAACATTGCAAGTTAACGGACCCAAATTATTTATAATTTTATTTGGTTCATGACAATTTGTCTGCTATCACATAAAGCAAGAATCATGTTGACGTTGTTAATAATTATCAATAATTTAAAGAGTTGAACGAATGAAGATGGCTGCGTTATCTATTACAGAACATGTAAAGGTATGAAGTTTCTACAGACGGCATCGGCAGGGATCCAGCAAAGCAAGGAATTCCGGAAAACCAAAGAGAATGTACACACTACTCAGCTGCAACTGAACAAGATGAAATTTACAAAACAGGAAGAACTTGGGTCACTTAAAAAAGAAAAGACAACAATCCTGGCACAGATCAAGAATTTTAGGAATGGTGTCATGAAACAGATTGATAAAATGGAGAAAACAGCTATAGATGAGTTACACGCTAGGCATGAGAAATTTCAAAAGCAAATAAACGCAGATATCAGATCTTTGGAAGAGATGCTGACGTCCATGGAAACATGTAAAAACAAGTTGGAGACCGATTCTTGCGGCAATGAATCCCACTTGTTTAAGGATGTTAAGACGGTAAAGAAAAAAGTAATGGATGGGAGAAAAGTGATAGAAGATATGGATACCTTTAAAACTAAAAGAACTCTGAAGTTCAAAGTGAATACAAACATTGAGAAGTGTTTTGAAAATCAGAAAACATTAGGCGATTTCATTCATGAGGAACATCTGTATTCTGCCTCGCTTCAAGGAAAGTATACCATGAAGATCAGGGCAGACAGATCCCCTTGTTATATTATAGGGTCTTGTGAATTAGACGACGGAACTATAATAGTAGTTGACTATGGTAACAAAAGGCTGAAAAGACTAAAACAATCATACCAAGTGAGAGATTACTGTGATATGCCTTGCGGGGAATGCAGTGGTCCATTTGCAGTGTGCGCTATAGGTCAAGATGAAGTTGCTGTGTCGCTTGAACTCGAGAAGGAGGTTCAGTTTGTATGCGTGAGAAATAAGATGACTTTAACACGATCGTTCAGCGTAGGTGGCGACTACAAGTGCAGATACCGATATTGCTGTGGGATTGCTTACGCCAATAACCAACTGTTCGTGGCAAGTTGCCCTGGAACCGTACAGGTGTATGACATGTCCGGTACGCTACTGAAGACATCACAGTACGATTCGAACGGTCAGTACATATTTTCAGATCCACGCCATGTTACTCCCAGCAGGGACCAATCAAAGCTATATATAGCAGATGTTGACAAGGGTTTAATAACCATCGGAATCAATGGCGATATGGAGGCGAAATTCACGGATCCAGCATTAAACTTTACACATGGAGTATGTATAAGCGATAGCGGTGAAATATTCGCTTGCGGGTTCCACTCCCATAACGTCATTCAGATTAGCCGCGACGGACGTAAGCTTGGTGTTGTGTTGAATGAAGGAGACGGAATAAGGAACCCAAAGTCAGTGCAATGGGACCGCACCAACTCTAGGCTCATTGTAACCATGTTCGGTAATAATCACATCAAAGTATTTGACATGCAACAGAAGTAATTATTCAGACAAAAAAACCCACAAAAAACGAACTGGAACGGGTAGCGAAAATAAAAAAATGGTACTTATTTAAACTTTCGTTACTGTGACAACGATGTATATATGTGACGTAATAAAAGACAGGGTTCATACCTTTTAAAAACTAGGACCCGTTTCACTAACCCCCGTAAGTCGTAAGATTTACGCACGAACAAAGTGTGATAACCAGGAACGTTTCGTTTGCACAAAAGTTTTCTAAATTTAAAAAAAAAAGAATTCTATTTAAAAGACTTGCGAAAGTTAAAAAAATGCTGTAAGCGAAACACTAAATGAATTCCCCGATTTTTTCATAACTTCAAATCTTACACTTAAGAAGTTCGTAAACTTACGAACGTTCGTGAAATTGGTCCCAGAAGCTCCTCTACAGCCATTCTTGTCGGACAGAAACTTATTTTGGATATAACTATAGGCTAGTAAAGCCAGGTGGCGCTATTAATTGTGAAATGGGATGGCTGTATATAAAAGATATATATTTATATATTTATGAAATCAAAAGACATGAAAACAAATGATTATCTGCATCTAGTTTTGTGATAGTATTACTTGATTACGTGTTATTTGCTTTTCCCTTCCAGTTAATTGCATTAATTACTCTACTGCTAACAAGTATATATATGATTTAATTAAAATCTGACACCATTTCAGCTTTTATTTGTTCAAATGAAATATGTATGTTGCGTTGCTTTTCATAAATATTCTTTGGATATATCTACATCTTGTTTACTTCTTAAATCCAATTATATATTTCAGTTTTACTTTTTAATGTTATTACATTTCATTCTTCCAAACAAAATATTTTCGTTTTTCAAATATATAATTTACTAAATCTACATTAATATTACACAAATCACAATAAATAAAACAATGCATATATCCTAGGCGACGGTCGTGAAAAAAATCGATTTTATTTAGCGAAAATCGAACAATGTATTTGAGTGGTTGATTCAAACAATCGGACGACCTCGGAGATTTCTATAGTATTACATAAGCTTGGATGTTTATTTCTGTATTCTTTACATTGTTAGATATTTTCTATGACAAAGGTCTTATACAAGATAACTGCCATGAATTGCGTCCGAATAAATAGTTTTAAATTTTATTATAACATAACCATTGCAGAGGTGTGTTTGTTTCAGCCAATCTGATCTTGCTTCCAAATCAAAACGTTTCTTCTGTACAACTTGTTTAGACGTTTGTCTTTTAGAAAAGCAAGCGTCGCATATAATCAAGACTACATGAGTATCCACTTACTGTGCATACCTCCGTACCACCGCCATAGTACATGCAGTAACGTCCACCATGACCCCCATATCCACCGCCATAGTACATGCAGTAACCTCCACCATGACCTCCGTACAACGGCCATAGTACATGCAGTAACGTCCACCATGACCTCCATATCCACCGCCATAGTACATGCAGTAACGTCCATCATGACCTCCTTACCACGGCCATAGTACATGCAGTAACGTCCATCATGACCTCCGTGCCACGGCCATAGTACATGCAGTAACCTCCACCATGACCTCCATACCACCGCCATAGTACATGCAGTAACCTCCACCATGACCTCCGTACCACCGCCATAGTACATGCAGTAACCTCCACCATGACCTCCGTACCACGGCCATAGTACATGCAGTAACCTCCACCATGACCTCCGTACCACCGCCATAGTACATGCAGTAACTTCCACCATAACCTCCGTACCACCACCATAATACATGCCGTAACCTCCACCATGACCTCCGTACCACCGCCATAGTACATGCAGTAACGTCCACCATGACCTCCATATCCACCGCCATAGTACATGCAGTAACCTCCACCATGACCTCCGTACCACGGCCATAGTACATGCAGTAACGTCCACCATGACCTCCGTACCACCGCCATAGTACATGCAGTAACGTCCACCATGACCTCCATATCCACCGCCATAGTACATGCAGTAACCTCCACCATGACCTCCGTACCACCACCATAATACATGCCGTAACGTTCACCATGACCTTCATATCCACCGCTATAGTACATGCAGTAACCTCCACCATGACCTCCGTACCACCGCCATAGTACATGCAGTAACATCCACCATGACCTTCATATCCACTGCCATAGTACATGCAGTAACCTCCACCATGACCTCCGTACCACCGCCATAGTACATGCAGTAACGTCCACCATGACCTCCGTACCACCGTCATAGTACATGCAGTAACCTCCACCATGACCTCCATACCACCGCCATAGTACATGCAGTAACCTCCACCATGACCTCCGTACCACCACCATAATACATGCCGTAACCTCCACCATGAGCTCCGTGCCACCGCCATAGTACATGCAGTAACGTCCACCATGACCTCCATATCCACCGCCATAGTACATGCAGTAACCTCCACCATGACCTCCGTACCACCGTCATAGTACATGCAGTAACGTCCACCATGACCTCCGTACCATCGCCATAGTACATGCAGTAACCTCCACCATGACCTCCGTACCACCGCCATAGTACATGCCGTAACGTCCACCATGACCTCCGTACCACCGCCATAGTACATGCAGTAACGTCCACCATGAACTCCATATCCACCGCCATAGTACATGCAGTAACCTCCACCATGACCTCCATATCCACGGCCATAGTACATGCAGTAACGTCCATCATGACCTCCGTACCACCGCCATAGTTCATGTAGTAACGTCCACCATGACCTCCATATCCACCGTCATAGTACATGCAGTAACCTCCACCATGACCTCCGTATACCGCCATAGTACATGCAGTAACCTCTACCATGACCTCCGTACCACCGCCATAGTTCATGCAGTAACCACCACCATTACCTCCGTATACCGCCATAGTACATGCAGTAACCTCTACCATGACATCCGTACCACCGCCATAGTACATGCAGTAACGTCCACCATGACCTCCGTACCACCGCCATAGTACATGCAGTAACCTCCAACATGACCTCCGTACCACCGCCATAGTACATGCAGTAACCTCTACCATGACCTCCGTACCACCACCATAATACATGCCGTAACCTCCACCATGACCTCCGTACCACCGCCATAGTACATGCAGTAACGTCCACCATGACCTCTGTACCACCGCCATAGTACATGCAGTAACCTCTACCATGACCTCCGTACCACCGCCATAGTACATGCAGTAACCTCCACCATGACCTCCGTACCACCGCCATAGTGCATGCAGTAACCTCCACCATGACCTCCATATCCACCGCCATAGCCAATGCCGTAACTTCCATCATAACCTCTGTACCACCACCATATCCCATACCGTAACATCCACCATAACCTCTGTACCACCACCATATCCCATACCTACCATCCACCATAACCTCTGTACCACTGCCATATCCCATACCGTACCATCAACCATAACCTCCGTACCACCGCCATATCCCATGCCGTACCATCTACCATAACTTCCATACCACCGTCATATCCCATGCCGTACCATCCAGCATAACGTCCGTACCACCGCCATATCCCATGCCGTACCATCTACCATAACGTCCGTACCACCGCCATATCCCATGCCGTACCATCCACCATAACCTCTGTACCACCACCATATCCCATACCTACCATCCACCATAACCTCCGTACCACCGCCCTATCCCATGCCGTACCATCTACCATAACATCCGTACCACCGCCATATCCCATGCCGTACCATCTACCATAACCTCCGTACCACCGCCATATCCCATGCCGTACCATCCACCATAACCTCTGTACCACCACCATATCCCATACCGTACCATCCACCATAACCTCCGTACCACCGCCCTATCCCATGCCGTACCATCTACCATAACATCCGTACCACCGCCATATCCCATGCCGTACCATCCACCATAACCTCAGTACCACCGCCATATTCCATACGTAAGCATACGTGTTGGCAAAACTGTACTAAGCAAAGCTCCCGGTGTGGGGTCACTTGACCTGAAAATTGGTACATATTTGCACAATGATAAACTTCAAAACAAAGGCATTAACTCTACATTGCAGCATAACATTTGGTGGTCAAAACATACATTCAAACCAGTTATAGGGGTCGAAACACTACATTCAA
Source organism: Panopea generosa (assembly GCA_029582155.1). Classification (NCBI taxonomy): domain Eukaryota; kingdom Metazoa; phylum Mollusca; class Bivalvia; order Adapedonta; family Hiatellidae; genus Panopea; species Panopea generosa. The sequence goes on along the minus strand of CM055912.1, from coordinate 4,208,192 downwards.
ACAAATTATATAGGGGTTACGTACAGCTGTGGTAATACTACAATTTCGTAATTTTCAAAGTACTTTATAAATCTTAAATATACTTAACAGAACAGCTAACCCGCCACTCTGTCAAAATATTAATTAGCATTATTAAAATTTGCATACGACATAAACAGACAATATGTATTGATTGTATATGGCCTAAATGTTCTTTCTTTATTCAAGTCAAGGTTTCAAGGACATTGCTTTAGGTGTAAACCCACCATTGATTTTTGTTCTTTATTCTATAGTAAATAATAAAAGTTTGAAGGCTTGTCATTCATAGAGAGACCCAAATGAAAGAAGTGAAACTTACATTTTACTGTTTGTCAACCTCTGCGCTTTCAAAATATGATGATAAAAGTAGGGGTCATGTGTCAGGGGTTCTTCTTTAATGAGGTTCCGGTCGAGGTTTGGTTTTTAATGCATCTTATTGTGCATAGGCCCCCCACCGCCCGCCAATATTCACGTTGAGCATATATTGTGGGGCCCGGAAGTACATCCTTATACACTCTCTTCTCAGGCTACCTCCCCCCACCCCGCTCCCCAATAATTGAAACTCTCCTACACCCATGTAGTGTATTCTTTTAGTATTACAATGCCATTTCTAGCATATTACAGGTGGCAAGGACTTTTATAGACTATATAATTCCTTGCAGGTGGTAAGCAAATGTTATTGATGGAGAAAAAAACAAAACAAATGCAAATTATAGTGCCTTAACAGAGCCAGCGTCTATTCGCAGATAACTGAAAATAGATGACCAAAATTTACGAAATATCTCCTGGATACTAGTAATTCATGATTTGGTAAGCCCGGGGAGGTACGACAGGGGTGTAGTGAGGCCACAGCAGCTTTAGTACTGCTCCTCTGTCTGGTCCCTACACACGAGTGCTGGGATTGGACAAATGGAGTACATACAGAGACGGGCTGCTTGCTGGGGAGTGCGCGACTATGGACACACTTCCAGTGTCACCAAGATGTCGATCACATTAAACTGAAGACGAATTCACCTCCGTCGTATTGACCAACGACTGGTTATGCTCTATAAGATCATCCATAACCTAGTCGCATTTCAACATGAACATTTCCTTATCACTTATACAAGACCAAGTTGTCTATCTCATTCTCTGGACTACAGACAAAAACAAACAAATTCTGACTTTTACAAGTTTTCTTTCCAGCGGAATTCACTTCCTGGAACAGAGGCGTAGGAGCCGGGGACGGGGGTGAGGCATATACTCTGAGGCCTGGAAGTACATCCTCATACATCCCCCCACACACCCAATAATTGAAACGCTCTTACGCCCATGTGGAAATATTGTCTCTCTTGAGCCCAATCAGTTCAGACAGACAGTGTGCCAAGTTGAACATGCATGTGCTCCTTCTAGAAACCTGCTTTTAAATACAACCTGTATCTATCTATTTTATACTTTTATTCTCTTTCTCCATTTGTCAGTTGACGTGCGTCAAAGCCTGTGTCCTCAAGAGGGGTTTGGCAATGTCGAATAAAGATAGCTTGGTAAACCTACAATTTTTTATGGGAATTTTTTTTGAAAAAAATGTAAATAGCCAGTTGTGCATTCTCAGTGGTTTTGTGTGTACTTTTTCTAGGTTAAACATACCAATTACTTACGGAAGTTTTATTTAAGTCCTAGTTGTTGTTTTTAAAAAAAATCCGGCTGGTTCCATTGGCGGATCCAGAATTTGACGTGGATTGTAGAGAGATACGTGGGTCATACTCCCCCGAAAAATTACACATATTCGGAACATTTGTTACGATTTTGAGACATAATTTTGACAAGGGAATATGATTTTTAAAAATTGTGCTATTTGACACATTTGTTACGATTTTGAAACAGGATTTGAAAAGAGTAGAACTTAGGTCAAGAACAACATAGACATTAACAAAATTTCCCTGGACTTTGTCATGAAAATACATGTTGCGCTATGGTCCACACTAGGAACTAAAATACATGTAGCGCTATGGTCCACACAGGGAACTAAAATACATGCAGCGCTATGGTCCACACAGGGAACTAAAATACATGTAGCGCTATGGTCCACACAGGGAACTAAAATACATGTAGCGCTATGGTTCACACAGGGAACTAAAATACATGCAGCGCTATGGTCCAATACAGGGAACTAAATACATGCAGCGCTATGGTCCACTTTTGGGAATGGAAATTTTACGTTGTTTTTGTAAAAAAGGAAAGCCTTACGGACTCACACCACTATTATCTCCCTTGAGTACTCCGGACCTACAGATGAAGGAGGTAGAAATAAAACTTTAGTTCTCTTTTTCTTCTTTTTTCAGGGCTTTGTACTGCAGTGTTTTGTTTTTTGCTAGCATGAGTTAAATGGTCAGTATTTTAGAAATCACCACTAAAAAATTTGATGCTGATACCAGCTTTCTGGACAATTCTGTGTCATTTCAGAATTGTTGGTTCGAACCGCATCTAGGGCGAATAGTTGACAAATCGTTACTCTGGAAATTGATAGGTCTCACAAAAGCATTGAATTTTAAAAAAACCAACCTGGTCAAGGTATACTTTTTTTTCTTTATAATTGCATATCTTGAACCAATGAAGAATTTGAGCCCAGACACATGCTGCAGAATTTAATTTTTCACTCTGTTTTGGACATAAATGTTACAATGGAGCCCTATGGGAAATGTAATAGTGGCGTGAGACGTTACCAGACGAAATGTGTTCGGTAAAATTGGCGCGATGTTTTACTGCGTTAGTTTCGAATTATTTTGTGTTTTTCATAAAACATAAAAACAAACCAGACTAAAACATTAAAACAACCAAACTTATTGATAAACAACGAAATTAAATCAATTCAATAAAGGTAATGAATATGATTTGATAATACGAAACTAACGCCGATCGTTCAAAACATCGATCAATTTTCCGCGACTTCTCAGAGTTTTTATAAACACACGTGAATTCAGTCAAAATGTCCTTCATAAATGTCACACCGGAGAGCCATTTTCCGATCCAAAATCTTCCTTATGGTGTTTTCTCTACCGAAAGTAACGTAAGATGTCATGACATTATTTATTTTTATGTATTGCTTTATATATTTCTTGAAGGGCATGCGGTTCCAGCGGCTGAAATAGTCGCGAAAACATATGACATTGATAAATTTAGAAAGACACGTGATAAACATGAACAGTTATGCTAAATGTCAGTTTCTATTCTTATGTTTTGGTATCCAAATACTGGTTGCTATTATAAATGTACAGTTAGTGATTGTAAACTACTGTAAACTTTCCCGTTTTTTGTGAAGGTCATTAGCGCCCAATCAAATTGCAGTATCTGGTCACGCCTCTATATACCCAGTGACTGGGAACTTGAATACGCATTGGTTTATAATGTTTGCTATAAAAATGTTTATAATATGTATCATAGCGATATATAAATAAACAAAACTGACTGTTATTCTGACAATATCAGAAACATAAATTATCAATAGCTTCTTCCATTACTTCCAGCAGTTAAGTTCTGGTTACTATAGAAGCCTCATTTTCGAGGGAGTTTTTTGGGCATTTCAATCACTGATTAACATAGCAGTTCTTTTACCTGCACTGGGTACTACTCTCCCTGTACACGTGACCAACTGCTTTTAATCCCCGCCGAAAGATTGCATGCTTTCACATAACCCTTGCCTGAATAAGGCACTGTGGGAGAGCACTTGAAAACCATGTACGAAACACTACCAGGAATCGAACAGGGGACCTCTGGGTCATGGCGAAAGCATGCTAACCACTAGACCACTGCTTCTCATCTGTCAAGTATCTATTATATAACAATCCAGCCAGTTGTGTTTAAGTTTGGTATATATTTGTTTTTTAATGATCATCAGAAAAATTTGAATAACAATAATTTATTTATATATAGGGTCCTCTGTGGCTGAGTGATCTGAGGCATGGTCTCAAGATCACTTACTTCTCACCGCTAGTCCCGCTCGCTCAAAAAAACTTTATGTGAGACAGTTTCCAGCTACTTGCAGAAGTATGGTGGTTCTACTCAGTCTGACTTAACCTGTGGTCTTCCTCTACCAGAAAAACTGGATATGCCAATATGTAACCTGAAATGTGTTGTAAATGGGATGGTGTTAAACCCCATTAAAAAAAAAATTCAGTATAAGAATCACTTTCGAAACCGCTCTCGGACATATGCTTGAGTAATGCTTTCCCGTTTTATAAGGTTATATTTTATATGTTTACATAATTTTTTTGCAGCCTAATCCTAGAATTGGTGTTGCCATTGGTGACCAGATACTGGACCTAAGTGCTGTCAAACACCTGTTCGATGGACCTGCATTGAGAAACCAACAATGTGTTTTTGATGAGGTATGATTTTTCACTGGTATTGTTTTGTATGCAACTATTAATACACTCTAGAATTATTATAATGATGTCCGTGGAAGCCAATTATAAACCAGAACATGTCATATTGACACATGTCTATGTGACTACGGCTTATACTCTAGCACATTATATTTTTATAATCTGATATGAGTGTGAAATGTTTAACATTTTGAATTTTTAACCTGAATGATTTTTTTTATTGTTCTGTAAAATATGTAATGTCATAATATATCATAATACCGTATTGTTACAGGTTTTTACTATATCAAAAGTGAAGTGTTTGTTTATTATAGTGTCACCAGTCACCTCTATAGAAGGGGCCAGCCACAATGGGCTAATGAGACATCTTTATGTTGAACACAGTTACTTCCCGAAAGCTATCCTGTTTTTTAGGCCAAAAAAATCCCAAAATGGAAATAACTGGATATGAAATATTATTGTAATATCTTAACAGTGTTACATTTTATTTTCAAGTTTGCTGAAGCCTTAAAAATTCCCAATTTCCCCTTAATTGCACATTTTTTTCCTAATCTTGAAGGCTTGGACCACTTCCCAATTTTCAGAAAAAAGGCTCTGAGTTGACACCAAAATGTATACTAGTAAAATGGACAACACCAAAATGTATACCAGTAAAACTGGACAACACCAGAATGTATACCAGTAAAACTGAACAACACCAGAATGTATACCAGTAAAACTGGACAACACCAGAATGTATACCAGTAAAACTGGACAACACCAGAATGTATACCAGTAAAACTGGACAACACCAGAATGTATACCAGTAAAACTGGACAACACCAATATGTTTACCAGTAAAACTGAACAACACCAAAATGTATACCAGTAAAACTGAACAACACCAAAATGTATACCAGTAAAACTGAACAACACCAAAATGTATACCAGTAAAACTGAACAACACCAAAATGTATACCAGTAAAACTGAACAACACCAAAATGTATACCAGTAAAACTGGACAACACCAATATGTTTACCAGTAAAACTGGACAACACCAAAATGTATACCAGTAAAACTGAACAACACCAAAATGTATACCAGTAAAACTGAACAACACCAAAATGTATACCAGTAAAACTGAACAACACCAAAATGTATACCAGTAAAACTGAACAACACCAAAATGTATACCAGTAAAACTGAACAACACCAAAATGTATACCAGTAAAACTGAACAACACCAATATGTTTACCAGTAAAACTGAACAACACCAATATGTTTACCAGTAAAACTGAACAACACCAATATGTTTACCATAGTAAATTGTTATTATGAAATACAAAAATATGTATATTCCGCATTATGTTTCAGTCCACATTAAACAGTTTTATGGCATTGGGCCGGTCAGCATGGACTGAGGCAAGAGAGACCTTGCAGAAACTTCTTTCAGCGAACGAGTCAGTTCTCAGAGACAGCAGTGCATTAAGAGAAAAGTATGATAATTGTTTTGATTGACAACTTGATGTCTTCTTTTGTAATTTTTTATTGTTAGACTAGCAATATAAGATCAAATGATTCTAACTTTAAGTGATAGTAGATAGAATTTTGACCACTCATGTTAGAGGTAGCAGATTCCCAGTTTGACCAAATGACCTCAAATCTCCCCCCACGTTACTGGTTCTATCCATAAAGCAGACATGGGGAGATTCATATAAATTGGATTATTTTTAGCAGTCTATCAACTGAACAGTTAAAACATTATCACATGTTTTATATATAGACGTTTGCTAGTTGTCTGTCCAATGTATGCGTTTATATTTATTTTATTTTTCTCCATATATTAAAGTTGTTCTATTAAAGTACTATAAGTTTATTTCGGTATTAAATTACCGGTATGTTGTGAACATCTCACTTCTTAAATAGAAGTATTTCCACATATTTTGTAAATTTATGACGTGTACTTTAAATTAAATGGGACACTGTATGCTTAGTTATTGTCATCCATGAGCTTGAATCCAGATCTGAACTCATGTAGATCGTGTCATGTAAAGCTCTGTGATGATTGGCAAAGATCTTTGTTCTAAAGCCATGAATCTTCTACTTATGAATATGTAGGGAAGTAGTTGGTGACTTTCAGAGATAGGATGTGTCTACATTTTTAACCAAATTCTGGTGAACTTTTGTGATCTCTGTGTATCTGTTGGCTAGGAAGTAAAAAAAAAGTACTGCTTGGTACATGTAAAATAATGCATAAAATTCATATTATTGTTTTAGAGCGTTTGTGTCTCAGAGTGAGGCCACGATGCACCTTCCTGCAAAAATTGGAGATTACACAGATTTCTACTCGTCCAAAAATCATGCGTACAATGTTGGATGTATGTTTAGGGGACCGGATAATGCTTTGATGCCAAATTGGTAAGCTTCTCACCAAAGTGAACATTTGTTTTATTTTACTAAACGTGTTTTTATGCACTAGTCATTCAAAGAATGGTGTTTGGGTATTCAGTGTTTGTCTGTACACCTGGCCCCAGTTTTACATCTCAACATGAGATTTTACAAAACTCAATTTTTTTTTTCTATAACTTCATTTAATTTTGCAATTTATCCTTTACTAATCAGTAAAGATTTGTCCAAACTTCAAGTTTGTGTCGACATTTAATGTGTAATGTGTTAAAGAAACAAACTTTTTTATTTGAGAAAAATCTCAGCATGAGGTGTTACAGGGATTGGCTGTCTCTTATCTGTAGTATAACTACTGTTAAATTCTACAGTTTCATCAGCGCAGCTGGTCCAAGCCCCTCTGTTAATAATTATACTGAATGAGTGTTTTAAAACCGTTTAACAGAACCTTTATTTTGGCCCATGTGCACATAAACAAAACAGAAATACATTTACGGTCAATTCAAAGTTTGTTAGATAATTGGGCAAGTTCATCTTTGCATAGTTTAGGTGTAAAAGGTGGTAATAACTGTTTCTTACGCAATCAAATAATCATCCAATACCTGTTATATATACCTGTCTTATCTGTATTAAATTAATGAAGCTGATAAAATGTTTACAACTGTTCTCAAGTAAACAATATCCATATACAACCTGACTCAGTCTGAGGTCTTCCTCCACCGGTAAAACTGGATATGCCATATATAACCAGACTCAGTCTGAGGTCTTCCTCCACCAGTAAAACTGGACATGCCATATATAACCTGACTCAGTCTGAGGTCTTCCTCAACCAGTAAAACTGGACATGCCATATATAACCTGACTCAGTCTGAGGTCTTCCTCCACCAGTAAAACTGGATATGCCATATATAACCTGACTCAGTCTGAGGTCTTCCTCCACCAGTAAAACTGGATATGCCATATATAACCTGACTCAGTCTGAGGTCTTCCTCCACCAGTAAAACTGGATATGCCATATATAACCTGACTCAGTCTGAGGTCTTCCTGCACCAGTAAAACTGGATATGCCATATATAACCTGACTCAGTCTGAGGTCTTCCTCCACTAGTAAAACTGGATATGCCATATATAACCTGACTCAGTCTGAGGTCTTCCTCCACCAGTAAAACTGGACATGCCATATATAACTTGACTCAGTCTGAGGTCTTCCTCTGAGGACCCCATATTGCCAAAATGATATCTATTTAAACATGCCAAAATAGTATATATTAAAAAGGGGTTACCTAACTTGGGCTATACACCTAAAATAGCTTTCTTGTTTAACATTGCAAATTATTTTGTGACGTAATAAATGAGTCACATGTTTTCAGTTTGATTTCAGTTTGATCTGTCATACTTTGTAAAACTTGTTTCTTCTTAGAAAATTTCTGAATGACAATGTGAAAGTTGTCAAGCAGTATTTGAATGCTGTCTTCTTTTAGAATGGGGCTTTTGTTTTAAGTTAGCAACTCCTTTTGAAACATCAGTTTTGTCACATTTCGGGAGATTCTATCCATTTTAAAAATAATTTTATTTTTGAAACTTTTATAGCTTTTTACTATGATATGATCCCTTCAAGTCTTTCTAATTAAAAGGAAATTATGGATATTTAATCAAATTTTAATCTGTGTGACTAATTGTAACATAATCCTGATTTCAGGACATATATCCCTGTGGGATACCACGGCCGGGCGTCGTCTGTGGTTGTATCAGGCACACCCATGAGACGACCAAATGGGCAGACGCGGGGCGACGAAAGTAAGTGCTGCTTTAAGTTATCAAAAGGTTTTTGGAATAGAAATATTTAACAGTGTAGTAGTAGAAAATTTTATGCATTTTAAAATTGACTAAATACTAAAGTTTGTGGTAGTGTAAATTGAAAACATCTGATGGTTATTTGGTTCAGATATTGAATAACAGTTTGTTACAGTTTTTGGCAATCTGACTTTATATACAAACAGTATTAAATCTATCTGAAAATAAAAAAAGAGATATTGTTTACCGTCATGATATATATCTTACTGTTGAAGCATGGTAAGACAGTTGACTTTTGTTAGCATATATACCGGTTATTGAGGATGAAATATACCTACAGTAATTGATTTTGCTTCGTTCTTATAAGAAATCATAAGTATCAAATTGCATTCCATTACATCCATGTTTTGATATAAACTTGTTCAGCTGCCAATATATTACATGAACTTGTCCCTCCAACAGAGCTCCAGATAATCACTATTTGGGGTTATTTAAGCATTGAAATTTCTGAATAAAGCATTGAAATTTCTGAATATCTGAATAAAGCATTGAAATTTCTGTATAAAGCATTGACATTTCTTAATAAAGCACTGAAATTTCTGAATTTAAATAAAGACGTTAAAATACTCATTTGAAGAAAAGCTTATCTGGGGAACGCTGCTCCAAGAATCAACATGGTATGGTAACTGTTAATTTCTGTCACAATTTCCAGGCTTTATTATAAAAACACATATTAAGGAGCAATACCTTGACTCAGCCTCAAATTTGAAAATATTAATGCAATGAGTAACACATTACTATACAGTCATACCTGTCTTTAGCAGTCAGTCAAGGAAAGGAGTAAAAGTGGTCTCTTAAGACAGGTTGTTGTTTAATCCAGGTTAATTTGCTCCAAAAACATATACATGTGAAATGGGACTGCGTAAGAAAAGTGGCTGCTTATTAATAGAGGTGACCGCTTACACAGGTGTGACTGTATTACAAATGTGACTGCTGAATACAAGTGGCTGCTTAGTAGAGGTGACCACATATACAGGTTTGACTGTATACCTTTTAAAATAAACATAATGTGATTATTCATAGGTATCATACTAGTATTAAATTCATCAGAAAGTGGAATTTGTTATTTACTTAGGCTGCCCTTAAAAAATAAATTGTTTGCCGTGTTCCTACCTACTCACTCAAAATTATCCCTACCCAAACTTTTTTATTGACTTTCAAAGCGTTTAATTTTTTTTTTCATGATTTCTGTCCATTTTTCTTAAAAGTGGCTAAAATCAAAACTTGGCACAAAAAAAAATTAGCTGCCTACCTACCCACATAAAAAATACAGGGTCAGAGCACAGCAAGCGAATATTTACTTATTGTAATGTCGTTTATATAAGCTCAACTTTATGCTATGTCTTATCTACATAACTAGAAGTTTTCTTGACTTGACTTAGTGTTTATGTTAAACTTGTATGTTTCAGCCAAGCCACCCCAGTTTACTACTTGTAAATTGTTTGACTTTGAGTTAGAGATGGCCTTCCTGACGGGCCCAGCTACCAAACTGGGGGAACCAGTACCCATAGAAAAGGCAGAGGATCACATATTTGGAATGGTTGTCATGAACGATTGGTCAGGTACAGTTTGAGTATTTAGTGTCATTGGAGCACACCCTTCTCCGCAAGTAACTGATCACTTTCCCACTTGAATCAGCGATGAATAACAATGAGATGCAATTTTGTGCATCCTTCATCATGAACACATTCAAGAATAGTTACTAGAGTATCTTAAAAAGATATAGCAATGAGAATGAAGGGACCTTTTGCGATCGCCTTTTGCCTGTCATCATCCGTCCTGTGTCCGTAAACAGTTGACATTTTCAACTTCTTCTCAAAAACCATAAGCTCAATAATAATGAAATGTTATATGCAGGTTTGGTACCTAAAGGTGAATCAAAATTGTGAAATGTAAGGTCCCCACACCCCTGGGGCTTTTGGAGTGGGGACAAAATAGTCAAAACAAGGTAAACTTTAAAGGTCTTCTTATTATTATAGGAAGCAATCAGAAACAAATTGTGGGCATGATTATTGATGACTAAGGGTCCTTTATAAAAAATGTTAATTTCCTGCCCCTGGGTCTCACGGTTTGGTCCTGGAGGTGGGGCTTATTTTACTAAATCTATATAAGAGAAATTGACGAATAACGTTATTTCTTATGACTTAATAGACTTAAGTGAATGATTTTTGGATAATCAGGTGACCGTTAAGGCCCATGGGGCTCTTGTTAACCATTCACACAGTAAATGTATATTTTACCATTACAGCGAGGGACATACAGAAGTGGGAGTATGTACCTCTAGGTCCATTTCTTGGAAAGAACTTTGGAACAACTGTATCACCATGGGTAGTGACAATGGATGCCCTGAAACCCTTCACAGTACCCAACATTGTTCAGGACCCTAAACCGTTCCCCTATCTCAGCCATGAAAATGACTACAACTTTGACATACATCTGGAAGTGGCCATAAAGTGTAAGTATGGCTTGACGCCACTTTTCTGCACCCAAACATTCCAGTTTTTATTGATTTATTGAATATTTAGTGTCATTTTTATGCCATCGAGGGCTAACAGACTTTTCAAGTTTGATATGTGGCAACATTGGTAGAATATTACAGAATCTATAAACACATTTCTAGTTTAAAAATATAAACATGTAGTAGAAAGATAGACATCTTTATTACCTCCACTGAAGGGAGAGCGACATGTTTTAATACAAAACATAATTATACAGACCAGGCCTTCTAACATTGCCGTTTTTTCGGGTTTTGGAACGATTTCTTAAATTCAAAACCGGTTTTCGTTTTAAAGTTTCATAAAAAATCGGTCCAGATATTTTCAAAGTTTAGTTAAAAATCGGTCCAGATATTTTCTATCGGTCGTATAAAATCTCATAAAATTTCATAAACTGATCTTACCATGCCATACTGACCAGTGAAATACGCCTTGTGGCAATATCATTTGACCCAATAATCCGATTGTTTTGTCACCTGCTGTGCGAAATGATGTCAATTTTGACTAAAACCATTAACAATATTAGGGGGAGTTTATCAGAAGAATCTATCGTTATGTAGCACGCCTACGATGTGTGATCATAGCGTTCTGTCAGTTCATCAAAAGATTGTGTTTGCATCCGTAATGTCTGATATACCGCTAGCCAAAGCTGGGACGTTCGGACCGAATATTGTTTGCATCATTAAAATATTTGATAAAACGTGCAGTGTTACTTGTTTGTTTCATTTTTTTAAAAAATAACATTAATTATATATACAAGCTGGTTTTGGTAATTGCACGTAGTGGCTAGCTACAGCACAATGCATATCAAAAATAAAAAGTTGTATGAACCGATACATTGGTTTCCACGGTGATTATTTCACGCAGCTTCTGGTACTTGCGACACTTCCGGTTCGATCAAGCATTTTTAATATAATGAAAATTATTCAGTAAAGCGGAAACATAATGTCAGTCATTAAAATGTACACATTGTGATAAAGTATGTTATAAATAATACACAAATAAACTTGATCTAGTTCCCTATTAATGAATAAACGGAGAAAATACATGGTGCAGCTGACATGGAGGGTGGGGTATGCATATATGTAAAGGTATATAGTGATTTTTTTAAAATAAGAGCCTGGACCGATTTGCATTTTGGATTTTTAGAAGGCCTGATACAGACATGTACAGAACAGAAAGGTCACATATATACACGTTGATACATATTGATTACATGCAAAACTGTACAATTTTCAATAACTAGTTGTACCCACTAATTGAGTCAGTAATCTCATGATTGGAGGATCGTGGGTTTGATCCCCCCAATGGCTATGTGTGGTGTCCTTGAGCAAGACACTTTTTAGCTTGCCGGGATGAATGTCCAGGAGAGCTATTGCCATGACCCCGATGTCGGTGGGGTCTGTAGACACCCAGGTTAAACTTTTGCGTTTAATTGTGTTTAAGTTTTGGTGTTTGCCTCCGATCTCAATCTTTGTATGGGTTGAAAGTTTTATCCCAAAGGCGAGCTTTGTTGTCTTCTGACAACTCTTGTTCAAGATTTGCTTCGTACTGCTTCTACGCCGAAGACTGAGCATGATTTAGTACAGTTTAAAATGTGAGTGATATACAGCATTGCATCCCATTATCATTCGTCTCTCACTGCTGATTCAAGTGAGAAAGATGTCAGTTACTTGCAGAGATTTTTGTACTCAATCCAGGTACTCAGGAAAGAGTGGTTAGGCTAACTGAACATCTGTAAGCTCTCGATGGTATAAAAATAACACTGAATTCAAATTCTTATATGGTTTCACTACAGGTGATGGTCTACCACAACCCAAAACAATTACCCGGAGTAACTTCAAGTACATGTACTGGTCCATGAAACAACAACTCGCCCATCACACCATCACAGGTTGTAATATCAACCCGGGTGACCTCATGGGGTCCGGTACAATATCAGGGGAGGTAAGTTAAAATAAAATATCTCACATGGTAAGTACTATATCAGGGGAGGTAAGTGAAAATAAAATATCTCACATGATCTGATGATTCACATAAGTACTATATCAGGGGAGGTAAGTGAATATGAAATATCTCACATGATCTGATGTTCCACATAAGTACTATATCAGGGGAGGTAAGTGAAAATAAAATATCTATCATGATCTTATGTTCCACTTAGTACTATATCAGGGGAGGTAGGTGAAAATAAAATATCTCACATGATCTGATGATCCACATAAGTACTATATCAGGGGAGGTAAGTGAATATGAAATATCTCACATGATCTGATGTTCCACATAAGTACTATATCAGGGGAGGTAAGTGAAAATAAAATAACTCTCATGATCTTATGTTCCACTTAGTACTATATCAGGGGAGGTAAGTGAAAATAAAATATCTCACAACATGTTCTGATGTACTTTATCAGGGGTTATAATTGATGTTGGAAAAACAAAATATCTGATGTACCTTGTGGGACAGAAACATGAAAGATGCTGTGCCCAAAACGAATCCTTGTCATCTGTAGTAGTTCTACAAAAGCCTTGATTACCACAGTTGAAACATAGCAGGGAAATTAAGTGAAGTTATGTCTCCTACTGATTGTAATACAGAATTTGTTTTAAAAACGGTGTCCTCTGTGGTTACCTCTCACTGCTAAGGTCGTAGGTTCAAGTCCTGAATGCTCAAAAAACTTTATGTGAGAATGTTTGCCAGTTACTTTCGGAAGGACAGTGGTTCTACTCAGATTCATTCTGAGGTCTTCTTCCACCAATAAAACTGGATATGCCATATATTACCTGAATGTGTTGAAAATGGCGTTAAAACCTAATTAGAAAAAACTCCACATATAAAACAAGTACACATCAATGTCATTTTGTTGTTAAACATTTGTCAATTATTGAAGTGCCACGGGCCACCTTGTCAACAGAAATGTAGGGTATGTCTGTTCTGACTAATGGTGAACAAGTCTGTGCTGTTTGTACTGTTTTGTTACCAATTAATATTAACACCAATAAATTAGGATATGCCATATATATAAATATATCAATTTTCACTGGACTGCTGCATTTGTATCATTTCACCACAGCTGTGTTATGAACCCATGACATATTTTTGATATTAATCTGGTGTAATATCACTTCTAATTTGTCACTTGTTTTTTTTTGTTTCGGATCTCGTACGTAAATTGCCGACATACTTTCCAACTTGTCTGAATATATAAATGACGTCGATTTCGTTTAATGATGTTATATGATGACTTACGAAAACAAATATGCCCGATTTTTTCTTGTACCTTATAGAGTTGATCTGTTAAACAAATAATAAATGTAAACTTTTCCTGACATATGTGATAAAAAGAATCTTACATTTGTCCTTATTTATTATTGAATTTATTAAACTCATTGGGAAAAATGATATAATGCTCGGCAGAGCTTTGCATAAAAACTTGTTTAATAAACTCAATAATAAATAAGCACTCATGTACATGTAAGAGCCTCAATAGGGTAAAGCATGGTGATATTAAACACTACTGTTACAGACCGTGGATTCGTATGGCAGTATGCTGGAACTGTGCTGGAAGGGAACCAAGCCAATAGACCTGGGCAATGGCCTCACCAGGAAGTTCTTGCAGGACGGAGATGAAGTCATTATGACAGGTGTGCTTTTGTTTCCATTTAAAAATTAAAAATTTTTTTGGTCAAAATTGCATATTGGTATGAACTATTTTTGTTTAAGAATTAGCCCACGAATTCCGTGATAGGTATGACATATATGACTGTTTTTATTGCATTATGAGTAACTTATCTGGATATATTAACCTTATAATTAATCATGAAAATTTGAAATTTGGGGTTAAAGGTTAATACTCGTAAACGTAGATAATGTTTGGTGTAATATTTATATGCCCTACATGTAGGTCATGTTTAATTTGTATAAATCTAGCTTATAATTATATGTAAATGTATATAGATTATTCTGGGTAAAATGTGTAAAATATACAAATATATGTAAATACCACATTCCTTTGAGGGCACTATTGAAAATTGTCAATCTGAATACAAGTATTATTTTTTCAAAGGTTAACTTTTTTCAATAGAGCACTCACAGGAATGTGATATTTATTTTATGATACCGAAAAATTAATATGCATATGTAGATTTGTGTCTCATTATCATTTGTCTTTCACCACTGATTCAAGTGGGAAAGTTATCAGTTACTTGGGGAGATTGGGTGTGCTCGAGTACTGGTTAATCCCAGGAAACAGTGGTTAGGTTTACTGATCGTCTGTTAGCCCTTGATGGCATAAAAATGACGCTAAATATTCAATCAATCAATCACTATACATACATTGTTTATTAGGAAATCTTTCATTATATGGATATAACAAACTCCAGATCAAAGGAATAATTTTGGAAGGTCCCATAACGAGCAATCTGAACACTTCCTGCACTGTTTTCCACTCTGTCAATTAATATAAACATAATTCACCCAATAATTCAAAAGCCTTCTATATTAGTGTCCAAAGGCGTCTTTATGAAGTAAAGGGATAAGGAACAATTTTGAAAGGTCCCAAAGAGTTTGTTATAAGCAGGGTTTGCTGTAAATGTTGAATATTTATGTCCAGCTGTGAATGAGAACATCGGTAATATTTCCATGTTTTGTTTACAGGCTATTGCGAGGGTGACGGTAATATTTCCATGTTTTGTTTGCAGGCTATTGCGAGGGTGACGGGTACAGGGTCGGGTTTGGCACGTGCAACGGAAAGGTTATCCCAGCTCTGTCTTTATAGATCTCGGAACTGTACGTTGGGGAATGATTATGGACACATTATGTACGGAAACAGGTGTAAATGATTAGACATGTGGACAAAAGTGCTGGGGAACTACGATGACGGACAGATGTAAATTTTCTTCCAAACTGATATTAAAAGACAATACAAAAGAATACACAAAACATTGATATCTTCCATTGGAATGACCTGATTTTTATCAGAGAATGAATATTTGACATGTGACATTGCAGTACAGGAATGGAAGGTTTTTAAATGTGCTAACTATGGTTAGAAATGGTTAATGAATATATTTTTTTATATTTACAATGTCAGTGCTGGTGACACATGTAACCAGACGAAATATCCTAGTCTGAAATTTTATAGTTAGTGGTGTAAGGGACACTTACAAAGTACGAAAATAGGTAGTTGTGTATGAACCAATTGCTATTTTCAATACATTTCAGGTTATATATGGCATATACAATATACATGGTGGAAGAAGGAAGACCTAGGAATGAGTCTGTGTACATCTGTAACTGTCTTTCTGCAAGTAACCGGCAAACGTTTTCTTGACCAAGAAGGACTGGGGAATGTACAACCTCAGGTTTGTGTATGAAATTATTTAGTCATTTTATATATCTCAGTATGAAATAAAAGTTATTTTTTCTGGCACATGTGACATATTGCATAGTAAGTGATTATGCCATTCTTTAAAAAAATGTTTGTTTGCTGTATTCCAACCCCGTATTTTGCATCTAAGTTGGTAGGTAGCTACGTTTTTTTCCAGATTTTGATTTTGCATAGTCATTTTAAAGAAAAATGAACTGAAATCATGAAAAAAATTAAACACTTTGAAAGGCAATAAAAAAGTTTGGGTAGTTGCAATTTTGAGCAAGTAGGTAGGAGCATTGCAAACAAGTTTTTTTTAAGTACGGCCTTAGAGATTTTGAAAACTGCAATATAAAGTTACCAGATATTTGTGAATGAATTATTAAGTATCTCCATATAAGATATTTGTACGTATTCCTGCCAGCATTAACAATGAATCTAGTCCGTCAGCTTCATGTCTTTAATGTGAGATTCAGCTAAAATGGGCTCTGGTTTCACCAACATAAATAAGAACGTACTTTAAAATTTTAATTTTAGACTGGGTTCATAAAATCTGCAGTTGATTTCATAGATATTGATTAAAGAATGTTTACATAACCAGTCAAATTTAAGTTATACTCAAGAATGTGTTGTTGAGGCAGAAGCCTCCTGAATGAAGTTTTGCGAATTGTCTAACATTTGAAAATGTATACCATTGTTTGCAATTCTGATGTTAGAACTTTAATAATATTAGTATTTTTGTGGAATACATATATGAAATATGAAGTAACTTACATGTTTTGAATCAAATTTTCATGATTATATGATTTGATCTCAATACCAGTAGCAGATTGTGATAATTCTGTGTAACCTGGAAAACTGTTGTATTTATTATAAAAGACAACCTTAATATTTCTAGTGGTTATATTTTTATACATCGTTGGATACCCAAACGTAATCCATTCTGACACTCTCCATTTATCATCCATGGGATAATACACTTTAGTTCTTTCTACCAAGCCACAATGCAACCATATGATTGGTTTCTTCCTGATTTCATGAAGGGAACATAATCCAATCACAACGCTAGTTTCATGCAATCACTGTTTAGCTATATTTTGTTCTGTTCTTTTCAAGTAAAACGACACAGAGCTAGCGTAATTTCCCACGGGTGATGGGTGGAGAGTATCGGAATTGACACCCGTGGGTGTCCAACAATGACTTTTATATTGATAAGAAACACTTTTCTATGAAAATTAAAAAAATAACTTATTTTACATTAAAATTTCTACTTATATAAAATTAGGGAGCCTTTGTGGCCGAGTGGTCTAAGGCGCTGTCTCAAGATCACTGACCTCTCACTGCTAAGGTCGGAGGTTCGAGTCCCGCTTACCACAACAACTTTTTGTGAGAAAGTTTCCAGTTACTTGTGGAAGAATGGTGGTTCTACTTAGTCTGAGGTCTTCCTCCACCAGTAAAACTGGATATGCCATATATAACCTGAAATATGTTGAAAATGGCATTAAACCCCTTTAAAAAGAAATTAAAAATACTAAATAAATAAGATTTAGACACATATCAATATTACAGAAGTGGAAAATGTTTTATTTTTATCTTTAATCAGGTCTGCATTCAGTAACATAAAATAAACATCGGAAACTTAATTTATTTTAAATAATTTTTTTTAACAATGTAGTTAATGGACTTGGTCAGCATTTTCCTTGTGCAAACTGCAGATTTTTTATTCAAATCTAGCCAATCGGTGATCTCGTATCACAGTCTTAACAACGAAAATGTTTTTGATATTGATTCTCTGATTATACAAAATGGTTATTCCTGATTTAACGAATGATTGACAAATCTCGTAGTGTATGATGATGTGTCATATGTCAGCAGTATAATCAGATCCCATTGCACGTCATGTCGGGGGTCAACTACACTAATATAAAGGATATAATCAGATCCCATTGCACATTATGTCAGGGGTCAACAACATTAATATAAGAGATATAATCAGATCCCATTGCACGTCATGTCGGGGGTCAACTACACTAATATAAGAGATATAATCAGATCCCATTGCACGTCATGTCAGGGGTCAACTACACTAATATAAGAGATATAATCAGATCCCATTGCACGTCATGTCGGGGGTCAACTACACTAATGTAACAGATATAATCAGATCACATTGCACGTTATGTCGGGGGTCAACAACACTAATGTAAGAGATGTAAAATTGAAATTGACATCAAATGTATTTCATGAAAACCCGTATCAAAAACATTTTTTAACACTGGACAAATTTTTAAACATATTTTATTTGACTATTAAATGACTGCAAAATCAAAATTTTGTAAACAAAAAAAACTAGCTCCCTACCTACCTGCATGAAAAATACTGGACCGGAGCACAGCAAACACAAATATTTTTTTAGGGATGACCTAGTGTGTACTTTCCAACAGAAATTCAAACAGCCCATTTCCTCATTGAATGCTTTTGTTTGTGCATGTTTGGAATTTACATATACTGGCGATACATTCAAAGTTTCATATTTTTAGAGAGAGGGGGTTGGTGGGGATGGGGGAATCATTAAGTATGTGTCAATCTGTGAAGTAGGCGGTGAATTGACCAATAAAATTCTCAAATAATTGATTAGATGCACTTGTTTTCCAAATGTAGGCATTACTTATTGACGGGCAAAGCTTGGCCATCCCTAATAAGGGCGCTGATCGGGCTTTATCTTTTATTAATAAAATAATCATTTTGCTCCTAATACAATATATGTACATGTATATATATTTTTTTTTAATTTACATCTACCAAAATCATTCATTCCACTGTATGTACAGAGTAATAATGTCATAATTGTGTGAAAATTGGTGGAAGTATATGTTATATTTTAATACGATTTAACATTTGTATGTTATCCAAGCTTTTGCTAAGAAATGTGTGAGAGTGAGATGTGTCAAAATCATACACATTTTTTTCTCGCTGTCCCACTGTGAAGTGCTGTTTGTACATTGTATGCTTTCATGTTGATTTTTGTTGTTATAGATTAATCTTGTATGATGATAAGACAAACATGTAAATATATTTTAATTACAGTCAAACCTGTCTTAAGCAGCCAGTCAATGGATTGAGCAGTGGCCTTTTAAGACAGGTTGCTTAATACAGGTTAATTTACTCTAAAAGCATAAAAATGGTAAATAGAAAATATGGTTGCTTTAGACAGTTTGCAGCTTAATAGAGATGACCACTTAACACAGGTTTGACTGTACATATTATTGAAGCTGGGACAAGCTAGGTAAGTAATGCAACTGACCATTAATCCAGGGGTTGAATCCCTGGTCAGCCAGTCTCCTTAACATTGGTCTACTGCAACAATTTCTCCACTATAGAGTGTTTTGGGAAGTAAACCACAGTGTACCACCTAGTGTATCCCAGGAACGATAATAAGGTATGCAATACACAGTTAAATTTCTAACTGATGTACACTTTTGCAAAAGAATAAAAACAAAAAAAATACAGTCAAACCTGTCTTAAGCAGCCAGTCAAGTAAAGGAGCAAATGTGGCCTTTTAAGACAGATTTTTGTTTAATGCAGGTTAATATGCACTGAAAACATAAATAGGAAATAACACATGTGGCTGTTTAAGACAAGTGGCTGCTTAATAGAGGTGACCACTTACACAGGTATGACTGTAAATGGAAAATAACACATGTGGCTGCTTAAAACAAGTAACTGCTTAATAGAGGTGACTCATATACAGGTTTGACTAATTACAAACAACATTATTGACAAAATATTCAATATTCATACGATTGATTGATTGAATATTATGCGTTATAATCATACGAAATAGTATGTTATTAACTTCCATATTAGTGTTGAGTCAATTAGAGGACCAATATGCAATTAATCCACTGGAAATGATATTGGTGTTGATAATGAATGGTAACATACTGAACAGAACAGCTAACCTGCCACCTAACGTTTTGAGTTTTATTTTTACCTGACATTTTATGTAATTTCTCAAAAAGTATCAAAGCAATATTCTTGAAATTCGGACTTGAATAAGAAGAACATAAACCAAGTCTGTGTTATTACATCTGACAGTTATTGGAATAATTCCATTATTATTATGTTTTCGGCTAAGAATAGAATCACAGTCGATCTCTGCAGAGGGGTAGGAATCCTCCAAATGGGCGTCATGACATTTTATCATTTTTTTGTCATGTTCACTATTGTGGTTAAATTATCAACCCCTGTGTGGTTCCAGGGAGCCATGAGTGATGGCAAGAATAGGATCACTGTGGCTTATGCATGTCGTAAGAAGCGACAAATTGAGTAATACGATAGAATTTGTTGAAACTCTGCAGGTATCAAGGTTCTAGGTTCATTCTGCATATTCATTTGTTGGTGTATTTTTTTAAATCTGTATGTTAATTTGTTGTTTTTGTACATGTAGAGTGAACCTGGAATTTTCCTTCCTGTTGGCGTCGAATAACCTATAATGTGTTGGCAGTCGTAAAACCCTATTCATGCTATTCATTCAGTTTTCACACGATAGTCAAAAGTGGCGGGTTAGCTGTTCTGTACAGTACACAATGTAATTATGTTTAAGTGTTGAATCTCAAACTGAAATAGAGTGATTAATGAACAAATAATTAATATACTATTGTTTTTATTCAATCCAATCATATCTGGAAAGATATCGGCTGATTTGATGCTGGATTTTAAGTTGAACTTTTATGTGGTCTACAATTTATTTTAGCTCAAAAATCTTTTCTTTGAAACTGCTTGACAAATTCTCACTATTGTGTGAAGTTCTTTCTAAATTGTTCATATCATGTTCCTGCCACAGGGGCTTTTCAGAAATAAAAAAAAAAACTTCTCCAAAACTATTAGGCCTGGAGTTTAAACTTTGCATGTACTCTCACCTAATGATATATTCTCTTCAGAGTTCTTTAAAAAACCCAACTCTGGGCTCAAATTGGTCCCACCTTGGGTGCTTAAGAGTTTATCATGGGGAAAAACTGAGTAGCTGAATGGTTCATGCATAGTATAGTGATCCCCAGTTCATGTTTGTCCTAATTAGGCCATTATAAATCAATTGCTAGAAATCATCCAAATTTTTCTTAAAAATGGGGAGTGGGGAAGAATTTTTTATTTTTTTTATTATGAAAATAAAAAGGGTTGGGGCGGCATGAAAAGTTGTGGGGGAGGAAGTGGGGTGGGGGAGGGTGCGGCTGTGATGATATTCTAGCAATTAATTTATCATGGCCTTTAAGTATATTTTGGACTTTGATTTTTACAGAACAATCATCTTGATGCATGGAGCATTGTTTAATCACAACAGAACAAACTGTTTTTTTATGCCCCCCCCCCCCCAAAAAAATTTTTTGGGTGGCATATAGTAATCGCAGCGTCCGTCCGTCCTTCCTTCTGGTATTTCGTTTCCGGCCTGTAACTTTGTCGTGCACAGATGGATTTTGTTGATACTTGCTACAAATGATCAACATAACATTTCATATATTTTTATTTTCACAGACCATTTGGGGATCATGTGACACTTAACAGTGACATTTCTTGTTGTAAGGTGATTTGATATCCATGATGGGCTAACTTTGGCCGAAAAAGGGATAAAATTGTGAAAATTTCAAGATACGAGTCTCAAAAAAAAAAACGACCATCAAAATTTTTTCATATTTTATATATCATTGATCCCTAAAATAGGGGTTTCAAGTTTGTTAAAATAACAGAGCTTGGGTCCATTGGGGCCAAGTAAGGGGACTTTGATATTTACTGGTAGATGGGATTGCTAGGCGAAAACACAATTCTCATTTTCACATCTGGAAACTCTTCAGACTTGTTAAATTCAAAACTTGCACAAAAAGCAAAACAGATGAGCGCCTTTAAGCTTATCATTAAAGGAGTGATGATAAATTGGTTGAATGATTGAATGGCAGTGGTTTTACAACCAGTAAACAGCCAGGATGAACATATTCAGTTAGGACCGACAAGATGTTGAGATGAAGGTGAGAATTAATAAACGGTGTTTATTGTGGTGAACAACATATAAGAACCTAACGGGAAGGAAGATTTCAGGTTCATTTACAAGTACTAAAACAATAAATTAACATACATAACCTACCTCCTGTGACCTTCTCGAACCAACAACCTTGGCAGTTAATGGACAGTGGTCATTAGAGGACATAAGTAGCTTTCGACCTTCGGTGGTGTAGAGTTTAATAGAGAGATGGAAAGGCCACTTTGTAGCATAATCAACAACTTGTCAAACAGTTATCGGTAATATTTTTATTATTTTACAATTTTAACAGATTCAACCAGTAGTACAATAAAGATATTATTAAATTCAATGCAAGTTTACAAAATGTTAATTGTTTTTTGTATAAAGTTGCACAATTAGACAATACACAAATTCCTTGCCCTATAGTGAGTTATACACTGTGAATAAATGTTACTCCAAGCTTTAAATGTCACTTCTGACACCTGGTAAGAAATGTCATGTTGAGTGCAGGATTGAACCCACGGCCTCTGGTATCAGCTGCCAACACCCTATCCACTACGCCACCCTTGGTTTATACTTATGACTATCTATTTGTCATGGCACTTCTCGTTTATTCATTTCTAAGCTTACATTTGCCTCCTTTCTATTCGTTTTTTTTTTAAAATATTATAAATCTCCTCTGTACTTCTACTCTATAAACATTAATTTTCAAATAGATTTTTTTTTTGATTTTATTTTCCAATCATTTTGTTGTAATAATTGAAAGTCGTATCAACTGTTAAATTTCCATAAAGTAAATTACCACTTTTTTTTTATATTAACACAATTTCACATTTTGGATAAGATGATCCTTTTCATAGTGTGTACATTTATATTGTAATGTTGTAATATACGAAATAAAACAGGTTTAAACTAAAAACATTTATTCAACAGTAGATATCAAAGAAAAATCACTCTTTTTGCACTCCTGAGCCTCAAATAAGTCAGGGTTGTGTTCATCTTATCCAATGTAGAGATTCTCTAAAATTGTACGCAAGGCAAGGTGACAATATAATATCATATACTTAAATTCACATCATCATAAAAACTATAATACACAACAAAGTAACAGAGAGCATTGAATGAATAAGGGTTTTACAACCAAATGCCAACATTGTGATGGAACACAAATCAAAATTCTTACATTGCAGAATAAATTTTTTATTAAAAAAATACCATTCCCAGAAATTTGTGTTTAAAATTGTTGAAGTACGTTTGTATACAGCAGCTAAAATAAATTTTCCTATAAACTTCAATATTGAATCTTTAATTAAATTTTGCATGTTTGAAACATGTGTAAACATTTAAGATAACATACAACTTACATTTTATGTACAAGAAAGCAAAAACCTATGAATTATGAATGATTCATTGCAAATAATACAATCCTTCGTGCGTTATTACATCAACATTTAGTCAGTAGATGCAAGTTTCCTATCCTTCTATACAAGTCCTTGGTTTGATGCAAGATAAGTCATTTACAAGTTAATGACAATCAAATAAATATTACCCCAAACCCAAAATTTAAAAAAAATCAGGAACTACTTTCTCTTCAGTAGTCCGAAACCATCAGGAAGCAGTTATTAGGTGAAATGAGCTACATTTATCAACTACCAACATCCTACGATACAAAAGAGATGCCAGAAAGTCTGGCTTCAAAAAAATAACAAAATCAAATTGTAATAATGGTTCATTAATTTGTCATTTCAATCAAACTCCCAGTTTGATACAAGACCATGCTTTGCATGCATAAAGTAAAATAATTCTGGAAATTATCACATCTTTATATAAGTAAATTTGATTCAATATTAAATTTGAAATAATGTTTTCAATATTTTACTATGTTTGCAAAATCAAAATAAATCTGAAGAAGAAAACATGGGTGGTAGACAAACAGACAGGCAGATCAAAAAAGAAAGAAACCCGTGTTAATGATAAATAAATTATTTTTAAAAACCAAATATTTTTCTAAAAAGACAAACAGTATGTGATAATAACATACATAAATACTGTTTATTGGGGTATTGAGCTATTACACTGCCAAGCATCAATTCTCATGTTGTTGATTTAACAAATGAATAAACTTTTTTGTTTGGCTCGGAAGCAATCACGTGATTAAATAGAGTTGGCCTATATCATTGACTGAATATTTAGCTTCATTTTTATGCCATTGAGGGCTAACAGACGATCTGTTAACCCTTTACTTCATATAGACGCCTTTGGACACCTCTAATATAGATGCCTTTGGACAACTAATATAGAAGGCTTTTGAAATATTGGGTGATTTATGTTTATATTAACTGACAGAGTGGAAAACAGTGCAGGAAGAGTTCAGATTGCTCTTTTTCAAAGGCCTTCTGTGATTGGTGCGGGAAAACGCGTATCTATGGAATAAAGGGTTAACCTAACCACTGTTTTCTGGGATCCTGGAAGGTTAGCCAGTACTTCAGCATACACCTTCTCCACAAGTAACTGATTACTTTCCCACTTGAATCAGCGGTGAATGAATAATGATAATAAGACACAATGTTGTATATCATCACAGAGACTGTTCCTGGGAAGAGATTCGAACTTACGACCCCTGGATTAATAGTCAGACACATTACCAACTGAGTAATTGGGCCCGGCTTGAATCCTTTCCCATGCTATACAGTATGTTTATAACTGGTAGTTCTTATTCAAGCCAACACTTACATGCTTTACATAAATATAAATGTCATGATGACATTTGGGCACACATAATTCCACAGATATAAAATCACTATTTACTTCCAATGAAATCACAATGGTAAAAAAAATCCTTGGCAATAACTTTAAACTGGTATACGTCGCCCTTGACCTTTGATTAGCTGTGATTCAGGTCAAAGGTGCCTGTTGGAGGAATAATGCTAACCTTTGACCTCATATTTGTATCTCATTTCATACACCTAATCAATATCTAAATCTAATCTCTTTGGCAGGTGAACTGAATATTAGTTGTATATAAAACAGTCTGCCACTGTGAGCTCAACTGACTGCTACACAATTGGTACAAAGATGGTCAAGCAATAACAAGCTTCAGGTTAAGTTAGTTATATTGAATACTTGGTATTGTTGAGCATTTTACAAAATACACTGTAACATATTTATTAAAGAAGAAAGAACATGGACTTTGTTTATACTAGTTTATTTTATAGTAATTTATTTAAGATTGTAATGAAAGCTGAAAGCTTATTACATTTAAAAACGCTTTCGAATCCACTTCCTGGGTAGAATCAGTACTGAGTGTTGTTTTACGAGAGGCATCCGGGTCAAGCTGGGGATTGAACCCGCAATATCTGGCATGAGCTGCCAACACTTTATCCATTACACGACCCCGCCCCCACTTAGTATTACATAAATTTGATTTTTTTTTCAGTTATGCTAGATTAAATGTATTTTAGCACGACTGTGAAGAAAGCTCAGAGCAAATCAAGGTCATTTATATATTCCGGCAAGTCAGAAAGTACTTCGGCAATTTACATACCAGAGTCAAGTTATATGGAAAACACTGAGTGAATAATCGGAAGTTATTTTATACTAGGTTGATATAAAAAATATGTCGTATTACACTCCTGCACCATAAATTATGTGATAAATTTATTAACTGAGCAAAAGTGTGTAAAGTGTGTAAAATATGTAAAGTGTGTAAAGTTTGTAAAGTGTGTAAAATGTGTAAAATATGTAAAGTGTGTAAAATGTGTAAAGTGTGTAAAATATGTAAAGTGTGTAAAATTTGTAAAGTGTGTAAAATATGTAAAGTGTGTAAAGTTTGTAAAGTGTGTAAAATGTGTAAAGTGTGTAAAGTTTGTAAAGTGTGTAAAATGTGTAAAATATGTAAAGTGTGAAAAGTGTGAAAAATGTGAAAAATATGTAAATTTCAGTGCGCATCCTGAAATAAAGTGATAAAACTCTTTCAGTTTAAATTTCTGACACAAAATAATTAAAGAATAAAATGAAAATTCCACTTGAGCAAGCATAATTAAGATGTTTTCTATAAAACATTCTACATACGTGTGTATACCCCAACAGCAGAGTGAATATGGTGGGAAAGAAACATGCATTATATAATCTATATATAATCCATGAAAATAAAAAATTACGATTTTATCCAAGGACTTAAATAGAAAAGGAAAAGAGACTGATTGAGCTTTTATGAACGCTCATGAATTCACACAATATCTTGCGAAATCTCATTTTCAATTATCTCAACTTCCATTCATCTCAGGAATATCAATCAAAATTCTCATTTTGCACAATGAAATTCTCTACAAAACAAGACCATTGACAGCAAATTGTGTTTAAACTGTGGAAGATTTGTGATTACAAAATGTGTATACTGCAACTAAAAAATCAAGCAAAGTTTTTGAAATTTTAATTCAAACCGCAATGATTTAAATTCAAGAAAAACATCTAAGGTTACATACAATTTACTTTTTATGTATAAGAAATCAGTTTCCTGCGAAATTTGAATGATAAATTTGCCAAATTACTAATTCTTCACGTGCTAATTTTTATCTACCCTATATTTAGTAGATATATGCAAGTTTCCTATCATTCTATTTAAGTCCTTGTTTTATCACATAGTTACTAAATTGAATAAAATAAATACATGAATGTAAAACTAAAATTCTGTAAAATTATTAAATATCAATTTTCTGTTTAATGACATATTTTACATCAATTCTACAAAACTAAATAAATATGCAGGTTCTGTCACGTCTTGTTTGTAAAAAAAAACTAAGGAACTTTGCAAGTGTGTGAAGTTATAACTGTAAACTTATAACAAAAGGTATATCAAATCAATGATTTACAAAAGTAATTCAGATTTGATTAACAAATATCAAGTCGTACACTGATGAATCATGACTGGGCAAAAATCTGTCATCGTACCCGCAATACTACCGTGAAACATGGCAGACACGAAGGAAGAAGACATCATTTGTTGGTATTTATATTGAAGATGGACAAGAGAACAAAGTGATTAATGCATTAATGTCCATCATATCAAACAAGGTGTCAACAGTTCTTTTATTGAATTACATATTTGGAAATCAATGGCATTTAGTAATAGCGTTTGTATGTTTTTTTTATCCCAGTTATTTGATATGTCAAGTAGAGCAAACACTACCTGGCTTCTGTTTCATCAACATTTTACTTATATAATAAATACTTAAAAACTTTAATAAGTTTTGACTGGTTACTTATCTGTTATAATCAATATCAATGAAACAATAAGCAGTTTTACTGAAACCAGTCTAAAACCATGATCACCTGGCTGCTTATCTTATATTTATGCCCCACTATGAGTATCTGCACTGAGTGAACTATTTCACCAAAATATTTAAGAAGAAAAGCAGCTGGATGATCATGATTTTAGAATGGTTCCAGTAAAAGTTCAGTTAAAATTTTAAGTTTTTAAGTTAAATGTTGGTGAGAAAGAAGTCTTGGCTGAATATGCCGATATGTACAAGGGTTTATGTCTTCTTCCATCTCCTCGACTCTGAAGACTGGAAACAATTCAATCTATATCCAGACTGATAAATAATCTTTTTTAAATAGATAGAACAGATAATCTATTAGATCGTCATTGTCATTAATACGGAATTTCTGAATCTCTATGACACTATATTATAGTGCATTAATACATATGACATAAAATAGTAAATTGTTTCAGTCAAGACTTGTGAAGTTGCATAAGCTTGCACTTTAACATGTATTATGCAATATAAATTGATCGATTTTTCCCATTGACTAAAAAAATATCGACCATCAAAAAGTGTAATGTATATTGAGATATTACTTTTACCTAACCATCAATAACATTCTTTCATATGTTTATCAAATTCATTTTCAGTATAAACTTCAATATATGTACAGTCAAACCTGTGTAAGTGGTCACCTCTATTAAGCAGCCACTTGTCTTAAGAAGCCACCTTTACTATTACCCATTTTTATGCCTTCAGGGTAAATTAACCTGTATTAAGCAATAATCTGTCTTAAGAGGCCACTTTTGCTCCTTCCCTTGACTGGCTGCTGAAGACAGGTTTGGCTGTATTACAATCAGGTACACATTGTGGAGATGAATAAGAAATCTCATAAAATAACTGGTGACTAACACAAAAGGGCCATAATGGCAAGACATCATACACCTGTGGTATTAGATATTGTGTTTTATGGTCAGCTACCACCATTGAGACAAGCTCTCTGATTGGCTGAAAAAAGTATAGGGATGTTCAGGGCATATATTTTTATAGTAAGCTTAATTCTGGTTGGATGAAAATGTTAAACTGGCAAATGATCACAATAAAATATAAGTTTATTATGTTTGTGTCAATAAAAAATTAAAATTATGTTTCTGTGACTGGCTAAATTAATTTTATCAAGGAAACTGCATGGAAAGTAAAATTTGTGAAATTTACTTTTTTTCACTCTGAAAGTGGGGGTACCCAACTTCAGGGGGCAAAAAGTGGTACTTTTGACCCAATTTGGGGACATTTTAATTTGATATAGGACTTTTTGGTCCGCGGATGATAGAAATAGTGAAAATTAGGTCAAACGTTATAATGTAAGTCTATGGAAAACGCAATGGTGGTAGTTGACCTAAAACATGAACATAACTTAATCATACTTGTGCTATAACCATACATCTTTTTCTTTTATATACATGTATATTCATTTTTTTGTTCCATAATCATATTTGCAGGATGACTGACAAGGGGATAATCTAACTGAGTAGATATTTTACATATGCACCGGACAAGATAGGGTGATGATGCAATCTTTGGAAAATTCCAATATGGCTTCTTATAATCTCTACCATGGAGGCACAATGAATGACATGCATCTGTTTTAGAAAATAATGCTGGTGAAAAATTATCTAAATATGTCTTGTGTAAATGATAACTTATTACACCAATATTTCTAGGAGAACTTCAGGTTTCAGTGGCTGACATTGGACCCATCATAATTCTTAAACTGTATTACCATTGTCAAACAATCCCAGTATACATTTATATCTTTTTATCTTTACATATCTTTACATATCATTCCAATGGTTGTATCATATTTTTCCTCTGAGAATTATAAAACACACACATGGAATTAGCAATTTTTTCCAAGGATTGGATTTTTGTTCGACTACTTCGTGGTTAAAAGAATTTCTGCAGAATTTTTTTTTCTGCCTTCACAAGTGACCATGTTTTTTTTTCAAAACTTTGGACTTTGTCTGAACACTATGAGCATCAAAAGTAGCCAAACCAATAAAAAAGTATGTCCAGGAATGTATGACATCTACATTTAACAATTCACATATTAGGACTAGCATCAAAATAACATGATACATATCATGTGATACATGTACATCACATGATCAACATCACATGACATATATCATGTGATACATGTACATCACATGATCAACATCCCAATATATATCATGTGATACATGTACAACACATGATAAACATCACATAATATATATCACATGATACATGTACATCACATGATCAACATCACATGATATATATATACAATGTATATATATCACATGATACATGTACATCACACGATCAACATCATATGATACATATCACATTTTACACAGTACATCATATTATACATCACATATATATTAAACATGATAAAAAATAAAAAAACACAATCACCAACAAATATTCATGACCGAGCCTCACAGATTAAAACTCAAGACCTGAGCTAGCCAGGTCAGGCTGTGCTGTTTTAAATGAATGTTGCATTTATTATTTTTCGTTATATTATCAAAATTAATACAACATTGAAATATGATCTACCAAATTGTTTTTCTATTGACAGACTCCAATATACATATACATGTATACTGAATGGAACAGCTACGCCGCCACCTGATACTTTTATGTTTTCTTATTGACAGACTCCAATATACATATACATGTATGCTGAATGGAACAGCCACCCGGCCACCTGATACTTTTATGTTTTTCTATTGACAGACTCCAATATACACATACATGTATACTGAATGGAACAGCCACCCCGCCAATTGATACTTTTATGTTTTTCTCAAAAAGAATCAAAGCCCATACAAAATAAGCATTTCATGCCAAACACGGCTGCCTTCAGCAACGTTAAACAGCTAACACGTTTAATGCCTGGTTCCCTTAATCTAACTCTCATGGAAAATTGCTTGGATACTTTTTCAGAATACAATATCAGATCCATAAAGTGTCAGGTGGCGGGTTAGCCGTTCCGTTCACCTCACTTAGCCTTCGTGTCTTATGAACTTAAATATTGTCATCTTTTAATAGTGAAAATGAATTGATTGATTGAATGTTTAGCATCATTTTATGCCATAGAGGGCTAACAGACAATCAGTTAACCTAACCATCCTGAAAGGTTAATCAGTACTCAAGCAAACCCCATCTCCACATGTAACTGAAAACTTTCCCCCTCAAATCAGCAGTGAGAGACAAATGATAATGAGACACAATGTCGTATATAAATCATCACAGAGACTGTTGCGGGGCAGGGATTTGAACTCAGGACCCCTGGATTGATAGTCAGACACATAACCAACTGAGCTAGAGCTCGACAGTAAAAATGAATACAAAATTATAAAACATTTAGAATACAAAGAAAGACCTACTTGTATAATTATGAGACTTATGGTCAGTTAATGGAAATAGTCACAGAAGAGGATATTCCTTTTCTTATGTTAGCAGTATTACTTTTACTTACATGTATGTTTCGTTCATTTGTTTGAATATTTATCATCATTTTTATGGTATTGAGGGCAAAAAGATGATCTGATAACCTAACCACAGACGATCCTGGGATCCTGGACCTCGAGTTCATCCATCTCTGCAAGTAACTTATAACTTTCCCCATTTGAATCAGCAGTGAGAGATGACTGATAATGAAATGCAATGTTTTATATCAATAATCCCGAAGACTGTGGCTGGGCGGGCATCTAAACTCATAACCCCTGGATTGACAGTCAGATCTGCTATTGACTGAGCTAACCTGGCCCCATATGAATTATGTATGTTAACACTAATAAACAAATTTCAAAACATTAATATTCACAAAATATACATTTTTACACCCTGCCTGTATGTAAACATGAATATTCATTAAATATTACAACAACAAATAATTGTGTATGGCTTATGAATATTCGTGACATTTCCGAAAATTAAAAACCAACAAACATAAAATCAACTCAGTGTGACATAAACCAGTCTGTGACTTCTTTCTCATATGCAGACAACCAGTCACTATTCATCTGTATCTTTTCTAGCACCTGCTTTACAGCCCGGTTTGCAGCTCCAGCATCTCGGCTTTTGAAAAAATTTGATACCTGAAATAAGGACTTTTACAATCATATACAAGTGATTGTGTTCTTCATTTATACAATGACTGATTGACTGAATATTAAGCGTCATTTTTATGCCATCAAGGGCTAACATATGATCAGTTAACCTAACCACTGTTTCCTAGGATTCTGAAAGGTTAACCAGTACGTGAGCACACTCCATCTCAACAAGTAACTGATAACTTTCCCACTTGAATCAGTGGTGAGAGATGAATGATAATGAGACACAATGCCGTATTTCAATCATCACGGAGACTGTTGCCGGGCGGAGATTCGAACTCACGACCCCTGGAATGATAGTCAGACGCGTATCCGGCTGAGCTAATCAGGCCGGGTTCATTGATACAAGAATATCAATATAAACATGTCCATGTAACATAGATGCCCCCACATTATGTCAATAATTTTACCGAAAAATGAAGTTTGGCTAACATAGCAAGTTACATGTACCGGTATACATGGCAACCAATTCATTTGGAGGTGGACAACAAAGAAAGAATCTCAATCTGAGTAGAACCATCGTTCTTCTTGAAGTAAATGGCAAACTTTCTCCATCAGGTCTGCGGATTGTACTGGGTTCAAACCACAGCCTCAGTGGAAAGTTGCCAGTGATACTGAGAAAGTATTGGACTACTGAGAAAGTACTGGACAACTCAGCCATTAAGGACAAATATTTAAGTTATTTACACATCATTTAAATACAATAACGATAGAAGATCATGCAGTACCGGTAAAAATTGTTATATAACAGTGACGTAAATTTAATAAAGGGAGATAATTAAAGTAGTTAACAAGGTAGAGTTATGGTTCTTGTAAACTGCACTTCCTCCCAACGTCCTCTGTCATTGTGTGAAGATTCAACAAAATCCTTTGAATAGTTTTGGAGTTATACTATGGACAAAAGTGCTACAGACAGTCGCATGGACGGACAAACAGAGACCATTACCATATCCCCCTTCACTTTCGAAGAGGGGATTATAAACAACATATAATCGACTTACCTCATTATAATCAAACTCGGTATCAAAGCTGCTGGCAACACTCTTCAATATAGAAGGTAGGATAAATGAGGTGGTCGAATACCTGGCAATGCAAGATGTCTGATAAGTTTCATATACAGCTTAATATTTAAGGCCATAATAAATTAATTGCTAGATTATCATCCCTGCCTGCCCCCTAATTTTCATGCCGACCCGACTCTCTTTATAATAAACACAAAAAAAACAAAAAACAATAATTTTAAAAATAGATAAATAAATAAATAAAATTCACCCACCACTCCTCCTTTTTAAGAAAATTTTGAATGATAATCTAGCAATTAATTTATAATAGCCTAACCATTGTAATTTTAATTGGTTTATAAAATAAATTATATTTTCATCTGCAAGTGAATTTTTAGACAGTTGAAAATATAATGTGAAATAAACTGCTATATCCTACATGTAAGTCGATAATTCTTCAAAATATTTTCCCTGACATTATTTTTTATGACTGATGAAACTGAAATTCGCGATTTTTCTATTACTTGTACATTTACATGTACTTTGTATATATTTAGTTTACTCAACTGCCAAATCAGCTCATCGTTGACATGGGTCAATCCCGAAAAATATTCTGGGTAAAACTAGTAATGAAATATCGGTCTAATACGCCATTGGGCTGAGCCTGTAATCAAACCCAGGTCCTCTAGTATCAGTACCCAGCACCCAGTACTAAGCACCTAGCACCCAGTACTAAGCACCCAGTACCCAGCACCCTATCCACTACACCACCAAATCACTTTATCACATATAATGGCTACCATGTTAATGTAAAGCTATACAATAATCTGAGAATATAATGTAAAGATATAAAGATATGTAAATGTAAAGTAATGTAAAGATATAAAGATATGCAAAGATATGTAAATGTAAAGTAATGTAAAGATAGGCAAAGATATGTAAATGTAAAGTAATGTAAAGATAGGCAAAGATATGTAAATGTAAAGTAATGTAAAGATATGTAAATGTAAAGATATAAAGATATGCAAAGATATGTAAATGTAAAGTAATATAAAGATAGGCAAAGATATGTAAATGTAAAGTAATGCAAAGATATGTAAATGTTAAGTAATGTAAAGATAGGCAAAGATATGTAAATGTAAAGTAATGTAAAGATAGGCAAAGATATGTAAATGTAAAGTAATGTAAATATGTGCAAAGATATGTAAATGTAAAGATATGTAAATGTAAAGTAATGTAAAGATAGGTAAATGTAAAGTAATGTAAAGATAAGCAAAGATATGTAAATGTAAAGTAATGTAAAGATAGGCAACGATATGTTAATGTAAAGTAATGCAAAGATATGTAAATGTAAAGTAATGTAAAGATGTGCAAAGATATGTAAATGTAAAGAAATCTAAATGTAAAGTAATGTAAAGATAGGTAAATGTAAAGTAATGTAAAGATAGACAAAGATATGTAAATGTAAAGTTATGTAAAGATAGGTAAATGTAAAGTAATGTAAATATATGCAAAGATATGTAAATGTAAAATAATGTAAAGATAGGCAAAGATATGTAAATGTAAAGATAGGTAAATGTAAAGTAATGTAAATATAGGGAAAGATATGTAAATGTCAAGTAATGTAAAGATAGGCAAAGATATGTAAATGTAAAGTAATGTAAAGATAGGTAAATGTAAAGGAATATAAATATAGGCAAAGATATGTAAATGTAAAGATAGGCAGATATGTAAATGTAAAGATATAAAGATAAGGAAAGATATGTAAATGTATGGAAAGATATGTAAATGTCAAGTAATGTAAAGATAGGCAAAAATATGTAAATGTCAAGTAATGTAAAGATAGGCAAAGTTATGTAAATGTAAAGTAATGTAAATATATGCAAAGATATGTAAATTTAAAGATATAAAGATATGTAAATGTAAAGTAATGTAAAGATAGGTAAATGTAAAGTAATGTAAATATATGTAAATGTAAAGTAATGTAAAGATAGGCAAATATATGTAAATGTAAAGTAATGTAAAGATAGGCAAAGATATGTAAATGTAAAGTAATGTTAAGATTGGCAAAGATGTAAAGCTATGTAAAGACGTAAAGAAATGTAAAGATATTTGATTTCAAAGACTGTTCTTTGAAATCACAGAAAACACTTTAATCTACCTTGATATGTTACATATTTATATTTATATATAAAACTTTCTCAACCCATCAATCAGCATCACTCATTTATAATCACCTGTCATAGAATATCTTCCAATGTTGCTCTACAAATCTCCATGACAACAGTTGCCCAGCTGGAGTACTGGATACTGCAGCAATCACAGATCCCGTGTCCTGGGATCTCACCACTGTTTCAACCAAGCCATAGTTAAGCAACCTAAAACCGAGGGTAGAAATGTCTAAAAATGAATTTTTTCATAACATAATGTACAGGGAATCATGCTGATACTGTATACCAAGTTTGAATTGAATCCCAACCGGGGACTGTAGGAGTTGGGATCACAAAGTACAGATTCTGTGAAACATGTATTACTATGTTGTAATATTGTAAAGTAAAGAAAGGGCATTAACTCAAGAAAAATCATTCTTGCACACCGGATAAGGATATCTGCATTTTTGCTGAGGTGAGATATTTCTATCTCACCCTAGGGTCGAGATAAAATTCTCACACTGTGACGTTTGAACCATCTAGATAACGTAACATATGTACAATAATTTGTCTTATTACCTATTACCAAATCAACAAATATTTGACAATTTGGCCTTTTCATTTGTTACAAGTCTCTGCACTATATTTAGTTTATATTACTTAATTTAACTTAGAACTTTTATTTTTTTAACAAGAACAAAATTAATTTGATTCAGCATTAAGCAAATACAATACGCTTTTAGTGTACCTATTACATACAATACACAATGTAATAGAAAACCTGGAATACAGTCAAACCTGTATAAGTGGTCACCTGTATTAAGCAACAACCTGTCTTAAAAGGCCACTTTTGCTCCTTCCCTTGACTGGCTCCTTAACACAGGTTTAACTGTACAATGCAACAATTTTATTATAGAATTATTATTAAGAGAAAGCTTTTAATTAAATTATCAGAAATGAACTGTTTTTTAAAATAATCATTATTAACTGCTGAGAATCATAATGTTATTGTTCTAAGTCTTAATTTTGTTAATCTGCAAAATAAATTAATTTTGAATTATTCTTTTTTTTATTAATTGCTCTCGAGCTTCCTTAGTAGTACCAGTACTGAGAATGAAATTTGAACCCACAACCTCTGGCGTAAGTGGACAATATGCTACCCACTGCAGTACCGTCATGCTAGAATTGACTCCTACCGTGACAGTAGTCTCGTATCTCTAGAATGTCCCAGGGCACCCAACAGTTTCTTTTTCTCCGAGGCATCCGATTCATTTAGGTACGCATTCCACACAAATTCCCAGTCGTCTTCTGTCCCGTGTGTGATCCCGGTGTGATATATCACAGACTTCAGGTTCACGTTTATGCTGTAATATAAACAAGTGTGCCAGTTCTGATTAAACTTGGTATTATACACTTCTTGTAAGTAGCATTATGCCAACTTAAAGGAGCTAAAGCAGTCCAACAGTTTTCTTCCATCTAACAGGGAAATATCACCTTTTCTTGCATTCTGGATAATGACATCTGCAGTTTTACCAGGGTTAGTTATTTCTATTTTACCCTGGGACTGAGATAAAATTCTCGCGCTGTGACATTCAAACCATCAAAATGATGAAACATATAAAAATATGGTGTAATTCATATAAATTTAATGTCTTAAAAGCAAATGTTGTAAAATCTATAATGATTTATTAAGTTAAAATAGTTATTCAGCGCGTTTGGTATGTAAGAAAAAGAATCATTCATGGATTTTTCGGTTTCGGAAAGCCTCGTTCTCGTAAAAACAGTTACCCCTCTGGACAGAATTTTCTATCCAAACCTCAAACCAATGTAACATTCTTATATCATCTCATAATTTATGGTGCAGGAGTGTAATAAACCCACGCCATATTTTTCATATTAACCTAGAAGAAGATCATTTCTGATGAATGTTTTTCATATAATTTGGCTCTCATATGTAAATTGCCAAATTTCAGACTTGTCCAAATATATAGATGATGTCGATTTGTCCTTAACTTCATATAGTCAGTCGCCTTTGGACACCTCTAATATAGATGCCTTTGGACACCTAATATAGAAGGCTTTTGAATTATTGGGTGAATTATGTTTATATTAACTGACAGAGTAAAAAACAGTGCAGGAAGTGTTCAGATTGCTCGTTACAAGCAATCTGAACTCTTCCTGCACTGTTTTCAAAGGCCTTCTGTGATTGGTGCGGGAAAACGCGTATCTATGGAGTAAAGGGTTAAATGACGTTATTATGAGACATTATGTCAAACGATGACTCACGAAAACTCAAATGCCTGATTATTTCTCATTCTTTATAGAACTTTTACATAAATGGTAAATGTAAACTTTTCCTGAGTTATGTGATAAAACAAATCTTACATTCATGCTAATTTATTATTGAATTTTCAAACTCATTGGAAAAAAAGATATAATGTTCGTCTGAGCATCGCATAATTTATGTTTTCCAACTTGTTTGATAAAAAGCATGCAAGATACTCTGTTTATGCCACACAATTTGTTTTTAATTCATAAATTGCCTGTTTGATTAATGTCACATGGAAATATTTACACACATGTTACTACATGTATATTTATATAAGAAAGATTTTTCCATGTGTCAGGGAGATATATACTTTTAGCCAGTTTCACCAAACGTGTCAAGTTGAGATTTTCCTCAACTCAAAAATATCAATTTAGCTAAATGATAACAAGGACTTATATAGAAGGATAAGAAACTTGCATCTCCTGACCAACGAAGGATTATTTATTTGGCAAATTAATCATTCAAAATTCACAGGCAACTGCTGTTTTGTACATAAATTGTAAGTTGTATGCAATCTTGGATGTTTTAAAATGATTCGATCAGGCAAAATGATCTGGAATTAAAGATATAGAGGTTTTCAGTAAAATTTCTCGAATTTTTACTTGTGAGTAAACGATAACATGTAAATATAGCTGTGGCATTAAACAGATCTGAGTGAAACTGGGGCTTGTATTAAGTGAAACTGGGGCTTGTATTAAGTGAAACTGGGGTTTGCGTTTAGTGAAACTGGGGCCTGTGTTTAGTGAAACTTGTATTAAGTGAAACTGGGGCTTGTATTAAGTGAAACTGGGGTTTGCGTTTAGTGAAACTGGGGCCTGTGTTTAGTGAAACTTGTATTAAGTGAAACTGGGGCTTGTATTAAGTGAAACTGGGTCTGTGTTTAGTGAAACTAGGGCCTGTGTTTAGTGAAACTGGGGCCTGTGTTTAGTGAAACTGGGGCCTGTGTTATGTGAAACTGGGGCCTGTGTTTAGTGAAACTTGGGCCTGTGTTTAGTAAACTGGGGCTTGTATTTAGTGAAACTTGGGCCTATGTTTAGTGAAACTGGGGCTTGTATTTAGTGAAATTGGGGCCTGTGTTTAGTGAAACTGGGGTCTGTATTTAGTGAAACTGGGGTCTGTGTTTAGTTAAACTGGGGCCTGTGCATTATTCTTTCTATTTAAACTAGAAATCTGTCTTTTAACACAAATGTTCCCAATTTTGACCAAAGACAATGATTTTTTACTGAAAATTAAGTAAAAGTGGGGCCATAATTCCACTAAAATTGGACAGACATTGACAAATATAAAACCTGAACTGAAGATTATAATTGTACAGGTCTACAATAAATATTAAATACATGTATTTAGACCCTTTAAGAAGTTATTAATCAGAAACAAATTTATTTATCATTGAATTTATTAACCCTTTACTCCATAGATACGGGTTTTCCCGCATCAATCACAGCTGGCCTTTGAAAACAGTGCAGAAAGAGTTCAGATTGCTCGTAACAAGCAATCTGAACACTTCCTGCACTGTTTTCCACTCTGTCAGTTAATATAAACATAATTCACCCAATAATTCAAAAGCCTTCTATATAAAGTGTCCAAAGACGTCTTTATTAGAGGTGACAAAAGGCGTCTATATGAAGTAAAGGGTTAAACGATTTGGAAAACATATATTATGCGACGCTCTGCCGAGCATAGTATAGGTTTTTACAACGAGTTTGATAAATCAATAATAAATGAGCACGAATGTAAGATTCGTTTTATCACATAGCTTGAAAAAGTTTACATTTACCATTTATCTAACAGA
The DNA here is from genome assembly GCA_029582155.1 of Panopea generosa. Lineage (NCBI taxonomy): Eukaryota > Metazoa > Mollusca > Bivalvia > Adapedonta > Hiatellidae > Panopea > Panopea generosa. The sequence goes on along the minus strand of CM055912.1, from coordinate 4,168,995 downwards.
TCTTCTCTATAAGGAATGGGAAAAATATCGGGCATATCCGTTTCCGTTTCATATGACGTCATGTTTTCAAAATAACATCATTTAACCATGGCACATCAACGTCATTTAATGTATTTGAGCAAGTCAGAAGTACTTCGACAATTAACATTTTGGCAAATCAGTATTTACTCAGCAGTCATTAACACAAGATTTTGTCACACGTGTTATTGGAATATACTCTGAGTAGTCATACATTGTACAAGCAATATTACCTTTTTGGTCCAGTGGTAGAGCATCGAACCCATGATCGGAGGGTCGTGGGTTTGACCCTCCGCTATGGCTATGTGTGGTGTCCTTGAGCAAGACACTTTTTTCCGCATATGCTTTGTACTGGTTCTACCCAGGAAGACTTCGAGCGTGATTTGTCTAAGTTGTAAGAACTTGTTTCACAATCAAAGTAAAATAAATAAGTTTAAACTATTAATATTACCTTTTACCGTTCTTCCAATCTTCAAACAGTTTTTTCCCATCATTCACAGCCTTTGTATCATCAAAGTGCAATGCTTGAGCCAAAATGGCTGCCTTGAGATATTTCTGTAAATGTGTACCTGCAGGTAACAATACAACACATTGTACAGAATGTCATTGTATACCACAAGATAAGACAAACTTTATTTTGTGCCGCTAATATATAACACTTGCTGTAAAGCTATTTGCCGCCGACACACATAACATTAGATATCTTTGATTTAAACTTTTCTCTGATTTTATTTCATTTGGAATATTTTACAATTACAGTCAAACCTGTCTTCGTGGTCATCTCTATTAACCCTTTACTCCATAGATACGCATTTTCCCGCACCAATCACAGAAGGCCTTTGAAAACAGTGCAGGAAGAGTTCAGATTGCTTGTAACAAATAATCTGAACACTTCCTGCACTGTTTTCCACTCTGTCAGTAAATATAAACATAATTCACCCAATAATTCAAAAGCCTTCAATATAAGGTGTCCAAAGGCGTCTATATGAAGTAAAGGTTAAGCAATCACTTGTCTTAAACAAACACAATTTCCTTTTACTATTTTTATAATTTAGATTTTTTCAACCTGTATAAAGCAGCCACCTGCCTTAAGCGGTCATTTTTGCTCACTAATGTGGCTGCGTAAGACAGGTTTGACTGTATTACATATCTACAAGCAACTTTGTCACACTGTTAGAATTTCTCTCCTTAATGTAATATAATTACACAAAACATGATGACATCTGTGTACATGACTTCTTCATCTTACCCTGCTTTTATTCTATCAAAATGAAGTACATTGCTACATGTTAAGTATGTTTTACATGTTATACTTAATCAATATGTAATTTAGAATTAAGAGTTCGGTATGCAAGAAAAACAATCATTCATGGTTTTATCTGTTAAATTAGAAAATTATGTCCCTTTATATTTACCTGTTTTTGCAGCAATTTGGCAGAGTCCCAGTCACATTAAAACGCCTCTCAGACATTTATTTTTCGATCTGAAACTTAAACCCATCAAAATTTTATATTTTTATAGCATTTATAACACAAACCTTCATCCTTCCAATTTATTTTATTTAACTGTTTTTTCATAAGCTTCAGCAAGTAGATCTTGTAGTGGTGATAGACTGGTTTGTTCTCCAGTCTCGTTTCCAGGTACTTCATGTTGGCCAGCAGTGTTGTCCAGGGGAGGTAATCCTCTTCATTGACTAAATACTGTGACAGCAGCAGGGGTACACTCTGCTTTATGTGCCCGGCACGGGCCAGCATGAATGCGTCATCAATAATGCCTGCTCTTTCTGCTGTAGTAAACACCTGAAAATGGATGTTACATGTATAATACAGCCAAACCTGCAGAAGTGGTCACCTCTATTAAGCAGCCACTTGTCATAAGCAGCCATATTTGCTAGTTCCCATGTGTGTACTTTCATAGCATAATAACTTGCATTAAGCAACAACCTGTATTAAAAAGGCCAATTTTTCTCATTCCCTTAACTGGCTGCTTAAGACAGGTTTGATTGTATATGTATATTATATAACTAATTTTATAATTTCATATGCAATCTATGTCCTTAAGAATACAGTAAAACTTTGTTGGCTCAAACAGGGATGACTGGAACACCACATATAGCTTGAACCATATATCTAGTCGTAGGCGAATTGCTATTTCAATGTATATACATGTGCATGTATGGTATGATGTTGAACAATGCTTGGCTCGAACAAAATTTAACTCACACTATTTTGTCCAGTCCCGTTGGGTTCGAACCAACGAAGTTCTACAGTATATGCTTGTATATGTAAATTAAGCATTAAATCAAGAACATGTGTTGTGGATTCCATCACCTGTTATGTCCTTGAAGAAGACTGGTTACATGTACAGTCAAACCTGTCTTAAGCAGCCAGCCAAGAGCAGGAGCAAAATTGACCTTTTAAGACAGGTTGTTGCTTAATACAGGTAAACTTGCTCTGAAAGCATAGAATTACGAAAGAGAAACTGTGGCTGCTTAAAACAAGTGACAGCTTAATAGAGGTGGCCACTTACACAGGTTTCACATGCTTGGTACTAAGAATCAGACAGAATAACATGGATACAGCAAATTCTGTGTTTAGATAAATTAAGATCAGTTAACTGGGGAGTTGTGTAAATTAAATTAACAGGTATGAAAAATTATATAGACTTTAAATAACAAAAGCAATTGTTTTACCTAATTATTGTATTAATATGCGAAAATATCGGAGAAAATTACGAAGTACAAAATGAAAAAAATAGATAAATGGAGTCAGTCATTACCGCAGTACCCCATCCTCATTTTTCTCTCATATCTTCCAATTTTAAGGTGCAAGATATTTATATCATTGACTGAGCGGTTTTAGCTTTCTGTACGTACCAGGTGGTTGAGAGAGAGTTGCTGAATGAGGCTTTTCCAACTTTCCGTATCATAATTTACGCGGTAGTAGCCATACATCCCACAATTCCCTTTGACCCAGTTAATATCACTGGCAACTTGGAAACTTCCTGTAAAAATACAAAAAATAGTACATTACAAAACTGATTTGTTTCACCAATATTTCAGGGTTTTTTTAATGGCGACCTGTGTACCTAACTATCTTTCCAGGGATCTGCTGGCCTGCTAACCAGTTCCAAGACACATCAATCTTACCTCTGCTAGTTGCTAACTATTTCCCCACATATCAGCAGTGGCACACTCATGACAGCAGAACAAAGTTCCCGACTAATCATCACAGCTACTGTTGCTGGGAGGTGATTTGAACTTATGACCCCTGGACTGATAGTCAGTCATGTTATAGAATGAGCTAACCAGGTCCAGCTCAAAATAGTATGAATCAAAATGATTAAATTTTAGAGTCAATGACCTTTGGAAGTAACTCACAAACCACCTTACAATTCTCTAAGTGAATTGATCTCTGCCTGTGACATGATCATGTACTGTAAAACAAGCAAATTCACAGATTGCTTAATGTTGAAATAAATTTGTTCAGCAATATTGTATTTTTGGCCATAATAAATTAATTGCTAGATTATCATCTCACCTGACCCTAATTTTCATACCGCCCCGACCCTTTTTATTTTCATAAAAAAAAAAAAAAAAAAAAAAAAAAAAAATCTTCTCACCCTCCCTGTTTTTAAATATTTTTTTGATGATAATCTAGCAATCAATTAATAATGGCCTTCGGCTCAATGGTTCCATTACAAGGCCCCAAAGGACGCTACTACCTTCATTTATATAAACTTGAAATCCTTACTCACAGGGATCACTTATGGAGGGCGTGGCCTAGTGATAGAGCATCGGATCAAAGACCCGAGGGTCGTGGGTTAGACCTGAGGGTTGTGGGTTAGACCCGAGGGTCATGGGTTAGATCCTCTACCATGGCTATGTGAGGAGTCCTTGTGCAACACAACTTATCCACATAATGCTTAGTACTGGTTCATCCCAGGAAAACTTTGAGCATGATTTTTTTTAGTTGTAAGAATATGAGTTTTGGCAACTGATAACTGATAAGCCCCTGGGGCAGAGCCACTTTTGACCGTTGTGTTGAACAAGTTTTTAAAAGAGAATAACAATAGGTGATACTATCAGTATAAGTATCAGCTAGCATACATATTCAGGTGAGGTGAAAAGTACAAGCTAGCATACACATTCAGGTGAGGTAAAAGTACAAGCTGGCATACACATTCAGGTGAAAAGTGAAAAGTACATGCTGGCATACACACTCAGGTGAGGTGAAAAGTACAAGCTAGCATACACATTAAAGTGAGGTAAAAGTACAAGCTAGCATACACATTAAGATGCGGTAAAAGTACAAGCTAGCATACACATTAAGGTGAGGTGAAAAGTACAAGCTAGCATACACATTCAGGTGAGGTAAAAGTACAAGCTGGCATACACATTAAGGTGAGGTAAAAGTACAAGCTGGCATACACATTCAGGTGAGGTAAAAGTACAAGCTAGCATACACATTAAGGTGAGGTAAAAGTACAAGCTAGCATACACATTCAGGTGAGGTAAAAGTACAAGCTAGCATACACATTAAGGTGAGGTAAAAGTACAAGCTAGCATACACAATAAGGTGAGGTAAAAGTACAAGCTGACATACACATTAAGGTAAGGTAAAAGTACAAGCTAGCATACACATTCAGGTGACAAGTGAAAAGTACACACTGGCATACACATTAAGGTGAGGTTAAAAGTACACACTGGCATACACATTAAGGTGAGGTAAAAGTACAAGCTAGCATACACATTTAGGTGAGGTAAAAGTACAAGCTAGCATACACATTCAGGTGAGGTAAAAGTACAAGCTAGCATACACATTCAGGTGAAAAATGAAAAGTACACACTGGCATACAAATTCAGGTGAGGTGAAAAGTTCAAGCTAGCATACACATAAAGGTGAGGTAATAGTACAAGCTAGCATACACATTCAGGTGAGGTGAAAAGTACAAGCTAGCATACACATTCAGGTGAGGTGAAAAGTACAAGCTAGCATACAAATCGAGGTGAGGTAAAAGTACAAGCTAGCATACACATTCAGGTGAGGTGAAAAGTACAAGCTAGCATACACATTCAGGTGAGGTAAAAAGTACAAGCTAGCATACCCATTCAGGTGAGGTAAAAAGTACAAGCTAGCATACCCATTCAGGTGAGGTAAAAGTACAAGCTAGCATACCCATTCAGGTGAAGTAGAAAGTACAAGCTAGCATACCCATTCAGGTGAGGTAGAAAGTACAAGCTAGCATACACATTCAGGTGAAGTGAAAAGTACAAGCTAGCATACCCATTCAGGTGAGGTAAAATGGACAAGCTAGCATACATATGCATTCACAGACTAGAGAACAAACTGACATACCCATGGTCTCCTTCAACAGAATCTTGTTCACCTTTGTAGAATTAGACGAGGTGGAGTAAGAGAATGGAACTTGCCACTTGTATCTGTATGTTAAAAAAAAAAGAAGGTAATTGTACAACATGTGTAAATGTTAAATATACTTTACTGAAACAGGGTCATGGTTTAACAGATAGGGTGTTGTCCAAACAAGATAGTTTCTTATAAACAAGAGGCCCATGGGCCTTAATGGTCACCTGATTATCCTTGATGAATCTATTTCCTTCGGGAGGGGGCCAAACTCCAAACATGGATTTTGAATGTCACATCTGCATCAACAAATCACACAATTTTCTTTCATATAGATTTAGTAAGGTATTACCCATTCCAAGGGTCAAACCATGACACCCAGGGGCATGAAACTCAAAATTTTTTTTATGACGGACTCATAGAGCTCATTAATTATGCTTAGAATTGTTTTCCAATACTTCCTATAATAATTTTAAAAGTTTACCTTACATTTGACCCAAGGTAAGTGGGGTAGGGGCCCTCAATAAAACAGAAGCATTGACCACCATGTCAGCCACAGCAAATCACACCAAAAACCTTTCAAATGAGTCAGAAATTATGGTTTTTGTCATTTTTTGTTATATAGATTGAATAAAGTAGGACAAACTGTGAGTCCCAGGAACATTTAATTCCTACTTTTTTATAAAGGACCAATAGATGTCAATAATCATGCTCACCAATTGTTTCTGAGTGCTTCTTATAATAAGAATAAGATTTTTACAATTTATCTTGAATTTGTCTGATTTGACCCGGCCCCAATTACCTCATGGGAGTGGGAACCTGGTATTAACCGCATGTCAGCAACAACAAATCACACAGAACAACATTCACATAAGTCTCAGGTGACTTAACAATACTTGGTACTTGTTCTACCCAAGAACCCAACTGTAGAACAACTGATTAAAGCTTACTTCACAATCCAGTAAAAATAATTTACCAGTAATAGGAAAAGTAAAAACCTTATTGAATCCTATTTCAAATTTCTGTTTACTTATACAACGTCACATCCATTGGTGTAAAGTTTACATATACAATGCAATGTCCATTGGTGTAAAGTTTACATATACAATGCAATGTCCATTGGTGTAAAGTTTACATATACAATGCAATGTCCATTGGTGTAAAGTTTACATATACAATGCAATGTCAATTGGTGTAAAGTTTACATATACAATGCAATGTCCATTGGTGTAAAGTTTATATACACAATGCAATGGCAATTGATTTAAAAGTTACATATACAATGTCATCTTTATTGATGTATAGAAATGCAGTTTACCCATATGGTGATGTAAATTCTCCGGTATCTTTAGCCTTTGGGTTCAGTAGAAATCTCGACTGTGTCATGGTCACCTTGGTGCCAGTTTTAGTGAGTGTTATCACTGGATAACCCATCTGTTCTGTCCAGGTCTCCATTAGCCTGTGAACATCTGTACCCAGATTGGAGGAACTTTGAGTTACAGCCTGTAATGAATGATAATAACATAAGTCTACTGAGCAGGGCAATGGTGTAGTGTATACTGTACTGGCTGCTCATACCTGAGGCAGTGGGTTCAAACCGAGACTTTACCTAATGTAAAAAAGCAAATTCAGGGAATTTATGTCCCCCGCTTTTTCCAAAAGATCTGATTCAGGCATTCTTAAGTTATTGCATGGAAACCCCCAAAAATATGATTTTTCACATATTAAAGAGGCATAACTCTACAACGACAAAGGTCACAACCCCTAAAATCGAATAAACATTGTATTAAAATTTGAAAAGATTTGATTCAGGCATTCTAGTTATAGCATGGAAACCAAAGAGTGACAGACAGACAGACAGACATATGGACAGACAGATGGACTGACAGACACAAATTAGTGTCTCCAACTTTTCGCAAAGCGGGGGACAATAAAAACAATTATTTTAGCACTCTACCTATGATAATAATTAACAGTATTAAAGTAGATTTGGGAATGATGGGGTAAGTAATATGGCCCTTCCCCCAGTTTTATTTTTCTTTGTAAAATAAAGTTGAATGTTTTTAAAATCCTAATTTGTCATATTAAAATTAACACCATTCCAGAAAAATTATAAGTTATACATGACATCAGTTCTATTGGTGGAGAATAGCAGATCTCAGAATGAGTCTGAGTAGAATTACCATCTTCCAACACATTATAAGTTATACATGACATCCATTCTATTGGTGGAGAATAGCAGATCTCAGAATGAGTCTGAGTAGAATTACCATCTTCCAACACATTATAAGTTATACATGGCATCCATTCTATTGGTGGAGAATACCAGATCTCAGAATGAGTCTGAGTAGAATTACCATCTTCCAACACATTATAAGTTATACATGGCATCCATTCTATTGGTGGAGAATACCAGATCTCAGAATGAGTCTGAGTAGAATTACCATCTTCCAACATATTATGAATTATACATGGCATCCATTCTATTGGTGGAGAATAGCAGATCTCAGAATGAGTCTGAGTAGAATTACCATCTTCCAACATATTATAAGTTATACAATGTACATGGCATCCATTCTATTGGTGGAGAATAGCAGATCTCAGAACAAGTCTGAGTAGAATTAGTATCTTCCAACACATTATAAGTTATACATGGCATCAATTCTATTGGTGGAGAATAGCAGATCTCAGAATGAGTCTGAGTAGAATTACCATCTTCCAACATATAATAAGTTATACATGGCATCCATTCTATTGGTGGAGAATAGCAGATCTCAGATAGAGTCTGAGTAGAATTACCATCTTCCAACACATTATAAGTTATACATGACATCCATTCTATTGGTGGAGAATAGCAGATCTCAGAATGAGTCTGAGTAGAATTACCATCTTCCAACACATTATAAGTTATACATGGCATCCATTCTATTGGTGGAGAATAGCAGATCTCAGAATGAGTCTGAGTAGAATTACCATCTTCCAACACATTATAAGTTAAACATGGCATCCATTCTATTGGGGGAGAATAGCAGATCTCAGAATGAGTCTGAGTAGAATTACCATCTTCCAACACATTATAAGTTAAACATGGCATCCATTCTATTGGGGGAGAATAGCAGATCTCAGAATGAGTCTGAGTAGAATTACCATCTTCCAACACATTATAAGTTAAACATGGCATCCATTCTATTGGGGGAGAATAGCAGATCTCAGAATGAGTCTGAGTAGAATTACCATTTTCCAGCAAGTAATTTCTCATATTCATTTTAGATCTTAACACAAACTCATGACTTTATTGATGACAAGTAAGATGACTGAACCTTAGACCGCTCGTCTTTGAAGGACCCTTAAAAAATTTCCATACATTGCTCCATATATTACAAAAAGAATTCTGCGGAATGATATGTCCGGCCATGTCTGCTTTGACCGTTATGACACATGGGAGAGAAAAAAATTGAAATATTATATTCATGCAAGAGTTATCTAACTTGGTCCTACAAATAGTACTTATTGCGGTGAGACAAAAAATGTTTTGCAGCTGTCCAAAAATATTACTAACCCTAAACCCTAAACACTTAATGCCCATTCACCGTTTTTCGAATGTCGGGGCCGTAATTAATATCTTGGGTCTTCGGCATCCAGTTAGTCACTCAAATTAAAAGTTCTCTCTTTGATTCAGCCTCTATCTGATACAAATTGAAGATTTATTTCAGATTTTATCTAAATGTAAAAAACAGGCATCTCACATATCTATACAATGTATGTGTACAATATAATATACATATATTGTAAATCAGCTACATATACTTTTTTGACTACATATACATTTTCATGTTTTTATATTGACGGCTGATTGGTCACACATACCCCTGACAATGAGTTCCACAGATCATTTGTAGCTGCGTTACCGAACTTATATTTGTTCAGATACGCTGTCAGCCCAGTCTTGAAAACATCATCTCCCAAATAGTTACTCAACATACGTATGATAGAAGCACCCTGTGCAAAGAGAAGAAGTACATTTTTAACATATAATTAAGTATTCCAGCTTGGTAAGCTCAGTCAGAATTATTTTTGTTGCCTTTAAAAAAGAAAACCTTCATTTTTCCTGACATACTGCCTTTAAAGAAGAAAACCTTCATTTATCCTGACATACTGCCTTTAAGAAAGAAAATTTTCATTTTTCCTGGCATACTGCCTTTATAAATGAAAACCTTATTCTTTCATTGCATATTGCCTTTAAGAAAGAAAACTTTCATTTTTCCTGGCAAACTGCCTTTATAAATGAAAACCTCATTCTTTCATGGCATACTGCCTTTAAGAAAGAAAACTTTCATTTTTCCTGACATACTGCCTTTAAGAAAGAAAACTTTCATTTTTCCTGGCATACTGCCTTTATAAATGAAAACCTCATTCTTTCATGGCATACTGCCTTTAAGAAAGAAAACTTTCATTTTTCCTGACATACTGCCTTTAAGAAGGAAAATTTTCATTTTTCCTGGCATACTGTCTTTATAAATGAAAACCTTATTCTTTCATGGCATACTGCCTTTAAGATAGAAAATTTTCATTTTTCCTGGCATACTGCTTTTAAGAAAGAAAACTTTCATTTTTCCTGGCATACTGCCTTTATACATGAAAACCTTATTCTTTCATGGCATACTGCCTTTAACCCTTTACTTTATATAGATGCCTTTTGACACCTCTAATATAGACGCCTTTGGACACCTAATATAAAAGGCTTTTGAATTATTGGATGAATTATGTTTATATTAACTGACAGAGTGGAAAACAGTGCAGGAAGTGTTCAGATTGCTTGTTAGAGCAATCTGAACTATTCCTGCACTGTTTTCAAAGGCCTTCTGTGATTGGTGCAGGGAAATGCGTATCTATGGAGTAAAGGGTTAAGAAAGAAAACTTTCATTTTTCCTGACATACTGCCTTTAAGAAAGCTTTCATTTTTCCTGGCATACTGCCTTTATAAATGAAAACCTTATTCTTTCATGGCATACTGCCTTTAAGAAAGAAAACTTTCATTTTTTCTGACATACTGCCTTTAAGAAAGAAAACTTTCGTTTTTCCTGGCATACTGTCTTTATAAATGAAAACCTTATTCTTTCATGGCATACTGCCTTTAAAAAAGAAAACTTTCATTTTTCCTGACATACTGCCTTTAAGAAAGAAAACTTTCATTTTTCCTGGCATATTGCCTTTATAAATGAAAACCTCATTCTTTCATGGCATACTGCCTTTAAAAAAGAAAACCTTTATTTTATTGTTTGTTTACATCTTATCTGCAATGTTAACATACCTTTACCTGGTCTATTTATAAAGCCTTTAACCCAGGAGTTGAAGGCCAGGGGATTGAGCCCCAACCACTGCCATAATATGATGTCCTTGATACAGACACAATATCTTTATGTACTTCATACAGATTCTACCCAGATAGGTTTCGAGCAAGATTTGTTTAAGATGTAAGAGCTCATTTCACAATCCATGTAAATTCATGTGAATCCATGTAAATTCATTTAAGTCCATATACCAGTAAAATGAATAAGTTTAAACCGAAATATCATAAGAAAAAAGGGATGTTCTAAATACATCAACAATTCCATTTAAATCACAAAATGAGAATTAAAATTAAGAAATATTTAATTTTGAACATAAAGAAGATACGATGGATTATTGATCACAATCAATAAGCGACAACAACATGGAAGCACTTCCTGTTTCTAATGTCATTCCTGGACACAGTGTGGTCAGCAGACATAAATATCCAGGACAATTACTGACCTTGTCATAAGTTATGGTGTCGAACAATTCATTTATCTGGTTTGGGTTGCTCACAGCCTGATTTATTGGATGGGAATTGGACAGACAGTCCAAGTACAGAGCATTCAGTAAAGCATCGTCCACAAACTGCTCTGGCTGAAACATAAGTAGATTAATTCATTAAAGTCTCATCCGCAAACTGCTCTGGCTGAAACATAAGTAGATAATAATTCAGTAAAGCCTCGTCCACAAACTGCTCTGGCTGAAACATAAGTAGATAATAATTCAGTAAAGCCTCATCCACAAACTGCTCTGGCTGAAACATAAGTAGATAATAATTCAGTAAAGCCTCGTCTACAAACTGCTCTGGCTGAAACATAAGTAGATAATAATTAAGTAAAGCCTCATCCACAAACTGCTCTGGCTGAAACGTAGATAATAATTCAGTAAAGCCTCGTCTACAAACTGCTCTGGCTGAAACATAGGTAGATAATAATTCAGTAAAGCCTCTTCCACAAACTGCTCTGGCTGAAACATAAGTAGATAATAATTCTGTAAAGCCTCATCCACAAACTGCTCTGGCTGAAACGTAGATAATAATTCAGTAAAGCCTCGTCTACAAACTGCTCTGGCTGAAACATAGGTAGATAATAATTCAGTAAAGCCTCGTCCACAGACTGCTCTGACTGAAACATAAGTAGATAATAATCGAGTAAAGTCTCATCCACAAACTGCTCTGGCTGAAACATAAGTAGATAATAATTCAGTAAAGCCTCTTCCACAAACTGCTCTGGCTGAAACATAAGTAGATAATAATTCAGTAAAGCCTCATCCACAAACTGCTCTGGCCGAAACATAAGTAGATAATAATTAAGTAAAGCCTCTTCCACAAACTGCTCTGGCTGAAACATAAGTAGATAATAATTCAGTAAAGCCTCATCCACAAACTGCTCTGGCTGAAACATAAGTAGATAATAATTCAGTAAAGCCTCTTCCACAAACTGCTCTGGCTGAAACATAAGTAGATAATAATTCAGTAAAGCCTCATCCACAGACTGCTCTGACTGAAACATAAGTAGATAATAATCGAGTAAAGTCTCATCCACAAACTGCTCTGGCTGAAACATAAGTAGATAATAATTCAGTAAAGCCTCTTCCACAAACTGCTCTGGCTGAAACATAAGTAGATAATAATTCTGTAAAGCCTCATCCACAAACTGCTCTGGCTGAAACGTAGATAATAATTCAGTAAAGCCTCGTCTACAAACTGCTCTGGCTGAAACATAGGTAGATAATAATTCAGTAAAGCCTCGTCCACAGACTGCTCTGACTGAAACATAAGTAGATAATAATCGAGTAAAGTCTCATCCACAAACTGCTCTGGCTGAAACATAAGTAGATAATAATTCAGTAAAGCCTCTTCCACAAACTGCTCTGGCTGAAACATAAGTAGATAATAATTCAGTAAAGCCTCATCCACAAACTGCTCTGGCCGAAACATAAGTAGATAATAATTAAGTAAAGCCTCTTCCACAAACTGCTCTAGCTGAAACATAAGTAGATAATAATTCAGTAAAACCTCTTCCACAAACTTCTCTGACTGAAACATAAGTAGATAATAATTCAGTAAAGCCTCATCCACAAACTGCTCTGGCTGAAACATAAGTAGATAATAATTCAGTAAAGTCTCTTTCACAAATTGCTCTGGCCGAAACATAAGTAGATAATAATTAAGTAAAGCTTCTTCCACAAACTGCTCTAGCTGAAACATAAGTAGATAATAATTCAGTAAAACCTCTTCCACAAACTTCTCTGGCTGAAACATAAGTAGATAATAATTCAGTAAAGCCTCTTCCACAAACTTCACTGGCTGAAACATAAGTAGATAATAATTCAGTAAAGCCTCATCCACAGACTGCTCTGACTGAAACATAAGTAGATAATAATTCAGTAAAACCTCTTCCACTGACTGCTCTGGCTTAAACATAAGTAGATAATAATTCAGTAAAACCTCTTCCACTGACTGCTCTGGCTTAAACATAAGTAGAAAACAAGATTGCACAAGATATCGTTGATTACACAAGCATTCATAAAATCTCAGCCAGTTTCATTTCCTTCTTTATAAACATCCTAGTCATGGGAGAGTTTTCAACACAATACACATGTCTTTCTGCAATCAACCGGAAAACTTTCTCACAGTTTTTGGAGTAATCTGGCCCCATAAATTGGCAAACTTTCTCACAGTTTTTGGCGCAAGCTGGGCCCATGAACTGCCAAACTTATTCAAAAGTTTTTGGAGCAAGCTGGCCAGGTTTTTGAAAAAGCTGGTCCCGTGAACTGGCAAACTTTACTCACAGTTTTTGGAATAATTTGGTCCCATGAAATGGCAAACTTTCTCACAGTTTCTGGAGTAAGCTGGCCCCATGAAATGGCAAACTTTTTCACAGTTTCTGGAGTAAGCTGACCCCATGAAATGGCAAACCTTCTCACAGTTTTTGAAGCAAGCTGACCCCACAAACTGGTTAACTTTCACACAGTTTTTGGAACAAGCTGACCCCATGAACTGGTAAACTTTCTCACAGTTTTTGGAACAAGCTGGCAGCGTGAACTGGTAAACTTTCTCACAGTTTTTAAAGTAATCTGGCCCCGTAAACTGGCAAACTTTCTCACAGTTTTTGGAACAAGCTGGCTGCGTGAACTGGTAAACTTTCTCACAGTTTTTAGAGTAATCTGGCCCTGTAAACTGGCAAACTTTCTCACAGTTTTTGGAACAAGCTGGCAAATCTTTCTCACAGTTTTTTAATCAAGTTGGCCCCGTAAACTGGCAAACTTTCTCAACAGTTTTTGGAGTAATCTGGCCCTGTGAACTGGCAAACTTTATCACAGTATTTGAAGTAATCTGGCCCCATGAACTGGCAATTTTTCTCGCAGCTTTTGGAGTAATCTGGCCCCATAAACTGGCAAACTTTCTCACAGTATTTGGAGTAATCTGGCCCTGTGAACTGGCAAACTTTATCACAGTATTTGGAGTAATCTGGCCCCATGAACTGGCAATTTTTCTCGCAGCTTTTGGAGTAATCGGGCCCCATGAAATGGCAAACTTTCTCACAGTATTTGGAGTAATTTGGCCCCATGAACTGGCAAACTTTTTCACAGTTTTTGGAGTAATCTGGCCCCATGAACTGACAGTTTTTCTCGCAGCTTTTGGAGTAATCTGGCCCCATGAACTGGCAAACTTTCTCACAGTTTTTGGAGTAATATGGCCCCATGAACTGGCAAACTTTCTTACAGTTTTTGGAGTAATCTGGCCCTGTGAACTGGCAAACTTTCTCACAGTTTTTGGAGTAATCTGGCCCTGTGAACTGGCAAACTTTCTCACAGTTTTTGGAGTAATCTGGCCCCATGAACTGGCAAACTTTCTCACAGTATTTGGAGTAATCTGACCCCATGAACTGGCAATTTTTCTCACAGCATTTGGAGTAATCTGGCCCCATGAACTGGCAAACTTTCTCACAGTATTTGGAGTAATCCGGCCCCATGAACTAGCAATTTTTCTTGCAGCTTTTGGCGTAATCTGGCCCTATGAACTGGCAAACTTTCTCAAAGTATTTGGAGTAGTCTCGCCCTGTGAACTGGCAAACTTTCTCACAGTATTTGGAGTAATCTGGCCCCATGAACTGGCAATTTTTCTCGCAGCTTTTGGAGTAATCTGGCCCCATGAACTGGCAAACTTTCTCACAGTATTTGGAGTAATTTGGCCCAGTGAACTGGCAAACTTTCTCACAATTTTTGGAGTAATCTGGCCCTGTGAACTGGCAAACTTTCTCACAGTATTTTGGGTAATCTGGCCCCATGAACTGGCAATTTTTCTCCCAGTTTTTGAAGCAAGCTGACCCCACAAACTGGTTAACTTTCACACAGTTTTTGGAACAAGCTGACCCCATGAACTGGTAAACTTTCTCACAGTTTTTGGAACAAGCTGGCTGCGTGAACTGGTCAACTTTCTCACAGTTTTTAGAGTAATCTGGCCCCATGAACTGGTAATTTTTCTCGCAGCTTTGGGAGTAATCTGGCCCCATGAACTGGCAAACTTTCTCAAGGTATTTGGAGTAATCTGGCCCCATGAACTGGCAATTTTTCTCGCAGCTTTTGGAGTAATCTGGGCCCATGAACTGGCAAACTTTCTGACAGTATATGGAGTAATTTGGCCCAATGAACTGGCAAACTTTATTACAGTTTTTGGAGTAATCTGGGCCCATGAACTGGCAAACTTTCTCAAAGTATTTGGAGTAATCTGGCCCTGTGAACTGGCAAACTTTTTCACAGTCTTTGGAGTAATCTGGCCCTGTGAACTGGCAAACTTTCTCACAGTATTTTGAGTAATTTGGCCCAATGAACTGGCAAACTTTCTCACAGTATTTGGAGTAATCTGGCCCTGTGAACTGGCAAACTTTCTCACAGCTTTTGGAGTAATCTGGCCCCATGAACTGGCAAACTTTTTCACAGTCTTTGGAGTAATCTGGCCCTGTGAACTGGCAAACTTTTTCACAGTCTTTGGAGTAATCTGGCCCTGTGAACTGACAAACTTTCTCACAGTATTTTGAGTAATTTGGCCCAATGAACTGGCAAACTTTCTCACAGTATTTGGAGTAATCTGGCCCTGTGAACTGGCAAACTTTCTCACAGCTTTTGGAGTAATCTGGCCCCATGAACTGGCAAACTTTTTCACAGTCTTTGGAGTAATCTGGCCCTGTGAACTGGCAAACTTTCTCACAGTATTTTGAGTAATTTGGCCCAATGAACTGGCAAACTTTCTCACAGTATTTGGAGTAATCTGGCCCTGTGAACTGGCAAACTTTCTCACAGTATTTGGAGTAATCTGGCCCCATGAACTGGCAAACTTTCTCACAGTTTTTGGAGTAATCTGGCCCTGTGAACTGGCAAACTTTTTCACAGTCTTTGGAGTAATCTGGCCCCATGAACTGGCAAACTTTCTCACAGTTTTTGGAGTAATCTGGCACCATGAAATGGCAAACTTTCTCACAGTTTCTTGAGTAAGCTGGCACCATGAAATGGCAAACTTTCTCATAGTTTTTGAAGTAAGCTTACCCCATAAACTGGTAAACTTTCACACAATTTTTGGAACAAGCTGGCAAATCTTTCTCACAGATTTTGAATCAAGCTGGCCCTCTAAACTGGCAATCTTTCTCACAATTTTTGGAACAAGCTGGCCACGTGAACTGGTAAACTTTCTCACAGTTTTTAGAGTAATCTGGCCCTGTGAACATGCAAACTTTCTCACAGTTTTTGAATCTGGCCCCATGAACTGGCAAACTTTCTCACAGTTTTTGGAGTAATCTGTCCCATGAAGAAGTCAATGATCTTGAAATAGCAACTTAGCTTGAATAAATTCAATTACACAAAACAAAGGCCACATCAAATTACAAACATAAATTCTACATGTACAGTCGATATCATATTTACCATTTTCCATTCTTTCTGGACCTCATTACTCCCTAGATACTCCACAAAGCTGGCAAACCCCTCATTCAGCCATAAATCATCCCACCAGGCCATGGTTACCAGGTTACCAAACCACTGAAATTATAACCAGTATTGTCACACAACACAGACCTGGGAGTCAAAAACATATATTTCATATGTTTGATATTTGTGACAATTCTGTCATTTGTTATATAGCTGTGTTACATATCTCTTTTTTTAAAGTGCAGTGCCATATAGCTGTGTTATATATATCGTTTTTTTTGTAAAGAGCAGTGCCATATAGCTGTGTTATATATCTTGTTTTTTTTTATAGTGCAGTGCCATATAGCTGTGTTATATATCTCATTGTTTTATAGTGCAGTGCCATATAGCTGTGTTATAAATCTCGTTGTTTTATAGTGCAGTACCATATAGCTGTGTTATGTATCTCATTGTTTTATAGTGCAATGCCATATAGCTGTGTTATGTATCTCATTGTTTTATAGTGCAGTGCCATATAGCTGTGTTATTATATATATCTTGTTGTTTTATAGCGCATTGCCATATAGCTGTGTTATGTATCTCATTGTTTTATAGTGCAATGCCATATAGCTGTGTTATATATCTCATTGCTTTATAGTGCATTGCCATATAGCTGTGTTATGTATCTCGTTGTTTTATAGCGCAGTACCATATAGCTGTGTTATATATCTCGTTGTTTTATAGTGCAGTGCCATATAGTTGTGTTATATATCTCGTTGTTTTATAGCGCAGTGCCATATAGTTGTGTTATATATCTCGTTGTTTGATAGTGCAGTGCCATATAGCTGTGTTATATATCTCGTTGTTTTATAGCGCAGTACCATATAGTTGTGTTATATATCTCGTTGTTGTATAGCGCAGTGCCATATAGCTGTGTTATATATCTCGTTGTTTTATAGTGCAGTGCCATATAGCTGTGTTATATATCTCGTTGTTTTATAGTGCAGTGCCATATAGTTGTGTTATATATCTCGTTGTTTTATAGTGCAGTGCCATATAGTTGTGTTATATATCTCGTTGTTTTATAGTGCAGTGCCATATAGTTGTGTTATATATCTCGTTGTTGTATAGTGCAGTGCCATATAGCTGTGTTATATATCTCGTTGTTTTATAGCGCAGTGCCATATAGCTGTGTTATATATCTCGTTGTTTTATAGCGCAGTGCCATATAGCTGTGTTATATATCTCGTTGTTTTATAGTGCAGTGCCATATAGCTGTGTTATATATCTCGTTGTTTTATAGCGCAGTGCCATATAGCTGTGTTATATATCTCGTTGTTTTATAGTGCAGTGCCATATAGTTGTGTTATATATCTCGTTGTTGTATAGTGCAGTGCCATATAGCTGTGTTATATATCTCGTTGTTTTATAGCGCAGTGCCATATAGCTGTGTTATATATCTCGTTGTTTTATAGCGCAGTGCCATATAGTTGTGTTATATATCTCGTTGTTTTATAGTGCAGTGCCATATAGTTGTGTTATATATCTCGTTGTTGTATAGTGCAGTGCCATATAGCTGTGTTATATATCTCGTTGTTTTATAGCGCAGTGCCATATAGCTGTGTTATATATCTCGTTGTTGTATAGCGCAGTGCCATATAGCTGTGTTATATATCTCGTTGTTTTATAGTGCAGTGCCATATAGCTGTGTTATATATCTCGTTGTTTTATAGTGCAGTGCCATATAGTTGTGTTATATATCTCGTTGTTTTATAGTGCAGTGCCATATAGTTGTGTTATATATCTCGTTGTTTTATAGTGCAGTGCCATATAGTTGTGTTATATATCTCGTTGTTGTATAGTGCAGTGCCATATAGCTGTGTTATATATCTCGTTGTTTTATAGTGCAGTGCCATATAGTTGTGTTATATATCTCGTTGTTTTATAGCGCAGTGCCATATAGTTGTGTTATGTATCTCGTTGTTTGATAGTGCAGTGCCATATAGTTGTGTTATATATCTCGTTGTTTAATAGCTCAGTGCCATATAGCTGTGTTATATATCTCGTTGTTTTATAGCGCAGTGCCATATAGCTGTGTTATATATCTCGTTGTTTTATAGTGCAGTGCCATATAGTTGTGTTATATATCTCATTGTTTTATAGCGCAGTGCCATATAGCTGTGTTATATATCTCATTGTTTTATAGGGCAGTGCCATATTGCTGTGTTATATATTTCGTTGTTTAATAACGCAGTGCCATATAGCTGTGTTATTATATATATCTTGTTGTTTTATAGCACAGTGCCATATAGCTGTGTTATATATCTCATTGTTTTATAGGGCAGTGCCATATTGCTGTGTTATATATTTCGTTGTTTAATAACGCAGTGCCATATAGCTGTGTTATATATCTTGTTGTTTTATAGTGCAGTGCCATATAGCTGTGTTATATATCTCGTTGTTTTATAGTGCAGTGCCATATAGTTGTGTTATATATCTCATTGTTTTATAGCGCAGTGCCATATAGCTGTGTTATATATCTCATTGTTTTATAGGGCAGTGCCATATTGCTGTGTTATATATTTCGTTGTTTAATAACGCAGTGCCATATAGCTGTGTTATTATATATATCTTGTTGTTTTATAGCACAGTGCCATATAGCTGTGTTATATATCTCATTATTTTATAGGGCAGTGCCATATTGCTGTGTTATATATCTCGTTTTTTTATAGTGCAGTGCCATATAGCTGTGCTATATATCTCATTGTTTTATAGTGTAGTACCATATAGCTGTGTTATGTATCTCCTTGTTTTATAGCGCAGTGCCATATTGCTGTGTTATATATTTCGTTGTTTAATAACGCAGTGCCATATAGCTGTGTTATATATCTTGTTGTTTTATAGTGCAGTGCCATATAGCTGTGTTATATATCTCGTTGTTTTATAGTGCAGTGCCATATAGTTGTGTTATATATCTCATTGTTTTATAGCGCAGTGCCATATAGCTGTGTTATATATCTCATTGTTTTATAGGGCAGTGCCATATTGCTGTGTTATATATCTTGTTGTTTAATAACGCAGTGCCATATAGCTGTGTTATTATATATATCTTGTTGTTTTATAGCGCAGTGCCATATAGCTGTGTTATATATCTCATTGTTTTATAGGGCAGTGCCATATTGCTATGTTATATATTTCACTGTTTAATAACGCAGTGCCATATAGCTGTGTTATATATCTTGTTGTCTTATAGTGCAGTGCCATATAGCTGTGTTATATATCTCGTTGTTTTATAACGCAGTGCCATATAGCTGTGTTATATATATCTCACATTTTTATAGTGTTAAAGAGCTTAATGCTATACAGTACATAACTCAATGCTACATAGCTCAGTGTTACATAGCTCAGTATTATACAGTAATCAATGCTATATAACTCAGTGTTACATAGCTCAGTATTATACAGTAATCAATGCTGTATAGCTCAGTGTTACATAGCTCAGTGTTATACAGTACATAACTCAATGCTATATAGCTCAATGTTAATAATTCAGTGTTATACACTACATAACTCAATTCTATATAGCTCAGTGTTACATAACTCAGTGTTATACAGTACATAACTCAATGCTATATAGCTCAGTGTTACATAGCTCAGTGTTATACAGTTTATAACTCAATGCTATATAGCTCAGTGTTACATAGCTGAGTATTACATAGCTGAGTGTTACATAGCTCAGTGTTACATAACTCAGTGTTACATAGCTCAGTGTTACATAGCTCAGTGTTACATAGCTCAGTGTTACATAGCTCAGTGTTACATAGCTCAGTGTTACATAGCTCAGTGTTACATAGCTCAGTGTTACATAGCTCAGTGTTACATAGCTCAGTATTACATAGCTCAGTGTTACATAGCTCAGTATTACATAGCTCAGTGTTACATAGCTCAGTATTACATAGCTCAGTGTTACATAGCGCAGTGTTATACACTACATAACTCAATTCTACATAGCTCAGTATTACATAGCTCAGTGTTACATAGCTCAGTGTTACATAGCTCAGTATTAAATAGCTCAGTGTTACATAGCTCAGTGTTACATAGCTCAGTGTTACATAGCTCAGTGTTACATAGCTCAGTGTTACATAGCTCAGTATTACATAGCTCAGTGTTACATAGCTCAGTGTTACATAGCTCAGTGTTACATAGCTCAGTATTACATAGCTCAGTGTTACATAGCTCAGTGTTATACACTACATAACTCAATGCTATATAGCTCAGTGTTACATAGCTCAGTATTACATAGCTCAGAGTTACATAGCTCAGTGTTACATAACTCAGTATTACATAGCTCAGTGTTACATAGCTCAGTGTTACATAGCTCAGTGTTACATAGCTCAGTCAATGCTATATAGCTCAGTGTTACATAGCTCAGTGTTATACAGTTTATAACTCAATGCTATATAGCTCAGTGTTACATAGCTCAGTATTACATAGCTCAGAGTTACATAGCTCAGTGTTACATAGCTCAGTGTTACATAGCTCAGTGTTACATAGCTCAGTGTTACATAGCTCAGTATTACATAGCTCAGTGTTACATAGCTCAGTATTACATAGCTCAGTGTTACATAGCTCAGTGTTACATAGCTCAGTATTACATAGCTCAGTGTTACATAGCTCAGTGTTACATAGCTCAGTGTTACATAGCTCAGTGTTACATAGCTCAGTATTACATAGCTCAGTGTTACATAGCTCAGTATTACATAGCTCAGTATTACATAGCTCAGTGTTACACAGCTCAGTGTTACATAGCTCAGTATTACAAAGCTCAGTGTTACATAGCTCAGTATTACATAGCTCAGTATTACATAGCTCAGTGTTATGCAACCTCAAATTCACAAGTTAAATGCTGAACTTTTTTCTGACTTGACTGAAACAATGTCAATCATCAGAAATGATATTATGTCAGGATGTTGTCTTTATGTGACACCCACAGAAACATATATACATGCATAGTTATTTATAGCATCGGGGAAAAAATGATTAATCTATTGTTCATCGTATAGATGACCTGAAAAATAAATCAAATATGTTTACCCTTTTTTTTAATAATATAAGAAAAGCCTCAAATTCGTGTTTATTTATCAAAAAAATTGTTAAAAAAAATGATATCATACTAGGCAGAATCTCATATAATATTTTTTTGCAAACTTGTTTAATAAATTTAATAATAAATAAGTACTCAATCAAGTAAGATACTGTATTTTCCAAGTGTTTAAAACATCTTTAAGACAAGACTTGCACATCGTAGGATACCCATGGATGTCAATTCCGATACGTCTCTCCATACATCTACCACGGGAAATTACGCCAGCTATGCGTCGTTTCTTTTAACAGATCAGAACAAAATGCAGGTAGTCTTATCAGAACGGCGTTTGCATGAAACTAGCGTTGCGATTGAATAACGTTCCCTTCATGAAATCATGAAGGAACCAATCATATGGTTGCATTGTGACTTAGAAGCAACGACGCAAAGCTAGTGTAATATCCCACGGGTGATAAATGGAGAGTATTGGAATGGATTACATTTGGGTATCTGATGATGGACTTGTAGTACTCGTGCCCCACCCCACAGCCTTTCCCTGTCTTGACATCCGGAATATAACAGGCTACTTTAAGGACTGGTTCAAGTTTTACTAAACATCTTAACTTGCAGTTTCCTCAACTCAAGTTTTTGAAGTGCTATAACTTCGTTAATATTGATCATTTTGCATATACTATTTTACCAATGAGTTAAGATTTGGTCTGACTGCGTTTGGTATTTGATGACTGTGTAATAATATAAAGTAATCAATGAGACCAATTGAGATATAAAGGAAACATCAGCTTGAGGTGCTTAGTGACACTAAGTTTTGACTGGTTATTTATCTATTATATAATCAATATCATTGACACAATAAGCAGTTTTACTGGAACCAGTCTAAAATCATGATCACCTGGCTGCTTTTCTTTAAGTATATGTTGATGAAACAGGAGCCTGGTCAATAGGGAATTTTGTCACATTCGAGATTCAAACTCATAAATCGTGTGGCATCAGAATTTATGAGTAAGATTTAAGAAACTGACCTTGATAAAAATTATTTCTTTGATTTTGAGCATTTATTTAAAAATGTTGGAAAGGGAGGGCGAGTAGCTGTTACAAGAAATGTCAATCCCTGTACCACACTAACTCTGATGTCATTGCCAACTAAGCTAATGCAACAACGCTAAAAAAGTCATTAATGTACACAATGATATTGGGCATTATTATTATTACATTTCAATGTTTTATTTTTTCCTACTTCCAAATGCCTGGGTTGGAAAAGCAATTACACACTTTTAAGGATGCCGTAATACAGAGGAGTGCCTGGTCCAGTGGTAGACCATTGGACCCAAGAATGGTGGGTCATTAGTTCGACGCCCCCACCCCAACATGCCGCGGCTACATGTGTGGTGACCTTTATCCGCATATATTTTGTACTGGTACTACCAAGAAATACTTTGACAGTAATATGTCTAAGGTGTAAAAGTTTGTTTCACAGTCGATGTAAAATAAGTTTAAAACCGAAACCTTAATACAGTGTGATTCACAGTTATATGCTCACCTGATGAGCCAGTTCGTGTGCCACAACAACAGCCACCCATTGTTGGTTCTTGGCTGATGACACTTTCTCATCATATAAGATGGCTGTCATACGATATGTGATAAGTCCCCAGTTCTCCATGGCTCCCGCAGCGAAGTCAGGTATAGCTATCAGGTCTGAAATTGTGAAGTGATTAAGTTATTATTATATAATATATATTCATTTTAAATAAATTCTTACATTCAAGTCTCTTATCTTAAAGGATAGTGCATGGTTCAGAGGTATTAGACCAGGCGATACTTAGAAAAAAAATTGTTTGCTGTGCTCTGACCCAGCATTTTTCATGCAGGGGGTGGGGGGTTTTGATCGAGAAAGCGAGTTTGATCCTCCGTCCTGCCTATGTATGGTGTCCTTCACCATATCTGCATATGCTTTGTACTGGTTCTACACAGAAAGGCGCTTTCTCAAGATCACTGACCTCACACCACTAAGGTCATAGGTATGAGTCCCTTTCTCTCCAAAAACTTTATGTGAGAAAGTTTGCCAGTTACTTGCGGAATGACGGTGGTTCTAATCAGTCTGACTAAGTCTGAGGTCTTCCTCCACCAGTAAAACTGGATATGCCATATATAAACTGACTCAGTCTGAGGTCTTCCTCCACCAGTAAAACTGGATATGCCATATATAACCTGAAATATGATGTTGAACCCCATTAAAAAAAACAACTCAGAAAGACTGGTGTGTTTGTGTTTGACAACTGATGTAAACAAAAAATAACCCTAGATATCCTTATGTGGTAGGTGAGAAGATAAGAGATACAAATGGAAACTAGAAATGCCCCCACGATTAATCGGAAACCAGTTTTGTACCAATTACACAGGTACACATGCAATATGAGTTAGATACATAGACCTCTTCACAAGTAATTGATGGGAAACCAATCTATATATTATCTACCTCGGATGAACGAACAGACGGATGAACAAATGAGTATTTTAGTGGCATCTTCGCGCCTAGCTGATTACTTGTGTGGCTAAATTTTCGCCACGTAAAAAGCATGTCCAGAAACAGCCACATCATTATTTTCAACTGTTTTTCAAAATAACTGACATTCAACCCACTTAAATATCCCTTTGTGTGTGCGGACAAATGGACGTACAGACAGAAGCATCACTTTATGCCCCTTCACCATTCAGGACAGAAAGTAAAACATGATTTTTTGGGAGAGTGGGGTCTATATAAAATTTTAAGCAATGTAAAAAAAAAAGAATAGAAATAACATGAGATAACTTTAAATAATTTCACAATCACTACAGATTCAGAAAGTGTTCACTACAATCACTACAGATTCAGAAAGTGCTCACTACTATCACTACAGATTCAGAAAGTGCTCACTATAATCACTACAGATTCAGAAAGTGCTCACTACCATCACTACAGATTCAGAAAGTGCTCACTACAATCACTACAGATTATGAAAGTGCTCACTACAATCACTACAGATTCAGAAAGTGTTCACTTCAATCACTACAGATTCAGAAAGTGTTCACTTCAATCACTACAGATTCAGAAAGTGTTCACTATAATTACTACAGATTCAGAAAGTGCTCACTACTTTCGCTACAGATTCAGAAAATGTTCACTACAATCACTACAGATTCAGAAAGTGCTCACTACCATCACTACAGATTCAGAAAGTGCTCACTACCATCACTACAGATTCAGAAAGTGCTCACTACCATCACTACAGATTCAAAAAGTGCTCACTACAATCACTACAGATTCAGAAAGTGTTCACTACAATCACTATAGATTCAGAAAGTGCTCACTACCATCACTACAGATTCAGAAAGTATCTCACTACCATCACTACAGATTCAAAAAGTGCTCACTACAATCACTACAGATTCAGAAAGTGTTCACTTCAATCACTACAGATTCAGAAAGTGTTCACTATAATCACTACAGATTCAGAAAGTGCTCACTACAAAAATCACTACAGATTCATAAAGTGTTCACTACCATTACTAAAGATTCAGAAAGTGCTCACTACCATCACTACAGATAATGAAAGTGCTCACTACAATCACTACAGATTCAGAAAGTGTTCACTTCAATCACTACAGATTCAGAAAGTGCTCACTATAATTACTACAGATTCAGAAAGTGCTCACTAATATCGCTACAGATTCAGAAAGTGCTCACTACCATCACTACAGATTCAGAAAGTGCTCACTACCATCACTACAGATTCAGAAAGTGCTCACTACCATCACTACAGATTCAGAAAGTGCTCACAACAATCACTACAGATTCAGAAAGTGCTCACTACAATCACTACAGATTCAAAAAGTGTTCACTTCAATCACTACAGATTCAGAAAGTGTTCACTATAATCACTACAGATTCAGAAAGTGCTCACTACCATCACTACAGATTCAGAAAGTGCTCACTACAATCACTACAGATTCAGAAAGTGTTCACGACAATCACTACAGATTCAGAAATTGTTCACTTCCATCACTACAAATTCAGGAAGTGTTCACTACAATCACTTCAGATTCAGAAAGTGTTTAAAATGATAAATGGAAATATCATATATTAAGCTTGTGGCAGAATGCATCCATCTTCACACTTAATCCAAATGTTAACAACATTTATGTAGTTGTAATCATACAGCACACATGTTCTACTAATCAATAAAGTAATTAAATTCACGGAGGCTGACAGATAAAAGCTGTAAATGAAAAGCAATTCATTTCTGAAAATGAATTAATTGCTTGTTTTACA
This sequence comes from Panopea generosa, assembly GCA_029582155.1. Taxonomy (NCBI): domain Eukaryota; kingdom Metazoa; phylum Mollusca; class Bivalvia; order Adapedonta; family Hiatellidae; genus Panopea; species Panopea generosa. The sequence continues at coordinate 4,142,966 of CM055912.1, read as the reverse complement.
GCACATTGTATTGATAAAACAGAGGTAACTGGAGAGTAATAGGAACGAAATGCATGCAAGAGAGATGTCAGCCAGAGAGAGACATGTAGGAGAGATGTTGGCTACAGAGAGACATCTGAGAGAGATGTCCGCCACAGAGACATCCAGGAGAGATGCTGGCTACATAGAGACATAAAGGAGAGATGTCGGCCACAGAGAGACATCCAGGAGAGATGTCAGTCACAGAGAGGCATCCAGTAAAGATGTCAGCCACAGAAAGACATCCAGGAGTGATGTCAGTCACAGAGACATCCAGGAGAGATGTCAGCCATAGAGAGACATCCAGGAGTGATGTCAGCCATAGACAGACATCCAGGAGCGATGTCAGCCACAGAGAGACATCCAGGAGAGATGTCAGTCACAGAGACATCCAGGAGAGATGTCGGCCACAGATAGATATCCAGGAGAGATGTCAGCCACAGAGAGGCATTAAGGAGAGATGTCAGTCACAGTGAGACATCCAGGAGAGATGTCAGCCACAGAGAGACATCCAGGAGAGATGTCTGCCACAGATAGATATCCAAGAGAGATGTCGGCCACAGATAGGCATCAAGGAGAGATGTCAGTCACAGATAGACATCCAGGAGAGCTGTCAGTCACAGTGAGATATCCAGGAGAAATGTCAGCCACAGAGATGCATCAAGGAGAGATGTCAGTCACAGAGAGAGACATCCAGGAGAGATGTCAGCCACAGAGAGACATCCAGGAGAGATGTCAGTCACAGATAGACATCCAGGTGAGATGTCAGCCACAGAGAGGCATCAAGGAGAGATGTCAGTCACAGAGAGGCATCCAGGAGAGATGTCAGCCACAGAGAGACATCCAGGAGAGATGTCAGCCACAGATAGACATCCAGGTGAGATGTCAGCCACAGAGAGACATCCAGGAGAGATGTCAGTCACAGAGAGGCATCAAGGAGAGATGTCATTCACAGAGAGACATCCAGGAGAGATGTCAGTCACAGAGAGACATCCAGGAGAGATGTCAGTCACAGAGAGACATCCAGGAGTGATGTCAGCCATAGAGAGACATCCAGGAGTAATGTCAGTCACAGAGAGACATCAAGTAAAGATGTCAGCCATAGAGAGACATCCAGGAGCGATGTCAGCCACAGAGAGACTTCCAGGAGAGATGTCGGTCACAGAGAGACATCCAGGAGAGATGTCGGTCACAGAGAGACATCCAGGAGAGATGTCGGCCACAGACAGATATCCAGGAGAGATGTCAGCCACAGAGAGACATCCAGGAGAGATATCGGCCACAGAGAGACATCCAGGAGAGATTTCAGCTACAGAGAGACATCCAGGAGAGATGTCAGCCACAGAGACATCCAGGAGAGATGTCGTCCACAGAGATGCATCCAAGAGATAAGTCAGCCACAAAGAGGCATCCAGGAGAGAAGTCAGCCACAAAAATGCATCCAAGAGAGATGTCAGCAACAGAGATGCATCCAGGAGAGATGTCAGACATAGAGAGAAATCCAGGAGAGATGTCAGCCACAGAGAGACATCCAGGAGAGATATCGGCCACAGAGAATCATCCAGGAGAGATGTTAGCTACAGAGATGCATCCAGGAGAGATGTCGGCCACAGAGAGACATCCAGGAGAGATGTCAGTCACAGATAGACATCCAGGAGAGATGTCAGTCACAGAGAGACATCCAGGAGTGATGTCAGCCATAGAGAGACATCCAGGAGTGATGTCAGTCACAGAGATACATCCAGTAAAGAAGTCAGCCACAGAGAGACATCCAGGAGAGATGTTAGCTACAGAGATGCATCCAGGAGAGATGCCAGTCACATAGAGACATCCAGGAGAGATGTCGGCCACAGAGAGACATCCAGGAGAGATGTCGGCCACAGAGAGACATCCAGGAGATATGTCAGCCACAGAGAGACATCCAGGAGAGATGTCAGCCACATAGATGCATCCAGGAGTGATGTCAGCCACAAAGATGCATCCAGGAGAGATGTTGGCCACAGAGAGACATCCAGGAGAGACATTCAGCCACAGAGATGCATCAAGGAGAGATGTCAGCCACAGATAGACATCCAGGAGAGATGACAGCTACAGAGAGACATCCAGGAGAGGTGTCAGCCACAGAGAAGCATCCAGGAGAGATGTCAGCCACAGAGAGACATCCAGGAAAGATGACAGCCACAGAGTTGCATCCAGGAGAGGTGTCAGCCACAAAGATGCATCAAGGAGAGATGTTGGCCACAGATAGACATCCAGGAGAGATGCCAGCCACAAAGATGCATCCAGGAGAGATGTCAGTCACAGAGATGCATCCAGGAGAGATGTTGGCCACAGAAAGACATCCAGGAGATATGTCAGCCACAAAGATGCATCCAGGAGAGATGTCAGTCACAGAGATGCATCCAGGAGAGATGTTGGCCACAGAAAGACATCCAGGAGAGATGTCAGCCACAGAGAGACATCCAGGAGAGATGTCGGCCACAGAGATGCATCCAGGAGAGATGTCAGCCACATATAGACATCGAGGAGAAATGTCAAACACAGAGACGCATCCAGGAGAAATGTCAGCCACAGATAGACATCCAGGAGAGATGTCAGACACAGAGATGCATCCAGGAGAGATGTCAGCAACAGATAGACATCCAGGAGTGATGTCAGCCACAGAGATGCATCCAATAGAGATGTCGGCCACAGATAGACATCCAGGAGAGATGTCAGTCACAGATAGACATCCAGGAGAGATGTCAGCCACAAAGATGCATCCAAGAGAGATGTCGGCCACAGATAGACATCCAGGAGAGATGTCAGTCACAGATAGACATCCAGGAGAGATGTCAGTCACAGAGATGCATCCAGGAGAGATGTCAGCCACATATAGACATTCAGGAGAGATGTCAGACACAGAGACGCATCCAGGAGAGATGTCGGCCACAGATAGACATCCAGGAGATATGTCAGACACAGAGATGCATCCAGGAGAGTTTTAGGCCACAGATAGACATCGAGGAGTGATGTCAGCCACGGAGATGCAACCAGGAGAGATGTTGGCCACAGAGAGACATCCAGGGATATGTCTGCCACAGAGATGCATCAAGAAAAGATGTCATTCACAGAGAGATATCCAGGAGAGATGTTGGCCACAGAGAGATATCCAGGAGAGATGTTGGCCACAGAGAGATATCCAGGAGAGATGTTGGCCACAGAGAGATATCCAGGAGAGATGTCAGTCACAGAGATGCATCCAGGAGAGATGTCAGCCACAGAAAGACATCCAGGAGAGATGTCAGCCACAGAGATGCATCCAGGAGAGATGTCATTCACAGAGAGATATCCAGGAGAATGGTTGGCCACAGAGAGACATCCAGGAGGGATGTTGGCCACAGAGACATCCAGGAGAGATGTCAGCAACAGAGAGACATCCAGGAGTGATGTCGGTCACAGAGATGCATCCAAGAGAGATGTTGGCCACAGAGACATCCAGGAGAGATGTCAGCCACAGAGAGACATCCAGGAGTGATGTCGGTCACAGAGATGCATCCAAGAGAGATGTCGGCCACAGAGAGACATCCAGGAGAGATGTCGACCACAGAGAGACATCCAGGAGAGATGTCAGACACAGAGATGCATCCAGAAGAGATGTCTACAGACTACTCTGGATGTTGAATACCACACTCTCTTGTACATTATATTTGAATTGACAGCATTGGACTGAGTATACAAGCCCATCAGACTCTGTTACTAGACAACCTTTGTTATTCAGTGCTGGGAAACAGACAATAATCACTAGCAATAGCCGCTGCTATTCAGTGCTGGGAGCCAGACATTAATTACTATCAATAGCAGCTGCTATTCAGTGCTGGGAACCAGACATTAATCACTAGCAATAGCCGCTGCTATTCAGTGCTGGGCACCAGACATTAATCACTATCAACAACCGCTGCTCTTCAGTGTTGGGAACCAGACATTAATTGCTAGCAACAACCGCTGCAATTCAGTGCTGGAAACCAGACAATAATCACTATCAACAACCGTTGCTATTCAGTGCTGAGAATCAAACATTAATCACTATCAATAACTGCTGATATTCAGTGCTGGGAACAAGGCATTAATCAATATCAATAACTGCTGCTATTCAGTGTTGGGAACCAGGCATTAATCACAATCAATAATTAGAACCACTCTTAAAAAGTAATTAATTATCAATTGTGCAAACTTTCTATTGTGAGATTGAAATATTGAAGAAAAAAAAGACCAAAATTTATTTAAGAAAAAAAATGGAGATTCAAATTTTGATTAAGAATTCCCAACCAATACCAGTAATTGCTTTTTCAAGCTTAGCCTGCCAAATTTTCAATTAAATCCTCCCCACATCACTTGGTATTTAAAGCAATATAAATACAGACAAACCTGTGTAAGTGGTCACCTATATTAAGCAGCCACCTGTCTTAAGCAACCATATTTTCCACTTCTATCCTTTCAGAGTAAATTAACCTGTTAAAAGGAACAACCTGTCTTAAAAGGCTGCTTTTTCTCATTTTCTTGACTGGCTGCTTAAGACAGGTTTGACTGTATGTGAAATGCATTATGCTGTAGAACGGATCCAGCTGTTCCATTTAAGGTCCATTACATGGCAATGAGCTTGAAGCAAATTGATTGGTCGTTGCTTCAGTAAAAGTTAAATGATGTCACAGTTTGGTCAGTATTAAACTGCTCTGAATTGTGGGACATGAATAGATTGCACTGCTCTTTCATTTGGTATTAAACAGACCAGATTTGAGAGATATCAGAGACTGGGACAGCCTAGAAATGCACATTCAGTCAACCTGTGTAAGCGGCCACCTCTATTAAGCAGCCACTTATTTTAAGCAGCCACATTTACTATTACCCATTTTTATGCTTTCAGTGCAAATTCACCTGTATTAAGCAACAACATGTCTTAAAAGGTCACTTTTGTTTCTTCCCTTGAATGGCTGCTTAAGACAGGTTCGACTGTATGTACATGTGGTTAATCATGTGAGTTCCAACAACACCATTAAAATTCGGACCAGTAAGTATGGTTACTACAGTATGTATCAGTGTTGATAGAAATGTCTCAAGTTTAGTCAGTTTGCACTGGTCACATGACTAAAATGACATCATCTTGGTTCACCAAGCCACTCACGCCAAAGGTTGCAGATTCGATCAACAGTTGGACTCAATGCCTCCCAAAGAACAACATTCAGTACTGCTGCTATTCTGGAAGCAGATTTGAGAGTGGTTCATTACAGCTTTTGGCTTTCTTGGCAATCAAACTAAATTCAATTTGTATAAACTCTGGTCATACCACAGTGGAATCGTTACCTCAGCTGATAGTACAGTCAAACCTGTCTTAAGCAGCCAGTCAAGGAAAGGAGCAAAAATGGCCTTTTAAGACAGGTGGATGCTTAATACAGGTTAATTTACTCTGAAAGCATAGAAATGGGAAATAAAAAATATGGTTGCTTAAGACAGGTGGCTGCTTAATAGAGATGACCGTTACACAGGTTTGACTGTATAGTGCAAGTTAATAGGGGAATATACTATATAGAGTTTTTATTGGTTATTGTAATGCCACTAAACGTAACGGCGACCATGGATAGTGTAATCAATTATCAAACTAGATAATTACCTTGTTTTGGAAGAGGATATTTCACGCCAAAGAACGTCTCATAGTAGTCGATTATCTTCACTGCTGCATCGAGGGCAAACGTAGCAGACTCAATGGATTCTTCCGGGGCGTACACACCAACCTTTATATGGAAATGGATACAGGTTGCTTGCAAAAGTACTAAACTTGGATGACATTATATCAAGTTTTTTATTTTTCATAACAATATGATTTTCATCTCCCACAATATTACATAGGAGAGAGAAGTTAAAGCAGAAATCATTTTCTATTATTAGTAACATGCAGCGACCTTGACCTGAGTGACCAGTAAACTAAGGTTCCTCTTATTTTAACGAGTCTTATTGATAGACACCTGCCAAATTAACGGACAGCTGTTACACTATATCACTGTATGATACCCCCCTACACACACACTCCCCGCACCCCAACCTCATACCCCAACCATGAATGGCATGAAAATGAGAAAGTAAATTTAAACTCTGTCATGTGAGACATTAGGTAATACAGAAAGACCCAAAACACACATTTTTTAAAAAGGTAATTATGCCAATATATAACTTTTTAATTAATGTAATGACAGGTGCTTTATAAAACTATTGATTAATATCATGAAAATGAAGGAACTATACAGTGACAAGATAAACAATATTTATCTACGATACACACTGCCAATCTTCCCCTAACAGCACAATATTCAACTCCACAGTTTAGACAAAGATACGAATTTTAAATTAACATGAAAATAAACCATTTAAAGCTTGCATTTCAGAATAAAAACTAATTCAATACCAAGAGAAACACATAAATGAATAGAGAGTTTAAGCTCTCAGTGAACACATGTATCATATTTTATACATGTATCATATTTTATACATGTATCATATTTTATTTCATTCAGTGAGCACTAAAGTGGTGAACACAAGTGGTAATGCCAATTTCAGTGTTAACAAGTGAAATCTGAGACCATATACAGGTATATATTACCACACTGGAAGTTGGTATTTCATCTAAAAATACAATATACAATAATGCTTTAAGGCTGAATTAACGGTAGTTAGTTTATTAACTGATATTTAACACATACATCATATACAAAACTTAAGTTTTATCTATCGGACCAAAATGAATGCCCTCACCCAACTTCTGCAAAATGCATCATCCCTACAAGCCTATTTTGGAAAAATATGTAAATGTCCAAAATTATGAATTATGATTGGTGTACATCTGGTACATGTAACATTGTAGTTTACACTTACAGTAACATTGTAGTTATACTAACAGTAACATTGTAGTTCATACTAACAGTAACATTGTAGTTTACATTCATGGTAACATGGTATTTTATACACTGTAACATTGTAGTTTAAACTCATGGTAACACTGTAGTTTATACTCACAGTAACATTTTAGTTTATACTCACAGTAACATTGTAGTTTTTACTCACAGTAACGTTGTAGTTTATACTAACAGTAATATTGTAGTTTATACTAACAGTAACATTGTAGTTTATACTAACAGTAATATTGTAGTTTACATTCATGGTAACATTGTAGTTTATACTCACTGTAACATTGTAGTTAAAACTCACGGTAACGTTGTAGTTTATATTCATGTTAACACTAGTTTATACTCATGGTAACATTGTAGTTAATACTCTTGGTAACATTGTAGTTTATACTTATGGTAACATTGTAGTTTATACTCACAGTAACAGTGTAGGTTATAGTCATGGAAACATTGTAGTTTATACTCATGGTTACATTGTAGTTTATATTTAAAATAACATTGTAGTTTATACTCACAATAACATTGTAATTTATACTCATGGTAACATTGTAGTTTATAATCATGGTAACATTGTAGTTTATACTCGTGGTAACATTGAAGTTTATATTCATGGTAACATTGTAGTTTATACTCACGGTAACATTGCAGTTTATACTCACGGTAACATTGTAGTTTATACTCACGGTAACATTGTAGTTTATACTCACAGTAACATTGTAGTTTATAATCATGGTAACATTGTAGTTTATACTCGTGGTAACATTAGAGTTTATACTCATGGTAACATTGTAGTTTATACTCACAGTAACTGAAGTTTATACTCACAGTAACATTGTAGTCTAACTGACAGTAAGATTATAGTTTATACTCACGGTAACATTGTAGTTTATACTCATGGTAACTTTATAGTTTATACTTACGGTAACATCGTAGTTTATACTCACGGTAACATTGTAGTTTATACTCAGAGAAACTGTAGTTTATACTTACGGTAACATTGCGTTTTGTTTGCTTGGTCTTGTTCTTGTAATCACAGACAACAAAGGCCACAAGGTAGGTGCTCATTTTTACAGACTTCTCAAATTTGTCCTGGACTAATCCATTTGAGAGTTCTGTAGACTGGCCCAGAGGCATGTTGAACAGTGACAGGTGGTTCTTGTCTCTAATCATTGTAAGCTCAAACGTCGCCTTCAGCTGTGGTTCATCGAAGCATGGGAAAGCAGCACGTGCGTCAGTCGGTTCAAAATGGGTCGTGGCTATATACCTAAACAACGGGACAGATAACGAGTGTGTTAAATCAGTATGGTATTTGTTTGTTGTCTTAATTACCTCCAGACTAGGAACACTAAACTTTCTTACAATATTTCTGACTTTTCCAAGCGTCTAACCTCACCTTGCCAGACCAGTCCAGTCAGTAACGTGTCTGACTTGCAGTATGTGCCAAAAACTTTTCAGTACTATGGTCATTTGGACTAAAGACATTCCAACATAGTCTGATTACAATTCTTATTGTCCGTAAATAACAGAAGACCAGAAGTCTACATCAAGATTTACTTTCTTAAGTTTTATCATTTAATCATAATTTTATTCAGTTTCAGTAAAGAAACTATGTATATTTCTTCCAACATCTTGCTAAAATTGTTTTTTTTTATATAAAGTCAAAGAAATAGCCGTGCTATACATTTGGAAAACTTTTGTAGTCTGGTTAAAAATGTCATAGACTGGGTATATATTTGCCGCAGACTGGACTGGCAATCTAAGAGTTGTGAGTTTAGTGAATCTCCACTGGACCAGTCTCTGTAATGTCTGGTCAAAAAAAAATTTCCTACCGCCACAAGTCTCCTCGACTTCTTATGTGAGAAATATTTTGTGACTTGCACTGAGATATGGTATGTCAAGTACAGGTTTAAACCACTTCTCAACTTTGGTATTGTTGAAAAAAGGTGCAAAACTCATACAAGCTGCTTCCTTTTTTATTTTTGTTTGTTTGAGCTAATGATGTTATTATTATATAATACTTACATTTCTACTGCAATTACTCTATTATATACAGTCAAACCTGTCTGAAGCAGCCAGTGAAGGGAAGGAGCAAAAGTGACCTTTTCAGACAGGTTGTTGCTTAATACAGAACTGGTAAATTAGCTCTGAAAGCATAGAAATGGGAAATAGCAAATGTGGCTGCTTAAGACAAGTGGCTGCTTAATAGGTGGCCGCTAACACAGGTTTTACTGTACTTTATTTCCCAATGAAACACATTTGCAGGTAGGCAGAGCTATAAATGGCGGCCAGTTACATGTAGCATGACAGTGGTTGCAAGACCTTGTTTTGCTGGTATGGCGTCATGTTGTCATGAATTTCATGCGACGTTTGTCGTAATTTGCCATGAAAATGTGTACACTCACTGTTGTTTTTACTTCAAGCAAGAAAGAGACATCAATGCATGTAGATACAGTCCAACCTGTCTTAAGCAGCCAGTCAAGGGAAGGAGCAAAAGTGGCCTTTTAAGACAGATTGTTGCTTAAAACAGTTTAATTTACTCTAAAAGCATTAAAAAGGGAAATAGCAAATGTGGCTGCTTAAGACAAGTGGCTGCTAAACAGAGGTGGCCACTTACATAGGTTAGACTATACATGTATCCGAGGTGATATATTTACCTTTTCTCTCCAGTCTTTGTCTTGTACATGCTTTTGTAAAATCCTGCTAGTTTGCTGATCAGTTGAGCTTCAAATGACACTACCAATGTCACCTTTGACCCAGAGGTCAAACTTGAACCCAGCTTCACATAAACCTGCTCATTTGTTTTGAACTCAAGATACTCCTTAATCACATAATGATGGTTCCCATCTTCAGTATCCTTCAAAGTCAATTTCGTTAGATTTAAATCTTTTATATGAAAAATGATGAAGCTGGTATCCCGCAGCACTTGGCAGGATATATCAACAGTTCCTGTAAAAACTGACTTTGATATGTTTGGATGCATTAAAATGTTATAATGTACAGGAATCACAGCATCAGGAAGTCTGATGTTCTTATAGGGAAATGGCTTTCCATTTGTCGATATGTAGTCTATCGTGGGTGTCGAAGACCCAGTATCAATGGTTCCTTCTGATGTCGAAGACTCTGTATGGGACCCAGTATCAATGGTACCTTCTGATGTATCATGACTATTGTGAGAAAGGGCACCAATGAGGACAATGATAACAAAAACCAAAGCGGCAATGACTGCGAAGACAGTAAGACGACCCTTGGTACAAGCAATTAAACGAATCTTTTGTAGAATATTTGGCTCGTAGACGGCTTTTCTGTGCAGATTTTCACCTGTAAAAGTAATCGATAATTCATTAGTATAGACCCTCATACACCTATGACAAGGTGATTAAATGGACAAACATTTGGTCCTATTTTTCATGCTGCCCCAACCTTTTTTATTTTCATTGCATTAAAAAAAAATTATTTCTGTTGTTTGTTGATACCAAAATGTTGGACAATATCCAACGTTTCTGTTATATCAGCAGATTGTCACTTGAGCGATCCGATTTAAGTATAATATCCCAGAATCTAATATCTCCCAAATCAGGTCTATTAAACCACCAATGAAAAAGCCGGGAATTTTATGCCTGTCCCACAATTCATAGCAATTGAACACTTACTAAACTGTGACGTCATTAAATTTTCAGCTGAAGTAACCAACCAATCAACATGCTCAAATGTGGCTTTCCCAACTTTGCTATTTAACAGACCCAATCTGGAGAGCTGGGTCCATACTACAGATTAGTGATAAGATTGATTGATTAGTTGAATCTTTAGCATCATTTTTATGCCATCGAGGGCTAACAGAAGATCAGTTAACCTAGCCAATGTTTCCTCGGATCCTGAAAGATTAACCAGTGTTCGAGCACATCCCATCTCTGCAAATAACTGATAACTCTAGCACATCCCATCTCTGCAAATAACTATTCGGTGATCAGAGTTTGAATCCTGTGACAAAAATTATATTTTTGTTCATTTCCTTGGCAACACTATTTTATTCCAAAAGTGCTCCAAAAATGTTTTCTCAAATCCATAAAATTAAGTTTGAATGAAAGAAATTGTCCGCAAATTCATTTATATTCTAGTACATAATTATCCAACGACCATTCTAAAACCATGGTTGATGAAATGGCCGAGTATATACAATGTCTGACAAAAACAAAATGTAAAATATAATATAATTACTTACCTACTTACCTACCCAAAATGAAAATAATTGGTAGACAATGAAAAATTAAACAAACAAATTATTTTAATTTAGGCTTCATACTAATTTATCTAGTCAATTTAATTGATTGCACAGAAAGATCAAAACTAATATATTTCTTTGGCATAACAAGTACCGAGTGTTGTTCTTTGAGAGGTATCAGGTCAAGCCCCCTAGGGGATTGAACTCAAAACCACTGGGGTAAGTGTCAACACTATATCCACTATACTTTGCCTTGCTTATATACAGTTGTTACTTAAAATGAGGAATATAACAGCAATACTTTATATTGATACATGTACCCTGAAGCATACTAGGCCAAAATTAGATAATTTGACAATTTAAGATGTAGACTGGGCAAGATTTACCATTAAACATTTAAAGGCCGGCTAACTGGAATACAACTAAACTTCATACCGATATTCCAAAATATAAAGTTTGACTTGATAAGCTTAGAATGAGAAAAAGGTCTGCTCTAAATATCGGCAATTTTTTTTTAATATTTAGCATCATTTTTTTGCCATTTAGTGCTAACAGACAATCAGTTAACCTAACCACTGTTTCCTGGGATTCTGGAAGGTTAGCCAGTACTCGAGCACACCCCATCTCTGCAAGTTACTGATAACTTTCCCACTTGAATCAGCGTGGAGAGACGCAATGTCGTCAATCATCACGGAAACTGTGGTCGGGAATGATAGTCAGACATGCTACCAACATAGCTAATCATGTTGGCGGGAGGACATGATGATATTCCAGTAGCAAGTTTGTGAAAATCTGAATAAAAGTTTCAAAGGAGTAGTTTGACAAGAAAGTGTGACGTAACATACAAACATGGACATGATTGTGAACTATAATATTTCCACCCATCCCCAAAATTGGCATGGCACAAAAAACTAACAAGAGTTGTCAGACGACAACAAAGCTCGCCAATGGGATAAAACTCACCACCCTTGCAAAGATTGAGATTGGAGGCAAACACCAAAACTTAAACGCAACTAACGCAAAAGTTTAACCTGGGTGTCTATAGATGAAAAATTAAGTCGAAAAAGGGCCATAACTGTGCCAAATTGCAACCCAGAGTTATGGTTCTTGTGTCTGTATGTTCCACTGATGATGGTGAACACACATGCAAAGTTTCATTCATATCCAAAGAGTGGTTGCATAGATATCTTACCTGATATAAAACTTTAACCTGAAAAATTAAGTTGAAAAAGGGCCATAACTCGGCCAAAATGCAAACCAGAGTTATGGTTCTTGTCTCTGTGTGTTCTATTGATGATGGTGAACACACATGCTAGGTTTCATTCATATCCAATGAGTGGTTGCATAGATATCTTAAACTTAAACGCAACTAAACGCAAAAGTTAAACCTGGATGTCCAAGTCCAAAAAGGGCCATTACTGTGCCAAAATGCAACTCAGAGTTATGGTTCTTATCTAGGTGTGTTCCATTGATGATGCTGAATACACATGTGAAGATTCATTCACATCTAATGAGTGTTTGTATAGATATCTTAAACTTAAACGCAAAAAGTTTAACCTGGGTGTCTACAGACGCCGGGGTCATGGCAATAGCTCTCCTTGGACTTCGTCTCGGCAAGTTAACTCTTTACTTCATAGATACGTGTTTTCCCACACCAATCACAGAAGGCCTTTGAAAACAGTGCAGGAAGAGTTCAGATTGCTCGTTACGAGCAATCTGAACACTTCCTGCACTGTTTTCCACTCTGTCCGTTAATATAAACATAATTCACCCAATAATTCAAAATCTTTCTATATTAGGTGTCCAAAGGCGTCTATATTAGAGGTGTTCAAAGGCGTCTATATTAGAGGTGTCCAAAGGCGCCTATATGAAGTAAACGGTTAAAAAAGACATTTATGGCTTGTTCATCAGTTAATCAGCAGTTATCCGACTGATATCAATTTTCCAATACTGTTCTTATTAAGTAAGCTTCAATTAGATTCAATTTGAAATTGAATGGATAATACCTGTTGTGGTATTGATTTATCAATTAGAGGAACGTTACACTCGCTGCAGATGCTAGTGTGTGGTATACACCAAGTTCACAATACGCTACCATATTATGAATAAAGCAGTAGAAAATTGAAATGAGCAGAACTAACTGTTTTCTGAAAATTAGGTACATGATACAAATATAATATTCAAATAAGTCATAATAAATGCATTCCCAAATTTTTATCCCCTCCCACTTTGATTATTATCCCCTCCTGCTCTGATTGCTATCGCCTCTCACCCAAATTTTCATCCCCTCCTGCTCTGATTATTATCCCCTCCCGCTTTGATTGTTATCCCCAATCACCCAAATTTTAATCCCTTCCTGCTCTGATTGTTATCCGCACTTACCCAAATTTTTATCCCCTCCTGCTCTGATTATTATCCCATCCCACTCTGATTGTTATCCCCTCCTGCTCTGATTGTTATCCCCTCCGCTCAAATTCTCATCCCCTCCTGTTCTGATTATTATCACCTCCCACTCTGATTATTATCCCCTCCTGCTCTGATTGTTGTCCAGTCCCACTCTGATTATAATCCACTTCTGCTCTGATTATTATCCCCTCCTGCTCTGATTGTTATCCCCTCCTGCTCCGATTGTTATCCCCTCTCACCCAAATTCTCATTCCCTCCTGCCCTGACTGTTATCCCCTCCTGCTCTGATTGTTATCCCCTCCCACTATGATTGTTATCCCCTCCTGCTCTGATTGTTAACCCCTCCTGCTCTGATTGTTATCCCCTCCCACTTTGATTGTTATCCCCTCCTGCTCTGATTGTTATCCCCTCCCGCTTTGATTGTTATCCCTACTCATCAAAAGTTTCATCCCCTCCTGCTCTGATTGTTATCCCCATTCACCCAAATTTTCATCCCCTCCTGCTCTGATTATTATCCCCTCCCGCTCTGATTGTTATCCCCTCCTGCTCTGATTGTTATCCCTTCCTGCTCTGATTGTTATCCCCTCCTGCTCAACTTCTCATCTTATCCTGTTCTGATTATTATCCCCTCCCGATCTGATTATTATCCCCTCCCGCTCTGATTGTTGTCCCCTCCTGCTCTGATTGTTATCCCATCCCGCTCTGATTATTATCCCCTCCTGCTCTGATTATTATCCCCTCATGCTCTGATTGTTGTCCCATCCCGCTCTGATTGTTGTCCCCTCCTGCTCTGATTGTTATCCCCTCCTGCTCTGATTATTATCCCATCCCGCTCTGATTATTATCCCCTCCTGCTCTGATTGTTATCCCCTCCTGCTCCGATTGTTTTCCCCTCTCACCCAAATTCTCATCCCCTCCTGCCCTGACTGTTATCCCCTCCTGCTCTGATTATTATCCCCTCCCGCTCTGATTGTTATCCCCACCTGCTCTGATTGTTATCCCCTCCCACTTTGATTGTTATCTCCTCCTGCTCTGATTGTTTACCCCTCCTGCTCTGATTCTCATCCCTTCCTGCTCTAATTGTTATCCCCTCCCGCTCTGATTGTCATTCCCTCCTGCTCTGATTGTTATCCCTTCCTGCTCTGATTGTTATCCCCTCCTGCTCTGATTGTTATCCCTTCCTGCTTTGATTGTTATCCCCTCCTGCTCTGATTGTTATCCCTTCCCGCTCTGATTCCCTCCTGCTCTGATTGTTATCCCTTTCTGCTCTGATTGTTATCCCCTCCTGCTTTGATTGTTATCCCCAATCACCCAAATTTTAATCCCTTCCTGCTCTGATTGTTATCACCACTTACCCAAATTTTTATCCCCTCCTGCTCTGATTATTATCCCATCCCACTCTGATTGTTATCCCCTCCTGCTCTGATTGTTATCCCCTTCTGCTCAAATTCTCATCCCCTCCTGCTCTGATTGTTATTCCCATTCACCCAAATTTTCATCCCCTCCCGCTCTGATTGTTATCCCCTCCTGCTCTGATTGTTATCCCCTCCTGCTCAACTTCTCATTTTATCCTGTTCTGATTATTATCCCCTCCCGATCTGATTATTAATCACCTCCTGGTCTGATTATTATCCCCTCCCGCTCTGATTGTTGTCCCCTCCTGCTCTGATTGTTATCCCCTCCTGCTCCGATTATTATCCCATCCCGCTCTGATTATTATCCCCTCCTGCTCTGATTGTTATCCCCTCCTGCTCCGATTGTTTTCCCTTCTCACCCAAATTCTCATCCCCTCCTGCTCTGACTGTTATCCCCTCCTGCTCTGATTGTTATCCCCTCCCGCTCTGATTGTTATCCCTGCCTGCTCTGATTGTTATCCCCTCCCACTTTGATTGTTATCCCCTCCTGCTCTGATTGTTTACCCCTCCTGCTCTTATTCTCATCCCTTCCTGCTCTAATTGTTATCCCCTCTCGCTCTGATTGTCATTCCCTCCTGCTCTGATTGTTATCCCTTCCTGCTCTGATTGTTATCTACTCCTGCTCTGATTGTTATCCCTTCCTGCTTTGATTGTTATCCCCTCCTGCTCTGATTGTTATCCCCTCCCGCTCTGATTCCCTCCTGCTCTGATTGTTATCCCTTTCTGCTCTGATTGTTATCCCCTCCTGCTCTGATTGTTATCCCTTCCTGCTCTGATTGTTATCCCCACCTGCTCTGATTGTTATCCCCTCCCGCTCTGATTCACTCCTGCTCTGATTGTTATCCCTTCCTGCTCTGATTGTTATCCCCTGTTGCTCTGATTGTTATCCCATCCCGCTCTGATTATTATCCCCTCTCACCTAAATTCTCATCCCCTCCTGCTCTGATTGTTATCTCCTCCTACTCTGATTGTTATCCCCTTCTGTTCTGATTGTTATCCCCTCCTGCTCTGATTGTTATTTCCTCCTACTCTGATTACTATCCCCTTTCACCTAAATTCCCATCCCCTCATGCTCTGATTATTTTCCCCCTCCTGCTCTGATTGTTATCCCTTCATTCTCTGATTATAATCCCCTCTCACCCAAATTCTCATCCCCTCATGCTCTGATTGTTTTCCCCTCCTGCTCTGATTGCTATCCCTTCTTTATCTGATTATTATCCCCTCTCACCCAAATTCTCATCCTCTCCTGTTCCGATTGTTGTCCCGTCCTGCTCTGATTATTATCCCCTCCTGCTCTGATTATTATCTCCTCCTGCTCTGATTATTAGCCCCTCCTGCCCTGATTTTTATCCCCTCCTGCCCAAATTCTCATCCCCTCCTGCTCTGATTGTTATCCCCTCCTGCCCTGATTTTTATCCCCTCCTGCCCAAATTCTCATCCCCCTCCTGCTCTGATTGTTATCCCCTTCTGCTCTAATAGTTATCCCCTCACACTCTGATTGTTATCCCCTTCTGCCCAAATTCTCATCCCCTGAATGTTATCCTCTCCTGCTCTGATTGTTATCCCTCCTGCTCTGATTGTTATCCCCTCCTGCTCTGATTATTATCCCCTCCTACCCAAACTTTCATATGATTGTTATCTCCTTCTTCCCAAATTCTCATCCCCTGAATGTTATCCTCTCCTGCTGTGATTGTTATCCCTCCTGCTCTGATTGTTATCCCCTCCTGCTCTGATTATTATCCCCTCCTACCCAAACTTTCATCTGATTGTTATCTCCTTCTGCCCAAATTATCATCCCCTCTTGCTGTGTATATTATCCTTCCTGCTCTGATCATTATTCCCTCCTTCTCTGATTATTATTCCCTCCTGCCCAAATTGTCATTGCCATCTGCTCTGATTGTTATCCCCTTCTGCTCTGATTGTTATCCCCTGCTGCTCTGATTATTATCCCCTCCTGTCCAAACTTTCTTCGCCTCCTGCTCTGATAATTATCCCCTCCTGCTCTGATTGTTATCCCATTCCACCCAAATTTACTTCCCCTTCTCCTCTGATTGTTATCATCCCCATCCCAAATATTCATCCCCTCCCGCTCTGATTTTTATCCTCTCCCGCCCAAATTTGTTTCACCCACCCTGGTATATTGTCGTAAAGGGAGCATAATATTAGGATTTATCAAATTTTGAATTTAATTAAACCATATTTTCCCAAATATCATGCCTATATATACTCATTGTTGACTTATTGCCAAAAGAATATCTATTTAAACATCCCAGAATATTATACCAAAAAATATTGACGATATTAATATGGCCTTCCTAAGTTTAAACAGTTTTAGCAAACAAGAAAATCAATGGCCAGATGTGATTTCACCTTCCTGTTATTGTATTAAATCTATTTTGATATCAATCTAACTACCGTTTAACAACTTGCCGACAGGTAACATGTGCAGCATAAACACAAAACTTAACCTATTTATATCTTTATTGTGTTTCCCCTGTCTACTCCTGTGTCACCCTAACATTTATACATGTACAATGTATCTTAGTTTTCTTTCAAATTCTATTTTATAAAAAACTGTCGCATATGTAACATTATCAGTTAAACACCATTGCAATCATAATTTCCTCTTTTCATTTTCACTAATTTTATTTTACATATTTAAGCCATTATAAATTAATTGCTAGATTATCATCCAAATTTTTATTAAAAATAAGGAAGGCGGGAGGATTTTTTTTTTTTATTTTTATTTTTAAAATTTTTGATGTATATTTTTTAAAAATATTTTTTTTTTAAGAAAATAAAAAGGGTTTGGGCAGCATGAAAGTTTGGGGCAGGCGGGGATGATAATCTAGCAATTAATTTATTATGGCCTTATGTATGAAGTAATTTATTTTAACGACTAGAAGAAGAATTTCATAAGCATAATATGCTGTCGTACTTATCCTTTTTTCGATTATTTTCACCAATGTTTTGTTAAAATATTTCTTTTAATGGGGTTTAAAGCCATTTTCAACACATTTCAGGTTATATATGGCATATCCAGTTTTACAAGTGGAGGGAGACCCCAGACTGAATCTGTGTAGTGCCACCATCCTTCCGCATGTAACCTAGGCAATTTTTCTCACATAAAGTTTTTGGAGTGAGCGGGACTCGAACCTAAGACCTTAGCGATGAGAGGTAAGTGATCTTGAGATGGGGCCTTAGACCACTGGGCCACGGAGGACCCTAGAAATAAAATACGTTTTAACTAATGCAGCCCATGTTGCAGAAGTGTTAATATGAGGTTATGTGATATTTTAATTGACCCTGCTATTGGTCCAAGAACTTTCGTATTGAATTAGCCCAGAAGATTTGACAAAATTAACAGAGGGGCATTAACTCCGGGCAAATTTATTAAGTGGGGTGGTAGTCCAGTGGAAAGTGTTGGCAACTCGCAGTAGAGGTTGCGAGTTTCATTCCCAACTTGACTATATGCCTCTCAAATAACAACACTCAGTACTGGTTTTATCCAGGTAGCGGATTTGAAAGAGGTTCACATATGTTTAAACTAACTGCTGTACACAAAACCTCATGTGCTTCTGGGTAAATACAATAAAACAGTAACATCTGGATTGTTTAATCTCATCTACATAACTAGTAATCACCTGGTATCCAATTCATTTTATAAATACCTTTTGGGTGATTTTTTTTTTACTTTAAAAAATTCCCCATCAACCCATGTAATAAAATTTATTTTAATTTTTTGAGTGTGTATTTTCTATTTTAAAGAATGACTTTAGTATGGGGCGCATGGTCCAGAGGTAGAGGTCCGAATCCATGATCAGAGGGATGCGGGTTTCACCCTTCGGCATATCTATGCGTGTTTTCCTTGAGCCAGACACTTTTTCCACATAATTTATACTTAGTTTTGGTTCATATTACAATGGGGGTCAAAATGCTATATAACACCGGATAAGAATAGGACCAATGCTGATTTTTATACAGGGGTGTTATTTCCATATTGACATTTTTTGACATGTTCAATATTGTTGTTAAATATATCAACCCCTCCATTGTGCCATATAAATAATAGAAACACTGTGGCCATACATGTCTTCAGAGACAATAAATTGTATATTGGATAAAACTGTAGAAATCATCTGCGTTTCTGCAGATCTGTTACAGTATTGAGATTCTGCAAACCAGTTTTCTTTTCTAAACTTACTTATTTAACATTGATTGTGAAACAAGTTCTCTCAGCTTAGTCAAACCACATTGGAAGTCTTTCTTGGTAGAACCAGTACTTAAACATATGTATTTAAAGTGTTTTGCTCAAGGACACCACATATATCACTATCCCTCGACACCACATATAGCCATGGTGAAGAACAAACTCACTATCCCTCGATCTTTGGTTCGATGCCATTGGTATGTTAGCTTCAGATGATAATGCTTGTGTCATCGTACATAATAACGTTGAGAATCTATGTACCTTTATAAGATACCAATGGACTATGTGTTTCATAAGAACTTGTTAAGATTCTGCAGACCAATATAAAGATTGTGCAGACGTATAAAGATTCTGCAAACAAGTATAAAGATTCTGCAGACCGGTATAAAGATTCTACAGACCAGTATAAAGATTCTGCAGACGTATAAAGATTCTACAGACCAGTATAAAGATTCTGCAGACGTATAAAGATTCTGCAGACCTGTATAAAGATTCTGCAGATGTATAAAGATTGTGCAGACCTGTATAAAGATTGTGCAAACAAGTATAAAAATTTTGCAGCCTGTATAAAGATTCTGCAGACCAATATAAAGATTCTGCGGACTCTGCTGACTTGTAAAAAGATTTGTGCAGATCAGAATAAAGATTGTGCAGACCGGTATAAAAATTCTACAGACCAGTATAAAGATTCTGCAGATGTATAAAGATTCTGCAGACCAGTATAAAGATCCTGCACACCAGTATAAAGATTTTACAAACCTGTATAAAGAGTCTACAGACCAGTAAAACAATTTTACAGACCAGTATAAAGGTTCTGCAGACCTGTATAAAGATTTTACCGACCAGTATAAAGAGTCTGCAGACCAATATGAAGATTCGACAGACCTGTTTAAGGAGTCTACAGACCAGTATAAAGATTCTACAGACCTGTATAAAGTTTTTACAGACAAGTATAAAGATTCTGCAGACCAGTATAAAGATTATGCAGACCAGAGTATAAAGATTCTGCACACCTGTATACAGATTTTACAAACCTGTATAAAGAGTCTACAGATCAGTAAAACGATTTTACAGACCAGTATAAAGATTCTGAAGACCAATATAAAGATTTTACAGACCTGTTTAAAGATTCTGCAGACCTGTATAAAGAAACATAGCTTCGGTTTTGTTAGGGTTGAAATTTACTAGCCATCGTTTAGCCCACTGGGATATTATTAAAAGATCATGATTAATTAAACCTTCAATATCACTTACTGATGAGGCTGAATAGTATAATGAACTGTCGTCAGCATACAAGCGTGTCAAACTGAGTAAATTGTTAGCTATATCATTAACATAAATTAAGAATAATAAAGGTCCAAAAACGCATCCTTGAGGCACTCCTGCATTAAGAGATTTTAAATTGGAATATGTACCCTGAAAAACTACCCGTTGGGATCGATTTGTAAAGTACCCGGTAATCAGAAACCCATTCTAAAAGTTGACCATTAATACCGTTTTCCTGTAGTTTAAATAGTAAACCGTTATGCCAGACTCTGTCAAAAGCCTTCGATATGTCACAAAATACCATACATGAATACTGTTTGTTATCAAAGGTTTGACAAATGTGATGATTTATGTCTATAAGTTGATAGGTAGTAGAGTGATTTGGCAAAAAGCCTGACTGGTATTTATAAATCATATTATTATCAAGAAAAAAGTTATACATATTCTTAAAAACAAGCCTTTCAAAAAGTTTTCCGACACAACTAAGTAAAGACACATGTCTGTAATTTGACACCAATGACTTGTCTCACTTTTTAAAAATAGGAGTTACATTTGCAATCTTCCACAAATTTTTTATCAGATGTATACCTTCACTTAAAGAACAGTTAAATAAGATTGAAAGTGGTTTTGAAATATCTTGACCATTAAGGTACTTTGTGGGTCTTACGCGTGACATGTCTTCATGTCATGCTGATGAATTGAGCCAAGTAATTATTCATAGGGGACAAAGTTAGACAGAACGGACATGAAATCTCAATCAGACTGAAAGTGTCATCAAACAAAGTTAAATTGTGACCTTGACCTTTGAAGTGGGAGTCTGGGTGTAACGCGCAACATGTCGTCATATTATGTTGATCATTTGTAGCAAGTATTAACAAAATCCATCTATGCATTACAAAGTTACTGGCCAGACATGAAATCTCACTTAGACTCAAAATATTGTCAAACAAACTCAAAGTGTGATCTTGACCTTTGAGGTACGGGTGTGGGTCTAACGAAATCCATCTATGCATGACAAAGTTAAAGGCCGAACATGAAATACCGGACGGAAGTACAGGTGGAAGGACGGACAGATGCTGCAATTACTATATGCCCCCCTAAAAAATTTTGGGGGCCATAAAAATCTAGACTGAACATTTTTCATATTCATGCATTCAAAAATGTGGACGACTCTTTTTTTTTGTAGTTTTAAAATAATAAACATATATCTATTATAGAATGAGCATCAGTTTATTTATGCGGTTACTAATGTTTCCTTGCTCTAGTGAAAATTTCTCAACAAAATGGTTAGTTAGTTGTCACATTAATTTTAATACTGTGGTTAACTTTCCGGATTAGACACTTGTGGAGTCTAATACATTAATGAGTCAAAATGGATAAATCCCTATTTAGGCATTGCCTTATTACATAAACCAGACATTAAATCTATTTTAAGTAATTATCTTTATATGTTTTTGAAAAAATAAAAGACTAAATGCCAGTGTTGAAAAACATACATTGTAAATGTAATTAAATTAAATTAAAAGAAAATGATTTGGTACGAAAATGATCTGGTGCGAATGCAGCGTAAAATTTTAGCAACTATTTTTATTGTTTTCAAATATTTAGCAGAGAAAATATATAAATACCAGGGAGGAACGACACGTCTTCGATTTCGTTGTCAGACATGTTGATAGTGACTTTCCTTTTACGAATCAGTTTGACACAAAATACTTCACTCAATAAAATCAGCAATTTTCATAAACTATGTGTACATTTGACGTAATGAGCAATTACGTGATATCGTTTAACTATTGAAATTTAATTCTCATTAAATTATTTATCAGTTTGGCTGAATAAATAAAATCAAGTAATTCGTACTACAAGTTGTAGGCTAGATTTTTTTATTTAAATGGCATAAATTAATGGACATTCGCACATCGGTTAATGGTGAATACGTAAAAGTCGGCTGATTAGAATTTGAAGCCTATCATTTCCCGGTCGATAGATAGATAGATAGATAGATAGATAGATAGATAGATAGATAGATAGATAGATAGATAGATAGATAGATAGATAGATAGATAGATTTTGGTAATGAATGCATACATGGACAATTTAAACAACATGTACATTAAAATAAAATTATTACAGACATGAGGCATAGTGAGGACACCACCACCAAGGATAACACAAAAAAGAGTAAACTCTTATTTCCATTGTAGTCCTTTGTGTTGTTAGCAGGACATATAGAGGCAATCAATCAATCGAAACCTTAATTATCATAGGAATTAATTGCACTAATAACTTATTAATAATATAGTAGACCAACACATGCAAATCAGTATTAAGTTTATTAAATATATCACTTTATATTGCAACTTGCACAGTTTACTTTAATTGATCACATGTTTAAATGAATATCACAGACTTAAATGGTACATAATAATAAAAATGCATTTATATAAAAAAAAAACAAAAAAAAAAAAAACAAACAAAAACAACAAAGAACGTGATTAAAATTATGCTAAGTTATCGAGCAAATGAGACTTAATAGCAATCTTAAAACAAGAAAATTTCTCAATTTGAGTAATATTGGCAGGTAAACTGTTCCACAAAGTACATCCTCTGAAGCAAAACGACTAAGACCCAGACCCTTTTACCATAAGGACAGCATAAGCACCCTTGCGACTTAGTCTGGATCTGTAAGAGTGAATAGCGTTCTGTGGAGTAAAATGTTCTCCCTTATAATCAGTGGCTAACCCATTTTTATCTTAAACACATGACAACAGACAGTCTGATCAACACGTTTGTTAATTAGTAACTAGTTTAAAGACTAAAACTGTTCCGATCCAATGTGACATTGAATCAAAGACACAACAAGGAGTTTCTTGTAATGATTTGTAAGGTAATCCTTTTTACGATACAAGAATTTCAACCTGGCATTAGCCTTCTTTAAAACTGAATGGAGCCATGACATCAAAAGATAAACACAGATCAAATGTTGATCCAAGATATTTAACTGAAAGTGCGTGTTCGATCATTGTACCATTACAAGTTATATTTAGACTTCAGCCAGACCTTAATTTGTATTTTGAACCGAATAAGATGGATTCAGTTTTACCCAAATGCAGGGATAATTTATTATCCACTAGCCACTGACTAACAAGATGTAGGTTCTCTGTCCTGACACAAGAATACAAGAATCATCTGCATATAACAATAGTTTGTTTTTAAGTCAGCTGGCATTTCATCTACATAAATAAAGAACAGTAGTGGTCCAAGAATTCAACCTTGTGGCACTCCACATGCGATTGGGGCATTTGAAGAAAGTGTCCCCGACACATCAACAAGCTGCTGTCTGTCCAACGGTAGGACTTAAACCATTTTAAAATGTCATCGCCTAGACCTATTGCCTGGAGTTTCATGAGAAGAACAGTGTGATCTACAGTATCGAAAGCTTTTTGTAGATCTAATAGAATCATACCTACAACATTACACTTATCCATTCCCAGCCTTATATAATCTGTCAAATGGATGAGACACGTGTCAATTGAAAATACACTTCTGAACCCTGACTGAAATTTATAGAACAACTTGTTTAACAACAAGATGCCGTTTAAACTTACTTTTTTTTACTTCGATTGTGAAACAAGTTATTATAACTTACACAAATCACGCTCGAAGTGCTCTTGGGTATAACCAGTACCAAGCATGTGCTGAAAAATGTATTTCTCACGGACACCACTCATAGCCATGACGGAGGATCGAACACACAACCTTTCGATTCGATCACGATGTCGATGCTCTATCACTGGACCATGCGCTCTACATAATTACTTTTAATTAGTTTAAACGTTTCCAAGTTTTGTATAGAGTGTCATTCAAAACAACACACCAGTATCTAAAAATAGTCAGAGATGTCGTCTTTTTGTTTTAATTATAAGTAGGCCTAACATAATGTATAGCTTTACCCTGTTATATTAGGTCCATACATTTGTAAAGCTACTACGGCCAATATTTTGTGACCTTGATATTCCCCCCCCCCCCATAAGAACCCCATTGGAAATAAGTACCTAATTGTAACAGTAATGTACTATAACTGATAATATATGTAATAGTGATTTAATATTTGTATTTTGTGACATTTATTTGTGGTTATTGTTTGTATTTCATGACATATATATTCACGAATAAGTGTATGTATGTGTGTATGTGTGTGTCCGTCCGTTCGTCGGTCCGCCCGTACCCACCAACCCATCCTTGTCTGTCTGTCTGTCTGTCTGTCTGTCTGTCTGTCTGTCTGTCTGTTTGCCTGTCTGTCTATTATATCTATCTATCTATCTATCTATCTATCTATCTATCTGTCTGTCTGTCTGTCTGTCTGTCTGTCTGTCTGTCTGTCTGTCTGTCTGTCTGTCTGTCTGTCTGTCTGTCTGTCTGTCTGTCTGTCTGTCTGTCTGTCTGTCTGTCTGTCTGTCTGTCTGTCTGTCTTTCTTTCTATCTATCTATCTATCTATCTATCTATCTATCTATCTATCTATCTATCTATCTATCTATCTATCTATCTATCTATCTATCTATCTATCTATCTATCTATCTATCTATCTATCTATCTATCTATCTATCTATCTATCTATCTATCTATCTATCTATCTATCTATCTATCTATCTATCTATCTATCTATCTATCTATCTATCTATTTTTTCTTTCTTTCTTTCTTTTTACCTACCTACCTACATACATACCTACCTATTTTTCTATCTGTCTGTCTGTCTCTCTGTCTGTCTGTTTGTCTGTCTATTTGTCTACCCTCCTACCTACCTATTTTCTGTCTGTCCGTCCGTCCGTCCGTCCGTCCGTCCGTCCATACGTCTGGAGCAGCACTTGTGGGTTGAGTTGCCAGTACAGAATGGACTTGTGTTTTTTTTTGGTACTTGTGGGGTGCAATGTTCACCCCACACGTGCGAATACCCGTGCAAATGGCATTGTGGGGTTAATTTAATTTTCTTCACATTTTTCTTTTACTTTTTTTTCACCTTTTTTCATTCTTTTTTAGTGTCATTAGGGTTGGATCTCAAGGTTTGTGATATTAGGGTTAGAAAGAAAATAGTTTTTGTTTTGTTTTATGAAAAAAAAGATGTTTTATAACATATCAAAACCTCACCCCACAACATCACTTCCACAAGAACGTCCGTCCGTCCGTCCGTCCGTCCGTCCGTCCGTCTGTCTGTCTGTCTAATTTAAAAGTAAATATGGACTGAAACACAAACAAACACAATTTCAGTGAAGGATGGTCTGTCTGTCTGTCTGTCTGTCTGTCTGTCTGTCTGTCTGTCTGTCTGTCTTATTTAAAAGTAAATATGGACTGAAACACAAACAAACACAATTTCAGTGAAGGTTGTTATATACATTTGCTTGTTTTTATCCAAAAAATATCCGAGAATCACTAGTGACTAACTTTTAATTACATGAAATATATCTACACATGTTATTGTATTGGTGTTTTCACCTTTTTTCAGCGGTATTTCAGTTATCTAACAGCGGTTTCAGCGTACCTAATCGTCGTTTCTGGGACCGATCGTGAAACATCGGGTATTTCCGTATCCTCCGTATAATACACCTCGTGTATAGCTCTAGAATACACCAACGCTATTCGCCTGTGTTGCAAGTCTGAGTTCATTCGCGTAAAAACAACAAATTATGTATCCGTCATTAAGTTTAATGTATGACGTTATTATATCGATTTTTTGTTTATACACTCGACATGGGTCATGTTTATAGGGAAATTTAAAATATCAGTCTTGATTAACTAACGTTTATATTTTCAACATATGAGGTGGCATAAGGGGCCCGCCATTTTATTTGTTCATGTGACTGAAATTAGTTCCATAATGAAGCCTTATTATGTCAGAGGTCTATTGCGTAGCATAAAGGCCGAGGTGATCAGATTGTTCTGGGACTTGCTGTGAGGTTATCCATAAATAGACAAACATTAGTTTTGCAAGTCTCGGACCAGTACCCAATATATACGTGAATATATCAATGATTCAAGGTCTGTCTATATTTGTCAACTGACCAATAAGCTTCAAGGTAGTTCGCGGCGTTCCTATCGGATTTTTGAACATCTAGCGTAATTTATCAAAATCTGTACAACTGATCTATGAAGTCTCAGCTTTCGTTTAAGTTTTTTTTTTAAATATATTACTGCAGTTTCTCGTCAACAGCGCCCCCTGGTGATACCTATTTTTCGGAAGATTTTTTCTGACTATTGAATGGATTGTATAAATAAACATCAACATGCAATAAACCTATCCCCTGTAGCTGAATGAACAGACCAAGGAAAAATCAGTGAAGTCTCTTTCTCTCATTCTTTTCTATACATATTTTTATTACTTGAAATGTTCTAATGAAACTGTTGTTTTTCTTCTTATTTAATCAAGGACTTATACAGAGAAAAAAAGGCAACTGACTGATGTTTCTTAAACGATCGCGTATTAACGCAAAACCTCGCAAAATCTCGTTTGAAATTATCTTTACTTCCATTCATTTCATGAATACAAATCAAAATTATTACATTGGAGAATGAAATTCTCATAAAAATAATACCATTCCAAGCAATTTGTGTTTAAAATTGTTGAAGAACTTTTGATTATAAAATATGTATACTGTAGTTAAAATAACAACACATTACCTGAAAATTTACTTCAAACAAGACTGCAGCGTGGTCTAGTGGTAGAGCGTCCGCCTCACATGCGGAAGGTCGTGGGTTCCATCCCCGGCCGGGTCATACCAAAGACTTTAGAAATGGTACTAGAAGCTTCCTCGCTTGACGCTCAGCATTTAGATGAGAGTTGTAGGTATGGTCTGCCCGGTGTTAGTATAATGTGACTGGGTGGGGTATCATACCATGTGTCTGCGGCATGATACTCCAGTATTTGAAATGTTGCGATTGGCTTGCTACAATCTAATTTTAGTCATCTGGTGTTTAAATAAAAACACAAATTGTGCCTAAAACTATTTTATTCCAATGAAATTCACTGCAGATATGTTGTCTAAGATATATTTTGTCATATAAACATATTGTTAAGCACACACAGAAAAGCAGAAAATGATAGTCTGTTGAAATGATATAGAAACCGCAGAGGTAGTCTAATTGTTTGAATCAGCCAAACAGAAACTTTATCAGAATCCCGATACAATATTTTACAAAGAAGAACTTGGCAGACGTTTGTTATTTTGAAAAGCAAGCGTCGACGATGATCAAGACTAGTTTTGTCATTAAAGAAGCAATGTAATAAAAAATACAAATATAAATATTCATGCATCCTTTTTAATGATTCCATTGATAAATGTATGGAGACATTATTACACAAGAGACTATTTGTTTTATCCTAGTTATGGCTGTAGTACACTTGATGAGAAATAAACTTCCTTCTCATTAACTTCCATATGTGTTGCAATTCAATACTGAAGATACAAAAATAAAGAAAACTTCAAACGATTTTAACAACGTTTAATCTTTGCTCTATTAAGAGTATAACATTTCCAATTTATCATAACTTGAATAAACAAGTCGTTAACATGTGGACCACCGTATGCTACACTTATTAAAACATTCTTTGTTGTATCAAGGAATTATATATCTACACAGGTCCTTAGCAGTATATAAGGTTTCAAGATGCCAAAGTGTTTCACTTGGCACGACATGAGCACGTGAGGTCGACACGTGCAATATCGCCACATATATTGTGCTAAAATGGCGTTAGTTGTCATGTTTCTAAGCTTACCTGGAAATGTGATAACGACCGACGGATCAGTTTGGCCAGTTTTTCCGAAACATTTGGATTACTTCTGCCCAAACGCAGACGTGTGTGGTCTGGACTTACAAACAAACGATTCACTCCCTTTAAATCGAGTATCGTGCTGCACAGGTAAGGGTTTTCTAATTATCCATACAATATTGTTTTTGCTTCTCTAGTTCACTGTGTATTGACATTGTCGATAGCATTAACTTGGTCTTTTAATAAAAACTTTGTGTTAGGATACTTGCCATAAATAACGCATGAAAGAATAAAATTATTTTTTGAATGAATTCAAACAATTTCATCATCATTTATGTAGAAAGCTCAAAGTATTCGAAACTTAAAATCCGCAAAAGATGGACTAATAAGACAAAACGCGTTGCTATTCGGAATGGTGAAACTGGAACGAAATAAATGTTACGCACAGCTGCTTGTAATCTGAACATTCCGCCTACGTACCAAAACACAATCGGAACATTGCTCGGCAATTTCCGACTACATACGAAAATTTCATACGTAGGCGGAAATGGCCGAGCAATTCCGATTGATGCCACTCATTCAGACTCTTTCTAAGATGAACCAAATTCAACAAGGGTCACTCATTTTCAATGTCACAAAATTTTTTTTCTTTCTAAAGTCTGCTTTCTTAGTTCTCCTTTAACATGCAGATACAAAACAGATGACAAAACACTTCTGTGACACCTGACTTTGAATTCAAACATATTTCCCGTATTTTCATGAAATCAATATTGTAATGAATTGATTTGATTTTCAACTCCCATAAGATCCTTGGTCGTTGTCAGTTTAAATTTATCATGCGACTAATCGAAAGTGGACTATACGTTTTTGAATATATGAAGCGACATGTCTGTTTGTATACCCGATTGCAATTGATCGTCATGCTATTCTGTGCGTCAATCGCCGGAAGTACGGGAGACACCATGTGGGCGACTTTATTCTAAAGGTGTAAGTCCATGTATCATTTACAGTACACCTAAGATAAACTCATGTATCATTTACAGTACACCTAAGATAAACTCATGTATCATTTACTGTACACATAAGATAAACCCATGTATTATTTACAGTACACCTACGATAAACCAATGTATCATTTACAGTATACCTACGATAAACCAATGTATCATTTACAGTATACCTACGATAAACCCATGTATCATTTACAGTACACCTAAGATAAACTCATGTATCATTTACTGTACACATAAGATAAACCCATGTATTATTTACAGTACACCTACGATAAACCAATGTATCATTTACAGTATACCTACGATAAACCAATGTATCATTTACAATATACCAACCTAAGATAAACCCATGTATCATTTACAGTACACCTAAGATAAACTCATGCATCACTTATTTACAGTACAACTTAGACAAACCCATGTATCATTTACAGTAAAACTAAGAAACACCCATGTATCATTTACTTACAGTGCACCCACCTAAGATAAACCCATGTTTTATTTACAGTACACCTAAGATAAACTCATGCATCATTTACAGTACAACTAAGATAAAACCATGTATCATTTACAATATACCAACCTAAGATAAACCCATGTATCATTTATTTACAGTACACCTAAGATAAACCCATGTATCATATACAGTACACCTAATATAAACCCATATTTATTTAACAGTGCAACTAAGAAACACCAATGTATTATATTATTTACAGTACACCCACCTAAGATATACCCAACAATCATTTACAGTACACCTAAGATAAACCCATGTATCATTCACAGTACACCTAAGATTAACTTTCATTTACAGTACACCTAAGACAAACCCATGTATTATTTATTTACAGTACAACCACCTAAGATATACCCAACAATCATTTACAGTACACCTAAGATAAACCCATGTATCATTCACAGTACACCTAAGATTAACTTTCATTTACAGTACACCTAAGACAAACCCATGTATTATTTATTTACAGTACAACCACCTAAGATATACCCAACAATCATTTACAGTACACCTAAGATAAACCCATGTATCATTCACAGTACACCTAAGATAAACTTTCATTTACAGTACACCTAAGACAAACTCATGTATCATTTACAGTACTCCTGGGATATACCCATGTATCATTTACATTACACCTAAGATAAACCCATGTATCATTTATTCACAGTACACCTATGATAAAACAATGTATCATTTACAGTTCACCAAAGATAAACTCATGTATCATTTACAGTATGTCTAAAATAAAACCATGTATCATTTACAGTACACCTAAGATAAACCCATGTATCATTTACAGTACACCTAAGACAAACCATCATTTACAGTATACCTAAGATAAACCCATGTATCATTTACAGTACACCTAAGATAAACCATCATTTACAGTATACCTAAGATAAACCCATGTATCATTTACAGTACACCTAAGATAAACCATCATTTACAGTACACCAAAGACAAACCCATGTATTATTTACAGTACACCTAAGATAAAATCATATATCATTTACAGTACACCTAAGATAAACCCATGTATCATTTATAATAAACCTAAGAAAAACAATCATTTACAGTACACCTAAGATAAACCCATGTGTCATTTACAGTACACCTAAGACAAACCCATGTATCATTTACAGTACACCTAAGATAAACTCATTGATTATTTACAGTACACCTAAGATAAACCATCATTTACAGTACACCTAAGACAAACCCATGTATTATTTACAGAACACCAAAGATAAACCATCATTTACAATACACCTTAGATAAATTCATGTATCATTTATACTACACCTAAGATAAACCCATGTATCATTTACAATACACCGAAGATAAACCAGAGATCATTTACAGTACACCGAATATAAACCATCATTTACAGTACACCAAAGATAAACCCATGTATCATTAACAGTACACCTAAGATACACCCATGTATAATTTATTTACAGTACATCCACCTAAGATAAACCCATGTATCATTTACGGTACACCTAAGATACGCCCATGTATCATTTATTTAAAGTACACCCACCTAAGATAAACCCATGTATCATTTACATAACACCTAAGATAAACCCATGTATCATTTACATGACGCCTAAGATAAACCCATGTTTCATTTATTTACAGTTCACCTAAGATAAACCCATGTTTCATTTACAGTACACCTTAGATAAACCCATGTATTATTTACAGTACACCCACCTAAGTAAAACCCATGTATCATTTACAGTACACCTAAGATAAACCCATGTATCATTTATTTACAGTACAACTAAGATAAACCCATGTATAATTTACAGTACATCTAAGATAAACCCATGTATCATTTACAGTACAACTTAGATAAAACCATGTATCATTTACATTACACCTAAGATAAAACCATGTATCATTTACTTTACACCTAAGATAAACCCATGTATCCTTTATAGTACACCTAAGATAAACCCATGTATCATTTACAGTACACCTAAGATAAACCCATGTATCATTTACAGTACACATAAGATAAACCCATGTATCATTTACAGTACACCTAAGATAAACCCATGTATCATTTACAGTACACATAAGATAAACCCATGTTTAATTTATTTTATTCAGCATGCTCTTGTAAGGCCACGTGCGGACAGACAGAAGACAAGTGCTGCTTCCCAGGAAATAATGCTTATAAAAAAAGTAGAGCTGACCAACATTGTCTCCATCCGCAAACTGACACAGATAACTCAGGTCTATTATTATCGTACTATATGGTCACTGAATGCCCTTGTAAAACATCCGATTCTAATGGTAGCGAGAACGTTAACGTTACGCATGCGCAACAACAACAACAACAACAACAACAACAACAACAACAACAACGGAAATGTGGCGATGAACATGTTGCATCCTGGGGGAGTTTGTCGCCTGTCTATTCAAAAAAACATGCAAAAATATATAAGAATGAAGTATGTGCCGAATGTCACGGTGTTACAGACGGAGAGCATTGGAACGTATACCTTAACTGTTGGGTGGTTGATGCCGATGGTTTTAATAATTATGCACAAGGTTTCAAATTAAGCGTTTATCTGATGGGAACAGGCGGCTTTGATCCAAATCATTGCAACGCAATATTTGTATATCCCGGATCAAGCCATGATCTGACAACTGAGCAGTGTTTTAAAAATATTGTAGATACGTGTAATTCCAATTTCCAAATTCCTTATGGGTATGACATAACGCGAGAAGACGTAATAGCTCTTTGTACCAGCGGTTTCTTCTCGCCATATGCTATAAATAGAGTATATGCCAACGTGTATTGTCACATTTGCAACAACGATGAACTTATTACAAACAACACATATTGCCCCGATTTAACCAAGCATGAATTTCGTGGTCAAGCAGACGGCGTGTTTACATCACTTCTTGATGCCAGACCAATTAAAAGGACAGACATTCCCCAAATGGAAGAATGTGATAAATCTATACCAATGGCATGTGATATTTCGGGAAAGGTTCGTACTTCCTTGTAATATATGTTTCCAAGCGAACAAATGTATTCAACAGTATTCAAATGAATGCAAAATTGCGATATAGCTACATTGTACATCCAACTAACCTTTTCACTCAACGAGTAACTGTTGCTTATTTTGATAATTCTGAAAAACAACAAGTAAATACAGTTATTAATTTTCGTGTAATTATCATAAATTGTGCTCGAATGTTACTCCTCAGCAGAATACTTTCCAGGCGCAGTCCGTGACCCCAAACCGTCCCCACTACTACTAGAGATAATGCGTTATTTATTTATTTTTTAATGAATTCACTGATAAAATCAGAATTTCTGAAACATTATTGTAATTTAAGTCCTTAATTAATTCATAAAGTAATCACACATCTCACATATACGACTTCAAATAATTGTTTGTTTTTTTTGTTGTTGTTTTTTTAATGGAGTTTAACGCCATTTCCAACACTTTTCAGGTTATATATGGCATATTCAGTTTTACTAGTGAAGGAAGACCTCAGACTGAGTCAGACACTGACTAGAAACATCGTCCTTCCGCAAGTAACTGGAAACTTTCTCTCATAAATCTCTTGGAGCAAGCGGGACTCGACCTACGGCCTTAACGGTGAGAGGTAAGTGATCTTGAGACAGCGTCTTACACCACCACTCGGCCATGTAGGACTTATTACACTTCAAATAAAGTCGTGGATATCTCTTGTTAATTATATATGGTCATATTGTGACGATACGAACATTTGAAATTGTTAAAATGCACTGTTAAAATTGTTATCTAGGATATACGCCCCTCAATTTGATTCTTTACCTTCTTTCATATGTTTAGCAAATAAACACAAAAACAAAGTTTACTACAAGATGTGTTTAAAATTTGAATGTTAAAGCTGTTCCCTCTGTATTTGTTTACGATATGTGAGGGAATGGTAAAGCTGTACACTCTGTATTTCTTTACAGATATATTGAGAGAACGTTAAAGCTGTTCACTCTGTATTTGTTTACAGATATGTGAGGGAATGGTAAAGCTGTACACTCTGTATTTGGTTACATATATGTTAACTTCATTTCAGAATAAAAACAACTGTCGCAAGATACATTGTCCATTTGGCCAAAAGAGGCATTTGAACGGAACGTGTGTCCATCTAAACAGCTCGTTTTGGTCGATTCCCGAATTCGACATCATGATCAAACTTGTCCCCTTAACAGTGATAGACACGTCCACGTTAGCAGATAATGGAAATATCCGACCTTATGATCACTCGTGGCTCGTATCACCATGGACAAAGGAGTGGACGGTGAAAGAAATACAATACGAAGATGATATCCAGGGCGATGGTCGAGTTGTTATCAAGCAGTTTATAGTGCATTTGTATGACGATTTCATTGTCCCAACTGAGAATATGTTTGCAAATTTAATCGCAGAAATTAGAAACACATTAACAAAACCATGGTCAGCAGTTATAAACGGGCTACGAGTAAAACTAAATCAAACGATTTCCGAGTTCGAAATATTTAGTAAATGGAATAAGATGGCGTATCTCAAGAAACCAAAACTAAACAAGTTATACTTGGACAGCATCACCCCCGAGGCGGAGAACACAATGAAATTGTTTATATTGGTGACAAAGCTGTTTCTATGCCAACAAGTTGAGATGAACTCTACAGAATTCACGTTATATTCCAATGAAAAACTGTTACTTTTGCATAAACGAAAATTGATGCTACATCCGGGCGAATTTGCACTCGTAACAAACGTTGTACGTATATGTTTGCATGACTCGGGAATGGACTTGATGCAGCCCGTATGTAGTTCGGTTGCAAATATTGCAATGGTTGACGTATATTTCTTGACACTCTTTCTGTTGATTACTAATATGGGGTATTGCAAATGTACAATATGATTGAAACGAACTGTTTATTTGATTGGATTATACAGAAAGAAAAATAAAGAGGGTCGACAGTCAAATGAGGTTTATAACAGAGGTCCCTTAAAATATTTCTTTTATACTGTATATCCTAAAAAGCATGTTTTACTTTGAGGGCGGCACATTTTCGTATTATTGATTAAGGTAATAAGCGGTTGTCCAATCAGCTTTTGTTTAATCTTTGTTTTGTTCTTTATATATAGTCCCAGAGAATCTCGTAAACAGCGTTTCTAAGCGATACGATTTACGAAAGTTTGTTTTTTTAAGTTACAAAATGATCAATATTTATTCAAAATTGGTGAATGTACAAAATTCGATGGATTTTAAACCCGCGTTTATATCAACCCAGGCGTAATGGTTTAGATGTAAAGGTAACACAACTGTATTTTATCTGCATGGAAGTTATCACAGGAAATAAATAAGTTATTTAATAATAATGTTATTAAAACAATTTTGAATTTATATTGATTATTTTATAAGGAAAAAAACCCATCGAAAAATGCCCGAAAAAAACGTATCGCTTAGGGGCGCTGTTAACCAGATTCTGCGGGACTATATTTTAAAACATGAAGCTAAATCGAAAGTTAATGCTTCATATTTTAGGTCAGCTACCACCATTACGCTTTCCATAGACTTACATTATAACGTTGGACCTAATTAATTTCACTATTTCTACCTTCGTGGACCAAAAAATCCTACATCATATTAAAGTACTATCCTAGACTCAAATGAAATGTCCCAAAAATGGGGTCAAAAGTAACACTTTTACCAGTTTTTGTCCCCTGAAGTTGGGTATCCCCACTTTCAGCATGAAAAAAGCTAAATTTCACCAATTTTACTTTCCATACAGTTTCCTTAATAAAATGAATTTAGTCAAACATAATAAACTTGTATTTTATTGTGATCGTTTGCCAGTTTGACATTTTCATCCAACCAGAAATAAGCTTACTATGAAAATATATGCCCTGAACATCCCTATACTCTTTCAGCCAATCAGAGAGCTCCTCTCAATGGTGGTAGCTGACCATAACTTATAAATGTACAGAGTTTTGACAATTTACACCAGATGTCAAAATATCCGATTGGAATCTTTACCAAAGCAGTAAGAATAACGAATGTGTTCTGCGGTACTATATTAACTAAAACAGAGCTAAAACAAAAGCTTCGATTTCATAAAAAAACAAGTGAACCTATGTTTGATAATTTACACCAGATGTTAAACAATCCGAAAGAAACACCGTGAACTACCTTAATTAAGATTTTACTTTAAAACAGTTGTTCATTAATGTTGTTTATGTTGTTGTTGTATGGTATTTATCTAGGGTCGCTTTCAACAATTGTTCAGATATATCGCGGCTATGTATATATGAGCGCTGTATATTCTGAGCGCTGCCATATTGGAGTATCATACTGCAGACACATGGTATGGTACTCCACCCAGTCACATGCTGACATCGGGTCGACCATATCTTAAACAAGCCTATAGATGCTGAGCGTCCAGCGAGGAAGCTTCTAGAACCATTATTTAAGTATTTGGTATGACCCGACCGGGGATCGAACCCACGATTTTCCGCATGCGAGACGGACGCTCTATCCCGAAACCACCTCTGCCGTGTATTATTTATTATGAACTGTATGACATGGAAAACCAAATGCAAACTGATTGAAAATGACAATTACGTTCGCATGTTTTGTAAATACATGTACATTGTTAAAACAATACAACATGACCTTTAAATTAACTAAATTTAGTGTACGTCATTAACATCTGCAACCGCATTCCACTTTAATGCACGCTCGTCACATCTTCCTGTTTATTCAAGCATAACCAAAAACGCAAAGACAAAACATACACAGCGCAATGGATGACAACACAACAGTGGTATTCTGACCTCGCCAGGACGATCGTTTCGATTATTTTGCATCTTCAACCTGTCATAAAGTCATCACCATTGGAAGGCCCACGATATGTCAGGCCTTTCTTACAACCTCATTATCACACAGGGATTAGTTATAAATTAACCTAATTAAATAAATAAGTAAACATAAATGTATAAACTTATAATCCTTCCTGTTTGAAACAGCAACATAGAAAGTTCAATAACTGTTGATTGTCTAATGTATTAGTGAATACAGTTTTTATTAAAGTATTGTTTTAACCATACTATACATTTATTGTTTGCTGGGTCAGTCATAATGAATATGTATTGGTCAAGTTGTTGTTGTGTTGTTGCTGACATGGTTACTGCCTATACAATTTAATACCACTGTCTATATTTAAGGTAGTTCGTGGCGTTCCTGTCGGATTTTTTGACATCTGGCGTAATTTATCAAAAATTGATCTACGAAGCTTTTGTTTAAGCTTTGTAACATTAATATAGTACTACACCTTCTCGTTAACAACGCCTCCTGGCGGTAAGTATTTTTCGGACGACTTTCGCCGTTTTTTCCTTGTAAGATAATTAATATTAATTCAAAATTGTTTTTTAATAACATTATTAAATGACTTATTTTACTTCCTGTGATAAGATCATAACTTTCATGCAGATAAAATACAATTTATGTTACCTTTGCATCTAATCAGTACGCCGGGGTTGATATACACGCGGATTTAAAAAGAACGAAATTTGAACATTTTTTGAGTATAGACATTTTGGTGTTTACATTTTCTTCCCTTCCGAGGATCCATTGTAAAATATAATTTTTATTTTTTTTAGAAACTAATTTTACCTATCAGTTTCCTGTTCATTAGTGCTATACTTTGTACTTAAAACGATTGGTTATGACTTAATAAATGTTGAAAACTGTTGTATTTGTTTTTATTAATAACGTTTTTACGACATTTATTATGTACATTAATCTATAAGGTTTATATAGGATGTACTCGATCTTCTGTATTGATTTTTTTTTATTAATTTCGGGCATTTATTTCAAATATTCAAATTAAAATATACATGGAAATTAATATAAAATAGTTTGCGACCAGAGGCTATGGTTGTGGCGAATGGTTTACCCCGCCTAATCATCAATATTAGAAACTGGCCAGTACTTAATACTTTTCTATTGATTTTCCAAACTTGATTCCCCCCATTACGCAACTAATTCTAATACAATTTTCACTCGGTTCTTCCTTTAGGTAAGCTTGTAGTTTTGTTTTGTTTTAGGGCTCCATATCTCTATGAGATGTTTCTTTAACGATTATGCATGTTGTCTGATTTTTTTTATTAAAGCAAATTGAAGTTTTTAAACCAAGCTTCAGTGCAGAAGCATGGCAGTAACATTGCTGGTTCTCAGTCTGGGAGTAACATTGCTGGTTCTCAGTCAGGCAGTAAATATCATCCCTTCAATATGGTGGCATAGTTCTGCCACCAGTTATCCACTTACCTAACGTGAAAAGTTCCTAGTTAACCACATATTTTTTTGCGAAAAAATTTAGTTATCTAGATAACTAACGCGATAAGTTTTCAGTTAAGATAAATATCTTAACGGGAAAAGTTGCCTATTTACTGCTTTGCAACTGCCACCACATATCTACTTAGCTAACTGAATAACAAGCTTATGTACGTGTTACCAGTTATTTAATATTCGGAATACTTGTTTTTTATTCATTAAATCGCTAAAAAGTCTCTGTTCGAGTGGTTACGATTGGTTTTTAAAGAAACGGGAAAGGATGAGGGAAGTTCAAATATAGTACATGTATATACATGTGTTGTCTAGTATATATTCTAATTTTCTTAGCCAAAGTAGCTTGGTTTACATTGCCATTAGTCGGTACCTGTTGTTTTTGGGATATAGTTTATATAAATGTTTATTGTTAAACATGTCAGGTGAAAGTTTGATAAGTTTTGAAAAAAAAATCTCCATTTAGTAATTTGTCATTTACCAAATTACCAAACACATGTCCTGTAAATGGCCAACCCAAATTTAAAACTATCTGTCTGACACGGTTTTTTGTTATCAAAAGTACTAATAGAAAGTCTGGTTGATAAATAACGACTAAACAATGAACTATATATTGTTTAACAATAAATATTTTATAAATTATAGTAGAAATGTGTTTATTGACAAAATGCCTTCGCTGTGTATGTGAAACTAGACGTTATACTGATATTTTCAACTAAGTATTCTCAAATTATGTTATGGAGTAGTCTTGACAATAATTATATTCGTTCATTAAACGTATTTAAAGGGCAATAGCTCGGCTAAAAGCTGATACACATAAACACCCCGACAACACACGCAATTCGATTTCATACAGATATTTCTTACCAAGTTTCATGAAAATCTGAAGAGTACCTAAGTTGGAGTAGTCCGGACAAGTAAAGACTGACATACGAACTTGCGTTCTCACGAATATTACATTGTCTGGCGTTTCTTTTGTTTAAAAAAGCTACATAATGTAAAAAAAAATGACACAAAAATACCAAAATAAAACAATATCTATAGTTTTTAAAGATCCACAACAGGTCTAGACACTAACTTTTTAAATGGATGATCAGAAGACTACAAAGATAGTCTTGATTTCATCAAAAATACAAGTGTAACATTATTGAAAATTAATAACAGTTACTTAAAAGGCACATACTTATTTATAATTAATACCAAATGAAAAAGAAAAATCGGCACCGAAAACGTTCTGTATAAATCCCCAAATATTGTTACACCTGTAAGTGTATCTTACTATGAACTTATATGGAAAGCGTTTTATTTAAATTTTAAGATAACTATTGTTTATGTAAAGTCATGTTTTAATGTACTTGTTTTATCAGCCAGGTACATTTATACACGTTAATCCATTTAGCAAAATATATCCGCTTATCGTACCTATGATGACCACTTTATTAACTTATCTGTTCTTGTTGGAAAGCCATCAGCTTTACAATTAATCCATGCAGCTATTACCAATTCAAAACTTGTTACTAGGGGAGTTTTTCTAAGATAAAAAATATCCGCCAAAAAGTATTATTTTTAATTGGATACTATAGGTCACATGCTAGTAACATGGTTAAGTTCATTTAACACTTTTTAGTTACGAAATATGAATTAACGGGTTAGGAGTTAGTGCCAGCGTACCTTAGTTTAATTCTTTACTTTTCGAATTTCAACATTCACAATGTAGTTCTTAAGTAATGTCGAGGTTTCGGCCGTAAAGCGCGATGCGTGAATTCTGCAAACGTGCATAATGCTTAATCAGGACTTCTAACTAACATATTTTAACTTCAAACAGGAACAAGAACAACTTCAAACAAATATGTTAACTAGAAGTGACTATGCAACTCTTACTATATTACTATAGTGTATATCTGCGGACATGCGATGTACAAGTGTTTTTCCTGTTACACTTATATGATTGTATGAAAGTGTATATACACAGTTATTTACTAAACGGATGTTTATGTTGTATCATTACGTTTATTGAATATACAAATTGAAATTCAATGGCTAAATTTTATACCAAGTGTTTATCTTCAGTCACTACCGCCTTCAACCATTACCGGTAGGACAAAACATTTCATAGATGAAGCAAAAAAAACAAAAAAAAAAACAATCCCAAAACAACAGATGTCGGCTAATGGAAATCAAGCTAATTTAAATAAAAACATCAGAAAATACATTAGACAACACATACACTACATGGTTTCAGCATTAAAATAAAAGTAAGCAACCTTAGTTATATTTAAAATTCCCTCAACCATCTGCGCTGCTTCATAACCAATCGTAACCACTCGGCCTTTTCTGAGAAAAAGGGAATGTTAAATGTGATTTATTGAATAAAAACTGAAGTATTCTGAATATTTATTAACTGGTAACACGAACATTATCTAGTTATCCAGTTATCTAGTTAGCTAAGTAGATATGTGGTGGCAGTTGCAGAGCAGTAAATAGGCATCTTTTCGCGTTAAGATATTTATCATAACTGGAAACTTATCGCGTTAGTTTACTAGATAACTAGATAGTTTTCGCAACAGTTAACAAAATAAGTGGTGGCAGTAAGTGGCACTAACAGTGATTTATTTTAATTATGTTATTTATCGTCATTAGAAACTTATTGTATTAGTTAAGTAGATAACTAGATAATTTTCGCGAAATTAAGTGGTTAACTAGAAACTTATCGCGTTAGTCAAGCGGATAACTGGTGGCAGAACTATGCCACCATACTTCAATTTTATGTTGATATTTCGTCAAATGACGTCATTCATTCAGCGTTCAATGTTTTGCACAGGATTAGGACTCACACCACTATTATTTCACTTGTGAACTCCGGACCTACATATGAAGTAGGTAGAAATTAAACTATCTTTTCTTAATTTTTTTCAGGGCTTTCTACTGCAATGATTTATTTTTTCTAGCATGAGTTAAATGGTCTGTATTTTAGAAATCACCACTGAAAATTTGATTTTGATACCAGCTTTCTGAACAATTCTGTGTCATTTCAGAATTGTTGGTTCGAACTGCATCGTGGGCGAATAGTTAACATATTATTGCTCTGGAAATTGATAGGTCTCACAAAAGCATCGAATTTAAAAAAATCCCAACCCGGTCAAGGTCTGCTTTTTTCCCTTTATAATTGCATATCTTGAACAAATGAAGAATTTGAGCTCAGACACATTATTTTTCTCTGTGTTTTGGACATAAATGTTACAATTAAGCCCTATGGGAAATGTAATAGAGATCTGAGACGAATACTTCCCGATTTGACAGAACACCTAATGATGTTATCGTCCATGAAAACAAGTTTGACCATTTCTGGATTGAAATAAACGCCCGGCCCCAATCTGAGATTTTCATGAACTCATTTCTTTTTAAATTCTTAATTTATACTTAAACTGCATTGATCATTTTTCTTGTTATCCTTTACCAACATGTTCAATTAAAGATTAAAAGCCGAATTTTGAGTTATCATTTAGTCAGGTGATGAAAAACATTAGGCCAGTTTAATGTTCGTGAACATTTGTTCGTTACCCGATGAAAACTTTTGACTTACTCGTAGTAAAATTACACTTGAATTGAAACACCATACATCGTTTGTTAGACTATACAAACAAAATCGACATGAAATAACAGTATTGCTATGTATGAGTTGATATCGTGTGTGTTATCTCCATTTTTACTCACACGTATACTCACTAATATTGAAAGTAGATTTTTTTTTAGTTACCAAATGGCAGCCCGTTTATTTTTTCATTTTCACATTATCAAGTTATTATATAACAATACACATTTATAAACATGAGTACTATAAGCAGTGTTGTGAAAATGTGTGTGTGAGAGAGAGAGAGAGAGAGAGAGAGAGAGAGAGAGAGAGAGAGAGAGAGAGATGATGATGAATCATGTTTATTATAAGATCAATACATATTGATGTTAATTATATAAGGTTGCTATATTGGATTGTTCAAATTTTATTGAGTGCCATTTTCTATTATGCGTTTCCAGTTTGGATCTCGCTTGGGCTAAGATTTGTTCTATATTTTTACATTCTTTTAAATATCTAAGATAGTTGTCAAAGCATGGTATATCGCTTTGCATTTTACATTTAAAAATGAAATATTTTGCTAAAAAAATAACAAAATTTATTATTGTTTTTTGTTTTGTGTTGTCGTCATGGATGCCCAATGATATATTTTTAAAATTAAAAGCTACATTAATACCGATTTGTGATAAGAAATCATTTGTTTTTGTCCAGAAATGTTGTACATGAGCACAGTCCCAAAATAAATGCTGTACTGTTTCTACATGCATATTGCAGAATTGACATAAACTATTTACTAAATTTACTAAATGGCATTTGTGTAAGAATTTATTTGTGGGTATAATTCTACATAAATACTTATATTGAAATAACCTCAATCTCGAATAAATAGTACATGTAATCGGTGATAAAAATATTTTTTTCCAGTTCAGATTTTCATAGGAGTCATTCCATTTTTGTTGAGCTTTATTTGTAATATTGGTAGTTGTTTTCGATATATATGTATCATATATAATTTTATTTGGTTTCAGTACCTTTAAAATCCTGCCAATGAAAAAAGTTCTGTCGTTGTTGTTGTATGTTTCATGTTTAAGTTTTTCTTTCCAAGAGTTCGGTATGAAAGCAATTATTGAGTGGTATTTTAAGAAATCTGAATTGTCTAGATTGTAAAGTTGTTTGATCGTATTAAAATTTTAAAGTTCTTATTTCTGTAATCATAAAGTTGTTGTATATATTTTATTCCTTTATCTAGCCATACTCTATAAAATATTGTTTATTGTTATTTTGTATAAATGAGTTATTCCATATGATTTCATCTGTGATGTTTGTTATTTCTGAATTAAAGTTTACCTTTGCCCAACTTTGTAAAACATCCCTTAAGAAAATATTTTTGAATTTATTGGTTATATCTTTATATGTTATGTTTGATTGTTATAATAATTTCCCACCAAATTTGTTAATTTCATTCATATAATTATCTTTCCAGATTCCGGTATTTTCTTCGTTAAAAAATCTTTTGATCCAACTTGCTTTTATTGAGTATAGATATGTGTTTAAATCTATCATTTTTAATCTCCCATCTTTATAGTCTTTTTTATTTGTGTGTCTTGCTATTTTATCTGGTTTATTGTCCCATAAGAATGAATAAAGTTGTTTAGTGATTTCAGTTATTGTGTGATCCGGTGGGTTTTCTAGTACTGTCAATGGGTATGTTGTTTTTGGCAGGGCAAATGTTTTTATGACTGTTATTTTTCCTAATAATGATAAATTATGTTTCTTCCATTTTGTAAGACATGAATACATTTGGTTTATTTTAGTATTAAGATTGATTTCTACTCGATTGGCTTTATTATTTGTGAAGATGATTCCTAAAGTGGCTGCTTGATTAGATGTCCATGTAAATTTTTTCATTTTGCAATAAATTTTGTCTGTATTTTTTAGGGATCCTGCTCTTAATACTGTGGATTTATTTAGGTTCAATTTAAGGCCGGATATTTTACTAAATTCGTCTATAGTTTTAATAAGAGTATTGAAAGTTTTTTCTGACCCATCAGTAACAAATGTTGCGTCATCAGCAAACAGGCTTTTTTAATTTCTTTTTCATTAAGTTTGATACCTTTTATATATTTATTGTTACTAACAGCTAATGATAAAATTTCTATCGATATAATAAATAAATATGGAGAGAGAGGGCATCCTTGACGTACACCACGTCCTATTTTAAAAAAATCAGACATGTAACCATTATTAAAAACACAGCCTTGCATGTCGTTGTAAAAAACATTAATCCATTTTTTAATTGATTCTCCAAAGTTAAAATAATCGACAGTTTTATAAATGAAATTGTGATCTACACTATCAAATGCTTTTTCAAAATCTGCAAAGAATAATAGACTAGGGTGGTCGTTTTCATTTACATAATCTAGTACATCATATATAAGTATTATATTTTCACCGATGTAACGGTTTCTAATAAAACCAGTTTGTGCCTTATCAATTAAAATTGGTAGTACATTTTTTTTTCTATTCGCAATTACTTTTGATGCTATTTTATAATCGGTATTCAAAAGTGAGATAGGCCTCCAGTTGTTTAATGATGTTAAATCATTATCTTTTTTTCGGAATTAAATTTATAACGCCTTGCTTTAGCATTTGAGTGAAGTTACCTTTTTCATAAGAATAGTTGATAGATTTTACATAAAAGCTTTTTATGTCTGACCAAAATATCTTGTAAAAATCTGTTGTTAAGCCATCTGACCCAGGACTTTTATTATTTTGCATTCTAAATAAAGCGTTTACACATTCTGTTTCTGTTAAAATACCTTCGCATGATAGCTTTTGAATATCATTTAAAACAATATTATTTTCAGGAAAAAAGTTAAAAGTTGATTCCTCTAAAGTTTGCTTAGTGTATACATTTTCATAAAATTGTTTTGTTTCTTTCAAAATTTCATCTGATTTGGTAATTTCACGATCATTGATTAATAACCTAGATATAAGTTTTTTTTCACTATTTTTCTTTTCTAGATTTGAGAAGTATTTAGTATTTTATCTATTCCATCAATGTATTGAGCTTTTGATCGTATATAATATCCTTGAGCACGTTTAAGAGTGATGTCTTCAAGCTCTTCTTTTTTATTTTTTATTTGCTTTACAATATCTTCATTAAGTAGCTCATTTACTAGTTGTATTTCTAAACTGTCAATTTCTCCGATAATTTT
The DNA here is from genome assembly GCA_029582155.1 of Panopea generosa. NCBI lineage: Eukaryota > Metazoa > Mollusca > Bivalvia > Adapedonta > Hiatellidae > Panopea > Panopea generosa. The sequence goes on along the minus strand of CM055912.1, from coordinate 4,098,068 downwards.
AATTTCATCTACTAAACAGCAATAATGGATAGTAACATTACGTATAGTACCTTTAATAAGTTCCCATAATGTATTAGGGTTTGTGTTTGCATTTCTGTCAGTAATATCTTTAATACTTTTTCTAATTTTATGCTGATATTCCTTGTCTAAAATAATTGAATTATTCAATTTAAAATATCCTGGCCCATAAGGTTGATGTGAAAAATTAATTTCTATGTGTTCCAAGGAATGATCAGACCGAATACCTGATGAGACGTTGTATTTAGTAACATTGTTTATCAAATTTGCAGAGATAAGGAACAAGTCAAGTCTACAGAATATAGGAGGTTTGTGGTTTGAATGCCATGTGAATTGTTTTTGTCAGTATGTTTTATGCGCCAAATGTCACAAAGTTCATAATTATCTTAGATTGTATTTAGTTTTGCGCTACTTTTTTGTTTGTGTCTTGTCTCCCGTTTTTCTTGTCAATATTAACATCGAGAATAGTATTGAAATCACCCCCTATAATTATTGATTTTTCACTATTGGTTGCTATAATTTTCTCTAGGGTGTTAAAAAAAGTTACGTAATCTGTATTTGGTCCATAAACATTTATAAGCATTATTTCAGTTTCATCGACATTTATTTTTAAAGTTTGCAAACGACTTTCAATTATTTCTTTGTGTTCAATGATATCATAAGAATGATTTAATAAAATACCAACACCTTTACTATTCGAACAATCACCACTTAAAAATAATTTATTTCCCCACTGTTTTTCCCATATATCATATTCTATTTTTCTGCAATGAAGTTCCTGTAAAAAGCAAATGTCATATTGACTATCTTTAAGCCAGCTAAAAATATGTTTACGTTTTTTGACATCACTTAGCCCTTTTACGTTAAATGAACATATATTTGTTTTCATTGGTGATATGTAAAAAATTGTAAAAAATAGACCTGATATATAGCAACCTTAGAAACATACAATGTAATTTAATGTTGAAAGGCATCAGCCTCCATGAATGTATAAGTAAAGAGATGAGAATTAGAAGAGAGTGACAATAAAAAACAAGAAAGTATAGACTTGAGTAACAGTCTATCATTGCAGGAGTATATAATAGCCTAAAATAAAAAAAAGATATGTGTACAGGGCCACGAGCCAAAATATCTTCATTTCAGCAATCATTATATATAGTCGAACAAAGATGTAGAAGCAAAAACACAGCTATATACACTCAGTTATGTAGTGGTCACATACATGTGGATACAAGTGCTTATAAACATTATAATGTATGTATGTATAATATGTGGCCGATACTCGCGTATGTAATGATTTTGTTTCTATACTTGGCACATGGTTATTATATTTACATAATGAAGTTTTACTTTTGTGTGTATATATGTAAAAGAAGATTCGCTGATATTTGTGTAGGAAATTATATGAGAAAAAAAAAATAAATAGATAAATAAAATATTATTACGACTTTAAAATTAATCATAAATAAGCAGATAGTTTGCATAAAGGGAGATAATAGCACTGTCTCCACAATATTTTACTGTGTTAAAGTGACCACTATATAATTTTTCTAACAATAACAGTGAATAAATTATTTTTTAATGTACTTAATTTGAATCTTAACATTCCTAAAGACAAAAAAAATTTTGCATAATAAATGAGATTCATACATACTAATACATTTTTTTACACATAAATGAATTTATATTTTATAAAATTTTATATTCTTCGCACATACACGCACACACTTATATATAACCCGACCATTACAATGGCCTATAAATATGCTATTACAAACGTGGATATCCGTAGATATACCTAGAATTGGAACTACTTGTTGTTTTTTTACTGTATTTAAGTAATGGATGTGATCACTTGCGTCATGATTATTTCAGTGTTTGTAAAAATGCCTAGTAAAAAATAAAAAAAATAAAAACACTATCAAAATTAAACACGATCATCCATATCAGTATATCCAGTTTGATATTATCTATGACAACACTATTTTTAAAAATGTAAAAATATACAAAAAGACTAACAAACTCTTTTTAGTTTTTAGGTCCTATACTAATACAAGTCTTACATTAATAGAATACTTCCTTATTCTTATTCGATGTATGTACATTAGAAAGATTATGCCATAGCTCACAGCCGTACAAAACTTTCGGCAACACAACGGACTTAAATATTTGTTTTGCCGTTGCTGGGTGAATTCCACCAGAATATACGCCAAAATTTATTATATTTAAAAAGGTAATACTAATTTTGTAGTTCGCTTTCTTTATAACCTCATTATTATTTTCGTATTAATCGAATAGCACACCTAAATGTGTATACTGCTCCACTTCGTCAACTCTACTGTCCCCAAGAACCCATTTACGTGTGTTTAACTTATATTTGTGATTCATGAGATATAATGTCCACACATTTAGCAAGCATTGCAAAATAATGGTGTTCGATACCATACTTGTAGCAGATATCAATCATGTGACTTAACCCAAGTTTAAATAAAGATATTAAAACCATGTCATCAGCTGATGTAGGACAGAAGCATTAAATATTGTACATATAAAGACCATATTCTGAAGCTACTAACTTATCCATAAGATCATTTATAAAGACGATGTACAGAAAAAGACTGTTTGGTACCTTGTAATACTGGGAATCAGTCTGAAAAGTGACATTGGTTTCTGACACAACTGGTCATATATGTATATAAATTAAAAACAACTTTAAGAAAGTATAACGGTAACCCAAATTTGAACAATATTACCATAAGAGCCTCATGCAAAATGCACGGCGTACATCTAGAAAATCAATATTTAATTGACTATCATTTTCTTAAGCGAAGTAAGAGCATTCACGAAGAACAAAAGAAGTCATCATGCAGCCAATACCCCGTTGAAACCCAGCTTGCAACTTATTAATTTTCTGATAATTCAATACTGAAGAAGTAGAAATAAAGAATACTTCAAACGATTATTAAAAACGTTTAATCTTTTCCTCTATAAAGAGTATGACATTTCCAATTAATCATAACTTGAATAAACAAGTCGTTAACATGTGGACCACCGTATGCTACACTTTTTAAAACATTCTTTGTAGTATCAAGGAATTATAGATCTACACACGTCCTTAGCAGTATATAAGGTTTCAAGATGCCACAGTGTTTCACTTGCCACGACATGAGCAAGTCAAGTCGACACGTGCAATATCGCCTCATATATTGTTCTAAAATGGCGTTAGTTGTCATGTTTTTAAGCTTACCTGGAAATGTGATAACGACCGACGGATCAGCTTGGCCAGTTTTCCCGAAACATTTGGATTTCTTCTGCCCAAACGCAGACGTGTGTGGTCTGGAGTTACAAACAAACGATTCACTCCCTTTAAATCGAGTATCATGCTGTACAGGTAAGGGTTTTCTTATTATCCATACAATATTATTTTTGCTTCTCTACTTCATTGTGTATTGACATTGTCGATAGCAACTTGGTCTTTTATTAAAGACTTTGTGTTAGAATACTTGCTATAAATAACGCATGAAAGAATAAAATTATTTTTTGAATAAACTCAAAGCATTTCATTATCATTTGTGTAGAAAGCTCAAAGTATTTGAAACTTAAAATCCGCAAAGACTGCACTCATAAAACAAAACGCGTTGCTATTCGGAATGGTGAAACTGAAACGAAATAACTATTACGCACAGCTGCTTGTGATCTAAACATTCCGCCTACGTACCAAAACACAATCGGAACATCGCTCGGCAATTTCCGACTACATACGGAAATTTTATACGTAGGCGGAAATGGCCGAGCAATTCCGATTGATGCCGCTTGATAAACCTTGATGAACCAAATTCAACAATTGTCATTTGACACATTTTCAATGTCACAAAAATGTTTTTTTCTAAAGTCTGCTTTCTTAGTTCTCCTTAAACATGCAGATACAACACAGATGACACCTGACTTTGAATTCAAACATATTTCCCGTAGTTTCATGAAATCAATATTGTAATGAACTGATTTGATTTTCAAATTCCATAAGATCCTTGGTCGTTGTCAGTTTAAACTTATCATGCGACTAATCGAAAGTGGACTATGCGTTTTTGAATGTATGAAGCGACATGTCTGTTTGTATACCCGATTGCAGTTGACCGTCATGCTATTCTGTGCGGCAATCGCTGGAAGTACGGGAGATGCCATGTGGGCGACTTTATTCTAAAGGTGTAAGTCCATCATTTATATGTTAAAAAAAAGTATATGCCAACGTGTATTGTCGTATTTATAACAACAGTGAACATATTTAAAACAACACGTACTGCCTCGATTTAACCAAGTTCAGGTTTCACATTCAAGCGATCGCCGTGTTAATATCACTTTTTGAACCTTGACCAATTATATATATTCATTTACAGTACACCAAAGATAAACCCATTTATCATTTACAGTACACATAAGATAAACCCATGTATCAATTATTTACAGTACACCTAAGACAAACCCATGTATCATTTACAGTACACCTAAGATAAACCCATGTACCATTTACAGTACAACTAAGAAACACCAATGTATCATTTATTTACAGTACACCCACCTAAGATAAACCCATGTATCATTTACAGTACACCTAAGATAAACCCTTGTATCATTTACAGTACACCTAAGATAAAATCATGTATCATTTACAAGACACCAACCTAATATAAACCCATGTATCATTTATGTACAGTACACATAAGATAAACCCATGTATCATTTACAGTACACCTAAGATAAACACATGTATCATTTATAAGACACCAACCTAAGATAAACCCATGTATCATTTATTTACAGTACACCTAAGATAAACTCATGTATCATTTACAGTACACATAAGATAAACCCATGTATCATTTACAGTACACCTAAGATAAACCCATGTAACATTTACAAGACACCAACCTAAGAAAAACCCATGTATCATTTACAGTACACATAAGATAAACCCATGTATCATTTATTTACAGTACAACCACCAAAGATAAACCCATGTATCATTTACAGTAAACCTAAGATAAACCCATATTTAATTAACAGTACAACTAAGAAACACCAATGTATTATTTATTTACAGTACACCCACCTAAGATATACGCAACTATCATTTAAAGTACACCTAAGATAAACTCATGTATCATTCACAGTACACTTAAGATAAACCATCATTTACAGTACACCTAAGACACATCCATGTATCATTTACAGTACACCTAAGATAAACTCATGTATCATTTACAGCACAACTAAGATAAAACCATGTATCATTTACAGTACACCTAAGATAAAACATCATTTACAGTAAACCTAAGATAAACCCATGTATCATTTACAGTACACCGAAGATAAAATCATGAATCATTTACAGTACACCTAAGATAAATCTATGTATCATTTACAATACACCTAGATAAACCATCATTTACAGTACACCTAAGATAAACCCATGTATCATTTATAGTAAAACTAAGACAAACCCATGTATCATTTACAGTGCACCTAAGATAAAATCATTTATTATTTACAGTACACTTAAGGTAATCCATCATTTACAGTAAACCTAAGACAAACCCATGTATCATTTAGAGTACACCTAAGATAAACCATCATTTACAGTACACCTAAGATAAACCCATTTATCATTTACAGTACACCTAAGATAAACCATCATTTACAGTACACCTAAGACAAACCCATGTATTATTTACAGTACACCTAAGATAAACCATCATTTACATTACACCTTAGATAAACTTATGTATCATTTACAGTACACCTAAGATAAACCATCATTTACAATACACCTAAGACAAACCCATGTATTATTTACAGTACACCTAAGATAAACCATCATTTACAGTACACCGAAGATAAGCTCATGTATCATTTACAGTACACATAAGATAAACCCATGTATCATTTACAGTACACCGAAGATAAACCATCATTTACAGTACACCGAAGATAAAGAATCATTTACAGTACATCCACATAAGATAAACCCATGTATCACTTACGGTACACCTAAGATACGCCCATGTTTCATTTATTCAAAGTACACCATCCTAAGATAAACCCATGTATCATTTATTGACAGTACACCTAAGATAAACCCATGTATCATTTACAGTACACCTTAGATAAACCCATGTATCATTTACAGTACACCTAAGATAAACCATCATTTATCATTTACAGTACACCTAAGATAAACCCATGTTTCATTTATTTACAGTACACCTAAGATAAACCCATGTATCATTTACAGTACATCTAAGATAAACCCATGTATTATTTGCAGTACATCTTAGATAAACCATCATTTACAGTACACCTAAGACAAACCCATGTATTATTTACAGTACACCTAAGATAAACCATCATTTATAGTACACCTTAGATAAACTTATGTATCATTTACAGTACACCTAAGATAAACCATCTTTTACAGTACACCTAAGACAAACCCATGTATTATTTACAGTACACCTAAGATAAACCATCATTTACAGTACACCTAAGATAAGCTCATGTATCATTTACAGTACACATAAGATAAACCCATGTATCATTTACAGTACACCGAAGATAAACCATCATTTACAGTACACCGAAGATAAACCATCATTTACAGTACATCCACCAAAGATAAACCCATGTATCATTTACGGTACACCTAAGATACGCCCATGTTTCAATTATTCAAAGTACACCATCCTAAGATAAACCCATTTATCATTTATTTACAGTACACCTAAGAAAAACCCATGAATCATTTATTTACAGTACACCTAAGATAAACCCATGTATCATTTATATAACACCTAAGATAAACCCATGTATCATTTATTTACAGTACACCTAAGAAAAACCTGTGAACCATTTCTTTACAGTACACCTAAGAAAAACACATGTATCATTTACATACACCTAAGATAAATCCATGTATCATTAACAGTACACCTAAGATAAACCCATGTATCATTTACAGTACTCCTGTGATAAACCCGTGTTTCATTTATTTACAGTTCACCTAAGATAAACACATGTATCATTTATTGACAGTACACCTAAGCTAAACCCATGTATCATTTACAGTACACTTTAGATAAACCCATGTATCATTTACAGTACACCTAAGATAAACCATCATTTACAGTACACCTAAGATAAACCCATGTTTCATTTATTTACAGTACACCTAAGATAAACCCATGTTTCATTTACAGTACATCTAAGATAAACCCTTGTATCATTTGCAGTACATCTTAGATAAACCAATGTATCATTTACAGTACACCTAAGATAAACCCATGTATCATTTACAGTACACATAAGATAAACGCATGTATCATTTACAGTACACATAAAATGAACCCATGTATCATTTACAGTACACCTAAGATAAACCCATGTATCATTTACAGTACACATAAGATAAACCCATGTTTAATATTTTTATTCAGCATGCTCTTGTAAGGCCACGTGCGGACAGACAGAAGACAAGTGCTGCTTTCCAGGAAATAATGCTAATAAAAGAAGTAGAGCTGACCAACAATGTCTTCATCCGCAAACTGACACAGATAATTCAGGTCTATTTATATCGTACTATATGGTCACTGAATGCCCTCGTAAAACGTCCGGTTCTAATGGTAGCGAGAACGTTAACGTTACGCATGTGCAACAACAAGAACAACGGAAATGTGGCGACGAACATGTTGCATCCTGGGGGAGTTTGTCCCCTGTCTATTCAAAAAAACATGCAAAAATATATAAGAATGAAGTATGTGCCGAATGTCACGGTGTTACAGACGGAGAGCATTGGAATGTATACCTTAACTGTTTGGTGGTTGATGCCGATGGTTTTAATAATTACGCACAAGGTTTCAAATTAAGCGTTTATCTGATGGGAACAGGCGGCTTTGATCCAAATCATTGCAACGCAATATTTGTATATCCCGGATCAAGCCATGATCTGACAACTGAGCAGTGTTTTAAAAATATTGTAGATACGTGTAATTCCAATTTCCAAATTCCTTATGGGTATGACATAACGCGAGAAGACGTAATATCTCTTTGTACCAGCGGTTTCTTCTCGCCATATGCTATAAATAGAGTATATGCCAACGTGTATTGTCACATTTGCAACAACGATGAACTTATTACAAACAACACATATTGCCCTGATTTAACCAAGTATGGATTTCGCGTTCAAGCGGACGGCGTGTTTACATCACTTCTTGATGCCAAACCAATTAAAAGGAAAGACATTCCCCAAATGGAAGAATGTGATAAATCTATACCAATGGCATGTGATATTTTGGGAAAGGTACGTACTTCCTTGTAATTTATGTTTCCAAGCGAACAAATGTATTCAACAGTATTCAAATGAATGCAAAATTGCGATATAGCTACATTGTACATCCAACTAATCTTTTCACTTAACAAGTAACTGTTGTTTATTTTGATAATTCTGGAAAACCAACAACTAAATGCAGTTATTTATTTTCGTGTAATATCATAAATTGTGCTTGAATGTTACTCCTCAGCGGAATACTTTCCAGGCGCAGTCCGTGACCCAAAACCGTCCCAACTACTATTAGAGAAAATGAGTTATTTTTTTATATTTTTTCATGAATTTCTAAAACACAAAAGTAATTAAAGTCCATAATTAATTCATATAGTAATCACACATCTCACATATACCACTTCAAATAATTTTTTTTTTGTTGTTGTTGTTGTTTTTAATGGGGTTTAACGCCATTTTCAACACCTTTCAGGTTATATATGGCATATTCAGTTTTACTGGTGAAGGAAGACCTCAGACTGAGTCAGACACTAACTAGAACCATTGTACTTCCGCAAGTAACTGGAAACTTTCTCTCATACATTTTTTGGAGAGTGCGGGACTCGAACCTACGGCCTTAACGGTGAGAGGTAAGTGATCTTGAGACGGCGTTTTACACCACTCGGCCATGTAGGACTTATTACACTTCAAATAAAGTCGTGGATATCTCTTGTTAATTATATATGGTCATATTGTGACGATAATAACATTTAAAATTGTTAAAATGCACTGTTAAAATTGTTATCTAGGACATACGCCCCTCCATTTGATTCTTTACTCTCTTTCATATATTTAGCGAATAAACACACAAAGAAGGTTTGCTACAAGATGTGTTTAATATTTGAATGTTAAAACTGTTCACTCTGTATTTGTTTACGATATGTGAGGGAATGGTAAAGCTGTACACTCTGTATTTCTTTACAGATATATTGAGAGAATGTTAAAGCTGTTCACTCTGTATTTGTTTACAGATTTGTTTAGAGAATGTTAAAGCGGTTCACTCTGTATTTGTTTACAGATATGTGAGGGAATGGTAAAGCTGTACACTCTGTATTTGGTTACAGATATGTTAACTTCATTTCAGAATAAAAACGACTGTCGCAAGATCCATTGTCCATTTGGCCAAACGAGGCATTTGAACGGAACGTGTGTCCATCTAAACAGCTCGTTTTGGTCGATTCCCGAATTCGACATCATGATCAAACTTGTCCCCTTAACAATGATAGACACGTCCACGTTAGCAGACACTGTAACTATCCGCCCTTATGATCACTCGTGGCTCGTATCACCATGGACAAAGGAGTGGACGGTGAAAGAAATACAATACGAAGATGATATCCAGAGCGATGGTCGAGTTGTTATCAAGCAGTTTATAGTGCATTTGTATCATGATTTCATTATCCCAACTGAGAACATGTTTGCAAATTTAATCGCAGAAATTAGAAACACATTAACAAAACCATGGTCAGCAGTTATAAACGGGCTACGAGTAAAACTAAATCAAACGATTTCCGAGTTCGAAATATTTAGTAAATGGAATAAGATGGCGTATCTCAAGAAACCAAAACTAAACAAGTTATACTTGGACAGCATCACTCCCGAGGCGGAGAACACAATGGAATTGTTTATATTGGTGACAAAACTGTTTCTATGCCAACAAGTTGAGATGAACTCTACAGAATTCACGTTATATTCCAATGAAAAACTGTTACTTTTGCATAAACGAAAATTGATGCTACATCCGGGCGAATTTGCACTCGTAACAAACGTTGCACGTATATGTTTGCATGACTCGGGAATGGACTTGATGGAACCCGTATGTAGTTCGGTTGCAAGTATTGCAATGGTTGACGTATATTTCTTGACACTCTTTCTGTTGATTACTAATATGGGGCATTGCAAATGTACAATATGATTGAAACGAACTGTTTATTTGATTGGATTATTCAGAAAGAAAAATAAAGAGGGTCGACAGTCAAATGAGGTTTATAACAGAGGTCCCTTAAAATATTTCTTTTATACTGTATATCTTAAAAAGCATGTTTTACTTTGAGGGTGTACACATTTTCCTATTATTGATTAAGGTAATAAGCGGTTGTCCAATCAGCTTTCGTTTAATCTTTGTTTTGTTCTTTATATATAGTCCTACAGAATCTTGTTAACAGCGTTTCTAAGCTATACGATTTACAAATGTTTTTTTCCTTTAAGTTACAAAATGATCAATATTTATTCAAAATTGGTGAATGTACAAAATTCGATGGATTTTAAACCCGCGTTTATATCAACCCAGGCGTAATGGTTTAGATGTAAAGGTAACACAACTGTATTTTATCTGCATGGACGTTATCACAGGAAATAAATAAGTAATTTAATAATAATGTTATTAAAACAATTTTAAATTGATATTGATTATTTTATCAGGAAAAAAACCCAGCGAAAAATGCCCAAAAAATACGTATCGCTTAGGGGCGCTGTTAACCAGATTCTGCGGGACGATATTTTAAAACACAAAGCTAAATCGAAACTAAATGCTTCATAATTTAGGTCAGCTACCACCATTACGCTTTCCATAGACTTACATTATAACGTTGGACCTAATTAATTTCATTATTTCTACCTTCGTGGATCAAAAAATCCTTCATCATATTAAAGTACTATCCTAGACTCAAATGAAATGTCCCCAAAATGGGGTCAAAACTGACACTTTTTACCACTTTTTGTCCCCTGAAGTTGGGTATCCCCACTTTCAGCATGAAAAAAGCTAAATTTCACCAATTTTACTTTCCATACAGTTTCCTTAATAAAATGAATTTAGTCAAACATAATAAACTTATATTTTATTGTGATCATTTGCCAGTTTGACATTTTCATCCAAACAGAAAAAAGCTTACTATGAAAATATATGCCCTGAACATCCCTATACTCTTTCAGCCAATCAGAAAGCTCCTCTCAATGGTGGTAGCTGACCATAACTTATAAATGTACAGAGTTTTGACAATTTACACCAGATGTCAAAATATCCGATTGGAATCTTTACCAAAACAGTAAGAATAACGAATGTGTACAGCGGTACTATATTAACTAAAACAGAGCTAAAACAAAAGCTTCGATTTCATAAAAAAACAAGTGTACAGATTTTTGATAATTTACACCAGATGTTAAACAATCCGAAAGAAACACCGTGAACTACCTTAATTAAGATTTTACTTTAAAACAGTTGTTCATTAATGTTGTTTATGTTGTTGTTGTATGGTATTTATCTAGGGTCGCTTTCAACAATTGTTCAGATATATCGCGGCTATGTATATATGAGCGCTGTATATTCTGAGCGCTGCCATATTGGAGTATCATACTGCAGACACATGGTATGGTACTCCATCCAGTCACATGCTGACATCGGGTCGACCATATCTTAAACAAGCCTATAGATGCTGAGCGTCCAGCGAGGAAGCTTCTAGAACCGTTATTTAAGTATTTGGTATGACCCGACCGGGGATCGTACCCACGATTTTCTGCATGCGAGACGGACGCTCTATCCCGAAACCACCTCTGCCGTGTATTATTTATTATGAACTGTATGACATGGAAAACCAAATGCAAACTGATTGAAAATGACAATTACGTTCACATGTTTTGTAAATACATGTACATTGTTAAAACAATACAACATGACCTTTAAATTAACTAAATTTAGTGTACGTCATTAACATCTGCAACCGCATTCCACTTTAATGCACGCTCGTCACATCTTCCTGTTTATTCAAGCATAACCAAAAACGCAAAGACAAAACATACACAGCGCAATGGATGACATCACAACAGTGGTATTCTCACCTCGCCAGGATGATCGTTTCGATTATTTTGCATCTTCAACCTGTCATAAAGTCATCACCATTGGAAGGCCCACGATATGTCAGGCCTTTCTTACAACCTCATTATCACACAGGGATTAGTTATAAATTAACCTAATTAAATAAATAAGTAAACATAAATGTATAAACTTATAATCCTTCCTGTTTGAAACAGCAACATAGAAAGTTCAAAAACTGTTGATTGTCTAATGTATAAGTGAATACAGTTTTTATTAAAGTATTGTTTTAACCATACTATACCATTATTGTTTGCTGGGTCAGTCATAATGAATATGTATTGGTCAAGTTGTTGTTGTGTTGTTGCTGACATGGTTACTGCCTATACAATTTAATACCACTGTCTATATTTAAGGTAGTTCGTGGCGATTCTGTCGGATTTTTTGACATCTGGCGTAATTTATCAAAAATTTATCTACGAAGCTTTTGTTTAAGCTTTGTAACATTAATATAGTACTACACCTTCTCGTTAACAGCGCCTCCTGGAGGTAAGTATTTTTCGGACGACTTTCGCCGTTTTTTCCTTGTAAGATAATTAATATTAATTCAAAATTGTTTTTTAATAACATTATTAAATGACTTATTTTACTTCCTGTGATAAGATCATAACTTTCATGCAGATAAAATACAATTTATGTTACCTTTGCATCTAATCAGTACGCCGGGGTTGATATACACGCGGGTTTAAAAAAAGAACGAAATTTGAACATTTTTTGAGTATAGACATTTTGGTGTTTACATTTTCTTCCCTTCCGAGGCTCCATTGTAAAATATAATTTTTATTTTTTTTAGAAACTATTTTTACATATCAGTTTCCTGTTCATTAGTGCTATACTTCGTACTTAAAACGATTGGTTATGACTTAATAAATATTGAAAACTGTTGTATTTGTTTTTATTAATAACGTTTTTACGACATTTATTATGTACATTAATCTATAAGGTTTATATAGGATGTACTCGATCTTCTGTATTGATTTTTTTTATTAATTTCGGGCATTTATTTCAAATATTCAAATTCAAATATATATGGAAATTAATATAAAATAGTTTGCGACCAGAGGCTATGGTTGAGGCGAATGGTTTACCCCGCCTAATCATCAATATTAGAAACTGGCCAGTACTTAATACTTTTCTATTGATTTTCCAAACTTGATTTTCCCCATTACGCAACTAATTCTAATACAATTTTCACTCGGTTCTTCCTTTAGGTAAGCTTGTAGTTTTGTTTTGTTTTGTTTTAGGGCTCCATATCTCTATGAGATGTTTCTTTAACGATTATGCATGTTGTCTGATTTTTTTTATTAAAGCAAATTGAAGTTTTTAAACCAAGCTTCAGTGCAGAAGCATGGCAGTAACATTGCTGGTTCTCAGTCTGGGAGTAACATTGCTGGTTCTCAGTCAGGCAGTAAATATCATCCCTTCAATATGTTGGCATAGTTCTGCCACCAGTTATCCACTTACCTAACGTGATAAGTTCCTAGTTAACCACATATTTTTTTGCGAAAAATATATAGTTATCTAGTTAACTAACACGATAAATTTCTAGTTGAGATAAATATCTTAACTAGAATAAATGTATGTTAGTTCCCATTACTGCCACCTTTTATCTATTTAACTATCGCGAAAAAATCTAGTTATCTAGATAACTAACGCGATAAGTTTTCAGTTAAGATAAATATCTTAACGGGAAAAGTTGCCTATTTACTGCTTTGCAACTGCCACCACATATCTACTTAGCTTACTGAATAACAAGCTTATGTACGTGTTACCAGTTATTTAATATTCGGAATACTTGTTTTTTTTTCATTAAATCGCTAAAAAGTCTCTGTTCGAGTGGTTACGATTGGTTTTTAAAGAAACGGGAAAGGATGAGGGAAGTTCAAATATAGTACATGTATATACATGTGTTGTCTAGTATATATTCTAATTGTTTTAGCCAAAGTAGCTTGGTTTACATCGCCATTAGTCGGTACCTGTTGTTTTTGGGATATAGTTGATATAAATGTTTATTGTTAAACATATCAGGTGAAAGTTTGATTAGTTTTGAAAAAAAAAATCTCCATTTAGTAATCTGTCATTTACCAAACTACCAAACACATGTCCTGTAAATGGCCAACCCAAATTTAAAACTATCTGTCTGACACGGTTTTTTGTTATCAAAAGTACTATTAGAAAGTCTGGTTGATAAATAACGACTAAACAATGTACTATATATTGTTTAATAATAAATATTTTATAAACTATGGTAGAAATGTGTTTATTGACAAGAATGCCCTCGCTATGTCTGTGCAACTAGACTTTATACTGATATTTTCAACTAAGTATTCTCAAATTATGTTTTGGAGTAGTGTTTTATTTAAATTTTAAGATAACTATTGTTTATGTAAATTCATGTTTTAATGTACTTGTTTTATCAGCCAGGTACATTTATACACGTTAATCCGTTTAGCAAAATCTATCCGCTTATCGTACCTTTGATGACCACTTTATTAACTTATCTGTTCTTGTTGGAAAGCCATCAGCTTTACAATTAATCCATGCGGCTATTATCAATTCAAAACTTGTTACTAGGGGAGTGTTGCTAAGATAAAAAATATCCGCCAAAAATATTATTTTTAATTGGTTACTATAGGTCACATTTGCTAGTAACATGGTAAAGTTCATTTAACACTTTTTAGTAACGAAATTTGAATTAACAGTTTAGAAGTTAGTCGCAGCGTACCTTAGTTTCATTCTTTACTTTTCGAATTTCAATATTCACAATGTAGTTCTTAAGCAATATAGCGGTTTCGGCCGAAAGGCGCGATGCGTGGATTCTGCGAACGTGCATAATGCTTAATCAGGACTTCTACACTAACGTTTTTTTAACTTCAAACATGAGCAAGAACAACTTCAGACAAATATGTTAACTAGAAGTGACTATGCAACTCTGTACTATATTACTATAGTATATATCTGCGGACATGCGATGTACAAGTGTTTTTCCTGTTACACTTATATGACTGTATGATAGTGTATATACACTGTTATTTACTAAACGGATGTTCATGTTGTATCATTACGTTTATTGAATATACAAATTGAAATTCAATGGCTAAACTTTACACCAAGTGTTTATCTTCAATCACTACCGCTTTCAACCGTTACCGGTAGGACAAAACATTTCATAGATGTTACAAAATCCACAAGAAATGAAGCAAAACAATAAAAAAAAAACAATCCCAAAACAACAGATGTCGGCTAATGGAAATGTTGACCAAGCTAATTTAACTAAAAACATTAGAAAACTCGGCCCTTTCTGAGAAAAAGGGAATGCTAAATGTGATTTATTGAGTAAAAACCGAAGTATTCCGAATATTTATTAACTGATAACACGAACATTATCTAGTTTTCCAGTTATCTAGTTAGCTAACTAGATATGTGGTGGCAGTTGCAGAACAGTAAATAGGCATCTTTTCGCGTTAAGATATTTATCGTAACTGGAAAGTTATCGCGTTAGTTAACTAGATAACTAGATAGTTTTCGCAATAGTTAACAAAACAAGTGGTAGCAGTAAGTGGCACTAACAGTGATTTATTTTATTTATGTTCTTTATCGTAATTAGAAACTTATCGTGTTAGTTAATTAGATAATTAGATAATTTTCGCGAAAATTAAGTGGTTAACTAGAAACTTATCGCGTTAGTTAAGTGGATAACTGGTGGCAGAACTATGCCATCATACTTCAATTTTATGTTGATATTTCGTCAAATGACATCATGCACTCAGCGTTCAATGTTTCCCACAGGAATAGGACTCACACCACTATAATTTCACTTGTGAACTCCGGACTTACATATGAAGTAGGTAGAAATAAAACTTTCTTTTCTTCATTTTTTTAAGGACTTTCTACTGCAATGATTAATTTATTCTAGCATGAGTTAAATGGTCTGTATTTTAGAAATCACCACTGACAATTTGATTTTGATACCAGCTTTCTGAACAATTCTGTGTCATTTCAGAATTGTTGGTTCGAACTGCATCGTGGGCGAATAGTTAACATATTATTGCTCTGGAAATTGATAGGTCTCACAAAAGCATCGAATTTAAAAAAATCCCAACCCGGTCAAGGTCTGCTTTTTTCCCTTTATAATTGCATATCTTGAACAAATGAAGAATTTGAGCTCAGACACATTATTTTTCACTGTGTTTTGGACATAAATGTTACAATTAAGCCCTATGGGAAATGTAATAGTAGTGTGAGATGAATACTTCCCGATTTGACAGAACACCGATGAATACATTTGACTGATTCGTAGTAAAATTACACTTGAATTGAAACACCATACATCGTTTGTTAGACTATACAAACAAAATCGACATGAAATAACAGTATTGCTATGTATCAGTTGTATACTCACTAATGTTGAAAGTAGATAAAACTTTAGGTTACATTCCGTTAACTGTGGGTAACTAATCCACATATATGCATATATTACTGAAAAGTTGTCTTACTTATATGATGGGGAAAATGGAGGTTTTAAAATTACGCTTGGAGTGTGTGCGTTGTTATACCTAATGAACCCTGGTTATTGCAGACACAGAGGCAACACTGCAACAACAACTATGTTGAGAGACAGGCTAGGATACAACTGGAAGTTAAACCATCTGCAAAACACGCTGGACTCATTAGTTGTCAACCTTCAGGCAGAGTGTTGTAAGTTACTTTATTATATATATATATTTATTTCTTCCAAATAATACAGGAGAGCATACAAACAATAATATACATTGTTGACAAAAACAAATGAAAATTAGGTAAATTCTACACAGATTGAATATATATAACTATATTTCTATGGTAACGATAATTTATAATTGACAAAACGGTATACGGTGAATTTGATAACTATGATATCATACTTTCAGTTTTACTCAGTTTCCACAGTAAACACAAAATTACAATGGATAAGATTGAATTCATTGAGAGATTTATTTTGACATCTTTTAATAACTGTATTCATCTAAGTACGATGAAATGTCATATTTTTTTTTTTACAAACATTTTTTTATATCGGCAATGAAACCTTGAACATTTTATAGGTATTAACTTATAGTCAAATAAACGATTAACAAACATTTACTTTGCTATGAAGTAGGGTGACAACCTACAGATCTGACCTAAAAATATTAGTTTTGTTTTATAAATTTCAGCTTCCATTGATAGGCATACCAAGTACTACGTCTGTTCTTGTATACTTTGGTATTGACTGAATTATTTTAAACAGAACCTATGTGCTCTTTCGAGAGTAAGTATATAGACATTAGTAAGATTATGCCATAGCGAACAGCCGTACAAAACTTTCGGCAAGACAACGGACTTAAATATTTGTTTTGCCGTTGCTGGGTGAATTCCACCAGAATATACGCCACAATTTATTATATTTAAATAGGTACTATTAATCTTGTAGTTCACTTCCTTTAGAATGTCATTATTATTTTCGTATTGATCGAATAGCACACCTAAATGTGTATACTGCTCCACTTCGTCAACTCTACTGTCCCCAAGAACCCATTTACGTGTGTTTAGCTTATATTTGTTTCGTGATTCAAGAGATATACTGACGACACATTTTGTAAGCATTGTAATATAATGATGTTCGATACCTTACTTGTAGCAGATATCAATCATGTGATTTAGCCCAGGTTAAGATAAATATATTAAAACCATGTCATCAGCAGATGTAGGACAGGAGCAGTTAATATTGTACATATAAAGACCATATTCTGAAGCTACTAACTTATCCATAAGATCATTTATAAAGACGATGTAGAGAAAAAGACTGTCTGGTACCTTGTAATACTGGGAACCAGTCTGAAAAGTGACATTGGTTTTTGACACAACTGGTCATATATGTATATAAATTAAAAACAACTTTAAGAATATATTACGGTAACCCATACCATAAGACCCGCTTGCCAAATGCACGGCGTACATCTAGAAAAGCAATGTTTAATTGACTCTCATTTTCTTTAGCGAAATAAGAGCATTCACGCAGACCAAAAGAAGTGATCATGCAGCCAATACCCAATTGAAACCCACCTTGCAACTTATTAATTTTCTGATACGCACAATCGCGTATCTCAAAGATTACTAGAGATTGTTCATTACTAAGAGATGAAAAACTGAGCGGGTCAGATAAATACTTAAATTCCAGAGTCAGACTTCTATATTCTAATTTTAAGACATGTCTTTAAGAAACAGTAAATAGTCACGTGATTTATTTAATTTTCTTCCACAGCTCTGAAGTGTCCCGTTCAAAAATCAGTTGCCTTTATGGCTCAGCTTTCCGCTACGTTAGCCAATCCTGCCAGTGGCCACGTGGTTGTATTCGATGACGTCATAACAAATGTTGGGGCCTCGTACAACAAAGTCCATGGGATATTCACCAGTCCTGTAAATGGCACATACAATTTTAATCTGATTGCGTCGTCGCCTAATGCAGCTGCCTTCCATACAGTACGTGAGTCACACCTTACATAATATACTGACATATTATAGAAACTCCGGATTAACTTCAGAGCTCCATTATCCAACTATTGTAAGCGATACGTACAGTTTTAGAGTATTTATCAAAGGATATTTCATTAAGGGCAATACCGACCAATCAGGTAGATCCCGCACGATCAAAATAGTTGGCCAAACGGGACGAGGTCTTGACACAATTTACTATGAACGTTGAACTCGTATTGGGGACTCCTTACTTCGCCGATTGTTTTGAACATACTCGAAACAATCGATCAACTACCATGCTACGAAGGGGGACGTACCGGCAGTCGACAGCAACGGTGTGAGAATTTCATGCACGGACCAGCATCGGGACTGCATCTCTAGTACGAGTCGCACGTCTAAGTAGTTTTTACTACGACCTCAGCACGTTGCTAGCACGTCCGTCTACCGTCTTATCCTGTCCTCAGCCGTCCTGGCCAAGTCGTTACCGAGTCTGCCCACGTCCACACTTAGATACCCGCAAGCCTATGTAGTTTGTCGCAAATTCAGTTATTCCTCATCCTGGACCGAAAATAATGAGGGTATAAATACCTGCTGAGCTTCTCAGATTCATTCAGTCCCGGCCTCTTGAGTAGTCAACCATTGCTGCTGCTCAGAGATTGAGAGTGCTACAGAATTAGGCACAGATAGAATTATATGATGTAGAGAATGATCTTGTTCTTGCTCTGTTTATAAGAAGGAGGAGAAGGAGAAAGAGAAAAGGAGGAAGAGACACTGGATTAGACCGTGGTTACAGAGGAGGGTTGAGTTGAGACACTATGAACGTCTGATGACTGAACTACGTTGAGAAGATACTCCATCTTTTGTCATCTTCCTGAGAGAACCAGCAGAGATGTATGATGAGCTCCTTACCAGATTTGGGCCAAGAATCTTCAAACAAGATACATGGTATAGTACCAGTCCTTTTCTTGGCAGCGTCATTGTACTCCCTAAACTGGTTGTTGATCATATGATTCTAAGAAGCTACTCCACCATAGTCTCTTCTTGTGTATCTGTGAGGTTGGTGGTTGTTTTACTTTTCTTTCTGGTATGGAGAGACTGAGGATTGGCATTGGAGCCATTCCCAACACTGTGGACATCTCCAGAAGCATCAGTTGCACCAACTTCAGCTGGATTCTACTGAACTAGGAGACCTTGCTCTGACTCTTCCTCTTCATCTGCCAGCTCTGGAACCAGATTTGCTGCTTCCCTAGCTTCTTCCAGGTTTTACCATGTTGACATGAGTTGAAAACTTGAGTTAAAATACTTTAATCTTCAGTTGAAGTACTGGAAACTGACGTAGATATGCTTCGTGGAACAACCAGAGTCGAAATGGTGATCACACGTGTTTCGTTGGAAATTTATAGCTCGTAATGACGTCACGTCGCTACCGAAATAGTCTACTTGGCAACTACTAGAACGTGGGACGAACGTATTAAGAACGTGTTATGGACGAGATAGACGCGTGGCGAATCGCATGCTCGCGGCTATAACGCCACTTTGAGGCACGTTGGCACTGAATTGATCTACTTTTGAACGCACAAAGGACGGGACAAACGGATGCGCCGACGTCACATGGTCTGCCATAAAGGCCTTGCAAGCTACGATCCTATTTCCTAGCCACGTTTTGATTATTTATTTTGAACGTGGACCTAATAGATCGGGATTGTGTAACTGACCCTTTAATGATTATTCCAGTTATAATGAAAATATTGACAACATCATTAATGAAATAGCGGAACATTCTAAAACTGAATATATCGCTTAAATTGTTTGGTAATCGCTTCAATTGTTTGGTAATGTGGCTATGATATTCACCAGTCACTTCTTTCTCCTTTCATTATAGTATACCTGGCTGTTTTAACCTGCATGCATTATGAATAAATAGTATATGTGTTTTTTTTATCAGAAACAACTAAAAAATGCAAAGATTGCAATATTAGATTAAATTGCAGAACGGAGGTTCTATGTTCAATCTCCGCTCGGTTGTTCCACTGAAGAAAGTATTTGTTGCTAGGTGTTATGGATTTAATGGATAGCTCTAGAACTTTAAATCGACTAGGTGACGTATCATACATGTTATTTGTTACAAGTTTATAATACTGCTACAAGCAGACACTGTTGTGTTAGTGTTATGGCCGAAAAATTGTTGAAAGCGACTTCATAGACAAGTATAATACTGTTTTACGTACATTACTGTGGTTGGATAATCGTATGCTGATATGTTTATATTATATTTACTTACATAGAGCAACTCGGCTACAGTTTTTCTTTACTAAAATAAAAAAAATATGATGTGGGGATTCGAACTTGCGACCCAAGATTTGACAATCAGGCGCATTACCAACTGAGCTAGTCGCGGATGACGTTACATCATTGAAAGCGACGCTTAACACCCTATAATACAATACGTACATTACAATGATTTGGTAATAAGGTTGAGTGGTATGATTTATAAATGTTAAGTGTTGATAACGTTGTCTCCATATTACTTAACTTCTGTATTGTAGATACATCTACTGATAAGGAAGAACTCCGCTACAGTCGGCTATGTTTTTCTTGACATGAACGACAAATACTGGTTACGGCGAAGTACCGACGTCTCCTTACACATGGTTACAGGCGACGAGATCTGGGTTGAAGTGGCCGGTGTCACCGGAGATCATTCGCTCGGTGGATGCTGCTTTCATACACATTTTAGTGGATTCTTGATACAGGCGGATTAGAAATGGATACAGGAACAGATATGGGCGTTTTAAAGATTGTTTATTAAATGAAGACAAACACATGTAATGAAAGAGTATAGTTACAAACTACATGGATTTTAAATAAATAATGACAATGGCAAACAACAATTAATGAATTAATTGTATTTTCAGAACAATCATGAGATATGAACTTACATGTATCACGTGTAAATAAAGTTTACTTCATATGAACTTGTTTTCTGCATGTAAAGTTTGCTTTATATATATATAAAATGTATGCATCGTATTTATCAATTAACACTTATATCAGTAGATTAATTAGAGTATCCGTATGTTTGAGTCGATTAACGGAAACAGAAAAAGTTATGCGTGTTTTGCGCTTCAGTGTCCGTTGCGTACATTACGACTCGAGTGTTACAGTAGAAACGGAACTTGAAGTGGATTGTACCTTTCCAATCCTATCACATTATATATAAAAATTTAACAATATATACCATTTTTAATCAACAAAATGATAAAAAGAAGGAGTATTCCGTTTCGCTTTTGTCTGATTTTCTGATCATTTTGGGAACGTATTTCACTATAAGCAAACCTTATCCAATATGATACTGTATATCAGTTAAGACATATTTAATTATTTCTAGTTTGTTAACAACGTTACCGTAATCAAGTAAAATAAAAGAAGGTGGGTGGTATTTGAAATATTAAAACTTCAACATTTGTTTTGCTTACCATAAACATTTTGAACAAAAGGCCTCATCAGAGAGTTCACCTCAATTGTGATAGCTGGCCATGTATCACTTGGTCGTCTATACCAGAACCTGATATCTCCCGAATCAGGTCTATCAACCAGGGAATTCTATGCCTGTCCCACAATTCATAGCAATTGAACGCTTACTAAATTATGACGTCATCCGACAGTTCCCTGGAGCAACTGACTAATCAGCGTGCTCGAACCAACTGCTAGTTAACGGACCAAATCAGGAGAGCTGGGTTTGTTCTACAGACTAATCACTTGTTATCGTGTAAATTATCTCCATTTTTATTTACACGTATAATCACTCATGTTGAAGGTAGATAACAATTAAGGTTACATTTCGTTAACTGTGAGTTACATATATTATTAATATACATTTATTACGGAACAGTTGTCTTATTTATATATGGGGAAAATGGAGGGTTTGAATTTAACATTAATACTTGGAGTGTGTACGTTGTTATGCCTGGTGAACCCTGGTGAAGCTCTTATTGCAGACACCGAGGCCACACTGCAACAGCAACTAGACGTGGAGAGACAGGCCAGAATACAACTGGAGGGGAAGTTCAACCAGCTGCAAGGCACACTGGACTCATTAGTTGTCAACCTTCAGACAGAGTGCTGTAATTGACTATTATTATTCCGTGAAATTAAAGTGCTAATTACAAATTATGTATTGTGATCAGAGGGAGATATAGACTGAACCAAGGTATTACAACAGCTGTAAATATGCCTATACCGCTGTAGTGGGAAATGTGGACAAATTCCGATATTATTTACGTATATTGGATTTGCATATATTGTAAGTTGTGTAAATTTTATATTTTAGATGGTAGTGACATATAACTAAATGAAATCAACCAATTTAAAACATTTTATTTGCACTTTTAAAACCAAAATGTGTAGAAAAACATAATTTTAAAGTCATTTGCCGCCATATTGGCGGCCATCTTGAATATTTCAAAATGCTCAATAATGACAAGATGTCATCAAACTTATTTTTTATAAGCAATGCCTAAACTAAGATAATCACCAAAAACATTTACTATACACTTCCAGTGCGGTATCTGCCGGACTATATAGTGTGCAGTATATATAAGACTAATTGTTTTGCCAAGAATTTTTACAAAAATACAATTTCTATAGACTAAGTATATATAATAATACTGTATCACAAAGTTCAGCTTTTTAGATGCTATAGCATACGCTTATTTGAGTAGGTGGAGTAAACGTATTCTATGGACTACATCGATTTTGCCTTAAATCAGTTAAGATGTCGCTCCATTGATACAAAAATGTACCAAGTGCTTTCTTTCTTATTTCATATAAACTTGCTTCAATTGGACGAAACGTTGTAGCTAATTAAAATTAATGTAGCTATGTTGGGTTGTCTGACTGAGTTGTCTGAGGCTATGACTCAGGGTCACTGGTCTCTGACCTCTGAAATCGTGGCTATAAGTTTGACAATCTTCTAAGATTCGGATTTAAGTGCTATTTCTAACAATAAAACGTGTTGCTACACATAACCTTTAATGTTTTGAACACATCCAAAACAAGTAAACTTTTACGAATAAATGTTTATTTTATTTTAAATGGGGTTTAACGCCGTTTTCAACACATTTCAGGTTATATATGGTATATCCAGTTTTACTGGTGGAGGAAGAAGTAACTGGAAACTTTTTCACATAAAGTTTTGGAGCGAGCGGGACTCGAACCTACGACCTAAGCGGTGAGAGGTCACTTACCTCTTGAGACGGCGCCTTAGACCACTCGGCCAAGGAGGACTCCTGAATAAATGTTTTTTAATATATACTGAACGGAACAGCTAACCCGCCACTTTTGTATTTTCAACATCCTCGTCAATATATCGTTATATATAAAATATAAGTAGCGTTATATTTGTTTACAACATTAATAGACAGTTATGTATGCAATATCCATAACCTATATGTTCTGTCTTATTTTAGTCTAAATTTCAAGAAAATTGCTTTGATACTTTTTGAAAAAATACATAAAATGTCAGGTATACAGAATTGCATGTTGCGGATTAGCTGCTCTGTTCAGTATATGTATTCAACCCACATCAGGTCAAGTGTATCTTAAATTTGTAAACATTATTTTTTTTACTCGATATGCATTTTAACTGGATTCTTCCAAACTCAAAAGTCACACATGGTCAATTTCCATGAATAGATACATTTTACCTATTTATTCTTATAGAGCAGAGAACAGTGCAGAACCTGTTCAGATTGCTCGTTACGAGCAATCAGAACTGGTTCTACACTGTTTTTAAAAGACTTCTATATAAGAGGTGTTAAAAAGTGTCCATATGAAGTAAAGGGTTAAATCAAAGTTACTTTGCATTTAAATTAACTTATGTTTATGCTTTATAGACAGGCCAATTGTAAATGTTAAGTTGTTTTAAAGAATAAAAGGAAGAATCATCCCAGATATCGTGACCAATAGATGAAAAAGTATGCAAGGCCACACGGAATAGTAACTAAACGCTTTAGGTATAGTTGCACCATTGGAAAAAGGAAGTGCTTCCGTGGAATAATCGCATAATGGCGGTTATAAATAATCCTCGTTTCTTCGTCTTTAAAAATGCATTTTCCTTATTTTAATGCTCATTTTTTTATTTGAATGTCATTATTGATGTATTGTGAACATTTTGTCAGCATTATCATGTTTGAATTGTGAATTTAGAAAAAAAAATTGACGCTTGGAAAATTAGTACATGATTTCGGAAGTCTACTTTCACTTTGACAACAGTGTACACACTGTGCAGAAGAAAAAAATCTCTTGTATGACACATGACCCCTACTTTTCTCTTCATATTTTGATAGTGCAGAGGTTGACAAACATTAACATGTAGGAAACACTTCTTTCATTGGATCTCTCTATGAATGACAAGCCTTCAAACTTTTATTATTTACTATAGAATAAAGAACAAAACTCAATGGTGGAGTTACACCTTTAATTGATTTTTTTGCTTATTTATTTCCATATCATTCGATTTCGCAGATATATTTTCGTTTGAGTCTATTGTTTAAAATGTGTTATGTAAATAAAATAATATGTAATTACGACTTAAGGTCAGGTACTTATCCAAATTGTCCGTCGCCATTGTTAACATTACTCTCCGGAAGTGAAGAAATGCGTGCGCTTCTCGAAAAAGATAAATCTGCAATTACTGTTTAAGGGAAGTAAATAATGTTAACGAAATGGACTATATTATTGGGTCATATCCCGTAATAGTCTCAGGTCCGATACACACTTAGACTTAAGAGTTATACTTCTGTATTCTATTCTAAAGACAACATGTCTTCAAGTAAAAATACAATACAACACAATACAAACGTCCACAAATATATACTCTCGAGTAAACGTTTTTAATAACGAAAACTAAAAACTTAGCTAACAACGCTGCAAAGCTGTAGACTTGTAAATAATGACCTATAATAACAATTTATTTGTTGCTTGTCTGTTTCCCTTGGCATGCTCGCTTTAGTCCTGAACTTGTCCTCCTTTATCTTTTTTTAATTCTAAATTATATAATTAGTTATCAACGTATTTTGTTATCTTTTAAAACTTAACAGGACATACAACTATCGATATAAAAATTATATTTCTTTTATAGAATTTGTTGATATATCAAAACTAACCTAATGAATCTTCGCACCTTACACAAACGTTTGTATAAGTTACTGTGGAGAGAAACTATATAAGAATTATTATATTTCGTTTCAATCCTTTTACTATATATATACATGTATGTATGCTGTGGAATATGCTGTATATAATTCATGAATAAAATATGTTTAAACCAAGTTAAAATACATGATCACGTGATTTTCTATTTTTTCTGTCACAGCTCTAAAGTGTCCAGTTCAAAAATCGGTTGCCTTTATGGCTCAGCTTTCTGCTACGTTAGCCAATCCTGCCAACGGTCACGTGGTTGTGTTCGATGACGTCATAACAAATGCTGGGACCTCGTACAACAAAGTCCACGGGATATTCACCACTCCTGTAAATGGCACATACAATTTTAATCTGATTGCGTCGTCGCCTAATGGAGCTGCCACACATCAAGTACGTCATACACGTCTTACTGTTGTTATAACAATTATTCACTATAAGTAATTACATATGAAATGCGTCACGTGGATAAATGTAATATGCAAATAACTACATATACTGTAAAACGCTTTAAATTCGTGTGAATTTTATTGCGCGAATTTGGTCTGATTGGTCATATTTTATATATTCGCGAAGTGTTGAATTCGTTAAGTTAGAAAAGTGAAACCGCCGAAAATGCATTTTTTATTCGGATATGGCCATAATAAATTAATTACTAGATTATCATTCCCGCCCGCCCTCTAATTTATATGTCGCCCCGGCACTTTTTGTTTTCATAAAAAAAAAAAAAAAAAAATTAAAAATTTTAAAAATGAAAATAAAAAATAAATTCCTCCAGCCCTCCCTGTTTTTAAGAAAAAGAAATATGATAATCGAGCAATTAATTCATAATTGCCTGTTGTCAACATTCAGATATTGAACATGATTGTAATTTTAGCGAAATCTTTGAATAAGCGAGGGTTGAGACTCGCGAATAATAGTGAAAATAAAGTTCTCGCTAATAAAAAGTGTTTTACAGTTAGAGGACGCAATGACACCTGAGCGGAGATTCCAGGTTCGATCTTCGCTTGGGTTGTTCTAGCGAAATAATTTTATGCATTTAATAGATAGTTCTTAAACTTGTTGGCCCGTTGATAGTAAAATATGATTGGGTGGGGTATCATACAAAGTGCCCATAGCTCAGAAGATATTATGGTTGTGTAATATGCGGTAACGATAAGGCCATTATAAATCAATCGATTATCATCCATTTTTTTCTTAAAAACTGGGACGCCGCTTCGACCCTTTTATTTGTTATTTTTCTTTTTTTTTATTAAAATAAAAGGGTCGAGGCGGCATGCAAATTAGGGGGCGGGCGGGTATGATAATCTAGCAATTAATTTATTTTGGCCTTACATTAACTCCAGTACATGGTATTTCTATATTATAGATACATCTTCTGATAAAAAAGAACTCAGCTACAGTCGGCTATATATTTCTTGACTGGAATGAAAAATTCTGGCTACGGCGAAGTACCGACGTCACCTTACACATGGTTACAGGCGACGAGATCTGGGTGGAAGTGGCTGGTGTCACCGGAGCTCATTCGCTCGGTGGATGTTGCTTTCATACTCATCTTAGTGGATTCCTGATACAGGCGGATTAAAGATTGATACAGGAACTTATATGGGCGTTTTAAAGATTTATGAAATGTTGACATCGATATGTTATGAGAAAGGATATAGTTACAAACTACAATACAGTTAATAAGTTTAAATAAAGAATGACAATGGCAAACAACAATTAATGAATTAATTTTATTTTCAGAACGTTCATGAGATATGAACTTACATGTATCATGCGTAAATAAAGTTAACTTCATATGAACTTGTTTTCTGCATGTGAAGTTTGCTTCTTATATATATAAAATGTATGCATCCTTTTTATCAATTAACACTTATATCAGTAGATTAATTAGAGTATCCGTATGTTCAAGTTGATTAACGGAAACAGAAAAAGTTATACGTATTTTGCGCTTCAGTGTCCGTTACGTACATTTCGACTCGAGTGTTACAGTATCTTTTGCCAATCCTATCACATTATATATAAAAATTAAAAAAAAAATACCATTTTTAATCAATAAAATGATAAAAAGAAGCAGTATTTTATTTTTACCGCTTTTGTCTGGTTTTCTGATCCTTGTCGGGAATGTATATCAGTTAAGACATATATAATGCTTCTCAGTTTGTTAACACCGTTACCGTAATCAAGCAAAATGAAAGAAAGTGGGTGATATTTGAAATATTAAATTCCATTTTGAACAAAAGGCCTTTTTTATTCCGATCATTAATCGTAAATCTTGACGGTATTAATTATTATGGTGTACAAATACATTAATTTTACTTAACGGAACAGCTAAGCTCCCACTTTTGTTTTTCAGATATTTACGTCAAAATATAGAGTAGCGTTATTGAAAGCTGTATATGCCATTAACAGAAAAGTACATAGTTTTACATTACCTAATTCTCTTATTCAAGCCCAAATTTCAAGGAAATTGCTTTGATACTTTTTGAGAAAATACATAAAATGTCAAGTATATAAATGATTACCTGGTGGGTTAGCTGTCCCGTCTGTATGTTTGTGAAAATTGTCTTTGTAAATGTTTTATTGGTTTGGTCGCATGAGCGACCGAACCCTATATAAGGGCGAGTTAAGAAATTGACTCTGGGCGCTGCCATCTTGAAACGTCACGATCACGTTTTAAAAACACGGCATTCGCCACATGGAGGTCGCCATTGTTTTTCTAAACAGTGCATCATGGGAATAATGTACAAACCGCTATTGATATTAAAACCTAGTCATGTTCCGACCACTTTCCGGCTAAGAGGAAAATTCAAATGCAGTGTGTGTAATAATTGATTGTGACGTTTTAATGCACTAACTGAGACAACTATGAATTGTTCTTTGCATATTTAATCAGGAAAAAAAAGGATAATGCCTTAAATCAAGGAATTTATCGCCGTTTCTGAAAGATTCCTACCGAGTTAATGTAAATCATTTTCAAATAACGATGTATTTACTCAGTTATTATAATATGTTGAACCAATAACAATGAAAATAATAACAAAATTAACCAGCTACAGTTGTTTATTTTATTCGACACAACAGAAATATAAATATAGTTTACCGGTGTTACATATTTTCAGCACGTCGTCAGATTCAGATATATAAGTTTCGGAAAAACAGTAATTTTTAACTGTTGTTTTTAAAAATGATATATCCACAAATTACTTTAAAATATGGATACGAATTATTTTAAAATTTATTATTATCACAGTAGTGAATTGTATAGAACATAGCAGTTAGTACGTTAGACAATATATAAGGTAAGTTTTTTTTCTAAATATGCAAATGGCAATACATAATGATTGAGATCAGTACATTTAAACATCAAAGTTACTATCAGGCACACCTGCAGCCGGGAATTCGCTGTGTCAACCGGAACCTTGTCGGGATTTGGTATCACCCGTGTATTTAGTACCCTGTACAAGGAAACAAACTTACACATTCATTCACTTTAATTGCCACATCGTTTATAAGAACTTACCATTGGATGCTTTTTAAAAGATAGTTTCAGAAATACGAAGCTATGTTCTAAGTTTTCAACACCACATAAATTGTTTTGCTTAGATTTCCATGTTTTATGAGCAAATCATGCCAAAAAAGTATCCATTTGCAGCGTTTAATAATTATACTTCTGAAATACTAACGGCAGATGAATACAAGAAAAATGTACCAATAATACCGGTGAATTTGAGAGCTAATACAACATATTTTATAATCTTGACTTCTTAGTGTATGTACTCCTGATCTAACTGTTGAGAATAATTCAAATGAAAACAAAAACAAATTATTCCAAATATCTTTTTTTTTTTATTTGTGTTACCAAATATATGGTGACCCATTTAATCACCCTGTAATAGGTCTGTGGGGGTCGGGATGGACCATCCCCCAACACACCGTACAAATAATTGACATGCATGTTTTCATATATATTTATTTTTATTTATTCTCTTTAATTCCTCCGGTTACAGAGATTTTATGGTGCATGAATATAGTGCAAACATATGTACAAGGGGACAAACATAAAATATGAAAACAAAAATACAAAAACGTTAGCAAATTATAGTAGGCAGTAAGGAATAATTGCACGTTCGCTCGCTTGCCAGTGGTCATTCCCACGCACGCACGCACGCACGCACGCACGCACATGAATACACAAATTCATACAGAAGACAATAAACATTCACATGCAATAACATATAATGACAACATGCACTGGCATCAGATGTATATAGTAATCGAAAAGTTGTTTCAATCCAAAGCATACATTTTGCAATATATTGAAATGTGTCTATGCCAAACCTTTTATGCACGGCAGTATTATCGAAGTCCTTTGATGCCTTTCCCAGCAAACATCTCATCATATTTGTCAATGTTTATTAATTTGTGACCAATTCTATTTCCGTAACTTATAAAAACATAATTTATGAAGTCCTGACGGATCGATTGCGTCAGTAAGCACGTCGTTATTATATGTAAGTTTACGTCGTGGTAAATATGTTCACAGAAATAGCATAGACGCGCAATTTTCGGCTGAGTATATGTCCATATTTTGCTTACAATAACCGAATTTTTTAAGGAGTTCCTGTTCGAGGCACACGTCCATACAATATCTGGTTCGATAACAGTTTGTAATGCCATGAATCGTTCGAATACGCCTTCAGCGCCCATTCGTTCATACCATTGTTTATTTTCATACAACTGGATAGAATTTTTTACCGTTATTTTCCAGCATGTTTTGTTTGGAAATATACCAGTTTCAATATAATTGATTATGAAATTTATCAGGTTATACTAATTGAGAATCTTTAGAATATCAGGTATAAAACCTCGTTGTTTATTATCAGTTCTAGTAACAAACATGGACAGACGGCTGTTAAAGATGCGTTTTGAAGAAATCCTAATTTTCTTTATCAATTTCTGATTGTATAGAATACCAACCCAGCATACTCAGGCTCATCACTGTTTTAGTTCGTTTCTCAAAACCTTGATTGACCTTGGAACAAGATCGAAAAAATATTTCTAGTTGTTCACTGTTTTTGACAGATAGGTTGGACCAAAGTTCTGAATCGTAAATTAGAGTTGGGATACATATATGATGAATGAGTGATGCTGATACTACTGGATTAACATCGTTTACGATAAGACCGATAGGCATTGAAGAGTTAAAAGACGTTGTGGCTTTAGTCGCTGCATTATCAATCATGTCGTTTTGGTAAAGTTTATTATTTAAGTGTATACCAACATGTTTATCATTAGTAACAATATTTACATGTTCCTGTCCTAGGTGGAATTCAGGGTACTGTTTGGCACGCGATCTGTCACCAAAGACTACAATGTTGCTTTTAATGGGGTTAATTATGTATCTCCATCGAGAAGAGTAAATATACACAAAGTCTAACATCTGCAGCAAATCAAGAGGAGATATACAGGAGAGTGTAAGATCGTCTGCAAGAGTGCAATTACCAGTTTTATTACTTAAAATGCACGTTCCCAAATTGCTGCTTTCTAACTCATTTAAGAGGCTATCTATAAAGAGATTGTAGATAAAAGTTGAGAGCATTCCTCCTTGACAGACCCCTTGTTTTTATCATGAACCAATCCGACTTCATGCCATTTATGTAAATTCAACTGTTCATGTTACTATGAGCATTTACAATTAGCCTCCATATCATTCCTGTATACCAAAATTATGCAATTTATAAAATATCCCAGAAATCCACAGGGTGTCAAAGACTTGTTTTGTGTCTAACAGGCATACATATACTTTGCTCCCTAGTTCTATATTGTAGTGTATAGATTCATGAAGGTTAAATGAGGCTGTTACTGACCCGCGATATTTTTGATATGCATTTTGTTGTACATTTGGAAATGAGATATTTTTATTTGTTATCCTGCTAAGTAACTTCGTGTGTATAATCTTTTCGAACAGCTTATAAATAACAGGTAGGAGAGTTATTGGTCTGTAATTTTTTGTATCGGATCTGCTCTTCCCGTAATTTTTTAATATCGGGATTATTACACCCTTTTTACTGTTTTTTGGAAATTTTTCTTCAACAATTATTCGATTAAAAAGTGTCGCTAAAGCTTTGAATAGAGATTGTCCACCAAGTTTGGAATGCTCATTAAATATGTTATCAAATGAAGCAGCCTTTTTATTTTTTAAACTCGATATTACTTTTTGTATATGCTCGCCCGTTATATCTGCTACTAGTATAGGATTGTCATTATATGCTACATTGTCCTACGTTATTTTAGAAATTTTGTTTTCTATATCAGTTTTAAATTCCTCATCAAAATTATCTGATTCTAGAGGTGAGTATATATTTTGATAAAAATCAGAAAAGCATTCGCATATCCCATGAGAGTCTCGTACTATGCCTCTGTCCGTTTCTGTTTATGAGCAAGTTTGAACTCTTTTATGTTTTTCTCTTCTTTACAAGACTCCAAAACAATTTGTTTTCACAGTCTGCTGCTGTGTTTTGTTCATTATAGAATTTATTTTCTATGCTTTGTATGGTTTTCTTTTGTATATTTATGAATTTCCGTTTCAACATTTTGTAATTTGAGTAGGTTTCAAAATTTCTACCACGTGGTTTACCCTCAGCTATCCATAATTTTCTAGCGGCGTGTTGATCTTTGTGAGCTTTTTGTACGTCTTTTCACAGTATTGTCATATTTTGATTTCGGCATAGTTTCGTCAGCGCTTTTATTGATTATTGACAGCAGATCATTGTATCATTGATCATATTGTATCAAGAATTGCCTGAATAGAACTCAATACCTTCATATAGTCGAATGTAGAATAATTTGAGAAAGGCATATAAATACATATAAAGAATAACCTAGTATTGTTACTTAGTGTGAGCTCAATTCCTGCTATTCTATCATCTTTAATTTCGTACATTATTCGAATTGAGAATTGTAGCTCTTTTCATAGATATATATACACCTGCCTTACCACATTTTAATGAACATCAAAAGAGGAATAGCACAAGGTATGATTATAGTAATTAAAATGAATACTGTCCATAAAATTACTCATATGTGGTAAAAGCTTATGTTCTGTTATAAGTGCTATACCAATATTCAACGTGTCTAATGATTTACTTAGGCTGGCTGCTGAGGACATAACTCCCCTTTCATTCCAGATTATTACGTTTAAATTATTCAAAGCATGTGGAACAACTGTTTTGGGATTAGCTTTTGTAGTCATTAATCAATTTCTGGGTAATTTCCGTAGTTCAGATTTGTATCACCTACATCATTATATATATATTCTATAAGTATAAATGATCAAGACAAACAAATATTATTACAGAGATCCTTTCAATTCATACCTGTGGCTTTTCACCATGTAAAAGTAAAGACATTTTTTTCTCGTAAAAACCCAGCCTTTACGTCCCAATATCTTAACTGTATTTAAAAAGGTATCGTTAATGAGGTGTCTATAGGAACAGAACATATATTTTTCCAGATTTGTACATAAATACATCGTCATAATAATATATTTACAATACATAATATCACATAAAAAATATTATTAATTAATAAATCATTTGTAACGCCATTTTCCATTAATATTTTTAGTTAATTCATTTTTTTCTTAAAGGGATTATATCAGCAAGTAACACAAACACGCTGTTAATCCAGACTATTCCTGTATGCAGTGTGCACAAAAAATTGCTTATATATTGACGTATAACCTATATTACTTGAAAGTTATCAAATTAATAGTAATTGAATATTGGCCAAAACTTTAATACGTCCCGCAATAAAGTATTGCGCAATCTTTACAACGAACTCCGTAAACTTCCCGAACAAAGCCTCGAAAACGAAATCGGGAACGAGTCTTCACGATGTTATCCGATGATTGATCGGAAATCCGAAAGCGGTTCGTTGAAAATGGCGAATATAAACATAAACAAAAAACGTGGCTTCAGAAACCCGATGTTTGTAAAAAAGAAGTTATGCAATTAGACACTTTAGACGCGTATATCTCTAAGTTATAAGTGTATCTTCATGCTGGGTATGTGTATTTAGGACAGGGAATTGACGGTAATATGCCATATTTAATCCCTTTAATATCAATATCGAAATAATGGATGAAATACTTTTTTAGTCACAAATTCATAAAAATAAGAGTATGAACAAATTATTTAATATTGAAATGATTTTTTTCATTGCCAACTATATATACTTGACATCTACATCAGAGATTGTTTCCGAAAATAGATAAAAGATTTTCGATATATTGACATATAATATTAAACGTTTAAAATGCTGTTTGTTAATTTCAGAGATTTTTTAATGTACTGAGCAAATCCGACTTAAATACTATAGGTGTGTATCTAAATATTTGGATTAACGATTTATATATTTTGTAGACTCGTGAACCGTCAATTCAAACTTTATTAATCAAGTAAACCACAATTATCCATACCCGATCATTTTAACTAAATGCAGTTAAATCTGTCTTAAAAAGCCAGTCAAGGGAAGGAGCAAAAGTGACCTTTTAAGACAGGTTGTTGCTTAAAGACGTTTCTGCGGGTTGTTACTGCGCATCGCTACGCGCATAGTTCCTTTCTGTTACTTTCACTTTCGGGGTCTAGTTAATTAAAAGTCGAGTCGAATTAGGATATTTACAAAGCGAAGTATTTTAATTTGTGGATGTCAGAAATGTAAATTTTGTCAAGAAAGCGATCGAAAAGCATGGAAGAGTATATTGTTTTTCGTTATAAACCACCAGAAGTGCTTGTACATAACGAAGTCAAAGAAACAACTACGAAAATATAGTCAATACTCATAGTGGTAACGTTTCGGATAACTCGTTTTTTGGATATGAAGCATTTGTGAATTTGTTCCAAAGTGCTGAATACATAATGAATTTACCTGAAACAATATTATTCATACCGGGATGGAGACAAGGAAGAATGAGTCTTGAATTTTGACATTTAGCTGACCTGATGCATGTAAAAGTTTGGTATTGAAGGACATTATGGAAGACACTTATATGGGTCAATGTTATACATAAACTGTATATGTTGAAGTATAAGAACAGTGGAGACAATCAAGACACATCGATTAAACAGGAAAAGTCCAATATCATTTGACATCAACACAAAGCAATTGAGTATAAGGTTAGTTGATGCTTTATCATAACTCACTGATCAATATCGATATATCACATAAAATGATAACTTTCTTTATGATTTCTAGAGATGAACAACTGTAAAAAGTGATTGATTGGTTAAATATTTAGCGTCATTTTGATGCCATCGAGGGCTAACACTCGATCACTTAACCACTGTTTCCTTGAATTAACCAGTATTTGGGCACACCCCATCTCTGCAAGTAACTGATAGCTTTCCCATTTGAATCAGCGGTGAGAGACGATTGATATAGAGACATAATGTTGTATATCTATCATCGTGGAGATTGCCGGGCGGGGTTTCAAAAAGTATTCTTACATTAAGTAAATGTTAAAAATAAATTTATACAGTGTCACATTCTGCATTTCTTGTTAAACAGAAAATTATTACATGAATTATGAAAATAAGAAACTATTCAACACATTTCAGGAATGCTAAACAGAGGCTCAAGTTACAGATGGATTGAGATGTTGGTGCTTTAAATACCTGAAGTGGTTTCATTAACTATGAAGAGGCAATCAATATCGTGACATAGAAGCACTAAATGAAAGAGTGACAATCGTCAAAAGGAGCCAATGGTAATTATTAATGTAGTTTAACCGTTTCAGCTGATTTCTACAATGGAATACAACAAAATAAGCATGAGCACAACAGATGATCTGAGGGGGATCAAACCTGTGACTACTTGTTTGGCACACCCAATATCCGTGCAAGTAACTGACAACTTTCCCACTTGAATCAGTGATTAAAGATGAATGAACATGAGACACAATGATGGATTTGCATATATTTAAATCATCACAGAGACTGGCCAAACGGGGATTTGAGCTTGCAACCCCTTGACTGCTTGTTACATAACATAACAGTTTCATTCAGTAAAAAATGTACACATACATGCAAGTTTATAGCCATAGATTTTGTTCAATGGTTTGAACATAGATATCACAACAGGAATTGCTGCTCAGTTATAGCCCTTGAGTTGTCAAACTATACCCATATATTGTGCTGTTTAATTAAAGTACATTGTCGTTATTTTAGCCTCATATAAGCTTCCTTTAATTTTTAGTAATGAAGTCAGTCAAGTAGTACACCAGGACCAGGCCAATTTATTACAATATGTGTTGCCAGAAGCATGGATTGCGACAGTAAATCAGATATTGGGACCATGTTAAGAAAAAGTATTCGAAAATTATATGATGTTTTTTCAAAAGACTAGGAAATGCACATATTATGAAAAATTAAGAACAATCACTAGTTTACCAGGCAGTGTTCTAAAATTTGAATGACAATTCAAACATTAATGTTGGAGGTAGCCCAGTACAGGAATACAAATTTCAAGTTAATGTAATAATAATGGATGACGGT
The DNA here is from genome assembly GCA_029582155.1 of Panopea generosa. Classification (NCBI taxonomy): domain Eukaryota; kingdom Metazoa; phylum Mollusca; class Bivalvia; order Adapedonta; family Hiatellidae; genus Panopea; species Panopea generosa. The sequence goes on along the minus strand of CM055912.1, from coordinate 4,061,560 downwards.
GTGACTACTATAGCCAAGATAAATACCAGAATAAATTACTTGAATGGACTCTAGATAAAACTCTAAAGATATTATGTTGAGTAGCAAGTCACTGGTCATCCAACCTTGATTGACAGTACATGGTTTTACCACTATGCCTCTAACATTTCAAACTATTACAAATATTGATGTTCATCAATTACCAGGTATATATGCAATGTATAAAAGCAACATAACAGTAATTACATTATAAATTACAAATATTATAATTGCTATTTACTGCATCATTTACAAATATGAAAGTTACCTCTGTAATGAAACTTCATTTATAAAAATTACAACAGATAATTTTCACCATTTTGACAATTTTATGAAAAGGAGGGTAACATTTAACACTGTAACTTTGTAACAAGCATTGGGACATCAATTTTTTATTTAATTTTCTGATATAGTTTGTTATAGTGCCTCTTTGTAGAAAGAAAGAAACAATTTTCCGCGTTACAACTTTTTTTATTATTGAATTAGTGTCAAAATGCATCGTTTGCGGCCATTTTATGAATAAGGAGCAATGTATCTTGGTAGCAAGTAAGGCAACGTATGTTTTTGTTTTTTTTTCTGATAAAGTTTGTTATAGTGCCTCTTTGTAAAAAGAATAAAACAATTCTCTGCATTAGAACTTTTTTTTTATTGAATTATTGTCAAAATGCATCATTTATGGCCATTTTATAAAAAGGGAGGTAACATTTAGCACTGTAACTTAGTAACAAGAATGGGGACATATATTTTTTGTTTTATTTTCTGATATAGTTTGTTAACAGTGCCTCTTTGTAGAAAGAATGAAACAATTCTCCGCGTTAGAACTTTTTTTATTTTTAAATTAATGTAAAAATACATCTTTAACGGCCAATTCTATAATCATAGAAATTTATGAAAATCACTGTATGAAATGTGAAACTCAAAATAGCATCATGACTTTTTCTGTTATCTTTTGTTACATGAGTGACAACAATATTTTGTTGAAATATATCACTTTGTTCGTAAATTAAACTAGATTTATAACTTACACCCATTTGCTTTTTTTCTTTAAAAAATGTAATTAAAAATAGTCATAGCAAAAAAAAAAAGAATGGTGACCTATATTTTTTTTAGGGTTTTAAACCTGTCTCACTTCAAAGCACTTGTGTGCAAATTTTAAAAAAAATCTCCGCGCTAGAACTTACTCGAAGAAACGTCTTTAATACATGTTAGTTTACTCTAAAAGCATAGACATGTGCAATAGAAAATATGGCTGTTTAAGACAAGTGGCTGCTTATAGAGGTGACCGCTTAAACAGGTTTGACTGTACTAGTAGGATGTTTTATATGTCAAACATACACTCTATACAATACACTACCACCACAGCTTATCAAAATATCTACATCGTTGACATGTTAAAGATTACAATTTTGTAAATGTTTGTTAGGAATTTATTATTCATGCTTGTGTTATATACTAAAACCTTTCTCGCTTAGCGATCAACATTTAGAGGATATTTCTGGTCATCCTGGTGTTTTCTTATGACGTCATGCGACTGGGCGATGAATTATAACATGTTCAGAATATATTCTAAAGTCAACATCGTCGTGATACACCATTTTTTGAAAGCGACGTTAACAACAACTACAGTTGTGGTAAATACTGGTAGAACTAAGCTTATATACGTCTCACACCACTATTACATTTTCTATAGAGCTCCATTGTAACATTTATGTCAAAAACATAGTGAAAAAACAAAACCAGCAGCATGTGTCTGGGCTCAAATACTTCACTGGTTCAAGATATGCAATTATAAAGGGGAAAAAGCATACCTTGACCAGGTTCTTTTTAATTCAATGATTTTCAATGCCATAGTAACAATATGTCAACTATTCGCCCATGATGCGGTTCGAACCAACAATTTTGAAACGACACAGACTTGTCCAGAAAGCTGGTATCAGCATCAAATTTTCAGTGGTAATTTCTATAATACTGACCATTTAACTCATGCTAGGAAAAAATGAATCATTGCAATACAAAACCATGAAAAACGAAGAAAAAGAGAACTAAAGTTTTATTTCTGCCTCACTCATCTGTCCGGAGTACTCAAGGAAGATAATAGTGGTGTGAGTCCTGACTAAACTCAAACCCAAAAAAACTTGTATATTTATATCAAGCGAATCATGTAAATTACAAATGTCATAATTTTTAAACACAAATTGAGTTAACAACAAACATAATTTATAAAACCGACTTAATTTCTGATAGTATGCATCTTTAAAATAAGTTCTTATCAAAATGTGGAAAAAGTTATTGTAGAATGTAAAACAACATTTATTGTTATGTTTATAATCTTCTAGATTTTTATATTTGGCATTGCTTACTATTTCAGGCTATCATCATGTACAAAGGGGCAACTTTCGACAACAAATACACAAACAGGTCGCATAAAGCACAATTCCCTTCATGTGACAAATAATTCACAAATCACTGCAAATTGTGCATGCTTTTTCCAGTTTTATTTCAGCTAAAAGGAATGACTACTTTTCGTTTCAATTCTGTGTAACATTGCTTTTCAGGTCAATAGTTCACTGTTTGTCTATTCGACGCTTCGGAAATGACCCGAAACAGACAACTCAGAACTAAAACATTATTTCAAGTTGTTTTGAGGAATAGTTGCAATAAAATACTAATATAACTAGTAAAGTACTCTATTAAAACCATAATATAAGAAACTAGTTTAATTTGTTAAACTTTCATTCAATATTTGTTTACATCAATGACTTGTATAGAAGGATAGGAAACTTGCATCTCCTGACTAAATGTTAATGAAACAGAACACGGAGGATTCATGATTTGCAAATTAATCATTTATAGTTCACAGGCAACTGGTTTCTGGTACATTAACAGTAAGTTGTATGTAATCTTAGATGTTTAAACATGTTTCGATCACGCAAAATGCTTTTGAGTTAAAGATATTGAGGTTTGAAGGAAAAGTTATTGTAATGTGTCGTTATTTTAGCAAAATTTTGTAATCACAAGTACTTCAACAATTTTAAACATACATTTCTGGGAAATGTATTGTTGTGATGACAATTTCGTTCTGCAGTGTAAGAATTTTGATTTGCATTTCTGAGATGAAAGGAAGTTAAGATAATTAAAAACGAGATTTCGCGAGATTTTGCGTGAACGGAAACTACTGATTATGGCGGAGTACCGACGTCATGTTACACGTGGTTGCAGGCGACAGTTATACAAATTACAATACAGTTTACAACAAATTATTGATTATTTCATATTTTAGCAACACGTGGTATTGTTGAAATAAATTGTTTTGTTGAAAGATGAAGTTTTTCTTACTTTCAAAGAATGGGCTAAAAACGAGAAAATGATCAAAAGAAAATAACCACAAACGCAAAAATTCTTCACTTATTTTGACTTAAAAAAGAAAAGTTTACCACCAAAAGTTATAATAAATCCCTTTCTTTTGATACCAAAAATCACAAAAATATGCTAATTGGTCTAAAAGGAGTTGTGTTACCAAGATTTGGAAAACGCAAAATTGGTCAACAGAACTTATTCAGAGCTCCTGCAATCACATATCTCTGTTTATATGTATTTATTAACCTTCTTAAAATTGACAAATACTTTTAAGCAAACTTGATGAAACGATATTCATATATCTCCTTATTTCAACGTATGAATTGATTTTGCATATATGTATGACGATGAGCTGTAATGCTTAAAGTTTAAATAAATGTTTTGTTCTGGTCTGTTTTGTATCAAAGGGGCTTTTAATAAATGTTACTTGAGTGTCAAATAACATGAATTATCAACAGGCGAAGTTTGTTTTTTATATATACTAGTTCTAATAAATGTTACTTGAGTGTCAAATAAAATGAATAATCAACAGGCGAAAATTGTTCTTTATATATACTAGTATAAAGAATAGACATCTTGTGTTATCAATTATACAATACCTTATACCGGTTAATCAATTAAGATTTATTATAGTGTCACCACTTTTGAAAGTGCCAGTCACAATGGGTTTATGAGACACCTTTATGTTGTACACAGTTACTTCACGAAAGCTAACGTTACCAGGCGTCAGACTGTCAGACATTCGATATCTCTCAATTTAACTAGCTGCTGGATGAGCAACCGGCCACATCAGGAAGGAAACTGGAGTACCATGCCGCAGACACATGGTAAGACACCCCACCCAGTCACATTATACTGACACTGACCAGACCTAGAATTCTCCTCTAAATGCTGAACGTCAAGCGAGGACGCTTCTAGTACCATTTTTAAAGTCTTTGGTATGACCCGGCCGGGGATTGAACCCACGACATTCCGCATGCGAGGCGGACGCTCTGCCACTAGACCACGCTGCGGTCTTTGTATTAATAAATACGTAACTATAAAATCATCCCAAGCTTTGACTCAATAATATAATTATTTCTGATTACTTGAAATCGTGGGTCATGAATCCCAATTCAGTGTTGCTTGAGAACTGTATTACGAACAAACTATATATATTTTGACGTCGACTTCATGTTCTAAAGCTGACGTGATGATTTGATGAGCGTTGTCTATTAAAAAATGAACGTTGAAAAAGTAGACGAACACGACAAAATACCCAAATATTGTTTATGTCAGTATATATCGAACAAGACAGGTATATTTCTATAAGTTTAATTTATTTCAAAGTCACACAGTTTTCTATGTAAATAGTTCCGAAGATATAAATGTAATCAAAATCACAGTATTGTATCTAAATCACACGTTCAAAAGGGGTGTCAATAACATAGACTTCTTGCAAAGAAACTTAGATGATAAAATTTCGTATATATATTGAATACACAAAATAGAATTAAATTTTACAAAGTCCAGAGGGTTTTCCGATCTGACTGGCAAAGTACATGTATCAAGACAGTGACTATATCCTAAATGCATTGCTTTGATTTGGTTATATAATTAATCATCAGAGGAAAACATAAAATACAAAAGGAAAACATTAAGCAAACAATACATGATTAATCTGTGCACAAAAATCAATAGCTTTTTACACCTCCCATTGCTATAATCAATTAGGCTTCAGTATATACATAAAACATTAAAATGTTTTAATAATTTCACACAACACTTGTTTGTTATCAAATTGAGCAAATACGTTTTTACAATATCAATTAAGATATGACTACTAAATAAGTAATTGACAAATTGTATTTAATGATAAAAGTTATAAATAAAAGTTTCAAAAATCAATCCATAACAATTTGATACAATTCAAACCAATATTATGAGAAAAGGGCATGAGGACTTTAAATGGCCGTCGTGTTCAGGCTCAATAAAACCGGGATAATTTTGCATTTTGGTGGCGTTCTAATGCATTTTTTTATCATATATTATTTAATATATATCAATACAGCTAGTATGGAGGAAATTCATAATTGATTATTCCATTATTATAATAATCTGATTATTCCATTAATATATTTATCTGATTATTCCATTATTATAATAATCTGATTATAATTACAGGATCATTCCATTATTATATATATCTGATTATTCCATTATTATAATTATCTGATTATTCCATTTATTATAATTATCTGATTATTCCATTTTTATAATTATCAGATTTTTCCGTTATTTTACTTATCTGATTATTCCTTTATCATGATTATTTGATTTTTCCATTATTATAATTTTGCATTTTACATCCTTTTATCAGATATAATATGATATATGGCAATGACTAAAAATGCTGGAGGTATGAAAGAAATTTCTTAGTATCTTATGATTATAATTATACTGAATTATCTAATGGATTATTCAATTAGCCTTGTTATCTATTTAACACATTTTTACCCAAACTAAAACACAAAACTGATTATGGTGTTTTTCATATAGAGTTTTCAGACGCTTTTGTTGTAAATAAGATACTCTTATCTTAACTTATCTGTTCCTACTGTTTGAATGCTGCAGAAATGCACATAGTGCTGTTGTGAACCGCTTTCTCTTCCTGCTCATGTATAAATGGCTATGGATATAAAAGTTTGCACCTTTAACGTGAATGGTGCAGGTGAATATAGGAAAAGACGTCAGATTTTCGAATGGTTAAAGCATAATAAATATGACATATGTTTTTTGCAAGAACTACATTATAAAGAAGAATTTATGGACAAATGGAAACAAGAATGGGGAAGCAATGCTTACTTTAGTGGCAATAGTTCAAACAGTACTGGTATAGGTATCGTATTTAGTTCTAAGATAGTTTTCACTGTTTTAGAATACAAGGAAGTGATTTCTGGGCGAATGCAAGTTTTAAAAATTCACATTAATGAAATGGAAATAGTTTTAATTAATATTTACGGACCAAATAATGACGACAAGACAGAATTTTTTTTAAGTTTAGAAGATATAATTAAACAATATGAGAATCAGACACTTATAATAGGGGGCGATTTCAATACCATAATTGATAATGAAAAAGATAAGAAAAATGGACGAACAAACACTAACAAAAAAAACAGAGAAAAAATAAATGCTTTAATAAATGAATATGATTTAAATGATATTTGGAGAGTTTTTAATACAAACTCGAATCATTATACATGGCATTCAAATCATAAACCGCCAATATTTTGTAGGCTTGATTATTTTTTAACGTCATCAAACATAATAAACAAAACAACAAAATGTAAAATTTCCTCAGGAATCAGATCAGATCACTCACTAGTATATTTCACGTTTAGTCCTTTAAATGAACAAAGAGGTCCGGGTTATTTCAAAATCAATAATAGCATTCTTTTAGATAACAACTACCAAAAAAAAATCCGAGATAGTATTAAATATATAGCTGAAATAAATAAAGAAGCAAATGCAAATACAAAATGGGAAATTATAAAAGGATCAATAAGAAACGAAACAATAAAATACTCCACTAAATTAAAGAAAGATAGTATTGAGATAGAAAATAATCTTACAAAAGAAATCGACAAATTGGAAATGGATTTATTAAATGATACAAACAATAACGAACTTTTAGAAAAAATAAATGAATGTAAACAAGAGTTATCAAACATTAATAAAAAACGAACAAATGGCATTTTAATCAGAGCAAAAGCAGAATGGATTGAAGGAGCAGAAAAAAATACAAAGTACTTCTCAAATCTAGAAAAAAAGAATGCTGAAAATAAAAATATATCCAAGCTTATCAAGAACGACATAGAAATTACCAAAACACCAGAAATTGTATCAGAAACAAAATCTTTTTATGAAAAGATTTATAAGAAAAATAAAAATGTAATAGATAGCAATGATTTTTTTAATAATGGGGATTTTAAAAAGTTAACAGAGTTTTATAAAATATTTTGGAATGATATTAAATCATTTTTCTTAGACTCAATAAATTTATCATTTGAAACAAGTCATCTAACACAACTCCAAAAACAAGGGCTAATTTCTCTTTTACCAAAGAAAGATCAAGAACTAACAAATCTAAACAACTGGAGACCTATTACACTGTTGAATATTGACTATAAAATAGCGACAAAAGCGATAGCTAATAGAATGAAAAATGTACTACCAACTATTATAAGTAATTGTCAAACAGGTTTCCTAAAAAATAGGTAGTTAGGAGAAAATATTCGTTTACTCTTTGATGTAATAGATTTTACTAATGAAACAAATATTCCGGCATGTCTGGTTTTTGCAGATTTTGAAAAAGCGTTTGATAGCTTAGATCATGATTTTATGAAAAAAACTTTAGCAGCTTTTAATTTTGGTAATTCTTTTATACAGTGGATAACATTATTCTATAATGATAGTCAAAGTTGTATTTATAACAATGGACATATGTCGGAATTCTTCAGGATAGAAAGAGGTGTACGTCAAGGATGCCCACTTTCACCCTATTTATTTATCACGGCAATCGAAATTTTATCCTATATTATAAACAAAGATAAAGAAATAAAAGGTATTAAAATGGAAACAAATGAAATAAAAAACACTATGTTTGCAGACGACGCTACATTTATTACAGATGGGTCAAGAATATCAATGGAATCATTAATAAGAAATATTGAACATTTTGGCATATTATCTGGTCTAAAACTAAACATGAAAAAAACTACTATATTGCGTTGTGGATCACTTAAAAATACCGATTTCTCTTGTAATAAAGAAAAGAATTTTAACTGGACTTCTGATAAAGCTTCTACGTTAGGGATGGTTTTTACAAATAACAAACACGATATTTTAAAAAATAACTTAATTCCAAAACTTGAACAATTTTATAAATGTATGAATAATTGGAAAAGGCATGATTTAACCCTTATTGGAAAAATTTCAGTATTAAAAACATTTGCACTGCCAAAACTCATTTATCCCTTAACAATACTTGAATTTCCCCCAAAAGATATTATCAAAACAATTAAAGATACCATGTTTAAATTTCTATGGGATGGGAAACCAGAGAAAATAAATAGAAAAATCATAATACAAGAATATTCAAAAGGAGGGTTAAAGATGATAGAAATAGATGCTTACATAAATTCTTTAAAAATGAAATGGATAAAAAAAATTTTAGATAAAGAAAATAAAGGACAATGGAAAGAAGTATACATAAAAGAATTGGAAGATTTAGGAGGGGAATTAGTCTTTAAAATGAATATAAAACATTCGGATGTTAAAAACATGCATATTAAATCTAATTTTTTGCGAGAAATATTACAATCATGGACAAAATTAAATTATTCGGAAATTGATCACAAAACTGAAACTATTTCAAAACAGATAATATGGAATAATTCCTGCATTAAAAATCACGGGAAAATGTTGTTTTATAAAAATTGGTTTGATAAAGGTGTAACATTTATAGAACACATTTATGACTATAGAAAAAAATCCTTTCTATCGTTTCATGATTTTAAATTGTATTTCAATATTGAAAATACTGACTTCTTTAAATATCACATTCTAATTAACAGTTTACCTGCGCAGTGGAAAAATAAGCTTAAGGATGAAAATATAAATGCAAATAATAATCCACAATATCTCATAAATACAATTAATGACAATAAAACAAAAAATAACATTTTGTATTCGAAGCAAATTCAAAAAGAAGGGATAAGTATAGAAATAAAACCTCAGAAAAAATGGGAAGCTATATTCTCCGAAATAAATTGGAAGAAAACGTATAATATAGCAATAAATTGCACAATTGATACACAGTTAAGGTATTTTCAGTATAAATATTTAATGAAAATTCTACCTTCAAACCGTTTCTTATTAAAATGTAAAATAGTAAATTCTAGTTTATGTGATTTTTGTAATATGCACGAGGAAACAATTATTCATTTATTTTGGGAATGTCCAGTAAGTCGAAACTTCTGGAATAGAATCGAAAATCTTTTGAGAGCAAAAGGCCTTCCGTTAACTCTGGATTACAAAAGCGTTTCGCTTGGTATCACAAAACTAAAAAAAAAAGATTATAAAATTGTTAACTTTATATTAATTATAGCAAAATATTTCATATTCTCTAATAAATATAACAAAACCATCCCAAACTACAAATGCTTTTTACAATATCTACAAAAAAGAATAGAGATAGAAAAAATCATAGCTCTTAAAAAGGATAAATTAGATGTCCACAACGAAAAATGGAAAGATTTTGATAATTCTGAATCCATTTTTGTCCATTGACCCACTGTGTTATTGGTTCATAGACAAAAGGGAAAAAAATATACACAACAGCGCATGTATTCAAATAGTAGGATAGATTCTGTCTCTAATTCTTTTCTTTTTTTTTTTTTCTTCTTTTCCTTTCTATCCACCTTTCATTCTATATTTACACTCATCTCTATGATCAAAAACTTTTTTTGGGATGCATAAATGTATTATAAACATGTATTATATTATTCTGTTACTTAGATATCATTTGATCATTTATTGAATGTATGTATTATGTTTGTGTATTGTAAAAAAAAATAAACTTAATTAAAAAAAAAAAAAAAAATAAGATACTCTTCTTTTTCTTCTTTTTTTTTAAAATATATATTTATTTATTCATGTCTCATCATATGTACAACAATATATAGAACATAAAACATATACATAACTAAAATAAGATACTTGTCGCTTTAAACAATGTTGGCTATATAGTAATGTTAACTCTTTTTTTTTACCAAATATACACTGTTTATATACATACGTAAGGATACATTTTTGATAAGTTTCATCATGCTTTTGATACTGTATGTTTAACCTAAACACATCCATAATTTGTAACCTTATCACAAAAGACAAAACATATTCCCTTTCCACAGAATATAGATAGTAATGTTTCGCTTTTTAATTAAAACCAAATTCACATTCATGTATCAAATGTTTATATATCAAACTTTACATTATACTATCGTTACGACGAAGATTTAACAAGTGTTTTATAATATTACAAATATATTAATGAACAGTTGAAAATCTGTCCAATTCACCATTAATTTCAATACTACAATCACTCGGTTTAAATCCCCAGATATATTTACAAAATTTAAGTTGTTCACGTTCTAAATATTCTGACCTTTAAAACCTAGAAATAAATATATTGAGGATCCCTGGTTTAAGAATAAACAAGCAAAATCGTCAAATAATTGCATACGGGATTCCAAAGATTTGTTATATTTTGCAAATATGCATAAATAATACATTAAATTTTGTAAGTTTAAGTGATTTACCATAATAAAATGTTTGGTTATTTAAACGAACGATTCTGTGTAATTAAATGCAACTCAAAGACAGTTTAACTCATATACGTCAGTAAAGTCGTTTTCATAAAAAAAACATTTTCCATTTTCTAATAACATCTAATACCATTCCTACATTCCCAAACAAGCAACTTTTGTTTTAGTAACATGTACTTGAAACTGATTGATTTTTAAAACAAATCAAGACACAATTATATTGTAGGTCCAGGTCTTTTGAAAGAAAACACTATTTTATTTTAGTCAATTTGGAACAACAGTATTTAAACCGTGTCACGCTGGAAGCTTTGCTAAGATGAATGAGCTTAAAATATTGTTATATTAAATTTGAAAAAGAAACTTATTTGCTTTTCTATCTACTGTAAGTATTTCAAAGGCCATAATAAATTAATTGCTAGTGATCAACCCTGCCTGCCCCCTAAATTTCATGCTGCTGTCCCTTTTTATTTTCATTAAAAAAATATATCTTTTTTAAAATAACAAAAAACAACAATAAAAAAATAAAAAAATAAAATTCTCACCCTCCACCCCACTTCTTAAGAATGATAATCTAGCAATTAATTTATAATGGCCTGATCAAATCTTCTAAATAGCAAACATAAGGGTCAACAGATGACTTGACACTTGTCTGATTTCTAAGAAGCACTTTCTAAGACTTAAGGGATGTAGTTGTGTTGCATAGTGTAAAGCGTCGCTTTCAACAATTTAGTCATATCTGCACAGCGTCTGCTTGAGACAGTATTCTAAATGCTGCCCCACCTATTGTTATTATTGAATTGGGTTTGTCGCCATTTTCAACACATTTCATGTTATATATGGCATATCAAGTTTTATTTGTGGAGGATACCTTAGACACAGTAGAACCGCCGTCTTTCCGCAAGTGTCTCGGGGCAAAAGTTTCTTTTAGCCTTCTTATTTTTTAAACTTGCGGAAACGTTTACGAGTTTTACTCTTTCGGAAATCTGAAATAGGAGAAAATAAGTTGACTTGATTCCACGACATCAGTATAATATGTAACTAGTTATGTATACATGTTTAGTTGAACCTTCAGTTTTTTTAAGTAGAGCACGACTGGTCTAGTTATCATAATCGAGGTTAAATGTTTCATTTGCATTTTCTTTGCTTATCTCACCAAATTTCATTTCTTTGAATTCTGTTAATATTTCTAATGAAAAATTAATTTGGAATTCATATTTCTACATAATCTATAATTTGATAAGACAAACGACAAAGAAAATAAGACCACAAAACCACAATACAACAATACCACTATACAACAATACTACAATAGCACAATACTACAATACTACAATACAACAATATTACAATATCTCAAAACCATAATACAACAATACCACAATACCATAATAGCTCAATACAACAGTACTACAATACCACAAAACCACAATACAACACTACACCAATACAACAATACTACAATACCACAATACTACAATACTACAATACTACAATACAACAATACAACAATACAACAATACAACAATACCACAATACAACAATAACACACTACAACAATACTACAATACGACAATACATCAAAACAACACAATCACAATACCACAATAGGAATAAATATATTAATGGCGACGCCGAATAATAACTTGGTAATCTATACCGGCCAGATAAGAACATAAATCCTCATACATAAAATACTTTATCTTACATATCAACTTCTTGTTTCAAAGGAAAACAAATGGCAAGCATTATACATGAATACCCTCGAAGTAAATGACAAACATACACTTTACAATACCGAAAGCTAATGCAATGTTTAAGAGAATGTCATATTCTTGAACAAAACATAGGGACATAATTCCGCCTGCAATTAAAAATGCCGTTAAATTTGTTTTAGCAATGTCAAATATTGTATGATTTGTATTTTATATTTTCTTTTGTTTGTTTGCATTTAAATTTTTTTTTTTAACCATACTAACATTTAATTGATATATTTTGTATAATATGCTGTATTTGTTTGAAGATGACCTCAAAGAAGATAGATTTTGTCTATAAATATAAAATTTACAATCAAGACATACTTTGAAAAAAATGACACCAATGCAGGAGGTACCAAATGACCCAGTGACACCCCAAATTAACATTCAATAACATTAAAGGATAATAACTACTGTCAGATATGGATATATACATTCTTCCTAAATAGGTAGCGTTTTCATATACCAAGGATATACACTACTCAACATTAATAAGAGGAGACCTTGATTTATTGACATTTCTATCAATTTCATATTTTACTCTACAATCTAATGCACAAATGTATTTGGCATATTTTCAGAAAATTGTTTTCAGATTCAGACAGAATTAAGCCTGTTATTACTTTTTGAAACGAATCACTCGAAAAGTCACAACTCGCAATTGTATCGGATACCGTATGTCCGCCATTTGCAGCGATTAAGACGATACATCTCGACCCCCTTGGACTTAACCTAATTAAGTATGAATTTATTCGAAAATGCAAGGCAACTTTCACAACTTCATGTATTGATATATTGGTATCTCTGGTTGTTTTGAACACTTCCTGTATTTGGCAAAATCTAAGATAGCTGTCTTGTTCGCAACGTAAAGTTGACTTAGTTGAACAAAACTGAATTTCTTCTGATCACTTACACATGTATCACACAATAACCCTTTACAGTCCAGGAAATATCTAAGCCGAATTTCACACTCCTTTTGTGAAAGTAAACGGACATCTTTCACAAAAATATATGGTGGCATGTCAGAAGATATTATAGTGAATACAGTATCCAATGTATCCAGGTGAAGAAGTTGGGATTATCAGTGACATCTCTGATAACAGAATGATGTCTACGAAGCCAAGGCGCTCGATGACATGATTTGTGACTACCCCCTGAAATCGGCATGCTAAACAGTGGCGTTAACAACGGCATACAGGTTGAAGCCCTCCATTCTGGATATCCCTTGGCGGAAATCCTAGAGTGGACAACAACAAAGACTAAAAAGTGTTATTGTTGCTAACGACAACTCTGTGAACTGTGTAATGTGGCTAAGTAGTCGCATCTGCAAGAACGAAACAATAGTGTTTCATTTGGTTGATTTAATGGAAATTAGTTGTTTCATTTAGAACATTGTTAATACCTTCATAATGGAGCCAGAGAGTTTCATACAGTGGAACAAGGAAGTTATATCTAATGTCACCAGTTCCATACAATGCAGCCAGGGAGTATCATTAGCTTGACTAAATGGAAACCAGCTGTTCCATTTAGAACCTTGTTCAACCACTCTTGATAATGGAGCCAGGTTTGCCTTCACTGTAACAAGGGAGTTCTATCTAATGAAACAAGAGACTTTCATACAATGAAGCCAGGGATTTTCATTAGCTTGACTAAATGGAAACCACTTTTCCATTTAGAACAAGGATTTCTATCTAATGAATCCAGGGAGTTTCCCTAACTTGACTACATGGATACCAGCTTTTCCATTTAGAATAAAGGAGTTCTATCTAATGAAGTCAGGGAGTTTCCCTAACTTGACTAAATGGAAATCAGCTTTTCCATTTAAAACCTTGTTCAACCACTCTTGATAATGGAGCCAGGGAGTTCCATACAATGGAACAAGGGAGTTCTATCTAATGAAACTACAGCGTTTCATACAATGAAGCCATGGTGTTTCATTAGCATGACTAAATACTAAATGGTAACCAGTTTTTCCATTTAGAATATTGTTAAGTCAGGGAGTTTTCATTAGCTTGACTAAATGGAAACCAGCTTATCCATTTAGAAGAAGGGAATTCTATTTAAAGCCAGGGATTTCATTAACTTGACTCAATTGAAAGCAGCTTTTCCATTTAGAATATTGTTAAGTCAGGGAGTTTTCATTAGCTTGACTAAATGGAAACCAGTTTTTTTCCATTTAAAACAACGAAACTATCAGGAAGTCATTTTTTATAATGAAACTAATGAGTTTGATACCATGTAGCCAAGGAGTTCTATACACCCTTAAGCCAGACTAAATGGGACCCAGATATTCCATTTAGGTAATAATTCGGGTTGAGTATCCAATGTAAAAAGAGGTAATGAATGGAAAGATATAAATAACTGAATGGAGCCTCATCTCAGAATTATCTTTGGAAGGTATACTTATAATCTTTATACCTATTGGTACTTAAATGGAGTCCACAGGTTTCAAAGGGGATTGTAATTAAGAGTGTTTAACAAAGGGTGTGGGTTGGGGGCACTTTATTTATAAAACGGGGAAAGAGTGTGATGAATGAAATTTGGTACACGACTTGCCAGTCGTTTTGCTCCTTTTGCCTAATTCGGGTATCTGGGTTACCAGTCAAGTAAATTACCCGGAACCAGTCCACTATTCCTAGTAAACAGACAGAACAGATTTACACACCAGACTGAAAGGACATACAGACCAAGACAAGGTCCAACATAGCTTTAGCTAAGGCCGAGGCGCCAGCTATTGTGAACTGCTTGGTAAGTCAACCTTTAGTCAATGTGGAAAACACCATTAATGAATAAAGAAATGACCTTTTTACGCATGAGTGATTCGATTTCCGGTCCGATTGTATCAACTGAGAGAACTTAAAATGTTTTTTTGTACGATACCATACACGGCTATATTTCGTCAAAAATTGAGCCGCTGATATCTCCAGAATGGAAAGAGATAGACCGATACGTATAACATTTTCGTAATCGACGTGTCGAGAGCTTTCAAACGTTATCAAATCGAATATTATACGATTAAGTTTAATTTTATATGACATCACTTCCGGTTAATTTAAACGACCGTATCTCAGCTATGACTCGTCCTAGGCCTATGGTAATTAAGACCGTTAAATTCGTATTGTCAATACCTTTCCAACGATACATTTCTCGATACGTTACGTACACGCATAAACAATTATATCGTTTATTACGTCACTTCCAATTTATTTAAACGACTTAATCTCAGCTCAGGTTCGAACTAGACCCATTAAAGTTACATATTTGAAAACTGCGCTCAATTTTCTTTCATATGGTACCATACTCGGTTCGCTATTAAAGTTTTCATTTTTGATTTCTGACATAAATCGAAAATTATTTCAGCTATACGCATTAATCTAGTATATTTGCTATAAATCTGCTTTTCAATACCTCTCCAACAATACCTCGATCGATACGTTACGATCACGCATAAACAAATTTAATTTTAAGACGTCATTTCCGGTTGGAACCATATTTTTCGTATAACTTGACCTACTTCGTCACTGTAGCTCCAATACTTTATCAAACTATCTGTATGCTACGTTTCAATTAATTCATCATCTATATTTACACAGTCATGTACCTGACACATGTTTTCATTCTCCATTTAACATACACATTGTCATCCCAAGTTCATGAAAACCAACGTTTGTGACTGTTGCACTGGTAAGCATCAGCTATTTGCCAGTTTAAGGTGTTAATTAATTTTGAATTCCCTTCATATTTTTTTTTCACTTTAAACGACTAAGTTTATATATATTTGATATGTAATGACTTTTAATATACTAGTATAAGAGCTTCACATATTTCGCAGTTACTCTTAAATAATAATTACACTACAAAGGTTGGCAATTTTGATACTGTAAAAAAGGTATTTTATTTATGATAAGAAAAGCAACAACATATTGTGTAACTACATTGCTTCCAAAGTATGATTGATCAACCCCAATACCAGTTAAGCGATTAACATTTCTTGTTACCTTTTGATTTCATCAGTATTTTATTGATTTTTAAAATGCCTCTTTATTTCATCTTGATCTTAATCACAATGAATCAAAAGTGTATACTGATAAAAACTTTTTGTTTGAATATTTAGCATATATTTTATACCATCGAGGGCTATCAGACTTATTCCTAGGATCATGGTAGGTTAATCAATACTTGAGAACATCTATCTCCGCAAGTAACTGATAACATTTCAACTTAAATCAGTGGTCAGAGACTAATGCAATGTCGTATATCAATCAACCATAACAAAGACTTTGGTCGGGAGACCCCTGGATTAATCAAACGCGCCACAGACTGAGCTAACCGTACCCGGCATGGTCGAAAAGCTGTAATGGAAACGTAAGGCAAAGTGCTCGCTCAAACAATTGATAAAAGTCAACAACAAACAAAATCACACTACTACTTTACACAAGACATACCCGTCTATAACTGAATGTAACGGATTTTCTTAATCAACACAAGTTTTAACAAATTCAAATGATATTATACATGTATTAATTATGCATTGATTTTATCTTCATGGTTATGGGAGGTATTTCATAATTAATTATGCCCAGTCAGCCAGCGTGTAAACAGCTTTCGTTTGACAGAATAATGTTAGGGTTCAAACCTTATTGTAAGCATAATACATCAATACCCTCGAAGTAAATGACAAACATACATTTTATAATACTTAAAGCTAATTACGAAATGTGTAAGTGGAGAATGTCATATTCTGGAACAAAACTATGAAACATCATTCCACTCGCAATTAAAAATGCCGTATCTTTTAACATATCCCCTAAGAAATATCTGATTTAGGTAAAATGGGAAGAGGGAAATTAAAAGAAATTGTCATGAATGTAAAGAACAACTAACGCTGAATGTTAAATGAGTTTTTGTAATGACAGTTATTGTATGATTTTTATTTGTATTTTATATTCTTCTGTTTGTTTGCATTAATATTTTGTAATTCTACAATACTAACATTTTATTGGTGTATTTTGTATAATATGCTTTATTTGTTATAAGAGGGTCTCAGATAAGATTAACTTTGACTATAAATATAGAATTTACGCTCAAGAGATACATTGAAAAAATGACACCAATGCAGGAGGTACCAAATGATACAGTGACATACCAAATAAACACTCAATAACATCAACAGCTAATAATTACTGTAAGATATTGATATATAAATTCTTCCTAAATAGGTTGCCTGTTCATATATCTTTCAATGTTGCGTTTTCCTATCTCTTGAATGTACTAACTTAAATAATTACTGTTAGATATGGATATATACATTTGTCCTAAATAGGTTGCGTTTTCATATATCAGAACATACAATACTCAACTTTTATAACCGGTCACCTCAATTTATTGACATTTCTATCAATTTCATATTTTATTCTACAATCTAATGAACAAATGAATTTAAATTTTATTCATATTCAGATAAATTTAAGCCTGTTAGTACTTTTTTATACGCTTCCATCGAAAAGTGACAATTCGCAGTTGTATCAGTATCGTATGTCCGCTATTTACTGCGATTAAGGCAATACATCTCGACACCCTTGAACTTAACCTGATTCAGCATGTATAGAATTTGTTCAAAAATACAACTTTCACAACCAAATGTATTGATATATTGGTATCAGAACGTTAATCAGACATGGAATAACATTGTCCAAAGAAACTTGCAGAGATGTATTGTTTCAAATCGCTGCTAGTGGTTTACATACCTGATATTGGTCCGTGTATAATTGTGGACATTGATTTAGCAGGTGGTGCATTTTAAAAAGTTGGTGCAAGTTTGTTGCTTGATGAAATCAAATGCAATTTACGGAAAATACGCAAAATCAATTTGTTCATTAGATAGTAGATTAAAATAGGAAGTTTAAAAATTCAAAATAATTCAAGTTGAACGATTATTTGAGTAGTGTAATAAGCAATCGGAACGAGGCTGGACTATTTTCGCTTATTTTCGGAATTACGCGAAGTTTTTTCTCGAACACCACGTTGCAGAATGTTGCATTGATTACTTAAATTTTCTTCAGATACCGTACAGTTGGATCATATTTGGGACATAAATTTATAGATGGACACTCTTTAGTCCTTAATTCTGAGTTTTCCTTTAATAAAACTGAAAACGGAAGTAAAACTAAAGGGTCCTTTGTGGCCAAATGATCTAAGGGGCGCCGTCCCAAGATCAATTAAATCTCACCGCTATGGTCGTCAGATGGAGTCCCGATCGCTTGAAAAATAGATGTGAAAGTTTACCATATATTTTCGGAATGACGGTGGTTCTGTCTAGATTCATTTTAAGGTCATCCTTCACCAATAGAACTAGATATGGCATATATACTCTTAAATGTGTTGAAAATAACGCGAAATCCCATTCTAAAAAAATATTTTAAGTAAAACTGCATGTACTTCTTATCCCATTGTGGTCAAGCCCGTTCAGCGTTTTGTTCTGAAGAGATACATTAATGACCAAAACATATATAAATCAAAACATATTTGGGCATACAAAAGCACAGAATACAAAGTAATGAGCATAAAACAACAAAAGAGGTAGTAGGTCTAATCAGGATAATATATATATATATATATATATATATATATATATAAACTAAGGCGAGAATAAGATTAACTAGGAGTCTGTGAGGAATTAGGGTGGTGGTGGTTAAATAATTAAAAATGGGGACTCAAAAAATACCACGTCAAGCATCCTTAAGTAATATGGTAAGAACTGAGAAACTGACTGGTTATCGCGTTTTATTATTATTCGGGTTGAGTGCACTTCGCCCGGAAACCAATATATTAAAGGCGATGCCGAATAATAATTTGGTAATCTATACCGGTCAGATAAGAATCCTCATAAATAAACTATCTTTTCTTACATATCAATTTATTGTTTCAAAGGACACATATTGCAAGCATTATACATGCATACCCTCGAATAAATGACAATCGTACACTTTAAAATACCAAAAGCTAATTATGAAATGTTTTCGGGGAAAATGTCATATTCTGGAAAAAAACTATGGAACATCATTCCACTCGCAATTAAATATGCCGTATCTTTTAACATATCCTCTAAGAAAACTAAAGAAAAGTTTATGAAAAGTTTAAGGGGAGAATGTCATCTTTTGGAACAAAATTTTGGAACAACATTCCACTTGAAATTAAAAATGCCGTATCTTTTAACACTTATACATATCTGATTTAGGATCAATGTGAAAAGGGAAATTAAAATACTTTGTCATTATTGTAAATAACAGCTAACGCTGAATGCTACAATACTGTTTGTATTGTCAAATATTGTATTACATGTATTTTATATTCTTTTATTACTTTGCATGAATGTTTTGTATTTTTACAATACTAACATTTTATTGGTGTGTTTTGTGCTGCATTTGTTTTAAGAGGGCCTCAAAGAAGATTGACCTTGTCTATCAATAAATATTTTACACTCGAGAGATATTTTGAAAAATGACACCAATGCAGGAGGTATTAAATGACCAAGTGACACTCAAAATAAACACACAGTAACATCAACAGACAGCAATAACTGTAAAATATGGATTTATACATTCTTCCTGAATAGGTGGCGTTTTTATATATCTAACCCCATTTTAAAATTAATCAATAAAATAAACTACATGTACTGCTTACGATTATATTTTGCATCCGGAACAAAGCATGTTTCTGAAGAGATACATTCAATACCAATATATATATAAACATTAAAATCTATCTGGGCATACAAAACGGCTGACTAGTATGTTCTAATCTGCCTAATATATATATAAGCTAAGTCTAGAATAAAATTAACTAGAAGCCCATGAGGAATAAGGGTGGTGGTGGTTAAAGAATTAAAAAATGGGGATTTGGGAAAATGCCACGTCAAGTATCCTTGAGTATATTGTTACAACTGAGAAACTGACTGGTTACCGCATTCTGTTATTATTTGGGTGGATCATCCTATTCATCGTCATCATCGTCTTCGACTGAAGAGATACAATAATTACCATTACATTTATAAATCAAAACATATTTGGGCATAAAAAACCACCGAATACAAAGTAATGAGCATAAAACAACAAAAGAGGTAGTATGTTCTAATTAGGATATTATATATATAAACTAAAGCGAGAATAAGATTAACTAGGAGTCCATGAGGAATTAGGGTGGTGGTGGTTAAATAATTAAAAATTGGGGACTTGAGAAAATACCACGTCAAGTATCCTTGAGAATATGGTCAGAACTGAGAAACTGACTGGTTATCGCGTTTTATTATTATTCGGTTTGAGTGCACTTCGCCCGGAAACCAATATATGAAAGGCGACGCCGAATAATAATTTTGTAATCTATACCGGCCAGATAAGAACATAAATCGTAATACATAAAATATCTTTTCTTACATATCACCTACATCTTTCAAATGAAAACAAATGTCAAGCATTATACATCAATACCTTTGAAGTAAATGACAAACATACACTTCATAATACCGAAAGCTACTAATGAAATGTTTAAGGCGAGAATATCATATTCTGGAACAAAACTATTAAAAGAATTAAACATGGGGACTCGAAAAATACCACGTCAAGTATCCTTGAGTAATATGGTCAGAACTGAGAAACTGATTGGTTACCGCGTTTTATTATTATTCAGGCTGAGTGCACTTCGCCCTGAAACCAATATATTAAAGGCGACACCAAATAATAGTTTGGTAATCTATACCGGTCAGAAGGGATGAATGTCATATTCTGGAACAAAACTATGGAATATCATTCCACTGGCAAATAAAAATGCCGTATCTTTTAACATATCCTCTAAGAAATATCTGATTTAGGTAAAATGCGAAGAGGGAAATTAAAAGAAATTGTCATGGATGTAACGAACATCTAACGCTGACTGTTAAATGAGTTTTTGTAATGTAGAATATTGTATGATTTGTATTTTATATTCTTCTGTTTGTTTGCATTAATATTTTGTATTTTTACAATACTAACATTGTATTGGTGTGTTTTGTATAATATGCTGTATTTGTTATAAGAGGGTCTCAAATAAGATTGACTTTGACTATATATATAGAATTTACGCTCAAGAGATACTTTGAAAAAATGACACCAATGCAGGAGGAACCAAATGATCCAGTGACATACCAAGTAAAAACTCAATAACATCATCAAATAATAATTACTGTAAGATATGTATATATAAATTATTCCTAAAAACGTTGTCTGTTCATATATCTTTCAGTGTTGCGTTTTCCTATCTCTTGAATGTACTAACTTAAATAATTAATGTAAGATATGGATATATACATTTGTCCTAAATAGGTTGCGTTTTCATATATCAGAACATACAATAATAAACTTTTATAACCGGTCACCTCGATTTATTGACATTTCTATCATTTTCATATTTTATTCTACAATCTAATGAACAAATGAATTTAAATTTTATTCAGATTCAGACAAATTTAAGCCTGTTACTACTTTTTTATACGCTTCACTCGAAAAATGACAATACGCAGTTGTATAAGTACCGTATGTACGCCATTTACAGGGATTAAGGCAATACATAACGACCCCCTTAAACTTCACCTGATTTAGTATGTATAGAAGTTGTTCGAAAATACTAGGCAACTTTCACAACCACATGCATTGATCGGAAGATACGAAAAATCAATTTGTTCATTAGATAGTAGATTAAAATATGAAGTTTAAAAACTCAAAATAATTCAAGTTGAACGATTATTTGAGTAGTGTAATAAGCAATCGGAACGAGACTGGATTATTTCCGCTTATTTTCGGATTATCGGAATGCCGCAAAGCTTTTTCTCGAACACTTCGTTGCAGAAAGTCGCATTGATTACGCAAAATTTCGTCAGATACCGTACAGTTGGATCATATTTAGTACATAAATTTATAGTCGGACACTTCTTAGTCCTTAATTCTGAGTTTTCCTTTAATAAAACTGATAACAGAAGTAAAACTAAAGGGTCCTTTGTGGCCAAATGATCTAAGGGGCGCCGTCCCAAGCTCACTTAAACCTCACCGCTATGGTCGTCAGATGGAGTCCCGATCGCTTGAAAAATAGATGTGAAAGTTTACCATATACATTTGGAATGACGGTGGTTCCGCCTAGATTCATTTTGAGGTCATCCTTCTCCAATAAAACTGGATATGGCATATATAATCTTAAATGTGTTGAAAATAATGCGAAATCCCATTCTAAAATAATTATTTGAAGTATAACTACATGTACTGCTTACCCTAATCATTTTCATAGTCTTCATCGTCTTCGACTGAAGAGATACAATAATTACGATTACATTTATAAATCAAAACATATTTGGGCATACAAAACCACCGAATACAAAGTAATGAGCATAAAACAACAAAAGAGGTAGTATGTTCTAATTAGGATATTATATATATAAACTAAAGCGAGAATAAGATTAACTAGGAGTCCATGAGGAATTAGGGTGGTGGTGGTTAAATAATTAAAAATTGGGGACTCGAGAAAATACCACGTAAAGTATCCTTGAGAATATGGTCAGAACTGAGAAACTGACTGGTTATCGCGTTTTATTATTATTCGGTTTGAGTGCACTTCGCCCGGAAACCAATATATAAAAGGCGACGCCGAATAATATTTTTTCATCTATACCGGCTAGATAAGAACATAAATCGTAATACATAAAATATCTTTTTTTACATATCACCTACATCTTTCAAATGAAAACAAATGTCAAGCATTTTACATCAATACCATCGAAGTAAATGACAAACATACACTTCATAATACCGAAAGCTACTAATGAAATGTTTAAGGCGAGAATATCATATTCTGGAACAAAACTATTAAAAGAATTAAACATGGGGACTCGAAAAATACCACGTCAAGTATCCTTGAGTAATATGGTCAGAACTGAGAAACTGATTGGTTACCGCGTTTTATT
The DNA here is from genome assembly GCA_029582155.1 of Panopea generosa. Lineage (NCBI taxonomy): Eukaryota > Metazoa > Mollusca > Bivalvia > Adapedonta > Hiatellidae > Panopea > Panopea generosa. The sequence goes on along the minus strand of CM055912.1, from coordinate 4,038,077 downwards.
ATTATTCAGGCTGAGTGCACTTCGCCCTGAAACCAATATATTAAAAGCGTCACCAAATAATAGTTTGGTAATCTATACCGGTCAGAAGGGATGAATGTCATATTCTGGAACAAAACTATGGAATATCATTCCACTGGCAAATAAAAATGCCGTATCTTTTAACATATCCTCTAAGAAATATCTGATTTAGGTAAAATGCGAAGAGGGAAATTAAAAGAAATTGTCATGGATGTAACGAACATCTAACGCTGACTGTTAAATGAGTTTTTGTAATGTAGAATATTGTATGATTTGTATTTTATATTCTTTTGTTTGTTTGCATTAATATTTTGTATTTTTACAATACTAACATTGTATTGGTGTGTTTTGTATAATATGCTGTATTTGATATAAGAGGGCCTCAAATAAAATTGACTTTGACTATATATATAGAATTTACGCTCAAGAGATACTTTGAAAAAATGACACCAATGCAGGAGGAACCAAATGATCCAGTGACATACCAAGTAAAAACTCAATAACATCATCAAATACTAATTACTGTAAGATATGTATATATAAATTATTCCTAAAAACGTTGTCTGTTCATATATCTTTCAGTGTTGCGTTTTCCTATCTCTGGAATATACTAACTTAAATAATTAATGTAAGATATAGATATATACATTTGTCCTAAATAGGTTGCGTTTTCATTGATATTTCAGTGTTGCGTTTTTCTATCTCTTGAATGTACTAACTTAAATAATTAAAGTAAGATATGGATATATACATTTGTCCTAAGTAGGTTGCGTTTTAATATATCAGAACATACAGTCATAAACTTTTATAACCGGTCACCTCGATTTATTGACATTTCTATCATTTTCATATTTTATTCTACAATCTAATGAACAAATGAATTTACATTTTATTCAGATTCTGACAGAGTTAAAACTGTTACCAGTTTTAGATACGCTTTACTCGAAAAGTCACAAGTTGCAGTTGTATCGGCATCGTATACCCGCCATTTACAGCGATTAAGACAATACATCTCGACACCCTTGAACTTAACCTTATTTAGTATGTATAGAATTTGTTCGAAAATAAAAGGCTACTTTCACAACTACATACATGTATACTGATATATTGGTATCAGAACGTTGATCAGACATGGAATAACATTGTCCAGAGATACTTGTAGAGATGCATTGTTTCAAGCCGCTGCTTATGGTTTACATACCTGATATTTGTCCGTGTATAATTGTGGATATTGATTTAGCAGGTGTTGCATTTTAAAAAGTTGGTAAAAGTTTGTTGCTTGATGAATTCAAATGCAATTTTCGGAAAATATGCTCAATCAATTTGTTCATTAGATAGTAGTTTAATATTTGAATTTTAAAAACTCAAAATAACTCAAGTTGAACGATTATTTTAGTATTGTAATAAGCAATCAGAACGGAGCTGGACTATTTCCGATTATTTTCGGATTTCCGGAGTTACGCAAAGTATGTTCTCGAACACATCGTTGCAGAAAGTCGCACTGATTTATTAAAAGTACGTAAATTTTCTTCAGATTGCGTACAGTTGTATCATATTTGGGACATAGATGGACACTCTTTATTTCTGAGTTGTCCTATTATAAAACTGAAATTAGAAGTAAAACTTAATGATCCTCCGTGGGTAAATGGTCTAAGGCGTCCCAAGATCTCTTAAATATCACGGCTATTGTCCACTTCGAATTTTGATCGCTTCAAAAATTATATAAGAAAGATTCCAGTTACTTGCGGAATGAATTTGATTCGTTATTGTAACTAGATTAATTTTGAGGTCTTCCTCCACCAATAAAAGTGGATATGCCTGTATGAAAATAATTAGGTTGTTGTGGCTTAATTTAGTAGTGTCAGCTAGTTCCTGTCTATTCGAATGGTATAAGCTATAATTAGAACATGTTGCGTGGAATTGTTAAAACGTATCGATAGCTCGATAGGAGTAACGTTTTTAAGATATTTTAACATATTCATTCTTTGATAAAAGAATAAATCATTTTGAAGTTCATTTCATGAAATTCCATTAAGTATTCAGAAAGTCAGAACATTTTATAAAAACTAATTTAATTTTACATTCGGCATAATAGCGTAAAATCTGCATCGTACCATATCGTACGATATTTTGGAAGTTTGTTGATTCATAATTTGCATGAAATTCACTAAGGTATGTGGAGTGTTTTACTATATTTGTCTGACTGTATTATGGAAACACTGTCCAGTATAGCAGAAACATCGTTCGGAACCGTTATGACGGAAGGATTGAGAATGTTACTGTTCCATTACATAACGGCAGATTGGTATGTGAATTTTATATTATGTTGTATATGGTCGAGTTATTTAAATGTCTGATAGATATATTTTGACGTCATCAGATCTAAGTAAAGTTGTATAAATTGTTCATACCCATTCTGATGAGAATGTCTGTTATTTAATTTCACACCCGCGGTATTGAGAGTCGTTTTGTTAGAATATAGCCCGAGGAATCTGATAACTATTTTGAGTTGTTGATATCGTGTTTACGATGAAGTATTGAAATTCATCATGTTAGAATTGATTGATATGTGTAATTAAATTTTGTGGATGCTTATTCTGATATTCACAAAGTGAGTAGATACAAAATTGGTCTGTAATTGTTTATATCATAAATGAGAAATGAGGTAGAGAGATTGCTATTTTGAGATTGACGGAAGTTCACAGATGAGATGTTGTTTAAACTACCATGAAACTGCATATAGTAAGAATTGAAATGAACTGTTATTATATATTGATAAATATAGCATGAAATTATAAGATGGTAAGAATAGAATGCACTGTTATAATATGTTGATTAGTTTACCATGAAACTGTTAGATGGTAAGAACTGAATGCACTGTTATCATTTACTGATAAAATTACCATGAAATTGATAAATATATATTGTAGCCGTTTTTAGACGTACGCTAGACATGTGTCCGCTACGTTAACGACGTATAGACGTGACAGGAAGTCAGCTGGCCGTTGTACCGTCATAAGGACAGCAACCCACATACTCGTTATATGACGACTTGACGATCCTGGAGTCGGAGTACAGTAGGAGATAGTCGGTACGAGGCGACGATTGACGCTAAATCTACGATAATCCGGACGCGGTAGAAGTATCTTAAATACAATATTAGTGTATTTTATAACAGTTTTAACATTCATACAATGTAAGCAGTTTGGATCGCGATATAGATATACGGAACGTGTAAATAAAAGAACTGTGTAAAAAAAGTGTTATTTCCATCATAGGACATTTTAAACCAGCTGTGTTTTTTGTTGAGTAATTGACTTTAAATTGTATATATTGTATAATTGTATATTCGTAATTTTATTCATGCAAAATTAAAATTGTAAATTGTAAATTTTATTTTGAGTATACTTGTATTCTACCGTCGTGAGTTGTCGGCCCTTGGTCATTTTGCGACAATGCCATTTATAACCTTAAATGTGTTGAAAATGGCGATAAACCCCATTCAAAAAGAAATAAAGTTAAACTACATGTACTGTTTACCCTCAGTTTGTGGCTCCTCTACAATGGATATTCGTCCAATTTCTGTTACTGTTTTAATAACTTCTGTGATCCGATTTGCTGGTAGAAAGCTGTAGTTCTTTATTTTATTGTCATTGTTTATCTGGTCTAATCGCTGTTCATATAATTTTATATCTTTAATTGCTCTTTTCATGGCCACATACATGTTGCTTTTTTGAGACAAGGACTGTTTGGTTTTGATAGTTTTGGTAAGGCGCTGAACATCAGTCTCCAATTCATCACATTTAACATTAACTTCTGCGTTGTTAAGCTTGTTTTCTTCATTCAAATTTTGCATTTTCACCTCTGCAGTTCTTTCCAACCCATCAAAAAATTCATCGATGTCTTTACGAAACGTTTTGACCTCTTTCATACCCCGAATGTGAACAGTTTCAATCTTTGAATTATATTCCGTCGCTCTTTTTCTTTGTTCTCCAATTCCTTCTTCTATGGCCTTCAGTTGTTCTTGCAAGTTTTTATGTTCATCGAATATATCACCGACAACATCAGGAATGAAAGCGACACCTTCACATCTTTTATGTTTAACTACCATACATACGTTGCAACCCAGATTTTCGTGAATCGGACAATAGAACTCTATAATTTTACCAAGGTGAAAAGAACATCTTTCAGTGCAGATATCTTTAACAGTTGCTGACAGGTGGTCCTTCGGCATGTTGTATGCATCGAGAAGTACATGCTGTGCGCACAGTAATGGCCTCAAATGATGTTTGTAACACGTGTCACACAAATATTCTGCACAGTCGGTACAATAGCCCGCCGCTGCTTGTAACGGAATTCCATTTCGAGTACAAGATCCACAGTTTAATTCCAAACTTTCCTCCGATCCAGAACTCTTGACACACGTTATTTGTTCGGGTACCTCCATTTTAACGCGTGACATAAACAGTACAAAAGGATATATACCCGATATAATCGGGGTTGTATTTACTTTGGCTTCGATAAAATTAATCAATACAAGCATACACACTACAAGTAGATAGTGCGCTCAACATATTATATGCGGTTATATCAGTTGTGTCATGTACAGCTCTTATCAACTATGCATAATATCGTGTATTATTGAATGTGGACCTGCATTTTTGGTGTAATTTAGATATCAGTCACAGATATTAATTAACCACATATTCTTTGTATTGGTTCGACTCAGGAAGACTTCGAGTATGATTTGTTGTAAATTATAAGTTGTAAGAACAATCGATGTAAAATAAAAAAAGGTTTAAAAAAAAGGACAGAAAAAAACACAACTTTTTTGATTATATGATAACCAATACTACACGCACACTTAAAAATGGACAAAGTCGTTTCGTTGTATGTTGTTATTTATGCAAAATGTACCGATTAAGTTTTCAAAAGGATATATAAGCTAATACGTGTATGTTCGTTAATTGGGTAGAACTTTAACGAAACTCAGTTAATGGTGTTAATGTGGATCTTTATATGTGTATGCTTCAGTTATGTTTGATAATGTATGTTTCAAAATTGTAATTTAAATTATATTTTAAAATGAAATTATGATGTAAATTTATACTGATACAACCGTATAGATACGAGTTAGCATGATAAGCCCAGATATAGAGAAAGTAACATTCCGGCGAAAATCGATGGACCCGTTATCCCATAAAAATCCAGTCTTTGCGACATTTTACCCCATTTTTTCAACATGTTACGCTCCCCCCAACCGTCATACATTTTACCAAGAGTAATGGACGTGTGCATTGCAGTTTGAAATAATGCACGTGTTTGGATTATTTAACCTGCATTATTAACATTAAGCCACGATATGGTTAACGCATTACCCATTTACCCCGAGTTAAGGTGAGTTCTGGTTTTAAATTGTTTTATTCACAAGTAGTACATGTATATTACATGTTTATAATGTAAAAACGCTTTAAAATCATGATACATTAATACTGTTTAAACAATAATACATGTTAAATAAATGCATTAAATAGGTATAAATGTATAACCTATAAAATTTTTAGTATCCATAATATATAAGCAGTGCGTTTGAAAATCCACGGAGGTCAATCACAACGCTCTCCTGTGGTCCCATTTGCAAAGCTTTGTGACAGTTGGCATTTACTCCGATAATATGGTATCGAATTCGATTAGGAATGTCCCAGTTTCTTAAATGATCAGAAACGTTTGAAAGCGGTTGATGCTATATTGACACATGATAGTATGAAATGTAGCAAAATGTACAAACCAACAAAACATACACAGATAATGAGATAAGGAATTCCGAAACGATCATTTTGTGAGAGATCCCGCATAACAATGTATAAAAATCACTCAACTTTGACACTCAACTGTAACACTCAACTAGGACACTCAACTTTGACACTCAACTTGGCACTCAATTTTGACACTCAACTTTGACACTCAGCTATGACCCTCAACTTTGACACTCAACTATGACACTCAACTATGACACTCAACTTTGACACATTATATTTTTCATGGATTTTTAAGCGGGCTCCCATTGGAAGTTAGTCGATGGTTAGCCGTTCCGTTCAGTATATTTAACATAAACTGCCAAGTGGCTGGTGAGCTGTTCCGTTTAGTATATTTAACATAAACTGCCAAGTGGCTGGTGAGCCGTTCCGTTCAGTATATTTAACATAAACTGCCAAGTGGCTGGTGAGCTGTTCTGTTCAGTATGTATAACATAAACTGACAAGTGGCTGGTGAGCTGTTCCGTTCAGTATATATAACATAAACTGACAAGTGGCTGGTGAGCTGTTCCGTTCATTATATATAACATAAACTGACAAATGGCTAGTGAGCTGTTCCGTTCAGTATATATAACATACACTGACAAGTGGCTGGTGAGTTGTTCTGTTCAGTATATATAACATAAACTGACAAGTAGCTGGTGAGCTGTTCTGTTCAGTATATATAACATAAACTGACAAGTGGCTGGTTAGCTGTTCTGTTCAGTATATATAAAATTAACTGCCAAGTGGCGGATAAGTTGTTCTGCTCAGTATATATAACATGAACTGCCAAGTGGCGGGTCAGTTGTTCCGTTCCGTATATATAAAATGAACTGCCAAGTGGCAGGTTAGCTGTTATGTACAGTATATATAACATAAACTGGCGAGTGACGTGTAAGTTGTTCTGTTCAATATATATAACATGAACTGCCAAGTGGCTGGTTAGCTGTTTCGTTCAGTATTTATAAAATGCACTGCCAAGTGGCAGGTTAGCTACACAGCGACCAGGTAGAAGTTTTTTATCTGCAACGATCAAGGAACTGTGTAAGCTTGCCGGGATACGTAAAACGAGAACCACTCTGTACCATCCTATGGGCAATGGGCAAGCAGAAAGGTTTAACCAGACATTGTTAAAGATGTTGGGAACCCTTAACACGGATCAGAAACAGAATTGGAAATCTTACACAGCACCTCTTGTTCAGGCCTATAATGCAACCAGGAATGACGCCACGGGATATACCCCACAGTATTTAATGATCGGTTGGCACCCGAGGTTGTCAGTTGATGCATATCTCGGAACAGATCCATCAGAGGTACTAACCAGTGACCAAACCATGAATGCATCAAAGTTGCACCAGAGGCTCCAGTTTACCTACAGAACAGCTGCTGAGGAAGCCAGCAAAATTGCCGCTAAAATCAAGCCACATATAAAAAGAGGTTGCGACACACTAAATTGGATATTGGCGACAAGGTGCTAGTATGGAAGGTTGGGATACTGGATACCCACAAACTTACGGATAAGTGGGAATTATTTTATTTTGGATATCTCTAACCCTGACATTCCGGTGTATAGGGTACAGAAGGATGTCTTGAAAGGACCAATCCGAACTATACACCGGCATATGATATTACCTTTTAACAGTTTACCTATTGAGGTACCTGAAAACCCTAGGTAAGGTCAATTCCTCAAAGACAAACCCAAGAAAATCCGAAATTTATGTCATTTCAGGTCACCCAATAACATAAATGGAAAAAGCTCAACTTCCGAATCCGAAAGTGAATATGCCGACCGTAACATTCCACCGCCATTAAGACCCCCCTACATGGTCAAAATCTGGTCAACATCAATTCAGACCCCATCCAGTCTTAAATGAATCAAGCATCAGAGAGAGTTCTTTTGGATATTCAGTAGCTTCACAGCCACTTGAATATTTTGTATACCCAGAATCTCATTTGTCCCGACCTGTAAGAGAACACAGCCCCCATTTACATTCTGATCAGTTGGAGTCGCCCAGAGTCAGGGATAATCAAATATTGGAACTCTCTGATAGCATACCAACTCGAGTAATACAGGAAACTATTCGATTAAAAGAACCTTCACCAGAGCTTCCGCCAGTTCAGCAGAGAGCCGTCAGGAACCGACGACCCCCTGACCGATATGGCAAATGGGTTGCCCCCATCAGTGCGTAAGTTTTTGTGTAGCATCTATTTTCAGAATTGTGCATATTTTAAGTTTTATTTGGTGAGATACCTTTAATCTCTGTAAATATAGAGTTTAGGCTATTACCTTTAATTGTACTGTAACTTGATATTTAGTAAGCACCTTTAATTTTAATTTAGGCATAGATTTGTAAAAGTACCTTTAGATTAATCAAGTACGGATTATTGGGTTAGTACCTTTAATATCAGACAGTCATGACATTTCAGTAAAAATAATTGATATTAAGTTAACATTAGTGCTTGTACCTTTAAATGATATGTATTTTATTAGTCACTTGAATTAAAGTGTATATTTTTATAAAGTTGTAGATAATGTAACAACAGAGAGGTATTTCAGTATTTGTATAAATCTACTGAACTTGGAATTTCAGAGATAGTAGAATGTATCGGTTAGTCATTGTATATTATCCAATATATCGCTTCAATTTCACAGTTGCTTCGTAAACTAGAGATGGTAATTCTAATGTTACCAAATATTTCTATTGCAGGATAGATTATAAACATTTGAAGTGATATGATGAAGTTGTTAGATTTACTGTTCTTAATATTGTATTAATTCTTAACAATTTTAAAATTTCAGAATGCTGATAATAGACCATTCATATTGTTGAAATATTTTTTTTCTTATTTTCAGTATTTTGAAATGTAAGGAGGCATTTCCTCAAATGGGGGAAATGTGTAGCCCTGGTTATATTCTATATTGATATTTTATATATGCAGTAAGCCTGCTTTAAATTGCTCGTGTCCAATATGTTTTTAACCCGTGTGTCTTTGTATATATTTATGTGTGACGTCACAGTGGCTGTCCATTTCTGAATGGATCAGCTGTTGTTTGTCTTCATGTATTGTAGCGTTGGAATGCAAGTGATTACTTGAATGAAAGCATGTTTATTAGATTCAACTTATAGAAATTACTCAAATAATTCCATGCAATTAACTCGCCAAATATTCTCGCATGTCTAAATCTCGCCCTTAATTTCACCAGAACGCTTCTGAACTTCAACAAGTGAAGACCAACAAAATTAATGTATATTTACAACTATTTATTGATAAGAAGTATTCATTTCTTTTAATAAATTATTTCACAATAATTTATTAAGTTAAAAACGCGGTTCTGGTAAGTCATTTGTAATTCGTATTAGTATTAGTAGTACTGTGAAATATATGTAAGTTGTATAAACATACACTGCCAACTGGCTGGTTAGCTGTTTTGTTCAGTATATATAACATACACTGCCAGTCAAAAACTGCCAAGTGACTGGTTAGATGTTCCGTTCAGTATATATAACATCAACTGCCAAGTGACTGGTTAGCTGTTCCGTTCAGTATATATAACATCAACTGCCAAGTGACTGGTTAGCTGTTCCGTTCAGTATATATAACATCAACTGCCAAGTGACTAGTTAGCTGTTCCGTTAAGTATATATAACATACCCTGCCAGTCATAAACTGCCAAGTGGCGGGTTAGCTGTTCCGTTCAGTATATATAACATCAACTGCCAAGTGACTGGTTAGCTCCGTTCATTATAATTATATAACATCAACTGCCAAGTGATTGGTTACCTGTTCCGTTCAGTATATATAACATCAAAACTGCCAAGTGACTGGTTAGCTGTTCCGTTCAGTATATATAACATCAACTGCCATTTGACTGGTTACCTGTTCCGTTCAGTATATATAACATCAACTGCCATTTGACTGGTTACCTGTTCCGTTCAGTATATATAACATCAACTGCAATTTGACTGGTTACCTGTTCCGTTCAGTATATATAACATCAACTGCCATTTGACGGGTTACCTGTTCCGTTCAGTATATATAACATAAACTGACATTTGACGGGTTAGCTGTTTTACACATTTATGAGGTTACGGGTCATAAAATGAAATCTATTGCTCATACAAATATATTTTATATATCAAATATATGTCAAACTATTCTTTTAACTTACCAAATAAACAAAAAACAGAAAGTAAATCCAATAACTGTTCATTAGTAATTCATTGTCAATATAAGTAGTGTTCTCTTGTCAAAAATGGATTACAATATTTAAAAAAAAAACGTGTATCCGCCACAATATACAGAACGCTTTTCTATGTGTTTTCTTAATTACGAACTTTCTGCTGAGAAATCAGAGCATATGCCTGCAGAAGAACGCAAGTCTAATGAACAAGACAGGAGATGACCATGAACGCACAGGATATTTTGAAGTCACGCCAAATTAAGCGCAATCACGCCAAATTAAACGCCATTGGCGGCCAATCCATTCTAATAATGTCAATTTGTCTGAAACATACTGTTGATATCATGTGCAGCAGGATATTGCATTATTGACATCCATATATAGTGTTGAATGCCCAATTCCTGCACACATGGTGTTTTGGTCATTAAGGGACTTTTGAATTCTTAAACAATCTGCCCGAATAAAATGATAAAAATATGAATATGTTGCAATATTTGCGCAACGAAACGTTAACTATTGACTTAAATCTCATATGCCAAACAGCAAAATATATGATTCTTCGATACATTGTTCGATAAAGTATTTGTTAATCAACAAACCATTTGTCATTTTTTTGGTGAGCTAGTCCTGTCTTTTACTTAAAACTATTTTTTTTTACTCAAGTTATTGCAAGTTTTTACCTAAATAAAACACGCTCGACGTTTATGACACGGAAATACCCGATTTTTCAAGATCATAACCGGTACATTTTCCGTTACGATTCGTAAATACACGATGTTTCACGATCAGTACCGGTACATTTCCGTTACGATCTCCATAGACGTCAGTCAAGATTTGTCCAATCTACTCAAACACTCCAACAATGATGGAACAGGTCATCAAAAATTGTCAAGAATAATTACATATCTTGTTTTTACTTCATGTTTGGTGGTTGGCTTATTATATATAGCTTTTCATCTATTTTAACAGCATGCTTTCCTCTTTAATTTTGCGACTGAACACTGGTTCTACTAAAGCTTTATTTTCGTGGTAGGAAGAGTCTCGTTTACGAATTATCTCCCCGTAGTAACGGTAGCAAGGTTCTTGCGCCCAAGAAAGTAGAGCTGTGTTAATCCGTTGGGCATATCATTTGTTGAACATGCTGATAATGGTCATAATTCATTGTACATTGGAACATTTTCATGTGTTTTTCCAACTTTTAATGACATTGGGGCACTGTTGGGTGAAGTTATAACAGTTTGCAGATGCGTAGTGATACACTGCAACAAATGGGCAGAATTGTCGAAGATGAAGGGGTGTCATCAAACCATCGAAATTGTGAAAAAGCAACCTGGTCAATCCAATGTTTTTTCTTTCTTATTTGGACCAACAGAGGACTATCTATGGAAACAGTGCACTTTTATAACCACTGGCAATGTCTTTAGTGTTCTAGAAGTGCATTTCTCTATATGCAGAGCATGAAAAAAATAATTGGTGTGCGAGACATAGAACCAGTACTAAACAGACACTACATAAAATGGTGGCACAGGATCGAATCGGCGACCCTCAGATCGTGAGTCCGATGCTGTACCACTGGACCCCGTCTTCAACACAAATTACAGGTGTGAATTCCAAATAAAATAGTCAGGCATTCTCAGTCATGTCCATGTCCCCACTTGTACGGTCGCTTATTTTAATGTAGCGTGCGCATAACACATTTATTTTGGGTTTCCGCAAATGTCCCCATAGTGTTGTGAGAGACACATTTCACTCTCTCTTTTGGTGTGTGTTTTCGAAAAAACAGGCATCGCTGCACCTGCTCTGCGCATGTTTCAATCCGAAGAGTGCTCGGCCTTTTCCGTAACTAGACTACACACTGCGCATGTCCATTTCTTACCATTTTCTACGAAAAAGACAGAAAATTCCGATTGCAATCTCGGTCAGCCAAGAGCTTTGAAAGCTAATTTTGGAAGGAGAACAACAGGGAAAATGCATTCAGGTAAATTGCCAACGAATATCGTGATATTTTGTATACAAATTTTAAGTCAGTCCGTAGCTTAACAGAAAATCATTTATAGTTGAAGAAAGACATGGGACATATGAGTCTTTGTCGCAGGCTAAATTCATGTGTGGATAACCAAAGGGGTCCGGCCGGTGTAGCGTGAGATCCTTCAGCCCCATGAAAAATGTCAGTGCGCATGCGCATCATCATTAGCACTTCCGGTGTGATAATCGTCAGACAACAAAAACTATTGTTAAAATAAACTTTTAAAATAGTCTATCTCCGCCATTGGCACAGCTGCTCAGGTTGTACAATGTCTACATAATTATGACGTTATAAGGTATCAGCACAATGGAGCGTTAGTGCATATCAAAGCACGTCTTCGAACGATTTTTATATTTTTTTATTTGATCGTCCTCTACGTGCATACTCCATCCGCTTTTTTATGGGTGGATTTTCCGCACCGATTTCCGTGCTGAGACCAAAACACTCGTATTGATTAAAATATGTAATATCATTAGCAAAAACTCTTACCGGTTGTTAAAAAATACTTTATATATGTCCATACCGTAAAAAAATCCACAAAACCGCACATTTAACACTTAAATAACTCAGTTTTTACATACAATCCTACTTTCAAATCGTGTTTGACAGTTATCACGTGACGCGCACCTTTCAAGTTGAATAGAAACACTGTGGATGGAAGCTCTACGCGGTAAATTGAAAGGCAATACTTATCAGGGTAGGCAAATACTCATTATGTTCCAAGAAAGTGACATTTCCTGTCACAGTGTATATTCAAATTAGACAAACCAATACTTGTGTTTTGACAAAAAAATGACAATATTCATCGCTATTAAAGTTTAATAAATATTATGTCTGTAGCAGAAATGTTGCTTGTACTTTATAAGTAGAAAACGGATAATAAGATAGTTTACTGTGAACAAAATAGTGTTTAAACTAAATGCTGCCTGTACACTAACATTTCCTTTGGCAAATAATGCAGCCACACACATGACGTTGTCTTTCTCCGCATTGCCTCGACTTTGGAATATCTGTTTTCATATTTTTTTTAATCGTCTGCTACCATTTTCATTAGTGATCTTTTGTAAGTGTATTATTAGATCGACATAATGTTGTCCAGTACGGCCACCCATTACTACCTCCTGCCAATATATCCTAAAACACTTTTAGAAGCTCATCAGTTAATGATAATATCTATGTCGGGTTTATATACTTCCATGCCGAAAGTTAATCGTCTGTTCATAAATCTCTGGTAATCTTCTATCATAACCGTTGAACGTATAGTAAAAGAGTAAAACTTAATTTTCAAAAGATAACTACATGCGCCAATAGTGCACAATGATAATTTTTTTACCATATTAACTTATGTACAACGTTAAGCCGATGTCAAAGAATTGACGCCAGTTCCTTGATGCATACGTGACTATTGAAAATAATCTTGTATAGTTCTAATGAATTATGGGTAACGATACACTTTTTAGCTCTAAATTGGTATCAATCCATATTGTAACTGAAAAAAATATTGCTATAGCTTCGTCAGGGATCTGTGGGTTGAGTAATGCAATGCTTCAAGCACGGTTCTATGATTAGAAATTGAATGATACATACGTTATTCATTATTTAAAATCATTATTAGGCATTCACAATATAAGAAACTTGTTTTACTGTTAGCTTATGACAATTCCCATTTCAACAACAATTTGATATACTGCCAATAAGTAGTTAGAATCATTAAAAATTGTGTGGCCGATACATACGATATCATTTAGTTGAAAACTTAACAATAAGTACCCAAACAGTCGTAGCTTGTCACCCAATGTTGCTCAGACGGACATTATTTAAAATAATGAAAGCTGCTGAATATTATTGTATTTGATCACAACCCACTATAAATGGCAGACAAATCTAGCTATTCATGTACAGACTTTAGTATCAACACTAAATGTTGTATGCATTCACATGTCCTTTCCACCAATATACGTGGTGTTGCTAGATTTCTTGAATTTGCCCACCAATAAATGAAGATATTCTCAGTGTAGTGTCTAATATTTAACTATAGGCCCTGTCTTACAAATCTCACGGCTAGATTTCTTGAATCTACCCACCAATAAATGAAGATATATTTATTTTTGCAGGCCCTACTATTGCATATTAGACATAGCTGTTTTTTTTATTTAGGCACCCAAAATAAACAACTTTGTCTAAAAGATATATTCTTTAATTCAAGTTTTTGCATTTATCCCAGATAATATACGCTACAAAACTACCAACAGCGCAAATCAATTTTCTAAAATTAGCTTTCTTGGAAAATCCGAGTTTGGCGTTACTTTTCGGGGCCAATAAACAACGTTTTCACAAGAATTGCATTCATTTTTTCATTTTAGCCTACTTTCTCTTTTAAACATGTATATACATAACGACTGATTACTTATTTATTGTTATATCATGCTGCACACTCAAGGTCTGATTGTTCAAATTGCACATACACGTGTACGTGAAATGTCTATGCTTGGCCTTAATTTCTATCATAATATGAATCACATTGTGGACTTTAGGGGATTTCCCGCAACTGTGTGCGAAAACGCCCCACGGATTATCGATTCTTCAACGTATTTTAAATATATATAAAAAAAAGTAATTGCAGGTAGCAATGTCTAGCTGTTAACAAAGACAGGGAAGTTTTAAAGCATCTGTAATTAGATCGATATTAGACTTATATATAAAGAAACATGGCAAGATCGTTGATAACCAAACGGGTTACAGTCGAAGTAAAATAAATAAATTCAAACTAAACTTAAACTTTAAACTTTAAACTTAACCAAACGGGTTAAATATACACAACAGCAAAATCGTGAAAAAATAAACAAGCTATGTATAAACATTTAAAACATATAGTAATATGACTACAGCTGACGTAAAAACATTTAAAACATATAGTAATATGACTACAGCTGACGATGGTATAACAATACATTGATATTATCAGACAAGGAACTAGGAAGAAATATATGTGGAAAGTTTCACCATACAAATAAATACCATATAATAAACACCTTGTTTTTTTTATATTCCCACATATATATGGCTATAATCTAGATCCAGGAAGACTTCCCGGTATGTGTCAATGCCGATTATATACACCACAATACAATCAGAACGATTAACCTATATACCCCAGGTAGTAAACAGTCGGATAGTGTTACGGAGAGTATTTATAGTTCAATAAAGCCACCCCAAACACAACACAGCCAGGTACGATTAACTCGGTCGGTATAGCTCGTCTCACTATCGGATCCCCGCACGGCTACAGTCTCCGTTATGTTTGATATACGACATTGAGTCTCATTACCATTCGTCCATCAACGCTGATTCAAGTGGTGGAAATTAACACTTACTTGTGGAGATGGATGTGCTCGAGTACTGGTTAGCCTTACAGGATCCGAAGAAAGAGTGGTTAGGTTAACTGATCGTCAGTTAGCCATTGATGGCATTAAAAGACACCAAAAATCCAATCAATCAATCAATCAATCAATCAATCAATCAATCAATCAAATAAAAGAGCCACATATGTTCACATCATTTACACACATAGCTTTGGGACATTTAGTACAGGGGTTAATATATGCCCGGACAAACAAAAATTTATCCAAGGTAAAATTGCTAGGTGTTTAAAATGCAACTGAATTTTAATATACGCGACAGATCACCGGATTATTATTAGTGTAGTCGAATTGCATCGATACTAATACAACACTGTTTCTGTGCGTTTTTATATGTATTATTAAAACAATGTCAATGCATTGGTGAATAACACCAAATAATAAAAGACACCACAGGTTGATATAACCACTCAAGTGCATATAGTTTTGTATGGCATTGTCATTAAGTAAGGCACGCCAAATTGTAGTTAACATAATAATTTAGTTCTGTATAATGTGCCATGGCCATATTCAGTGGTTTGTTTACAAGAGTGCACACTGCCACATATGTGTCGTTGCTACCCGGGGTACGAGTGCACCTTGATAATAATTAGTAGCCGTTAAACCCAAGGAATTATATAGAGTCTATACAAGTCCTTGGTTAAACCCAATGAATGCTATGAGATTAGATTGATCAGCTGTCGAGCATGCAGCGCATATATTGATATTCACAATTCGTTTGACAAAAAATGAAAACAACTTGGAAGATAAACCAGGTGACAAACATATTAACAATTCGCTATTTATGGATTCATAGGATAGAGAACAACATAGTGAGGCGCAGTGTTGAAAGACAATACAATGCATTCACAAATATGTTTACGTTTACCAGGTGAAACCAGTCTCAGTGGGGGTATGTTTGCAATGACTTGCATACACAATATCGGTGATACAAAACAACACCCATTGTTAGCGCCAAGGTTACTTACACCTTGTTATTATTGGAGTATGTTTATAAATGGCGTATAGGTATGTCGGATACATGCGGCATTTTTGCTCTACCTTTTTACTGTATAAGTAACAAAATAGAACACAATCAAATAGCCAAATTGGCAATACATGTACATTTATTGTGAATACAATATAAGCGCATCACATGTGACAATAAAACATCCAATTCAACAACGACAACAAAGGCTTGTTTACTGTTTATGTCTTGCCGACGTAAAGTAAAATTTATTTTTTATTTAATTTCATTCGTCAACTACAACAATAACAAACAACAACAACAGCGGTAACATCTACAACAACATCAGCAGTTACAACAACAGCAACAACAGTAACAGCAGCAGTAACAGCTACAACAACATCAGCAGTTACAACAACAACAACAAAACAATAACAACAACAACAACAACGCCATCAACATAGAAAATAGCAGCAGCAGCAACAGCTACAAAACGGCAACAGTTAAATATCCAAAAGGACACTGTTGAAGCTATTTAGAGCCCCGCTACTGGGGTCACTCACCCTGCTATACTGGTTGCCTTGAGAGGGTATGGTCTTGACTAGTAGCTATGTATACGTTTTGTATACAACCGAGCCGGACGGGTGATTATTGTACTAGTTTTTTTTCAATGATCTTAATCTCCATTATTTTTATGTATCTTTCCTGTCAACTTAATGTTTTATCTTAGTAAAATATTATACACTATACTGAGAATATCTTCATTTATTGGTTGACATATAGAAATCTAGCCATGAGATCTGTATTAGACAGGGCCTATAGTTAAATACTAGACACTATACTGAGAATATCTTCATTTATTGACATATATATAGAAATCTAGCCGTGAGATCTGTAAGACAGGGTCTATTGTTACATATTAGACACTATACTGATAATAACTTCATTTATTGGTTGACATATAAAAATCTAGCCATGAGATCTGTAAAACAAGGCCTATAGTTACATATTATACACTATACTGAGAATAACTTCATTTATTGGTTGGCAGATTCAAGAAATCTTGCCGTGACTTAGTCCAGAGGGTCCTCAAAAAGGTAAAAATTGGAAATTACAAAAATGTTTTCCGAAGAATCGGTGTCATATTTGGCTTAGAGATAAGTATTAAGTAGTTAATATTTATAGTTAGGGGACTTAGAATTTTACATAAGGATACTATGAGAAAAGAGAACATTCTCATTTCTATTATTATCAGATTCATTTTATTATCATTATTATCACCGTACTTTAATTTAAATGACTATATATTGTTATTAGTATCATCATCAGCAGTAGTAGTAGTAGAAGTAGTAATAGTAGTAGTAGTAGTAATAGTAGTAGTAGTAGTAACTTATACCAATATGTTTGAAATGCACAGCTGCCAAAAAAAGGAAAATAAGTGTGTCATTTTCATTATTTTATATCGATTATCATTTACTTTTATTATTATCATTTTATTATCATTTTCATTATTATTTGAATTAATTTAAATTATCATTTAATTTAATATTGAATGAATGTCTCTCCAAAGAGTCCTTTTTTTATTTTGCGTCTCCCAAGCACATCGGAAATTCAAATAAAACAAAAGCTATCAATTGTCTAACTGCCTTAAAATTCATTGTATATCTCCTATAAAAATAGTAATAAACTAGATGCAATAATATGAACTAAGGCATTGCCTCTCTTGGGGTCGTACTTCAATTTTATAAGTATAGTAAACAAACAAATACTAAATAAACTTTATAGTACATGTATTATATGTTTAGGATAATGTTGTAGTTGTTTCCATTACATATGTATTATGTTTATCATAAATAAATCACTTATTATATGATTGAAACTTTATTCAACAAACTATATCTCTAATTACTTGGTTTGCAAAACAAAAGCAAACGTTATTAGCATTATGAATGGTAGTGCGACATATTTCACATCTCTAGGATCCTTTTAAAGTTTTTTTTTTATTTTGCATCTCCCGAGTTATGGACAGCAGAAAGGCTATCCAAATAATAAAGAAGCTGTCCATTCACGCCTTATTTAATCAAGCTACATAAATGGATGCTGGTCAAAAAATACCTTTTGACGTGGGTTTTTCTTCAGTTATAAATGTTTCTTGCATAATATAAATGTCACAGTGTGTAGCTGAACTGTAAGGAGAGAAACATATGTCAACGGTCCGGTTAGCTCAGTCAGTAGAGCACCTGACCTGTAAGTGAAAGGTCCCAAGTTCGAGTCTGCAATGGCTACATATTTTTTTTGCCTTATTACATAAACATAATACATGTCTATACTATTGTTTACACTGTGCAGATAGCCAGTATGTATTTTTACTGGGGTTTCAAAACAATTTCAAAACAGACCTAGAAGACAAAGGAACCAATCTCAGTACAGCCACCGTCCTTTTGTAAGTAACCTTAAAATTCTCACAAAATGTTTTTAGACTACCGGAGCGAGGATTGATCCGACAACTTCGTCAGTGAAAAGTAAATGGTTATTTGACAACAACACTATGGACAACTCTGCCACAGAAGGAACCATTTGTATAATTCTAAACACCAGAAATTCATACTGTATTCAAGCATAAATAGAGTTCTTGCAGTTTAAATGTTAAAATACGACTTAACCAAATGTATATTTCTGGACAAATGTTGGAAATGTCTAGGACACAGGACTAGACTAAAATTTAAGAGAAGTCTGTGGACATGGCAGTAATTTGAACCTCCATCTCCCATGTACCAAGAAAAAACAACAGCATTGTGCATGACTGCATACATAAACCAACACATTTACTTAAGTTCCCAAATTAGCAGCTGAGGCATCCAAATATATATGAAATATACAATCTGGACATAGGTTCCCTTCAGTTCTTGTCCAGACACTTCTACAATCTGGTTGTAATACTAAACAAGAAAAACAAAATAGACAAAAAATATAGACGATGTATGATTATAAACTGCAGTCCACGGAAAATATAATTTTCGAATGTAAGGCAGTCAGAAAGAGTAAGCATAAGTTAGTAGCATTTTGTCCATGCAGCAGCAAACATTATAAAAAAAATATACATTTTTAAAAGAGAATAATTTCATTAAAAAATAAAAGACATTTCTTTTCTCACCATATCTAAGCCATCTCTTTTCATGTTGTTCGCAACTGCTGGGATTCGAACCCAGAATTTCTACAAAGGTGTAGTTGTGTTTGCCAGTTACACCACAGAAGCATATCATGTTGTACTAAGATAATGGACTTAAATATTTACCAAATCAAATTATGTAAATTAATAGAAATTAATATTTGAAATAGCCCAAATTTCTATTAATGCAATGCACTCTTGTAACACAGCACTACATGTTTGTTTTCTTATACTATATACATGAAGTATAATATCAAATTTTGTGAAATTCGACTCTTCCTTTTTTATGGGGGAAAACGCTTCAACAATCTGGAAGCTAGTCTTTAATCGAAATATACAGGTATGATTTCAAGTCAGGTTGAAACATCTAAAGCATCAGCTGTGTGTTTTATGGTATTTTTACATAAATATATCTACTTTATAAAATGGTTAAATTTGGATATCTCGGTCCCAAATAAATGCCCCCCCTTTGTAAAATGAATCGCACCTTGGGATTTATTCATGTTATACATTAAGTCTATAATGTGTCTGCCTGTCAATTCAAGGGTTGTGAGATCCAATTGATGGTACTTGTGCATAAAATTTTAATATGTCAAATAAGGGCAATAATTTGGATTTTATTCATGCAAGAGTAATCTAATTTATTCATTGTAGTATGTTTTATGACTGGGAAGTCTTGCGTTAAGTTTAAATCAAATCAAATACATGGGTGGTTGATGAAGTATCAACAAGATGGTACTTGCAAGCAAAACTAACCAGAATTTCTAAGTCAAACAAGGGCAATAATTTGCATTATATTAATCCAAGAGTTATCTAACTTAGTTATCATAGTATGTTTGATGACTGGGAAGTGTTGTGATAAGTTTCAAGTCAGTACATGCAATGGATATTGAGATTGGGACTTGCACACAAAACATCAACCAAGGTGGGACGCCGACATCCGGGTGAGCAGAATAGCTCTCTTTATTCTTCAAAAAGTCGAGCTAAAAACAATTTGAAAATTGTTTACAGTAACTCTTATGAAAACAAAGCAAAAGGCCAACTAACAATAAATGTATGTAATAAGTACTGTTCTCTGATTGAAATAATTACATCATGACATGAACAGGGAGGTTACCCACTTATATTTATATAATTATATGAATACATACATTGTTGGAAACCGTAATTTATAATGTGTTTTTAAACAAGAGACCAATGGGCCTTAACAGTCATCTGATTATCCAAAAAACATTCACATAAATCTATTCAGTCGTAAGAAATAACTTTTTGTCAATTTCTCTTTTATAGATTCAGTAAAGTAGGCCTCACTCCAAGGGCAAAACTGTGTGACTCAGGGACATGCAATTCACAATTTTTATAAATGACCCATACATGTCCATAATCATGCTCACTATTTGTTTCCCAGTGCTTCTCCTATATTGAGAAAAAGATTTTCAAAGTTTATCTCACTTTGACTGTTTTCACAATTTTGATTTACCCGTGTGTACCAAAGTTGCATACAATATATCATTACAATTACGGTTACGGTTTTGGTTTTGAGAAGAACTCAAAAAACTCAATTGTTTACAGACACATGATAATGAACAAAAGGTCCATTGAGACAAAGTCTCAGGTGACCTAAAAAGACCGATTGAGATTATAGTTGAGGGCATAATGGACTTAATGCATTAAAGGGTCCTCTGTGGCCAAGTGGTATAAGGCGACATCTCAAGATCACTTAATTCTCACTGCTAAGGTCGTAGGTTTGAATCCTGCTCCAAAAACTGTATGTGAGAAAGTTTCCAGTTACTTGCGGAAGAACAGTAGTTGTACTCAGTCTGAGGTCTTCCTCCACCAGCAAAACTGGATAAGCCATATATAACCTGAAATGTGTTAAAAATGGCGTTAAACCCGATAAAAAAAAAAGAATGCATTTAAATCACTGTTCTCATTAATTAAAGTTTTATAACTATTATATCAACTACTATAATATGGCGACGCACATGTGTATCAATACAATTGTTTGTTATCATCAAGATTGACCAAGCTATTTTGCTTTGAAAGGCAATAAAAAGTTTAAGTAGCTGCAATTTTTAGCGAGTAAAAAGGAGCACAGCAAACACATGCCCCACTTGTTTTATTTTGATGCCAGAGTGCAACCCTCCATTACTGAGAGCACTTCAGTGCTAAAGATTAGGTACCTGTCACATGTGAAGTTGTTGGTTCAAGTCAAGCTATATATATACAATTTATTAGAGTTAACCAATTTCCCCTGAAAGGTTCTACTCAGAATTATGATGTTACTTTTTGGAACATACAGGAGACCATACGATACCTTTTTATGTTTTTGTTCATTATTGCACTTAGAGTACAGCTTGCATTGTCACTACAAGGCACTGTTCACCCATTATCAACTTCCATATGCACACTTTTTCCCCCATGCCATTAACCCTTGCCTGGTGCTGTTATCAAAATTAAGATTCTGGGTAGTGATAATGCCCTGCCTAAATGAATTCTGAGTAGTGATAACGGTTACGCCCTGCTCATCGGAATTATGCAAGGAATGTGAATATATGCCCAATGTAACAGTGATAATAGACAAAATTTAGTATAGATATACTATATTTAGACTTTTAGTACCATGCCTGATAATGTTGTTAAAATACCTTCCCCTGTGCAATCCAATAGCCAGATGTTCTGAACAAGTAGAAAATTGTACAAGTCACTGGCCAAGTAGAAATTTGTACAAGTCACCATTTACAAAAGTTTAGTCTCTTTAATTACTTTAATTGGTGCACATACACATGGGGATTAATTACCACTGACCAGTTAATCACTACTCTGGATCAATTATCATTCAATTATCTCCAGGCGGTATTCAATAATATGTCCAAAACTACATAGCTGTAACTGTTTTGGTGGCAGCATAACCAGTATAAGCTGGTTAGTCCCATAAGCTCAGTCAGTAAATCATATAACTTCTAGCATTGAGGTTGTGGGTTAGATCCCCGGGGCTGGCCAATTAAAAACAGTCGTTCCGATGGGTATTTAAATCGAAGATCCATGTGGCGGTGCTATACACTGAGCACACTGAAGAACCAGAAGAAACATACAGTTGGTTTCAATCTGTAACCTGCACCATCCCCCTGGAACCTAAAATAATCAACACTCTTCTCGGGTAATCGCCAATATGGGATGTTTATGTCCGTAAAAGTAGGTAAGCTACTTTCGCGCCAAACACCATGACAACTACAGATATAAAAAAAAGTGTTGATGTTTATAAGGACTTGTATAGAAGGATAGGAAACTTGCATCTCCTGACTAAATGTTGATAAAATAGCACACAAAGGATTACTAATTTAGCATGAGCATTCACAAAATCTCACCTAGTTGCCTTTCCATCTCTATATAATTCCTTGATGTTTATGTCTATAAATTTTAAGTAAGCAACTTTCACAGCACACACTATGACAAATACAGATATTTAAAAATAATGTAGATGTTTATGTTTGTAAAATGTTGGGTTAGTGACTTTTGTGCCACACACCACGACAACTACAGATATAAAAAAAAATTGGTTGCGGTTCACACTGTGAGTTTGGGTCCGACTGTAGCTTCAATTTCACATGCTGTGGCCCACGGGTGTTGGTGGTTTCATCAACCAACCAGTTCATCTACTTTAATTTTGTGTTAAAAACAGGTAGTGGTTTTGTCAACCTTAATCTAGTATAGTGTTATGTGGCACGCCAAATATACAGCAATAACACTGACAATTGTGGATAGGTGAGAACCAGTTATGGTCTGTTGAACTAACTAGGGCTATAATTATGTAATTGAAAAGTATTAATGAGTAATAAAATATTTAGCATTAGTTTGTTTTAATTTAATTAAAACAATTTTAAGCAAAACACTGATCAATATCATATATATCACCAACATTGCCAATGAAACAATCAACCACGTGGATACTATTTGTAAATATTGCCAATTGTGCAGGAAATTGAATACCATACCCGATGTAGTGAATGTACATTGGTCACTTACAACAGTCTTGCTGTTAAGCTAGCTTTTACAGCGATATAGTTAAAGTGCACTGACTGTATTGTAAGTTGAGCAATGTTGTACAGTGTTAGGGGAGTGTTAGTACTTGAATGGGTGACCGATGTTACTTTAATGGCAACAAGGATAAACTTTCGGACCTGTGCCTGCACGAATTTCTCCTTCTTTGGAATGGGATGGGATATGGCAATGAACTGCTGAAAGCCACAGGCTGTGCTGTTGGGTATAAACCCTAAAGGTAAAGAGGGGAAGAGTGTAGTGAGTGTACATATAGGTCACTAACAACAGTCTTTTCTGTGAACCTAGCTTTTACAGCGACATGGTTAAGCAACGATGTACAAGATAAGCACTTGGATGGTTGACCGATGTCACTTAAGCGATATTCATAGGGGATTTATCACCGGCGCAAAGCGCCGGTAAAAATCACCGGAATGGCATTGTACATGCGTCCGTTAAATTACAAGAGATGCTTATTTATTTTTTGTATTTCCGGTTTATGCACTGGTGAGTCAAGGACTGTAACCCGTACAATTTAAATGGTTGGTTCCCACGGTTGGTGAAAAATGGTGCAGGACTGCAACCAAAAAATGAACTGGAGGAGTTATCTCCCTTGACAAAAAAAGTGCACGTTTGGCTAAACCAAATAACTTACTCTTTCCATACTTCAAAAAGTAGTCCGAAAAGTATATGAAGAAATGTTACGGTAATACGCATTATTACGCTACATACACGATGTGTTTTATGATTTTACAATATATTTGTATATACAATTCATGTGAAATTGATAAATAACAGTTTCGAATCTGCCATCCGAACAACATGACTCCAGCTGAGGGACGCCAGCCAACATATTGTTGTCTAGGATCTTAGTACAATTATACGTAGATAAAGGCCGATACACTTGTTATTTTGCCCGCTATGGTAGGTGTACTTTTTAATCAGTTATTGTAGATGCACGGTCTTGGAATATTGCCACTTACAAATAATGCTTCGTGGACAAGTAGTTTTCGTTACAGATCGTGACACCGTGACAGTTGTGTTGACATATCTGTATGAGACGAAATTAACACTGACAAAAAAATGATGTCTTCAGTCAGTCAGTCTATGTTTGTTTACCCTCGCAGCTTTGCTCTAGGCTTTTTGTCGTCTACATATACAATTTTGGAAGTATTAGAACCAATACTGTATTTATAACATGACTTGCCTTGTTGTTTCAAATAATTTTCTCTGCTAATATTGATAAGGTAGTCCAGTTGTTAGCAGGGGTATCTTTGTATTTGTTAGTATGGGGTAAATTGTGTCGCTGTTGTTAGGATACATTATTGCTTCAGGATCCAGGGGTCTCCAGTTTCATTCCCGGTTGGGTTTCATCACAGTGCCTTATTCGGGAAAGTAAATGAACGTGTAGTGAATGTACATAGGTCACTTACAACATGTTAAGCTAGCTATTATAGCACCGTGGTTGAAGTGCACTGACTGTATTGGAAGTTGAGCAATGAAGTACAGGGTTAGTACTCGGATGGGTGACCGCTGTCACTTTAATGGCGACGAGGATTAACTTTCGAACCTGTGTCTGCACAAATCTCTCTTTCCTTGGGATGGGACTGGATATAGCCAGGAACTGCGGGAAGCCACAGGCTGTGCAGTTGGGGGCTAAGCCCTAAAGGTTAAAGAGGAGAGGATTGTAGTGAATGTATATAGGTCGCTTACAACAGCCTTGCTGTTAAGCTACCTTTTGTAGCGACATGGTTGAAGGGCACTGACTGTAAGTTGGAAGTTAAGCAACGAAGTACAGGGTTAGTGCTCGGATGGGTGCCTGCTGTCACTTTAAAAGCATGCAATCCTTTGAAGGGGATTGAAAGCAGTTGGTCCCGTGTCCAAGGAGAGTCATTCCCGTGATGTTGATAAGTGGAATAAGCTTCCATCGCATTCAAGAAGAGTTTGACATCCCTACCTGATGGCGAAGGGGATAATCCAGTAAAGAAATTAAAGTGCCTGTAAAATACTTGTAAACATGTGCACTTTGTGCTTGCGCATTATCCTAGGGTTAGGGTGTTGCAGTGTAAGTAAGATAGAAAGGAAGAATTATAAGGGTTTACAATGCGCCTGGAGATGGCAACTTTTCCCTACTGCCTGATGGGGCTGTGCATTGGCGTTTTTTCATCGGCGTTGCATATCGCGATACTTCATTTTCAGAATGATACATATCAGACTATTGTGCCAGCTAGTGATGCACCGGTTGCCAATATAGGCTCGGACTATTATGCCGCCTAGTGATGCATCGGTTGACAACATAGTATCAGACTATTGTGCCAGCTGGTGATGCACCGGTTGACAACATAGTATCAGACTATTGTGCCAGTTAGTGATGCACCAGCTGACAACATAGTATCAAACTTGTGCCAGTAAGTGATGCACCGGTTGACAACATAGTATCAGACTATTATGCCACCAAGTGATGCATTGGTTGACAACATAGTATCAGACTATTGTGCCAGCTAGTGATGCACTGGTTGACAACATAGTATCAGACTATTGTGACAGCTGGTGATACATCGGTTGACAACATAGTTTCAGACTATTGTGCCAGCTAGTGAGTGGTGCACTGGTTGACAATATGGTAGCAGCCTATTGCAACAGCTAGTGATGCAATAGTTGACAACATAGTGGCAGACTATTGCGACAACTAGTGATGCACCAGTTGACAACATAGTAACAGACTTGACGACAGGGAAAACATATCTCTATAGAAATGTTTGTTTTTATCTGTATGAAAATACAGAGGCAACTAATAGCATCTTGCTTCTTAAGTACATTTTACAGTGATCTTTTTTTCAATCATTGTATTCGAAATGAAAGTGAACAGCATGTTATTTCTCATAGCTACAACAGTAGAACATATGAAGTGATCACCTATTTAGCTACCACACATTTCCTTACTTTTTTTTATAATTTCTTTAAAATGCAGAGTAGACAGATTGGTTGGAACTGTTTAAATACTTGAAAAGCAGCATTTAGATTAAACAGTTGTAATACCATGCCATTCAATTGATACTTTTGGCCGTTTAGGCTTAATTAAAATATTTTGTAGGGCTGTGTATTGCTTGAGAAATGGTGATGACCGGGCTGGGGATTGATAATACGATCTTCCACAAGCGAGGCGGATGCTCTAGCCCTAGACCACTGGTGTGGTTTTACAGGATGGAGGATTTCCAGTAAATACTTAACTAGCTTCTCTTCAGCACTGATTGTATGTTAAACCAAGCACAGTACTGAACATGCATACTTCTGTGTTTGAAAATGATTTTAGTTGGTTACTTGCTGTATTGCAATACACTAGATAAATACAGTTGATTAAGGCGGGTTATACACAATATGCCATATTGTGATATAAGGCGATTTCAATAAATTGCTACAGTCCTACATTTCCAGTTCATCCACAACAATCCTGCTGGTTGAAAACTTTTTTTACCCCACCACCCACACCCCCCCAAATAAAAAAATATTGTTGTTCATTCAATATATTCTAGGTCATTGCTTGTCCTTTCTCTGTCCATATCCTTTAAAAGGATTTTCAGATTGGTTGCAAATTAAAAAAGTCCCCTACCTACCTACCCACCTCCTATCTGGTATGGGTTGGAAGTGGCAAACAAACAATTTTTTAAGGGTGGTCTTAGTTATCACATATTCAGATAATATAATGTACACTTGGTTTGTGGTGTTGGGGTACATCTCTATAGTGTAAGCTAGCACACTTTTCTGTTTGAAAAGAGCTCCAGGTTCAAGTCCTGGTGGGGATCTTGACACCCTTACAAAGTTGTACAAACTAAAAACTCCATTATATTTGTCAAAATTTAAATAAAAGTGTAATAGACAGGGATAGAATTTAACTTTTTTGTGCACTGGCAATTTTGGCCAGTGCCTAAAATTTCAACTGGCTAAATTTGAAACTAACTAGCCAAACCAATTTTCGCAGAAACTTGTAGTCCTAAATGTCTTAATAAACCTAAAATTAATTGTTTCAAAGCCTTCATGTTATTTAATATGCATTATTAGCTTGTATTTATTTTATAGACAATGGTATCAAGGTTATTATATATGTTAAGGTACAATTCAAAGCAGTACTTTACGAAACAAAATATTTTAAAATATAAAATTGTCTTTGTTATTTATTATTCTATCATAAATAAATGCATACAATGATGTATCATAAATAAACACTTTTAACTAAACAAAAATATGAATCGTGGATTCAACAATAACAAGTGTACAGAGACTGAGATTGAAAGATATACTCATTTCTATTTATAGATTTAATGTAGCCAATGGTCGTTCGTTTTAAAATTAGATCTGGCAAAGGACGATTGTTTAACATGTGTTAATGTTGAACTGTCACTCCCATTTCATTATAGTATTAAGGGAAGGATTATTTCTCTTTTTTCTTGTTGGGACCTGCTTTAATTCGTCGGTTCAATGGAGAAAAAGATGTTATTTTAGCAGCCATTTTAACAACTGACAAAATATGTAAATAATAAATTTGACGGGTTTCAACTTTACTTTTATTTTATAGAGTGAACGCGCGATCGATCAGACTAGACGCAGTCTACTCATTATGTTTTTGACGGGTTTTAACTTTACTTCCTTTTGGCAGAATGAACTTGAGATCAAAAACAATTGGACGCTGTCTTCTCATATTAAATATTTAATACATGTCATTGAAAATCGTGCTGCTGGGGGGTAATTTGGCACGAGAAGCAAAGGAAATTGGGTAAAATTGACAAGAACTTGTTATTTTTATCAGGATAATGCTTGTTTATTTTCAAAAATCAATCAAATGAATATAATAAGTATTTTTCTCAACTTGAAATCCACTCGCAAAAAAATGCCAGCTTAAGTAATTTCAACTCGCAGTTTCAAAATACAGCTCGCATTTTGCGAGTGGCGAGTGCTTAAATTCGAGCCCTGAATAGATGGTGTAAATACAATGCCGACCTTTCTTTACCAAGACTGTACACATGAGTGCCAATAGCCAATTATCACAGGTAATAATTATATATATAAGACAATACAATTGGTATGGGCTTAAAGCTATATGATGCTAATAGAATGTGGCAACTAGAACTATTACCTGAATACATATAGACAACCAGGTTGGACTCTAAACCAGTCTCAAAATGTTACAATCATGTAGTAATGAAAGTTAGTAAAACAGAAGAGAGGCAGCTAACAGAGAAATACCACATGTTCTGTTTGTTTACAATAACTGAGACATATACATTAAGTTACTGACAATATAGTTAAACCTGTGTTAGTGGTCTCTTTTATTAAGAAACCATTTGTTGTAAACAGCCACAACCTAGACACTGGATTCTGTCAGCATTCTGTACAAATTATTTTACCAAATAATTCTTTAAGGACTGCACCCAAATATATACATCTATGGGTTGTTGTTTTACTACCGGGTATTTAACCATAATAAGTGATATTACTTAATTGAATAGGTGATATCATTTATAGTACAAGTGATATCACTTATTCGAATATGAATAAGTGATATCCTCTATTCAAATAAGTGATATCACCTATTTGAATAAGCGATATCTCTTATTTATATGGTTAAATAAAAAAACAGCACCCCATATACATAAAAAAAAATTTGTGTGATATTTTAAAAAGTAGATTATTCAACCAGTTACTGGTTTTTGTCACTGAATCAACCGAATTTGAAAAATTAAGTATTACTGTATACCACTTAAAAAGACTGTTACACTGATATATAATTAATGAAACACTAATATTTGGTGGCAATTTATTCCCTAAACAAAAATAGATTTGACACAAAAAATAGCACCTCTGCACAAGTAAGTCTATTTGTATCCCGCTATATACCTTTGGTAACTGAGGTTACTTGTTATATGTCTTTGGTATCCTAGAAAAAAACATTTATGCTAAATAATTTTTCACATTGTAGTTAAAATTAGAAATATAAAAAATGTCTCTATCCCTGGTTACTTGTTATCCTTCTTTGTCTTTTGGCACTCTAGATTACTACAGCAAATATACAACATCAAAATTTAAGAAATACTAAAAAAACATGTCTTTATTTCTGGTTATTTGGTTATCGTTTTTTGTGCGGAGCGCGTGGTCCAGTGGTAGAGCACCAAACCCATGATCAAAGGTTCGTGGGTGCGATCCTCCGCCATGGCACATTCCCGCATATGCTTAATACTGGTTCTAACCAGGAAATCTTCGAGCGTGATTTGTCTAAGTTGTAAGAACTTGTTTCACAATCGAAGTAAAAATAAACAAGTTTAAACAAATCCTTCCTTATCTTTGGTAACTGATGATTACGACAGCAAATATTCAACATCCAAGCAAGGACCTACATAGATTCTATATACTTGTTTGAGCGGACTTGCACATGGACTTACAAACAGACTTACATATTTTTGGCCATATATGAAACTATAAATATGCTATATTTTCTATTAAACTTATGGCAATTTATTCTTTTGACAGTTATAAATCTTATCCTGACACTGATATTAAATAATCTACATATACAGTGATAGAAATTGATAAATCCCCTTTTAGGCAGTGCCTTATTTCATATTAATTCTCGTAAGTGATCGAAAATACGTTACGGCACCATACAATTGTAAACATCAAACAATTGTTCATTTATTTTCTACTCTCGCCAGATGGACATGATTATTTTGAGAGCCATTTCCACGACAAAAATGATACGAAACTACGCAACAATTATCTATACACGTATATTTACCTTTGATAACACCAGCGAACTGTTAAAAACGCAAAAAATATATAAACAGCAATCGGAATACTTTTCATTTTACCCGCAATTACTTTGACCGAAACTTTGCGAAACATATTTACTGCAGAGCAATGACTTTGTCGTCTGGTTTGGTATTTTAATTATCAACTAAAGCTAAGAATTTTATTATCAAAAAAGTCTAATTATTTTAATATCATTATTACAGTAATTTTTTTTAAACAAGATTTTGTTAGTTTTATTTTATTTGGAATAATAGTCACGAGGCAACGTATGGGTTAAAGGTCGTCGTGTTTTTTTGAAAATGCACCACTTCTCACTGAGTTCTAGATGTCGCTCGAGTGATACCGTAACGGGTATGTAAACGAACTCGCCCTTTGGGCGATTTCGGTTTCGACCCCTATTAACTGTAAATTTATTTAAATTAAATTATATAAATTTGTCTTACAATTCTCATGACTGACATTATTTATGATCAGCGCTGTGAGAATCGTAAGACAAAACTGGATGTCTGACGAATCTCACGGTCTGAAGGATATCACGCTACACCGGCATGTGTAGTCGGGTCATCCTAAAAAATATGGCATAATAAATGGTCTTGAGACAATTTGAGCAAAAAAAAACACACATTTATACAGTCACTGACATGCATGTCACTCTGTAAGAAGTGATTGAATTGACAAGAAACATATAGGTCTTGAGTTCTTCAATGAACCAGCCTTGGTAACTTATGATTGAATTTTATTCAAGTTATGATCAAAGATTTATTAACTTTAAAAATATTGGTTAAGTTTTGCATGCAGTCTGTAGCTATGCGATATATTGTACTGGACGTTTTTAAATACACTGTTACATAGATATTTTTAAAGAAGTGTCTAGGGGTACAGATATGATTGTATCCGATTCTAGAAGTACGGATGATCCGTACCCCTATACAAGTCTGTAGAGGATCCAAATATTGTGGGTTAGTTCTATCTTTAATTTCATTGCAAATGATATATTAAATAAGATTTAATCAATATTCACCTAAAACTTAAATCTATACATGGTTCACTGCCGTTTACTCGATTGTTTACATTTACTTTCGAAACATAAATAATAAATCACACAGAATTGAATGGGCACAAATATATTAGACAAAATGATGTTAAATTATATTATAACAAACCTTTTTTTAGTTTTTAATAATATATAGAGCATTATTTCAGACAGTAAGATCAGGATAATTATTGTTTTCCGCATGTTCGGTGACCATTACGAGATAAAAGGGAAGATTTCAAAACAATTCCTTCTTCTCGTGCCGATTAATTAATGATAAAACAAGCTGTCCCTGGCCGATTAATTTATTGTAAAACAAGCTGTTGACATTATATTTAATTATAATAATCGTATAAAATCCGTTTATTAAAAACATTTGAAATCTAAAAATAAACACACACACCCAAAACCCCAAATAAATTGATATAAGTAAACCTTACAAGGTGAAAAGGCACATACAGCAACCATTTATGTCGTATTCTTATCCAAATACCCTGGAGCAATGATATATCTGAGAACATATATTAACTTCCAATTTTTGGGAATTTTATTTCATTTGACTGTAATATGGCTGAAAGAGTGTACTATAGATACCGTCCGTAGATACTTTATTTCCTTCGATGTACATGAAGATAATTAGAGGAAAAATTTATATGATATAACGACCATTTGCAGTTTATCTAAGGCGATAAACAAAAGATAATTTGGCTGAGTTGCGAATCTCCGCTTTAGATATATTTCAAGTTTTAGGTGATTGTTTTAAAACTATTGCCTCATTTTTTATTTGAATAAAAAAGAAGGTTTAATTAACCACAAAACCTGTAATATCAGCCCCATTCCCCTCTCCAAAAAGTATGTTTTTTTATATGTAATATTTTTCGAACAAATAATTGTAATATTCCTTTATTTCAAAGAATAAAAACATGTGTTACCATGTTAAAATTATAATTGTCTGAAATTGTTGTTTTCATTGATTTTTGCTGCATCTAGATTCATGATGACACATTTTTGGTCAGACATGTTTCCATTCATCTGATAGGTTTTCCTGGGTTGTCAGACCAAATGTCTGACAAGTCATTAAAGTCAATTGCAACATCATATGAAAGGTATGGTGGTGTTAGTGAGGGCATTTTGAGAAACTTCTTGTTTTGTGAGAAAGTTCTGATAGGGACATACATGTTACAGCTTGCATGTTAGATGGAAATTGAAAGATGTTTAGTTTTTTTTTTAAAATGCTTCAAATATCTTCATAGGTGGTAGTTTGGAATGTATTTACAGTCTCATTAACACATTCTTGTGAGAACTAACATGGTGGTTGTGGGGACATGTTGAGAAAATTCTTATGAGAATGGTAGTATTAAAGGAAGATGTTTAGAAACGTTGTGGGAACATTCTTGTCAGAGATAAAATGTTGGTAGTGGAAGCATGGTGAGAAAGTTCTTGTGGGGACATTCTAGTGAGAGCTAAAAGTGTGGTAGTGGGGACATTATGTAGGAACCT
The DNA here is from genome assembly GCA_029582155.1 of Panopea generosa. Lineage (NCBI taxonomy): Eukaryota > Metazoa > Mollusca > Bivalvia > Adapedonta > Hiatellidae > Panopea > Panopea generosa. The sequence continues at coordinate 4,005,146 of CM055912.1, read as the reverse complement.
CTGTAGAAGCATTGTGAGAGTAAGCATGTTGGAAGTGGGGCCATGCAAGTTTCTAGAAAATTTCTGGATTGTGGACATTCCTCACAAGTTTTCAGTCAAGACTTACACGTCCTCCCAACACCCCAACCTCTCATCAAATCCAAAGGCACTTTTGGGAGCAGTGTACATGATAAGGAAATTCGAGGAGATATGATGGGGACAGAAGGGGTCGCACGGACAGACGCAGCCCATTTCTATATTCCCCGCTCCGCTCTATGAGCGGTGGTAGAGGATAACAATATTTCATTGATTTTACTTAAGTCCCCTCACTGAGTAAGAAAACTTTAGAGAATAGATAGAGAGTGCAACAAATTTTAAGTGTCTACATGCTGACGGAGGTACCAGTAAATTTTTACTGTTAAGGAAGTGATTTTCATAGAAGTAAAATCCAGTAATGTTATTTTTTTTCCTGTCTACAGAATTAGTGTTCCTTTTTACAAAGTGTTTTCATACAATAGAAATAGAAATAGAAGAAAACAATTTTGGATTGCCAAGAATATCTGTTTTTTAGTAGTCTATGTAGAGGGTCTGGTATACGGCGGTTCTGCTGTACTTCGTAATTATTATGGTTTTATTTAGATGCAATATTCTAAATGGAGATATTGGATTGAAACTTCATATGGTTGATGTTTAAGATTCTGTACTGTACCTTAAATCTTATACCTACTTCAACATACAAGGCAATTTTCTTCCATTGACTTTTGCATTAATTACTGTATACAAGCTTTTATCTCCAAATGAGAATAAAGATAAATTATCAAAACAATTTATGTCTTTATGGTCACAAAGTGAGACCCCCAAACAATTTTCTTCTTTTTGTTGTTAGTTCAGTTCTTAGTTGAGTTTACATGTAACTTTCAATTCAATATTTTAGGAGATCAGGATGAATACTACACAAGAGAAGTGCTAAGAAAGACAAACATCAGTAGTGAAGAGTCAAGACAGACAAAGAGCAGTAGTGGAGAGTCAAGACAGACAAACAGCAGTAGTGGAGAAAACAACAGTACTGAAGAGTCGAGACAGACAAAATGTGTGTACAAATAAGTGTTCATTATGCTCCAAAAAGGTGAATTTGAAGTCCAAAATTTGTTATTCCATCTGTCAGTCTGTCAGTCACACATTTGTCCAGAGCATAATTTAAAAACTAATGCTGAAACTTCACACAGTGATAGAAGATATTGGGAGGAAGTACAGAGTTTAAGAACCTTAACTCAAGTTAATTTATTTGTGTTTTAGTGGGTCGGATTAGCAATCCCCTACAAGTCTTTTATTGAAAAAGTTTTATACTAACTTGTGTGCTGTTACTGGTAGTTTGTACAATTTACTGATTGGCAGAATAGCCATAATTGTGCTACCCCCTTCCAATTTGATTTACACCTTAAACTCCTAGTTCTAAAACTGTAGACATGGACCCATGTGACTTTATTAGGTAAATTAAACTGTATGTGAAGAGTGATGCATCTGTGCTATTTTTTTATGTCCCCACAATAGGGCCATAATTGTAGATGACACTTCAGTTATATTTTCCAAAATAAAATTTCTATTGTCTTTTTTTATAGGTACATAAAAAGATGGACAATGGAAGAGAAAGATGCTCTGGCGGTCCTTGTGCGAAAATCTGCAATGGAGAAGAAGCCGTCTAGAAGGAATGAAATATTATTAAGGGAACAAATTAAAAATTCCGTGTTAAAATCACTGAATTGGCTGAAAATAAAATATCAAGTGTGAGCAATGGCCTAGCAAAAACAGTAAGAAGAACAGAAAGTGATACAGAATTAGGACTTCATTCTTAAACACAGTCTGTCTGTCTGCACACATACTGGATCCAAAAGTATACATGATTGGTTCATGTAATTCAGTTCTTGGTAGTGGGCAATCAGGAGATAGTGTAGAGCAAGAACCATACTCTGGCTTGCTTCCTTTTTGAATTACCACTCTTCGTTACTTTTTGAAATATAACTAAAACTATGTGAATTAATTGAACTTAAAATAAGGAATGCGATCATTACCTGGAAGTGTATTTTGTAAGAACCATATCTCTGACTTATCTCTTTTTTATTTTACTTCACTTTATAATTTTTACCTTTTGAAATATAACTCATTAATTGAACTTAAAATAAGGAATGCGATCATTACCTGGAAGTGTATTTTGTAAGAACCATATCTCTGACTTATCTCTTTTTTATATTCTTCACTTTATAATTTTTACCTTTTGAAATATAACTCTAAAACTAATATTGAAAATCAGTTGACACTTGAAATAAGAATGGGGACATTGCATAAAAGCACATTTTGTAATTATTTTAATTACCTCCCTTTTTACTATTCCCCTTCCCCTTTTGAATAAGAGGGGGTATATTCTTCTGCAACTGTTGGTAGGTTGGTTTGTCAGTCGATAGACCAAGTGGTTTACAATCAATAACAAGAGAAAGGGCAAGTCACAGGTACATTTAACAGTAAAATGATTTCCAGGCAAAACGTAGAGATGGTTTCGGTTTAGGTTATTCTAACTTAGTAGGCAGGATGGTCATAACCAGTAGGTGACCCTTATTGATTTTAGTTTCATTAGGTAAAAGGTAAAGGTCACAGGACCTTGAACAGTTAAACAGTTTCTGACAAATATCTATTGAAAGCTTGGGCCAAGACTCCTCAAACTTGGTAGGCAGATTTATCATGACCAGCAGATGACTCCTGTAGCTTTTTTCAGTTTGTAGGTCAAGGTCATGGTGACCTTGATTTGAAATGCATTTTCAGTCAATAATAACTGAAGAATGCTTGAACATAAAACTGCCAAACTTCATAAATGAATGATTGTGGCCAGTAGATGACACTATTGTTTTAGGGTTAGTATGTCTTGGTCACAATGACCTTTAGATGGAAAACCATTTCCAACAGGTCATCATTTGGGGGCATATGTGCTTTTCAAATAGCTCTCAAAAACTGTTGATTTGGAATTAGTTGAAACTTAGATGAAAGAATGGAGTCATTTATAGGTGACTCATTTTTTAATTGCCTCCAAAGGAGCAAAGCAAAGGGGCATTTATTGTTACTCAAGTCCACCTGTCTCTGCAAAGATAAGAACCATAACTTTGGGTTGAATTTTGGCACAGTTATGGCCCTTTTTGGACTTAATTTTTCAGGTTAAAAAGTTATCTATGCAACCACTCATTTTATATGAATGAAACTTTGCAATGCCATGTGTGTTCACCATCGTTAATGAAACACACAGACAAGAACCATAACTCTGGGTTACATTTTGGCAGAGGTATGGCCCTTTAAGACCTAATTTTTCCTCTGTAGACACCCAAGTTAAACTTTTGCGTTTAGACACGTTTAAGTTTTGGTGTGCCTTCAAAATCAATCTTTTCATTGGTGGTGAGTTTTATCCCATCGGCGAGCTTTTTTGTCTTCTGACAACTCTTGTTACAAGGACTCCATAGTACTACTCTCTAGGTCAGCTAAATATATTTATGTGTGTACATTGACAACTACTTGTGCAACTGCTTGGTATTATATCCTTCTAGAATTCAACTAATGTAGTTAGGACATGTGATTTATAGTTTTTGAATAGTCAAAAGACATTGTTAATTAATTCCATCATTCTGTTTTTTATCATTATTTAAAATGCTTTAATAAGAGAATATACGGTACATTGTAAATTTAAAGCTTATTATACTTTAAAACTGTTGGCAAATTTGAAGCTTTTTGCATTTTGTAAACTGTTGCATTAACAACTTCTATACTCTGTAACCATTGCAACTTCTTTAAGAATGCTGAAAAATTCTTCATTTCTTTATTGACCTTTATAAGTAGACTGTTTTAAATGAAAAGTTTCATTTTTGCTGACAGTATGTATGAGGGGGGTGGGGGTTCAGAAAGTTTGTAGACTTTTGCCATATCTTTTTTTATTTATCATTGTATTCTAATAATTCTCAGGGGGCATGTGCCACTATATATTTGCATAATTTTGAGAAAAATTGATAATTTTTCATCATTAGTTTATATTCTATAGTAACTATGGAAACGTTGATTTACGTAGTCGGGGCAGTTTTTGCTTTTTTCCTACCGCTACTATTCAAACGAGCGTAGCGTTGCCAAAACGCGTTTTATTTTAAATAAAAAATATCAATGTGTGCTGTATTGTATGCTTGTTTACACCAACTATGTGCATTGCAAAATTACTGCAATATTATGATGTAACAGTATGCTATTTTGTTTGAAACAAAATGACGTTGGGGCACTTGAAAATGGATAAGCACGCGAAATACCGCAATTACGTAAAGTTCTGCTCCATGTTGGGTAATACACCTGCTCATAGAGAGAAACAAAAGTATATATGGTGAATCTAATGTTTCAAGGTCTCTAGTGTTTAAATATCACAAAATTAATGTTTTTGAGATGGCCGGGAATTAGTCATTAAAAAAGAGCAAATGGGAAGTCGATTTGAAGGCATATTGGAATCAAAGCATGTTTTACAGAATTTTGTGTCCAGTATACCATTTTCTGATTTTGTTAACATGTTCACTGAATGGTGTAAATGGTGGCAAAAACGTATAGCCCATGGAGGAGAGTATTTTGAGAAGAGTGACTCAGTAAATTTGATGCAAAAGCACCTGTTAAAAATATTGACGTCGTTTTTTGTTGAATACGTCATCATTGTGCCCCGACATATCTAACTGCTATGCTTTGAATAGTGCCTTATTTTCTTAATAGTTGATGTATCATGCTAAAATTTTCAAAATATGTCCCATATACATTTATTTCAAATACATTAACACTATTGTGCATTGTATAATTGACATAAATAAGTTATAGCAAAAGTCTACAAACTTTCTGACCTCCCCTCTTATTTTGGATTTAAAAAGTGACAATTTTTATAGTATCAAGATAAATGTACATGAAACAATCTGTTTAACTGTCTTCTAACTTTTTAGCTTTCCTGAGCACGAAGTGTTTCGGGTAAGCTATTGTGATCACTCACTGTCCGTCTGTCCACACTTTTCTTCAAATGACATCTCCTAAACCACTGAGCCAATTTCAACTAAACTTCACAGGAATGTTCCTTAAGCGGACCCCTTTCAGAATTGTTCAAAGAATTCCATAACATACAGAACAATTGTTGTTGAAAGGAAAAATCTTCTTGTCAGAAACTATTGGCAGGATTTCAAAATAATTTCACAGAAATGTTGCTTGGGTGACCTTCTCCCAAGAATGTTAAAATATTCTGATTTGTCAAAAAACATGGCCACCAGGGGACATGGTCATTTTTCCCTATATGTATGTAATGGAAACTTTAAAACAATCTTAAAAAAGGGATCCCTTTCAGATACTGAATCAGTAGAAAGAGGAACTCCTCAAGGGGCTATATTATCTCCTGTACTCTTTTCTATTTTGATAAATGATCTACCTGCTACACTAGAGGGGACATGCATGGTTACCAGTCAATTTGTTGATGATTCTGGTACATGGCTAAAGGGGTCAATTTAAACCTGTTACAAATTAGAGCTCAATCGGGACTTGACCTTATATTGGGTTGGGCCAAAGAATGGGGTTTGAAATTAGTCAGTCTAAAATAGTGGGTATTATTTTTGGAAATTCAAATCAACAGTGTTGACGTACATTTAGGTGGCACAGCGATCATATTAAAAAAAAAATCATCAAATTTTTAGACATGCTTTTATTGATTGATTGATTGATTGAATATTTGTGTCATTTTTATGCCATCGAGGGCTAACATATGATCAGTTAACCTAACCACTGTTTCCTGTGATTAAACAGTACTCGAGCACACCCCATCTCCGCGAGTAATTGATAACTTTCCCATTGAATCAGTGGTGAGAGATGAATGATAATGAGACACAACGTCGTATATCATTCATCATGGAGACTGTTGTGGGACAGGGATTCAAACTCACGGCCCCTGGATTCATAGTCAGACGCCTAACCGACTGAGTGGGGCCTGGCGCATGCTTTTAGATAGAAAACTAAATTTTCACCGTCACATAAAAGACATCATGATCAGGTGTGAGAGAGACTTAAATTTGATGAGAATGCTAAGAAGTACAGATTTTGGCTCTGATAAACATAGCCTCTTATATATAAGTCTCTTATATGTAAAAAAAAAATAGACTATGGAGCTCAAATCTGTTCTCGTGCACCCCTTCAATACTTAAAAAATTAGATACCATCCAATATAAGAACCTCAAGTTAGCCCTCAGAGCGCTCCAGACCACACCTGGTCATATATTAGAAGTGGAGGCTGGAATTATTTAACTTAAATTAAGACGGGGAAGATCAGTCAGTTAAGAACTGGGCCAGGGCTCAAACTAGGAAAAAATGGGAACGCTGTGAATAAGCTCATTGGGACCGGGTACTGCATCAAGTCAAAATATTTTTAAAAAAAAACGCTCACATTTTGCTTCCTTTCGGGGCTTATACCCAGGACTTGGTAGATGAGTACAGTCTCAGATTTTAAAAAAGAATGATCTAGTAAAATATAATAAATTCCATTGCAGCCAAACCATTATAGCTCAGTTTACCTATGCCACAAAACATTATGTTTGGGGTTTTACAGCACATTGTAATTTGTTGATGGTTTACTATTGACAATTACTGATGGTACGCTGGATATACGGTTACATAAGATAACTATCAATTGTATTCTACCATTGTAACCACACACAATTAGTGTGTACAGACACCTCTTTAGATAGAATTAAATTTTATCATAAGTTCATATTTAGGTCGAATCTTGCTGACAATATAAGCAAAGTAATTTGTGCTATGAGCAGTGTTATTTGGCTTAAAATATTGGTAAACAAGCATAGGTGCACCTCATTTAACATAAGTAATTACATGCACTGATTATAAACAATTAATAGGTTTATGTAATATATGGCTGCAATCGGTGAATACAAACTGAAATAAAAATAATTTCTTTGTATAAACTACAAATTTGAATGCTAACTCTTCTTATTTATTGAAATCATCTTCATTCATCACTCATTATTCATCACAGAAATGCGTAATCATCTTTTATGTTTTTAATAATCATCTTATCCTGCTCACCAAAATGAATTGTTCAAAGCACGAGGATAAATAAAAATTTATACATATATACATAAATCTGGGTAAGAGATTGTACTTAGATGTCCCCTGTACGAATTACACGACTACCAATAATCAACCGTGTATGTTCGAACCCCATGCACTACAGCAAAATGAGTGAAAATAAAATTGATTTCTGCACTTAGGTACTATGTTTGCACGTATTGCACGGGTTGTTAATGAATTTTGCAAACTTATCTGTGGTTAAAACAAGAATCAACACATATTCCACTAAAGTATGGTACAAAAATAACTTATACTTTTTTGTATAGCTCGGGTCAAAAATTGGTAACACGTGTCAGAAAATGAGAGGCACGTGCATTGATTTTTTTCCATATATGTTGTAGAACACCTTATTCTGAGCAACTTTTGTTCTTAGAGTGATCAGCTATCTGTCTTCATTTAGTCCAAAACGGCCCGTGCCAACACGTGCCACTCGGGTTAAAATATGACGCAAATTGGGGTTCCATGTTCAAACCCCATTACTGACGTCATTCTTGTGACGTTTTTAACCCGGACACAGGGTTCGACAGGTATTGAGTACCTTTTGCCCACCTTTTTTCAAAGTCCCAACATTTTAGTTACATGTAACCCTGGGTTTAGATATCCAAAAGACCCTATAGCCCTATATAGGACCCCCTGGTCAAACCCCTAAACCCAGCAACACATCAAGAATATTCCCCTTCTATTAAATTAAAATGATGATAGTGTCCCTACGACACTTATAAGGGTAACTATACGTCGTCCGTCAGACCACACTTTTCTTCAAATGACATCTCTGAATCCAGTTGGTGGAAGTTAATTAAACATGGCGTTGATGTTCTTTGAATGATCCTGTACCAAAGTTATTCAAAGAATTCTGTTCCATGCTGAACTTTTGTTACCATAGCAACGGAAAAGATAAACTTTAAAAAAAGTCTCAGAAACTGCCAGTCCGATTTCAAAATAATTTCATAGACATATTCCTTGGGAAGATCCTCTACCAAGATAGTTCAAATTATTCCGATTTGTTGAAGAACATGGCTGCCAGAGAACGTGGTCACTTTCCCCTAAATTTGTATAGTGAGAATTTTGACAATCTTCTTGTCAGAAACTGCTGGCCCGAGTTAAAAATAATTTAACAAAAATGTTCCTTGGATTCCTTTGAATATTGAAATATTATGATATGTCATACCAGGAGGCATGATCACTTTTCCTAAATATCATGACAAAACGCTTGTGCGCACAGGCGCTTTTTGTCCGTTTGACGCATTTTGTTCGCAGAAAAAATAGAAACACGTCAAATTTTATCAACATGTCGCCTTTTGTCTGCAGAAAATTAAGGACAATGAATAGTTCTGTGCGCATCGAGACAAAAGTCGATGTATTTCTATATTTATGTAGATAAAGAGAGTTGCGAACAAAAAGCTCCAAGCAGACAAAAACGTCACAGGCGTGTAAATAGCCGACATCTATTTACACATTATTGCACACACAGGTTTTTCTTAACTGATTTTACTGAATACTGGTGAAATTTCATAGAGAATATAAATATGAGTAAATTAAAACGTTGTTGGTTGAAGGAAAGGCGTAGTTTTGGATCTAGAGTTACTTTTATGTGTGATAAAAAAACAAACAAACAAGGGATGTTAAGAACGTCTAAACAATTGACGATAACCATGATGATGATGAAAATAGTGATGATGATGATGAAAACAATGATTATGATGACTTATGGTCCCCCCCCCTTGTCAGACCGTCACACAAATAGGGATCCTGCGATAACTTTAGAAGTACTAGATATTTTTTCATGAAACTAAGAAATGGATAGATTGCTATATGGAGAATATGCACGTGCTTTTATTTTGTTTTAATAGTCTAAAAATATGACAAAATTCACAGAGAGAAGTGTGATCCAGCAATAACTTTAAAAGTATATGATATTTTTTGAAACTTGGAACATAGATAGATGGCAAAATGGAGAATACGCACTTACTTCATATTGTTGCTATGCCAACAAATGTGGTTGCTATGGCAACAAATGGTCCAAAAATATGACAAAAATAGTGAATCCTGCGATACCTTAAAAAGGACAAGAATTTTTTTGTATGAAACTTAAGAAATAGATAGAAGACAATATGGAAAACATGCACGTTATTTTATTTTCTTCATTCGTCTGTTTGCCTATCCGTCAGTCAAACATGGTGGATTCTGCCATAACTTTAAAAGTACAAGATATTTTTCATGATACCTGGAACATAGATAGTAGGCAATATGAAGAATATGCACATCATTTTATTTTGTCTGTTCGTCTGTCTGTTCGTCCATCTGTAATTCCATCCATCAGTCACAAAAGATAGATCCTGTGTTAACTTTAAAAGTACAAGAGATATTTTCATGTAATCTAGTTTATAGATGGTTAGTTATTTGGAGAATATACAGGTCCTTCAATTTAGTTTCACCATAAAAAGATTGGTTCCTATGGCAGCAAATATGACAAATGCCTCCTTCGTTAGGGGACTTTTATTGTTGGCAATAGTCTTGTTCAACAGTATTTCAGTCCTGGTAACCTAACCAGTATTGCTGGATTCTGTACCAGTACTAACCTGTTCTCCGCAAGTTACTGCCAACTTCTCGACTTGAATCAGCCGTGGTGGACGAGAGGCCTTAGACACAATGTCTTCAACCCAATTGTCGCGGAAAGCATGCGCCTTGAACTCACGATCCCGAAGTCCGTAGACATACACTCTCCCTATTTTGCTAATCAGACGGGCTTGTTTCTTGTTTTGCTCGAAGAACAGCCTGAGCTTATCTACATGACTACATTTTCACATACCATATCTGCATGCTACAACCAACAGTTCAATGTAGCTGGGTTTAAATCCTTGACTTGCAATCGAGAGGAAGTTTTTGGTAAATTGAGGACCTTAACAAACACATTCCGCTTGGTCAAGTGAATCAACAGAGAACTCCTGTTTTCATTAGCAGAGCTCAAGGTCATCAATTGGTATCACCCTAAATCTGTCGTCAGCTGTCAACAACTCATTCAAATGAAATTTCTGGGCAGAAAACCCACCATGCCAGCCTTTGATCACATTCTAAATAGTCCTTCCTAACGCACCCCGCCCATTCTCAGTTGCACTCTATTTCAAATTTAGGACCCACCTTTCACTGTGATATACTACCGTATATATATCCACTATATTTACAGTCTGTAATATTTTACCCCACCCCACACATTCACCATCATATATCCTATTATGTTCTAGAAACTATACAAATACAGTCAAACCTGTCTTAAGCAGCCAGTCAAGAGAATGAGCAAAAGTGGCCTTTAAAGACAGGTTGTTGCTTAATACAGGTTAATTTACTCATAAAGCATAGAAACGGGAAATAGAAAATATGGTTGCTTAAGACAGGTGGCTGCTTATTAGAGGTGACCACTTACACAGGTTTAACTGTACTTCCACTTATCCATTATGAGAGGTTTTCTGCGGACGTGAGAGACTGACATTTTTATGACCCCACAAAATTTCTATGAATTCTAAGACATGTGTTCTCTCCTTGTGTGTTGTTGGACAAGTCTCCACCATGTTTGCTACTTGAGTCCCCACAGGCCATTTTTCTCTTTTGCTAAACGACCCCGCAAAAGTGTCTGAAAACTGAGAGACATTTTCTCTCTTTCAGCGTTGTTGGACGAAGTCCCCATACAGTTTTTTGTATTTCTCCTTTTGTCGTTCATTTTTTATAATTTATGAATGGAAAGAGTGACATTATTGGAACCTGAAGAACAAGAAAACAATCGATTCTCTTCTGTATGTATATTGGTTCACTGTGTCCCCAGCAAGTTGGTCTTAAACTGAACCGTAACTGTGGGACAGAATACGAGAGAGAGAGAGAGAGAGAGAGAGAGAGAGGTTATGTAAATAATATATGTACATGTATGTATAGTTTATTTCATGTACACATCCATTACTCCCAATAGTTGACCGTTTAAGATCGTGAGATAAAGGTGACTTATCTGCAGCGAGTGGAAAGGGGACAATCTGTAAGATAAGTGCGAATTAAGGAGACTCGACAACCGACACATATCTAACTAAAAATCAAATTATGTTCCGATAACCACTTACAGTTAACATCGGTTGAACTTCCATCTCATATTAAAACACAGATTCCACCTATTGTTAAAATGTTGACTTTGACATTAATAGAGTAGATATTGCATTCTCCAAAACTCTCAAACATTTGACGTTAAACGATGCATCACCTACATGAATAACATTACGTTCTATAAATGACGGAAAGTATATTGAATCACAACGAGGAAGGTCCATTTCGAAAGCAATTGTTGATTTCCTCCTTGTAGTTTATCTTATATATCAATTTGTATAACAATACGTTCTTTAAATGACGGAAAGTTTATTGAATCACAACGAAGAAGGTCCATTTCGAAAGTAATTGTTGATTCCCTCCTTGTAGTTTATCTTATATATCAATTTGTATAACATTACGTTATCAATGACGGAAAGTTTATTGAATCACAACGAGGAAGGTCCATTTCGAAAGTAATTGTTGATTCCCTTCTTGTAGTTTATCTTATATATGAGAAATCTTTTAATACACAGGTTCCCCTTCTATTCGTAAATGTTTTAGCATAACCCAATAACTTTATCGCGGGGCGTGATTTAGTAACTGGTCAATAAAATTTAAAAAGAATCGGACAGAAATGAGATGTAAACTACACATATTACTGCAATATACGTACGTAACTTCAAGTGTAGAAATGAGATCTACACGTTATACCTCAACATTACGTCTCAATACGCATGTACTTTTTCGACTTGTATTAGTTTTAAAGATAAAAATTGAAATATTTCCACTTAATCATTTGCACCACGCATATTTTTTTTAGAATTGTTAGATTTTTAAAATATTTTCTTAATTCTTTTAATAATTGGAAATTAGGTTAGTTAAAATCCAAATTCTTGATTTCTTTTTTAAAATTACAAGAAACTAAATTTTAACTTCTGACAGTATACACTAAACCACCTACAGTATTTTAAGTATAGTATAGTCGTTTCATTAAACGTATAATATGTCATGTAGTAAGGCCAAAGCTTATTATTATAAGATGTTATCTAGGAAATAGCTGGTTATGAATAGTTAAAAATGAACTACATCATTTTGTTTATATTTCAATTGAACAAACCTTTTAAAACATCTAAGATGTTAAAATTTCAAGGACTTAATGCTAAAACAGTCTATCTACCGTATTATGTAATGGATAAAGACTGATGTAAACTGCAAATCATGCTCTTAGAAACACTTGTATACTTTAAGAGAATTTGATAACATTTCTATAATATGATATGTTGTATACATGTTATTATATAATATACATTACAATGGAATGTCTTCAACATTGGAGGCTAATAAAGTGTTAAGTGATTAATTCTTATTGCAATAATGCACTTATTTAGGCAATGGCCTTAATTTTACACAATATCTGGACACTTAATCGAATAACAGCAGAACGGAACATATATATTTTGTCAGACTTATACATAAACACATCGTCATAATATTTGATATATATTAAATATTAATTTATGTTTTAAATATAAATGTCAAACTAATAAAATAAATATTTTTCAATCCGAAGTTCTTCATGAACAAGAAAAAGAGGAAGGACACGTTTATTAAACATTTAAATATTTTTTTTAATGCCAAATCTGTATCTTAGTTTCATATCAAACATTTAAAATGTTATTTCTTAATTTGAGAGAACGTTTTATATACTGAGAAAATCCAATTAAAATATTCAATAAGCTTGTACATAGAACGTCTTCGGAAAACATATCTTCATATACAGCAAAACTTCGATGGCTCGAACCAAACGAGACTGAACAAAATACTTCGAACTAAGGGTTGTTTGAGCGAAGTATTGTTCAACATCATACCAAACATAAATTAAGATCTCGCTACACAGTTGAATTTTGTTCTTTGTTCTATATAGAATAAGGTCTAGGATTTCACTGGTAAAAAAAGAATTCCACATAGAATAATTTTTAAAGTATTTTTTTTCATAGCAGGAATGTATACACACATAAAAATGCACAATAACTGGTAGGCTGTCCACGTTGGTTTGTTTAAAGAGGGTGCAGTGACACCCGGAGTTTTTTTGAAAAAAGAAGTCCTCAAATGCTCATAAATACATGCATATGATGAAATCCTATAAAAGTCACATTTTTAACACCAATGATGTCTAATTGCGGTATATGCTATGCCAACTTTTGCTCTACTCATCTGCAGCAAGAAATCACAGCCACTATGAACCATTTTGAAAATATTTCATAACCAAAGTACATAGGCCTATTTTTTAAGAGTAAGAATCTTGCTACCGTGGGAAAAAAGGGGCGTAACTGTGTAGTGAGACGTTAATATACACATCGAAATAGGAATCGACCAGGATCAGATGAATGGTTAGAGCTAAATGTGGTGTTCCAGCCATCCGTGTTCGAGCCAACGAATTTATAATGTATACTTTAGCAAGAACATATAAAAAAGAAGAGGTATATACATTCCACCGCAGTTGAGTTACCACATAAACAATATCTCTGTAACACGATTTCTTGTATAACGACCTGGGGTGCGTTTCACAAAAACACCTACGACAAAAATCGTTGTAAATGTAAACCATCACTTATTCATATCATTTTTAATAGTCATCAAAATGAACCCAAAATTGCTAAAACCATGCAGAAAATGATATATTTGCTGGAAATACAATAATTTTTAACGTCAATCAAAATTTAAAAAAAAAAAATGTAATTGTCAAATTGACTAACGGCGATTTTTATCGCAAGTTAGTTTGTGAAACGCTCGTCAGTTTTCTTCAGCCCTATAAGCCACAAACCGCGGCGTGGTCTAGTGGTAGAGCGTCCGCCTCGCATGCGGGAGGTCGTGGGTTCAATCCCCGGCCGTGTCATACCAAAGACTTTAAAAATGGTACTAGAAGCTTCCTCGCTTGACGCTCAGCATTTAGAGGAGAGTTCTAGGTCTGGTCGGCCCGGTGTCAGTATAATGTGACTGGGTGGGGTATCATACCATGTGTCTGCGGCATGATACTCCAGTGTGACAGCACTTAGAATACTGTCTCAAGTAGACACCGTCGCGATATGACTGAAAAATTGTTAAAAGCGACGCTAAACACCATACAACAACAACAACAACAACAACAACAACAACAACAACAACAACAACAACAACAACAACAACAACAACAACAACAACAACAACAACAACAACAACAACAACAACAACAACAACAACAACAACAACAACAACAACGCCGCCGCCGCCGCCGCCGCCGCCACCACCACCAACACCAACAACAACATTATAAGTCACAAACTACATGTATTTATGATACTGAGTAGATTTAAGTAAATTAAAGGTGTATCCAGTGACACGTTTGGTCTACTTAAACATGACCTGCGCTTTGAAGTCAATATACAACTAGTTTCCCTGTCAGTAATCTCTTAATATAAACATAGAAGCTATCCCAGAATCTTCTTAATGTCAGTTCAAATCTTATACATGTAGATATATAGTGTACATGCTCAAATGCGGTTATACTTTAAGATGAACACATGCCTGTTTGTGTTTATTGTGTCAAAGATTAAAGACTGGACAAAATGTCAACAAATTGAATGGAGAGAATTTTTGTATTAGGAAAACATATTTACATGTCAGAGGAACTTAAGAAAAATATTCAATTCGAAACCGACAGATATTCAGTACCCCTCAATTTAACTAGCTCCTGGGTGAGCAACCGGTCGCATTAGAAATAATGTGCTCCCACCGGGATTCAAACCTTTGACCTCCGGCTTACGAAGCCACTTTAACCACTAGATGTGTAAGCTGGTTTACAAGCTTGTAAGTTTGGGTCTCCTTAAACTGAAAATACAAAATATAACAAATACGTGATAGTGTGGCAGTTTATGAACTTCAAATGTTTGTAAACATTCCAACACAATCAGGAGAATGGAATGTACATTACAAGGTAGGATGTATTTATACTGTCTTAATTACACACAATCACACAATAACACAATAACATCAGATCAACTTGACACTTAAGGCTTAGAGTGAAAAGCGTTGTTAATAACCTACATTGTACTGAACTCTCTAGTTTAACAACGTGAGGAAGACAAAATGGGCAGCGATAAGATATCATTCATTTACCAACTGAAAGTCATGTTTTCAGATTTCTAAAATTATGTTACATAAGGTAAATGTTCAACCGTGTATATTTTAGTAGTAATTGATACAAATTATAACACATATTGACATAAATGGCAGCATTAACCATAAAATGTTTACGCCAAACACTAGACTATCTACATTCACTGCATTTGAAAGTATTTCAAAAGTTTTAAAACAACCTAACATAGATAATACACTAGGCAGAAATATACAAATATACAAATGGCTGTAATGGTTTTAAAGAAGGAACGGGGATGGAGGGGTGGGGTGGAAGGGTAAGACAGAGAAAGCATTGTTTCTCCGTGACAAAAAAGTCGTGCTTAAAAGCATTTTTAACGAATTCCGCCACATATTCGTCGTAGTATTGGGTAGCGAATAATCTTTTTCACTTTTAATGCCTTTTTTCTCTTCAGTAAAAGTTTTGTTTTATCAATGAATGTAATGTATAGCTCCACGGTGGAAATTAATACTTTTTAACATGTTAACACAAGCAAAATGGCAGATGTCATTTTTACCGCATACCGGATAATGTTAATATTACTTCACCGTTATTAACTTTTGTATCTTGACCTAGGGCTGGGAGTGCATTATAACACATTCATTATCTATGACGTGAATATATGAAAATATATGATGTACCTTATGTGATTATGCGACATAAAAGCGGAAGTGGTGAACAAAGTTAAAATACAATTTTAATGTTTGGTATGCAATTAGATAAACATCACGGCTTTTTTGGTTCGATTACAAATCTTCGTCCCCTGTGAAAACTGTTTTCGCGGTTATTCGACAGAGCCCAAAAAACCCCCACAATTATTGCTCGAGATCAAATTTTCTATCAGAATCTCAAAGCTAAGAAATATTGTTATAAACCGATATGGTATTACCAAAATCATGGCTGCGTTCAACAAAATAACTTACGATAAAATCGCCGTCAATTTGACATTTTTTCGTGCAATGTTTAAATTTTTGATTGAGGTTTAAAATGATTGTATTTCCAGAAATATATCATTCTCTGCATGATTTGAGCCAATTTGGGATCATTTGGATAAATACTGAAATATTGTGAATAATTGTTGGTTTACGTTTACGTCGATTTTTGTCGTAAGTTTTGTGTGAATCGCAGTCCAGATTCCCGATGCATTTCTTGATAAGTTTGTTTATGATTGTAAAATGCAACCAAACAATAGTTTACACTATACTGCTTGTACAAAGTCATCAAACCACAACCTCTTTTGCAACAGATCAGGGGCCCGTTTCACTAATCTTCGTAAATCTTAAAAATTTCATACGAGCAAATTGTGCCCTCCAGCAACGTTTCATATACGCAGTATTTTTGCAACTTTAAGAAAGAATATTTTTATAATGTTTACAAAAAACCGTAAAATAAATAAGCGACACACTGAATGAAGTTCCCGACTGTACCAAACTTTTATACTAAGAAAATGTAAATAGAGGAACTTTAGCGAAACGGGCATCTAGGTCTAAATTCATCAATATTTTGAGTCTGAGTTTTAGACTCAGACTCAAAATTAAAAAAAAAAAATATTCAAATAACATTATATTAAACATGTAAATTATTATATTAAGTTGACGAGACAAGCAGTTTTAATGATAATTTAACAGAAAATATTACATTATCACATTTATTAACCATAATTGTATGTTTATAGGGTTTTCAAAAATGTAAGATTTTGAGTCAGAGTCAGATTCTCAGACTCAAATTATTGATGTATTTAGGCTCTGGTAAATACTATTGCACTGGTATGTACAAGAATATTAATCACTCAAGATGTTTTCAAATATTCAGTAACTCTACGGTCATATTCACTTCAGCACGTGCACTGTTATTATGGTTCCTTCATGCACTGATTGATCATACACGTAAGAATATTTTAGTATTTAATAATTTCTATTTCTCAATATAAAAGTGTATAATCCAAATCTTTACTTGGGCGTTTATTTTGATGAAACATTTTGTTGACAGATTAAAGTACTTTATCTTTGTAAAACTTGCCTGTAATTGTTTTATCCTCTGTGCAAGGAATTTGTACAACAGGATCACTAGAACTGAATAAAATGGCATATAAAATCTTCTTGGCGCTTCTTGTCCTCTTTGCTATAACCGGCCTAGCCTAATTGTTTTCAGAGCTATTGTTTGTTATTGGTGTGCCGTTGGAGCTCAAAATAATAAACCCAAGTTCATCCCCAGTGAGCAAGTCAGAACTTTTTCTAGGATTCCAATTTCTATATGTTTTAAAAGTTTTTTAGCACAATCTAAACGCTTGGCCTTTTGGTCAGGTGTCAGCAAGTGGGGGGTCCATCTAGCACAAAGCTTCTTTAATTTAAACAGTTAGTCAAAACATGATGTACGGTGCCTTCTGAAATGCCTAGACTATAAGCTATCTGGGAAACAGTATACCGTTCATCTTCTTCTACCATAGCTCTAACAGCACCAATGTTTTCCTTTGTTGCTGCAACAACATTCTTACCTGGGCGGTTATCATCTTGCAGGCTATGCGGACCCCCGTTTAATTTTTTAACCGAACGAAAAACTGTTCTTAATGTTAGGGTAGACCTATCGTGTATACGATACAATTCAGAATAAATCTTTTTTGACGATCACTGCAAAGAAACTCGGGCTTTAATGCAAGCCCTTATTACTAATTTTTCTTCCGGTTTCATTATGACTTGGAATAAAGCCACTGTACATGATTGTGTAAAATTCAACAATGAATATCGGGGTCAATTATAATCGGATTAAATTGAGAATTCGAAGGTGTATTGAATAGACATTCCCAAACAATTGCACAAGTTTTTCATGTTCTTACGCAACATTGTTTCTACGGAATCTATTAGTGACAGAATTTATTAAATGCCTCTCGTAATTTCTATATTGACATTAATATAAGTGAATATTTGAAAGATGTCTTATAGATACTGGTATAGCATTCCATATTAGTGTACTATCATAACTAAAGCTATTTTTAAAATGATTGGTGCAAGCCTTTTGATCGTATTTATATGATGTATTATTAACAAATGTCAAAAGGTTTGGTGCTTTATTATTAATAGTTTCAAATACAGTAGAACTTCGATGGCTCGAACCGTACGGGACTTGACAAACTAGTTCGAACTAAGAGTGTTCGAGCCAAGTATTGTTCAACATCATATCAGATATGTATATCCATCGAAATAGCAATTCGTCCGGGACCGAATAAGTGTTACGAGCTCTATATATATAGTGTTAGGGCCATCCGTGTATGAGCCAAGTATTGTTCAATATCATATCAGACAGGTATATTCATCGAAATAGCAGTTCGTCAGGGACCAGATAAGTGGTACGAGCTCTATATATATAGTGTTAGGGCCCTCCGTGTATGAGCCAAGTATTGTTCAACATCATATCAGACAGGTATATTCATCGAAATAGCAGTTCGTCCGGGACCAGATAAGTGGTACGAGCTCTATATAATATATAGTGTTAGGGCCATCCGTGTATGAGCCAAGTATTGTTCAATATCATATCAGACAGGTATATCCATCGAAATAGCAGTTCGTCCGGGACCAGATAAGTGGTACGAGCTCTATATATATAGTGTTAGGGCCATCCGTGTTTGAGCCAAGTATTGTTCAACATCATATCAGACAGGTATATTCATCGAAATAGCAGTTCGTCCGGGACCAGATAAGTGGTACGAGCTCTATATATATAGTGTTCGAGATATCCGTGTTCGAGCCAAGTATTGTTCAATATCATATCAGACAGGTATATCCATCGAAATAGCAGTTCGTCAGGGACCAGATAAGTGGTACGAGCTCTATATATATAGTGTTCGAGATATCCGTGTTCGAGCCAAGTATTGTTCAATATCATATCAGACATGTATATCCATCGAAATAGCAGTTCGTCCGGGACCAGATAAGTGGTACGAGCTCTATATATATAGTGTTAGGGCCATCCGTGTATGAGCCAAGTATTGTTCAACATCATATCAGACAGGTATATTCATCGAAATAGCAATTCGTCCGGGACCAGATAAGTGGTACGAGCTCTATATATATAGTGTTAGGGCCATCCGTGTTCGAGCCAAGTATTGTTCAACATCATATCAGACAGGTATATTCATCGAAATAGCAGTTCGTCCGGGACCAGATAAGTGGTACGAGCTCTATATATATAGTGTTAGGGCTATCCTTGTTCGAGCCAACAAAGTTCTACTGTACTAAAACAGCAGTGTGATAATAACATATTTTCGAAAATGGAAGCAATTGCAATTCATTAAACATTTCTTGTTATACTTTATTATTAAATGAATATACACTTTGACATCAAAATGTACATATAGCATTATGTATATGTATTATGTAAATGTATTATGTATATGTATTATGTATATGTATTATGTATATGTATTATGTACATGTATTATGTATATGTATTAAAACAGAGTCTGTGGACGTGACAATATGCCGCAGTTGTGATCGTGTGTACGGCCCGAAAGACTGTCAAATATCCGTTATGTGCCGACCGGGAGATGTGAGTTTCTTTTTTCCCCAAATAATACGTTTTTATACAGATCATTACATAGTTTTACATGTATAATTTACAGCACTGACATATCCGAGATAGAACGCACGCACGCACGCACGCACGCACGCACGCACGCACGCACGCACGCACGCACGCACACACACACACACATATATATATATATATTTGAAAGTTTGTTATTCGGAATTATGTTTTCTATAATGTAAGGCTACTATAAATAGTAAACCTATGATATAGATGACCCTAAAGTTACAAAACTAAAGTATTAATTTGATGCAAACCAATTTGTTTTTAATTTAGGCCGTTATAGATTAATTGCTTGATTATTATCCATTTTTTTCTTAAAAACGGGGAGGGTGAGAGATTTAATCTTTTATTTTAATTTTTTATATGTTTTTTTTAATATATATATATTTTTTTATTTGTTTTTTTTTATGAAAATAAAAAGGGGCGGGGTGGCATGAAAATTAGGAAAATGGCAAGGATGATAATCTAGCAATTAATCTATTATCGCTTAAAGGTGTTTAGATTAGAAACAAAGAGGATCGATAATGAAGAGGTTCTTTGAACATTACGGTGAAAGCAATCTGCACGTGTATTCTAAAAGTAATATGCACATGTATCTGATATAACGAACATCCTGAAACACAGCCACAACATTAAACATAAAGTAAAACACTTTTATTACGTCAAATGGTAATGAAATATGCGCCCCCTATAATCAGGGTACACGATATCCAATTCTCAGCATTGAATGGGCTCCATAGTCTATCCCAGAATCTGATATCTCACAAATCAGGTATATTAACCTACAATGAAAAAGTAGTGAAGTAAATGCCTATCCAACAATTCATAGCAATTGAACGTTTACTAAACTGTGACGTCATTCAAGTTTTCAGTTGAAGCAATTGACCAATCAACGTGCTCAAATTTGTCTCCCTCAATTTTGATAATTAACGGAGCCAATCGGGAGAGCTGGGTCCGTACTGCACACAGATGAGCTTCATGATTCAGAAACGTTAAACATTAAAACCAAGGCTGAGTCCAAACAAGTAACAAACATGCAAATCTAGTTATGTTGTTATGTTGTTATGTTGTTAGACATATGAGTTTCATTTTAAAAGCAATTTCAGGTTCGAGTTGTGACTTTAGAAATTAAGTTAAGGTCTAGAAATTGGGGCCCTGGAGTTGAGGTGTGGGAGTGGGGCATGTGTGTGTGAGGGGGGGGGGGGGGGGGAGGGGGTCAATACGTTATTTTGGATGTCTACTAAGGCATGATTTCCCTTTGTCAACAGTGTACACACTGAACATAAAACAAAATTTCTTGACGGAAACATGACATCTACATTTTTAATGATACAGATGTAAACAAATAAGAAATTGTAGGTCTCCCTTCTTTACTCTGGATCTTTCTTTCTATGAAGATGACTTTGCGGCAGAAATTAAAGTTGAAGCGATCAAGATAAACTCTGGCGGCAGTTTGTATCAATTAGATATATCATACAAAATAATATGGCACTTTAACGATGCATTATTTTATGAATACATTTTCTGAATTGCAACGTTTCACAAACTGTATTGTTATAAACTTTGGTGCGAAAACAATTGTTGTATTGTATCCATATAGCGTCTCTTCAAATATCCAACATAACTCACATTTAGTTGAAGAGCGAGGAAGGATGCATCGGTAAACCAGGGTAAGACGTGCATTTGTATTTGACTGTTCATATGCGATATATCCTATAGTTGCTCAGACGTGTTTGTTGCAGCTTTCATTATTTAGTACAATGTTTTAATAGCTTTGTAATACGGTAACTGTTTTTTGTTGTTGTTATTCTCTTGTTATCGTTATGGTTTGTTATTTGCACTGTGATTGTGTTACATTCAACACGGATTTATTATAACAATGTTTCTCCCGAAAGGTCTGTTATACAGAGTCGTTTGTTGTCAATGGAACCACATACTATAAACTTGGATGTGCCCCGGAATCAGTAAGTATACCGGGATACAGTCTCACAATTATGCGTATAAATATACAGAGATACTATCTCACAATTATACATATCAATATACTGAGATACTGTCTCACAATTATACATATCAATATACCGGGATACAGTCTCACAATTATGAGTATCAATATATCGAGATACAGACTCATAATTATGCGTATCAATATACCGAGATACAGTCTCACAATTATGCGTAATATACCGAGATACTGTCTCACAAGTATGCGTATCAATATACCGAGATACTGTTTCACAATTATGTGTATCAATATACCGAGATACTGTCTCACAATTATACATATCAATATACCGAAGTACAGTCTCACAATTATGCGTATCAATATACCGAGATACAGTCTCACAATTATGCGTATCAATATACCGATATACTGTCTCACAATTATGCGTATCAATATACCGAGATACAGTCTCACAATTATGCGTATCAATAAACCGAGATACTGTTTCACAATTATACATATCAATATACCGGGATACAGTCTCACAATTATACATATCAATATACCGAGATACTGTCTTACAATTATGCGTATCAATATACCGAGATACAGTCTCACATCAATATACCGAGATACTGTCTCACAATTATACGTATCTATATACCGAGATACTGTCTTGCAATTATACATATCATTATACCGAGATACTGTCTCACAATTATGCGTATCAATATACCGAGATACAGTCTCACAATTATACATGTCAACATATATACAAGCCTTGATATGTGCTGAACATTAAAGAAAACAAGAAGAAACGTTGACATTTTTTATTGTTTGAAAAATAAGAGAAATAGTGCTAATGATCTAATGTTTATTTTTATCTGTCATGAACAGATTGTTTAAAACGTTACGTAAGCTGACCGATATTTCACTAAATATGTGTAAGACGGATTCGAGTTTCCATTTCGTGTCGTAACCAAGAGTATACGGTAGACATCAGAGTGATCTCCCAGTGACTTATCAGTTCGCTTTCCTGTGTAAGAATCCAATATACTCGTACTCACTGAGGATGGGTTGTCTGGGGAGATACACAAGTTGAAAGAATTCATGTTTAGTGCATGACAATTGTATTAAAATAATAAATTTAAAGCAAAACGGAATGTGTGAGTATGGTGAGAACATAAAGTAAGAAAACAACTTATATAGATTTCATATTTCATATGAGCACTTCGATACAATTGTTACTTACATTGCATGATGGGTAAGTTAAAGATAATGACTATTCCGGTGTACCGGTTATATCGCACGCTGTCAAAATAGCAAATTTACACGTTTCTACAAGATTGTAAAACAGTTGTTGTTGTTGTTGTTGTTGTTGTTGTTGTTGTTGTCACTATATGTGTATGTGTTTGTGTATGCGCGTGCGTGCGTGCGTGCGTGCGTGCTTGTTTGTGTGTGTGAATGTGCTGTTTTGCTTTAAAACTTGCGTTCATAATGTTGATACAGGCATGTGTGGAACTATCACCAGTCATTGTCGGAAGAAAGAGATTTATGATGACGGTCCAATGTCGATCATGTTGTCAGGGAACCAGAAATTGTAACAACTACTTGTGTAATTACAACGGGCATTTACCAGCTGGTGGGTTTAATATTTCTAACTTGATTTGGCTGGTCTGTCATTCAGGCTACTTTGCTTTTTACAGCTCATGACACAAATACGCAGTTAGTAAAGATGAGGGTATTCTGTGACGGACTTGTATGTCGACAGAAGTTGCCTATTGTGTCAAATGGGTGTAATTCACTGAAAGTAAATAAAAATATTTTATGTTTTATAAAAATTATTTAAAAATGGTAAAGGTTTTATAAAAATATTTTCATAATTTCAGAAGTTATAATTGCAAATATCTTATTGTTTGCTGTTGTAGCAAAACTAATTTGCATAGAATTTAAAATTGCTTTTACAGTAAAATATATGTTTAGACCAATTTTAAAAGTAAAGCATGGTTGTTTCCCACAGCCAATGATAGGTATGCTGATATCCTATATCTATAATTATATCACTAACATTATAGTTAGATATATTTATATATAGAATTGGTGTCAGCTATGACTTATATATATATATATATATATATATGACGGTTTTATATGCAACGTATATGGACTCGAGGGACAATTTACATACATGAACTGATAGCTTTATATGTTATTAATTCATGACTACTCACATGCTATATATATATAATATATATTTCAGGTATACGGAAATTTGATCTTGTAGTGGCACCACCTACGATCGAAACATGTGTAGACCTTATACCGTCAAGTTGCCAGTTGTACGGAGGTCATGACCCGGATTTCTGTCAAGACCGAGGGATAGCGTACTATGCGTGCAAGAAATATTGCGGAACCTGCGGTATATGTATATCATACGACATACCAATTTGTCCCTTTGCATATAGCGTCTAACCCGACTCGTCCAGGTTTTTTTCTAAGCCTCACCTGATAAAGTTAATAATTTCAAACACTTATATGGTATTCTGTTTATCATGTCAATATTTCTAGTTCGTTTTTTCTTCATTTTAAGTAGGATTAAAAGTAGTTCCGTCCGGGTCAAAATGTAAAAATATACACCACGACGTCATGAAGTATACATAACGACGTAATGAAATATACTTAATGACGTCATATGTCTAAACATTTGCATTGAAGTGATAAACCTATGAGTCATGAAATACAGAATATCTTGTAAGAATTATTGCGGAACTTGCGGTATATGGACATCAACGTTTTGGTATAAGTATTTTTTTCTCTTTGCATATAACGTCATTCACACGACTCAGTGAATCATTGAATACAGAATTAGTATTGCAACAAATAATATTATTCTGACGATATATAGACATTATTTGTGGCATAACAGACACGCATACAGGATGGTTTCATAAAAATTCATTTTATTCAGACACATGTTTAGGCCATTATAAATTAATTGCTAGATTATCATCCAAATTTTTCTTTAAAAAAACGGGAAGAGCGGTTGGATTTTATTTTCATTTTTATTTTTTTTAATGAAAATAAAGAAGGATCGGGGTGGCATGAAAATGAATGGCGGGGATGATAATCTAGCAATTAAAAAAATCTAGCCTTATAGATATATTTCTCAATTATTGTTTCTAACTATATACTATATATTTTCTAAGTCGCAAGTTAACATCTTAACCTAAGCGAAGCATGTTACCCTCTGCAAGGTTTTTCTCTGACTGACCATATCATTCTGTTTTTCACATTACCAAAAAATCCTCGAGCCCTTTTCCCTGATAGGTCAGTTCATCACTATTATTGGTTATTGGTCAATTTCGTAATTTCTAAGTCAATATTAAACACACCCATATCTTATCACAAGACCAACATGTCATCTCTATATGATAAGACTAAGGCTATATCTTGTTGTCATCTCTTCTCCATTAGTCTGTCATATCACCTCATTATTTCGACATGGTTGACCTTTGATGTTATATACCTATGTACCTTTGTATATAATCAACTTTCTAGCTTTGCTTTAAACTCCATTTTAAAATATTGAATCAATTCATGAGCTTTTATCCATTATAAGAATTCTTAACTACCATAATATACAGTCAAACCTGTGTAAGCAATCACCTCTATTTAGCACCATCTGTCCTAAGCAATCTAATTTTCTATATTCCATGGTTATGCTTTCTAAGCAGCCAGTCAAGATAATGAGCAAAAATGGCATTTTAAGACAGGTTGTTGCTTAATACCGGTCAGTTTGCTCTGGAAGCATAGAAATAGGAAATAGCGAAAATGGCTGTTTGAGACAAGTGGCTGCTTAATTGAGGTGACCGCTTATACAGGTTTGACTGTAAACGTACAACCATATGGATCACTTATTCTCTCAGTTATCCCATCTAATACTTCATAACTAGGAAATAGTACAAAATCATTGCCTTTTTTTACTATTTCTATTCATGATAGTCAAACCTGTGTAATCGATCACATTAAGCAGTCACTTGTCTTAAGTAGTCACATTTACTATTTCAAATATCTATGCTTTTAAAGCAAATTAACCTGCATTAAGCAACAACCTGTCTTAAATACCACTTTTGCTCCATCCATTGACTGGCTGCTTACGACAGGTTTGACTGTATACTGATCAATACTGAACGAATTGAAATATATTAAGTTCAATGTTGTTACAAAAAACTCTGATGACTTTCAAGAATTTATCACAGTAATTTCCCTTTCGAAGATATTTAGTTCAATGTTGTTACAAATAACCACAACTCTGATGACTTTCAAGAATTTACCACAGTTATTTACCTTTCGACGATATATTTAGTACAATGTTGTTACAAATAACCACAACTCTGGTGACTTTCAAAAATTCACCAGAGTTATGTCCCTTTCGAAATGAAGCTCTGCATACATACCGAGATATTTTAGTTTCATGTTATTATCCAAGGACTTGTATAGAAGGATAAGAAACATGCATCACCTGACTAAATGTTGATGAAATAGCATTAATAATTTGCAAATCAATCATTTATAATCCACAGACAACTGATTTCTTGTACATACGATGGAAGTAAAGCTAATTGAAAACGAGATGTTGCGAGCTTTTGCGTGAATATGCAAACGTTCGCAAAATCTCTATCAGTTGCCTTTTCTTCTCTATATAATTCCTTGGTTTCATATTATTATCATATCTTCTGTAGCAAAACGACCAAGGGCCGACAACTAACAAGGGTAGTATACACGTATACTCAAATAAAATTTATAATTTACAATTTTAATTTAACATGAATGAAATTACGAATATACAATTATACAATCTATACAATTTAAAGATAATTACTCAACAAAAAAAAGACACAGCTGGTTTAAAAAGGTCCAATGATGGAATTAACATTTTTTTACACAGTTCTATCTCCTACACGTTCAGTAAATATATATCACAATCCAAACTGCTTACATCATATGAATGTTAAAACTGTTTTCAAACTGCACATGTATTTTGTTTAAGATACTGCTACCGCGTCCGGATTATCGTAGATTTAGAATCAATCGTCACTTGTGGCGATGGCTATATAAACTGGGTTATCTTCCCTAGAACTCTACACTGAGTTTCTGGCTTTACGTCGCCCCCATATCGACTTTATCCGACTGTATTCCGACACCAGGATCGTCAAGTCGTCCATATACGTTATTATATATAACCATCTGCCATTATATACTGGAACATTAATATGCTCCATCCTTCTCGTCACGATAACTCCAAAGATGTTTCTGCTATACTGTACAGTGCTTCCATAATACAGTCAGACATTTATAGCAAAACAGTCTACATACCTTAGTGAATTTCTTAATACTTAATGGAATTTCATGAAAAAAACAGTCGAAATGATTTATTCTTTTTTTTGACGATCACAGCAACATCTATTTTCAAGAGACTGTTTACATCTCCAAAAACACAGAGTCAAAATGAACATACAACAGCTGGAATTAAAGCAAATTTGGTTGGTTAAGGAGCAAAAATACATCGACAGTAGTCAGTAGATTTATTCTTTAATCAAAGAATGAATATGTAAAAGATCTTAAAAACGTTACTCTTATCGAGCTATCGATACGTTTTAATAATTCCACGCTACTTGTTCTAAATATAGCCTATATCATTCCAATAGACATGTACTAGCTGATCCTACTCAATTAGGCCACAACAACCTAACTATTTTGTTACACTTTCATCATGTAGATATATAATTTTTGAATAAAGGGTTCAATAAAAACTAATTAAAACAATACTGAAACTATTGTTAAGATGTTAAACAAGGAAGTTCGAACTCTATTATCAAAAAAGATGAAATACAACGTTTATTCCCGTTTCCAAATAGAAACAATAGACGAAGTCTTAATATCTACTTTTTTATTGCTTTTTATTTATAGCATGTACAGACGTAAATAATAAAAAAATGCTCAATAAAAATTTATCAATAGTGTTGTATGTCATTTCAAAGAATTATATACAGAAGGAAAGGCAACTGATTGAGATTGCAGAATGAAATTGTCATAAACACAATACCATTCCCAAAAATGTGTGTTTAAAATTGTTAATTTTCTTGTGAATACAAAATATGTATACCGCAGCTAAAATAACGAAAAATTACGATCAATTTTACTTCAAACCTCAATATCTTTAATTCAAACAGATATGTGTGATCGAAACAAGTTCAAACATCTAAGATTACATAAAACGAACAGTTTATGTACAAGAAATCAGTTGCCTATGAATGATTAATTTGCAAATTATGAATTATCAACATTTAGTCTGGAGATGCAAGTTTCCTATCCTTCTATACAAGTCCTTGGTCATTTTATTCGAGGTGAGGGTGTTTGCATATTGAATACATTTCACATTAAACGTATTGATTTAAATACAAGTCACGTTTGCAGAACATGCGATACAAACATCTACTTTGGCTCCACCCACAACAACGCATGCGCATTCATCGCATTGGTCAATCTGGACAATGTGGACTTGCAAAATAAACCAGAACCAGTGCCATATGACACGAGAAAGGTTCTGCTCCACAGGGAGGCCCAGCGATTGCCAGGGAAACCCTTCCGAGGTTCGACCGTGCTCAGAAACTGTTTGTCCAGGTACATGTATGCATGTAAATATTCAAGTTTCAAGGTAGTCTGGAGAACGGTCAACAAGCAGACACATGCAAATCTTTAACTCTTTCATGTTCACTTACTTATTTCAATATCATCTAAAACAGTTCATGAGACCAATTTCCTAATCTGTAACAAATATTTTGCCGCCTTTTTCAATTTTATGCATGAAGTGCGCTGATTGGTCCTAAATTACATCTCCCCAAGGAAGGACCAATCAGCGCACTTGATACATAACTGCTTATTCGTTATGATGAAATTGCAGCGTATCGTCAATAAACAAATGATGGGTTAGAAAATGGCCTAATGAGCTGTTTTAGACGATATTAAAATAAGTAAGTGAGCATGAAAGAGTTAAAGAGTTGATTTGTTGTTGACTTTCCTTGAAACATGCCATACCGGACTACAGTTGTGTTGAGCCGGTTAAGTCTTGCAATAATCCGTTAAAATTTATGCCACTTTATTAAAGACTAAATTATTTAGCACCGAAATGGCCTATTGGATACTGTTGGCTCAATATTTCTGTTGTTGGGCTTATTTTGTCACGTAATCACGTAATACCCCCACCACCCAGTTGGCTGTGCATACCGTATAAGAACATTCGGTATATTTTTTTGCATAGCGGGTGTCTGAAGAAAGTTGGGGTATATGGCCGTTCTTAGAAGTAAAAGGCCTTTATTCGACTTTATGTTCGTCACATTTTTTTTTGGAAAATGAAAGCAAGTCAGATGGGGTAGGGGACTAATCAAGGTCCGTTACTCCTGTCCGTGGAGGTAACATTGAAATAGAAAAGCACAAATCATAATGATTTAATCAGTGACTCATGGTATTGGGCAATATCCAGATCTTTGTGCACCTGCTGTAAGAGTGTACCGGTATAAAAGAATCCTCAAATATTCTGTGTAAACACGTGACAAACCACGTGCCTGCGCGCTTCGGTTATGTCTACAGGACAAACATGTAGATCAAACAGACCTGTTCGTAAATATAGTATTGATTTCTCCACAGGCCATTTAAGTTCAGGGGCATGCCAGCACTTGACTATCAGAAACTGAATTCTCCAAGCGCTTGAATTATTTAGCAAAATTTGGCAAAAGCTTACTTTCCTTTAAATTAATAATTTTCTTTGCATAGCTTTTCTCATTTAAATGCCTAAAACGAAGCGTACTAATTATTTACGCCTTACACAGCGCTTGAAAATGTGATAAAGGTGTTTACACGCTCTTACCGCCAGCGCTTGCATTCCTTCCTGTGGAGAACCTGTATAATATCTGACACTTTCCGCATGTTTCTTTGCAGCTTCTCCGGCTACAATTCATCTTCCAACAACGCGTACGTACGTCTTTATTATATACAGTAAAACCTGTCTTAAGCAGCCAGTCGAGGGATGGAGTAAAATTGACAATTTAAGACAGGTTGTTGCATAATACAGGTTAATTTGTTCTGAAACAATAGCAATGGTAAATAGCAAATGTGGCTGTGTAAGACAGGTGGCTGCTTAATAGAGGTGACCGCTTACACAGCTTTTACTGTATTTGTTCAATTTCTTTTAAAGTGCGAAAACAAATTGGCCTGTTATAAAATGGAAGTATCGATGGACAAAATAGGTTATATTCGTAATATAGATAAAATGGCCCAGCAGAATAATCTGACGGAGAGAAACGTGTGTTATGTCAAGATTAAAGGTTGAAATCTAATTAGCATCAATATATACATAGCAGCGCCATTGACACATCAGTTCGGCGGGTCGGAAAATTTATTAGAAACGAAAAAGTTTTCTTTCAAATTTATAATTTGTTGATATTTTCAAAGCTTCTAACATATTTATAAAAATGCACGATTATCATTTAGCATCAACATGTTTCATTGTTATGCACGAATGTCATTTAGCATCAACATGTTTAATCGTTACACACGGATGTCATTTAGTATCAACATGTTTAATTGTTAGGCACGAATGTCATTTAGCATCAACATGTTTAATTGTTATGCACGATTGTCATTTAGCAGCAACATGTTTAATTGTTATGTACGATTGTCATTTAGCATCAACATGTTTAATTGTTATGTACGATTGTCATTTAGCATCAACATGTTTAATTGTTATGCACGATTGTCATTTAGCATCAACATGTTTAATTGTTATGTGCGACTGGCATTTAGCATCAACATGTATAATTGTTACACACGAATGTCATTTAGCATGAACATGTTTAATTGTTATGCACAATTGGCATTTAGCATCAACATGTTTAATCGTTACACACGAATGTCATTTAGCATCAACATGTTTAATTGTTATACACGAATGTCATTTAGTATCAAATGTTTAATTGTTATGCACGATTGGCATTTAGCATCAACATGTTTAATCGTTACAAACGAATGTCATTTAGCATCAACATGTTTAATTATTATGCACGACTGGCATTTAGCATCAACATGTTTAATTGTTACACACGAATGTCATTTAGTATCAACATATTTAATTGTTACACACGATTGTCAATAAGCATCAACATGTATAATTGTTATGCACGACTGGTATTTAGCATCAACATGTTTAATCGTCACACACGAATGTCATTTAGCATCCATCAACATGTATAATTGTTATGCACGATTTGCATAGAGCATTAACATGTATAAACGTTACACATGAATATCATTTAGTATCAACATGTTTAATTGTTATGCATGATTGGCATTTAGCATCAACATGTTTAATTGTTATGCACGATTGGCATTTAGCATCAACATGTTTAATTGTGATGCACTATTGGCATTAAGCATCAACATGTATAATTGTTACACACGAATGTCAATTAGCATCAAAATGTTTAATTGTTATGCACGATTGGCATTAAGCATCAACATGTTTAATTGTTACACAGGAATGTCATTTAGCATCAACATGTTTAATTGTTATGCACATTGGCATTAAGCATCAACATGCATAGTCGTTACACACGAATGTCATTTAGTATCAACATGTTTAATTGTTATGAACGATTGGGATTTAGCATCAACATGCATAGTCGTTACACACGAATGTCATTTAGTATCAACATGTTAAATTGTTATGCACGATTGCCATTCAGTATCAACATGTTAAATTGTTACACACGATTAGCATTTCGCATCAACATGTTTAATCGTTACACACGAATGGCAATTAACATCAACATGTTTGATTGTTATTCAAGACTGGCTTTAGCATCAACATGTTTAATTGTTACACACAAATGTCATTTAGTATCAACATGTTTAATTGTTACACACGATTGGCATTTAGCATCAACATGTATAATTGTTATGTATGACTGGCATTTAGCATCAATATGTTTAATCGTTACACACGAATGTCATTTAGCATCAACATGTATAATTGTTATGCACGATTGGCATTTATCATCAACATGTTTAATTGTTATGCACGATTGGCATTTAGCATCAACATGTTTAATCGTTACACACGAATGTCATTTAGTATCAACATGTTTAATTGTTATGCACGATTGACATTTAGCATCAACATGTTTAATTGTTATGCACAATTGTCATTTAGCATCAACATGTTTAATTGTTATGCACATTGGCATTTAGCATCAACATGTTTAATCGTTACGAACGAATATCAGTTAGCATCAACATGTTTAATTGTTATGCACGAATGTCATTTAGCATCAACATGTTTAATTGTTACGCACGATTGGTATTTAGCATCAACATGCATAGTCGTTACACACGAATGCCATTTAGTATCAACATGTTTAATTGTTATGCACGATTGACATTTAGCATCAACATGCATAGCCGTTACAAACGAATGTCATTTAGTATCAACATGTTTAATTGTTATGCACATTGGCATTTAGCATCAACATGTTTAATTGTTATGCACATTGGCATTTAGCATCAACATGTTTAATCGTTACGAACGAATATCAGTTAGCATCAACATGTGTAATTGTTATGCATGAATGTCATTTAGCATCAACATGTTTAATTGTTATGCATGATTGGCATTTAGCATCAACATGCATAGTCGTTACACACGAATGTCATTTAGTATCAACATGTTTAATTGTTATGCACGATTGGCATTTAGCATCAACATGCATAGTCGTTACACACGAATGTCATTTAGTATCAACATGTTTAATTGTTATGCACATTGGCATTTAGCATCAACATGTTTAATTGTTATGCACATTGGCATTTAGCATCAACATGTTTAATCGTTACACATGAATATCAATTAGCATCAACATGTTTAATCGTTACACACTAATGTCATTTAGTGTCAACATATTTAATTGTTATGCACTATTGACATTTAGGATCAACATGTCTAATTGTTACACACGAATATCAATTAGCATCAACATGTTTAATCGTTACACATGAATGTCATTTAGTATCAACATGTTTAATTGTTATGCACGATTGGCATTTAGCATCAACATGTTTAATTATTATGCACATTGGCATTTAGCATCAACATGTTTAATCATTACACACGAATGTCATTTAGCATCAACATGTTTAATTGTTATGCACGATTGGCATTTAGCATCAACATGTTTAATTGTTATGCACGATTGGCATTTAGTATCAACATGTTTAATTGTTATGCACGATTGTCATTTAGCATCAACATGTATAATCGTTACACACAAATATCGATTAGCATCAACATGTTTAATTGTTATGCACAATTGTCATTTAGCATCAACATGTATAATTGTAACACACGAATATCAATTAGCATCAACATGTTTAATTGTTATGCACGATTGTCAATTACCATCAACATGTTTAATTGTTATGCACGAATGTCATTTAGCATCAACATGTATAATCGTTACATACGAATATCATTTAGCATCAACATGTTTAATTGTTATGCACGACTGGCATTTAGCATCAACCTGTTTAATTGTTATTACATTGATTTTGTAACGCCGTATGTATCGTATATCTGCAAATGTAATGCTGCCTCGTTGATTTTGTAACGTCGTATGTATCGTATACCTGCATATGCAATGCTGCCTCGTTGATTTTGTAACGTCGTATATATCGTATACCATCTGCAAATGTTATGCTGCCACGTTGATTTTGTATCATCGTATACCTGCAAATGTAATGCTGCCAGGTTGATTTTGTAACATCGTATGTATCGTATACCTGCAAATGTAATGCTGCCACGTTGACTGTGTAATATCGTAGGTATCGTATACCTGCATATGCAATGCTGCTTTGTTGATTTTGTATCATCGTATACCTGCATATGTAATGCTGCCACGTTGATTGTGTAACATCGTAGGTATCGTATACCTGACTATGTGATGCTGCTTCGTTGATTTTGTAACATCGTATGTATCGTATACCTACATATGTAATGCTGCCTCGTTGATTTCGTAACATCATATGTATCGTATACCTGCAAATGTAATACTGCCTCGTTTATTTGGTAACATCGTATATATGTATATGTAATGCTGCCACGTTGATTATGTAACATCGTATGTATCGTATACCTGCAAATGCAATGCTGCGTCGTTGTTTTTATAACATCGTATGTATTGTATACCTGCATATGTAATGCTGCCTTGTTGATTTTGTATAATCGTATGTATCGTATACCTGCAAATGTAATGCTGCCTCGTTGTTTTTGTAATATCGTATGTATCGTATACCTGCATGTGTAATGCGGCCAGGTTGATTGTGTAACGTCGTATGTATCGTATACCTGCGTAATGTGGTCTCGTTGTTTTTGTAACATCGTATGTATCGTATACTTGCAGATATAATGCTTTCTCGTTGATTTTGTGACATCATATGTATCGTTTACATCCATATGTAATGCTGCCGCGTGGTTTTGTAACATCGTATTTATCGTATAAATGCATATGTATTGCTGCCTCGTTGATTTTGTAATATCGTTTGTATCGTACACCTGCAAATGTAATGCTGTTTCGTTGATTTTGTAACATCGTATGTATCGTACACCTGCAAATGTAATGCTGCTTCGTTGTTTTTTTACATCGTATGTATCGTATACTTGCATATGTAATGCTGCCACGTTGATTTTGTAACATCGTATGTATCGTATGCCTGCAAATGCAATGCTGCCTCGTTGTTTTTATAACATCGTATACCTGCATATGTAATGCTGTCTTGTTGATTTTGTAACATCGTATGTACCGTATACCTGCAAAAGTAATGCTGCCTCGTTGTTTTTGTAATATCGTATGTATCGTATACCTGCATATGTAATGCTGCCACGTTGATTTTGTAACATCGTATGTATCGTATACCTGCAAATGTAATGCTGCTTCGTTGTTTATGTAATATCGTATGTATCGTATACCTGCATATGTAATGCGGCCACGTTGATTTTGTAACGTCGTATGTATCGTATACCTGCGTAATGCTGCCTCGTTGTTTTTGTAACATCGTATGTATCGTATATCTGCAGATATAATGCTGTCTCGTTGATTTTGTGACATCGTATGTATCGTTTACATCCATATGTAATGCTGCCACGTTGATTTTCTAACATCGTATGTATCGTATACATGCATATGTAATGCTGCCTCAGTTATTTTGTAACATCGTATGTATCATACACCTGCAATTGTAATGCTGCCTCGTTGATTTTGTAACATCGTATGTATCGTACACCTGCAAATATAATGCTGTCTCGTTGATTTTGTGAGATCGTATGTATCGTTTACATCCATATGTAATGCTGCCTCGTTGATTTTGTAACATCGTATATATCGTATACATGCATATGTTATGCTGCCGCGTTGATTTTGTGACATCGTATTTATCGTATAAATGCATATGTATTGCTGCCTTGTTGATTTTGTAATATCGTTTGTATCGTATACATGCATATGTAATGCTGCCTCGTTGATTTTGTAACATCGTATGTATCGGTCACCTGCAAATGTAATGCTGCCTCGTTGATTTTGTAAAATCGTATATATCGTATACATGCTTACTTATGGAATTCTGCCTCGTTGATTTTGTAACATCGTATGTATCGTACATCTGCAAATGTAATGCTGCCTCGTTGATTTTGTGACATCGTATGTATCGTATACATGCATGTGTAATGCTTCCTAGTTGATTTGGTAACATCGTATATATCGTATACATGCAGATGTAATTATGCCTCGTTGATTTGGTAACATCGTATATATCGTATATATGCAGATGTAATGCTGCCTCGTTGATTTGGTAACATCGTATATATCGTATACCTGCAAATGTAATGATGCCTCGTTGACTTGGTAACATCGTATATATCGTATACATGCATATGTCATACGTCTGCGTTGATAGTGTAACATCACATACTTGTATACTTACTGTACTTGTTTTGATTATTTCATTTAGGATTATATTTGGAAGGTTGTGTTCTATGAATGGTTCATCTTCTGTTGAATCTATATTTTTTACACTTCTGTGCAAAATATTATATTTTCATAAATAAATGTCAAAATGCCACACCTATGCTTTCCTCTTTTAAACAGTACTTACATCAACAAATAGCAATCGAGGAACAAATAACAATAAAATACGATTAAGTTATCAAACATAACAATAAATGGAGATTTTTTCTCCAATAAAATGACATCTACTCATTTCAGGAAGGCTACATACTATTCCTTTTCCACTTCTTGTCCTTTACCTATTCATACACTTGTGTTTATATTCTTTTCTCCACGAAACTTGTCTTCTGTTCTCTAAACTCACCCTTTGTCTTCCTTTAATACATTTTTTTCCTCTTACAAAATATAAACGTTTTCATCAAATATTATTTTATAGAGTACATTGTCTTAATGAGTGTTTGTGCAACATAATTATAAAACAAATTTTATGGAAAAAAGTCAATCATTATGAATTGTCTATAATTTTATGTGCATAAACTTATAATATTATTGTATTATATTGTATTATGACCATGTTTATTGATATACTATGCTGATTTATGAAATAAAAAAAATAAATTATAAAAAAATATGTCTTATACTTACAGCGAGTGCATGCCAGGATATGCCAAGGTGTGTGGACCCTGAGATGCTGAAACTAGTGTGCCAGAGTGAAGACACAGCTAAAAGGTTCTGTCCAACAAAATGCGGTATTTGTGGTACGTTCTAAACAATATCAGATAATTGCAAAATGTTTTCATTTTGTATTTTTTTTATTTTGTTCTTCAATACATTACAATATATTATAATTTTAATTTATAGAACATATAGCATTTACACAAGTATTATTCTTGAAATGACAATTGTAAATAAGTAGTTTTTTATTGCAGATATATCCCTATAAGGGATAGTGCGTTTTAAAAATATATATCATTTAAAAAAATATTCATTCTTCACATAGCTTATTGCAAAATGGTATCTAGATAGCACAGGAATATTGGTTTTATGATTATTAAAACATTTTAAACTGTGTTGTTGTTGTTGTAGTTGTTGTTGTTGTTGCTGTTGTTGTTGTAGTTGTTGTATGGTGTTTAGCGTCGCTTTCAACAATTTTTCAGTCATATCGCGACGGTGTCTACTTGAGACAGTTTTCTGAGTGCTGTCACACTAGAGTATCATGCTGCAGACACATGGTATGATACCCCACCCAGTCACATCATACTGACTGGTACCGGGCCGACCTAGACCTAGAACTCTCCTCTGAATGCTTAGCGTCATGCGAGAAAGCTTCTAGTACCATTTTTAAAGTATTTGGTATGACCCGATCGGGGATCGAACCAAAGACCTTCTGCATGCGAAGCGGACGCTCTACCACTGGACCACCGCTGCGGTCTTAAAACTGTGATTGAGGCATCAAATCGCAAACACGCTTAATGACGATCAGTTAACCTAACCACTTTTTTCCGGGAATTAAAGAAGGTTAACTAGTACTCGAGCACACCTCATCTCCGCAAGTAACTGATTACTATCCCACTTGAATCAGTGGTGAGAGACGAATGATAATGAGATGCGATGTCGTATATCAACCATCACGGATACTGTGCCCGAAATTCGAACTCACGACACCTAGATTGATATTCAGACGCGCTAACGACTGAGCTTATTAGGTCTGGCCTGTGTGTAATCAAGACCCAAGCATTGTAAATGTATATAAACGTCAATATGCTCTCGTTATTGTTTGAGATGAAAAACCTGTTTGTATTGATATGATTATACAAAACTCAAGTATTATACATGTATATAAACGTCAATATGCTCCCTTTATTATTTTAGATGAAAAACCTGTTTGTATTGATATGTTTATACACAACTCAAATATTATACATGTATATAAACGTCAATATGCTCTCTTTATTATTTGAGATGAAAAACCTGTTTGTATTGATATGTTTATACACATCTCAAGTAGTATACATGTAAATAAACGTCAATATGCTCTCTATATTATTTTAGATGAAAAACCTGTTTGTATTGATATGTTTATACACATCTCAAGTATTATACATGTATATAAACGTTTATATGCTCTCTTTATTATTTTAGATGAAAAACCTGTTTGTATTGATATGTTTATACACAACTCAAGTATTATACATGTATATAAACGCCAATATGCTCTCTTTATTATCTTAGATGAAAAAAACCCTGTTTGTATTGATACGTTCATACACAACTGAAGTATTATTATTGGATTAAATTCATTTTTTTCTGTTTTTTATGCATGTGTTAAGAATTTCGAATCACGCACAAATCAAATAAAGTCCGAAGGACTCTATATATCAGAGTTGTGCGTGATTCGACATTCTTTACACATGCATAAATATACAGAAAAAATGAATTTAATCCTTATAATTCCAATCCTGATGATTATATTTAATTTGAGACTCCTCAAGTGAATGAAAAAACAAAACAAAACAAAAATAACTATACGCTGCAAAGTGAACGCGTAAGAATACATCACCTCTGTTCTGGTTGACATCAAATTCTCTAGATCAAATATCCAATAATATCATAACGGCTATTGTTTCCACTATCAGATGAAATCTGTATCATTAGTTGGTTTATTGTAAAATGACGAAATATTTTGAGGTGAAAAAATTAAACATCCGCCTTTTATCTCTCGATTAAGACAAACAAACATAAAATCAATAATTCCAGGAAATATCCACACAGTGTAGACGCTGACGTCATTGTTTCGTTTTTGACTGCGCGATTGTTTTTAAAAAATGTGTCCAAACAATTTTTGATTTGTTGAATATTGCATTTCTCAAAAACGTCATCTCTATCTATATAACTATCCCGTTTTGAGATTTTTTTGCACCTATGCAAGTCAAAACGAATAACAAATAAATGTGATTTTAATATTATATATGTTTTGCAAAATGTTGCAAAATGTCTTGTAAACATGCTATTATTGTGCGGTTTGCAACGGGTTGGCCCCGACCCCTGCAGACCCATTACGGGGTATTAAACGAGCAACCTTACGGTAGCTAAAAAACAAACAAAAACAGATGAAATAACGATGAGAATTTATACACATGCTATATGAAAACATCCAATGACACTAAATAATAGATAATGGTTGGCAGAAAAAAAAAATCACCCAAATAAATTGCAAATTATTATTAATTTTATGAAATTCACATTATACATGTGCATGTAATACAAAATACTGCTGAAATGGTGTGACAATAAATTATTCTATTCCTCAACTCAATCATTCTGACTACTTGTTGAGGAAAGAAAATTAATTTCTGTAAAAAAAAAAAGAAAAAAAGAAGTGTGTCAATATTTACGAAGGTCATATAGATCCACGCTCATTGATGGAGAATCCGAATTTGGAACGTTTTAAACGACATTTAAGTGCAAGGTTTTTGTATTTACATTGTTTCACGATCGTCTGCTTCTGAACTTCAACTACATGTACATTTTTTTATTTCATTTTTCCTGTCGACAACATTTGTCTGTGAATTTTTTTGTCAACGACTAGCATTCACTTTCGGTAAACCAGGGTTGTGTTCAATGGTACACTATACATCTCAAATCTGAACATTTTACGACCTACTTCATTGTTTCTCAAAACAAATTATGGTCTGATTGTGACGCCCGGTTGAATCGCTGAACCAAAGCAATCTATAAAACAATAAACCGAA
Source organism: Panopea generosa (assembly GCA_029582155.1). NCBI lineage: Eukaryota > Metazoa > Mollusca > Bivalvia > Adapedonta > Hiatellidae > Panopea > Panopea generosa. The sequence continues at coordinate 3,965,366 of CM055912.1, read as the reverse complement.
GAAAACAACTAGGACCAGATCTAACATTTGTTTTCGTTGTGTTTTATTATTAAAAAAAGCGTGAAACCGTTGTAAATGTCAATTTAGTTCGTATATTGTTAAACCGACCATCAAAATGTCGATGCTTCTTTATTTACGCGAGAAACGTAAAAGTAGTCCGGCGCACGGGTTTTATCGAAAAATAAAAGTCTTTAAAAAATTGACGTTGTCCAATGAAAATGCTTTAAATACATATATGATAATGAGATTGGAATTATACATGTATATAATAATAATAATAATAAAAACAAGTTTATTTTTCGAAGGTAACATATTAAGAGTACATGATATACTATCACATATAACTTATTTTCAATATGACCTTCAACAACAACAACAATAATAAAAACAATAATAAAACCATTGTCAATATTAGACTTTCCGAATAATATGCTTAGATAATAATCAATCAAGAAATTTAAATTGATATTGATCAAAATGAACTATACAAACACATTTAACTTTAATTATAAAAGTATTGTAAATTATTCAACGAAATTATACACTCAAATTAGATTAATAAAAGCAATGATCAGACACATTATTATGCATACAGTTTACTTTGAGCCTGAGTAGTTAATATTTCTTTGTGTTTTTAAAAGATGTTTTTTAAGATTTTGTTTGAAAGTGCATAATTTGTTATTTTTTCTAATGTCAATTGAAATTGTTCTCCACAAATGTTCAGCTTTGTAGTTTAATGATTGTTTTAAATAATTAGTGCGAGGTCTCAATAGGACAAGATCATTATTTTGTTTGGATCGAAGATTATATTTTTCATTATTTGCAAATGACAAAATATTGGTGATGTAATCAGGTGTAAGTTCATTTATAGCTTTATATATCAATACACCTAAGTGGTAATTACATCTGTTTTCAAATGAGAGCCAGTTTAATTCATTTAGTAAAGTATCCGAACTTTTACGTTGCATGATTTTTCTTGCAGCTCTATTTTGTATTTTAAGTAACTTATTTGTGTCAGTTTTGGAAGTAAGTCCCCGAATGGTATTGCAGTAATCGATGGAAGACATTATATATGCCTTATAATAAAGCATTTTCATATCAGGGGAAAGGAAATACGATATTCGTCGCAAAGTACTATTTCCGAATTGATTTTGTTAATAATACTTTTTACATGGTTGTGCCAAGTTAGATTATTGTCAACATATACGCCTAATATAGTCTATCCTGTTACATTTTCAATTGAAGTGTTACCAATTTGTAAATTAACCAATCATCAATATTTTTCAATCTGTTTTGTAATATAGATTTAATTATTGATAAATCTCGATTTGATTCATAAACAGTGGAATCATCCGCATAGAGGTCAATATTAATTGTCCTCGTTATAATTGGCATGCCATTTATATATATAAGAAACAAAAGTGACCCAAGAATTGATCCTTGTGGAACACCAGATTTCACAATCATTTTTTGTGAAAACATATTTTTCACCTTAATAATTTGTGTTCGGTTGGACAAATACGATTTAATATGATTTAATGTTCTATCAGTAAAATGATAAAGTTTCAGTTTGTAAAGTAAGATTTCATGGTCAACTAGATCAAATGCTTTTTGTAGATCTAGAAATACAGCACCAACATATTTACCATAATCAATATCTTTTAGCCATGTATTTATCAATATTGTAAAGGCTGTATGACATGAATGGTTTTGAGGAAATCCTGATTGTTTTTCATGAAGAATATTGGTAGTTTTGAAAAATTCTTATAATTGTGTGGCAAAATGTCGCTCGTAAATTTTTGAAATAGTTGGTAGTATTGATATTGGGCGATAATTGCAGGGATCCTCTTTAATTCCTTTTTTGAATATAGGAAAAACATATGAATCTTTCAGTTTTTATCGATGATTTTCTTTACCTCAAAAGGCGTGATTTTCTTTATATCAAATATTTTATACGTTAGACATTCGTTAAGATATTGTACATCATTAAAATTGTTCTTTACAAAATTTGTTTTTTCTATCATATCAGAAATATTGACAAAATGCTTGTTTAGTGCATTTAGTATATTTAATTTTCCTTCGTTCTCAGTATTTGAATTAGTTATCAATTTATTTGGTATAATTGTGTTGCTATTGTTTGAGTTTGTGATGTCATTTAAGCTCTTCCACAAGATACTTGGTCTCTCATTATTTTGTATAATTTTATTGTAATACTCTTTTTAACTTTTTCGTATCATTGAAGTGACAGTGTTTCTCGAAATTTAAATTCATCAATTTTTTTTATGTGTGTGTAAATAGTCTCTGTGGTGTATTGCCTCATTAATTTCATTTGTAAACCATTGCGGTTTGTTTTCCTGTTTTTTTCTTTTTTCTTTGTAAGGTGCATGCTTCATTAGAATGCTGTTCAAAATATTATAAAACAGAAAAGATACGTTAGGATTTGAGATCGTTTCAACTAACCCTAGTGAGGATTTTGCCAGATCTTCTTGAAAATATGTTATGTTAAATTTTGAGAAGGACCTGTACAATGTTGAATCATGTTTTGTTTTGTCTCTATTATGGCCTTTTCTAGAACATGTTGATCTAGTTAGTGTTACTGGATAGTGATCACTGATAGCGTAATTTGGAAAATAGTATCAACTATAATGTCAATTCTCGTTGTTTATATATGATTAATAATTGTAGAACTAATTTTATTTATTCTTGTCGGTGAATTAATAAGTTGTGAAAGTTCAAATTTTGACAGAAAGCTTTCCCAACGTGTACTTTTGTATTTTTTGTCTCATTTTGAGGAAAGTAATTGATGTTATAGTCTCCAAGTGCATGTATTTCAACATTTTTATAATCGGCCATGCTAAATTCATGTTCATATTGATCTATCCAAGATATGGGAGAATTTGGAGGTCTGTAAACAAAATTAATTAAGAATGGTTTATTTCTACAAAGGTTTATTTGTAACCACACTGATTCTATGTTTTCAGTTTGTTTCAAGATCATGACGCCTTACGTAGGAAATTTTGTCCGATATATATATAAGGATCCCACCTCCAGTTTTGTATTTACGATCTTTGCGCTCAATGTGAAAATGTTTTATTTGTCGGTAACGATCCTCAGTTTTTCCCGTAAGAAAAGTTTCACATTAACCTAAAATGGTTGATTCAGGTGTTGTTTCATTTCATCTAATTTTGGTAAGATATGTTGTATATTAAGGGTGGCGACATGTAAGCCATTAGTTTTGTAGGCAAATGGAACCATTTTGTTCGATTCATTATATGAATAACAGGTAATAAATAAAATATCATTAACATGTCTACTTTGAATTGGCTTGAACGACTTACTTATACATGTATTATGATGTATCGCATTGTTATAGAATGTTCATATTATATATAAAATGCAGTTCATTATTTGTGTGCAGTATTGAACAAGTTTCACTGAAATTATATTTTTGATCATTAAAATGAATGATTCTCCTGATGTTTTTTATTTTTTTCATAAACCAGTATGCACGGCAATAAATTACAATCAGAATTTTTTATTACAGTATTAGTTTGTTTTTAGTACAATTTAGTTTTTGCGTAAAAAGCTATTTTCTAAGTTATATTTAAGTTTATATCGCGACTGTTCTTTTAGAGCCTTGTTACGTGTAAACATCGGAGAAATCATTTTAAAACAGTAATCTTTTCCAGGAGAAATTTGTAAAGTATAATCACAAGACCATTCTACATCGTCACATTTCGTGCATACATGCATTAAATATTCGTATGAGTTTTTCATCGAACTGTGTTTGTCTGCACATTCCTATTGTTGTTGCCGTCTATCTGATTATCGTCTTTCGCGTGCAGAACCGTTAAGACATCCGAAGTCATTTTTGCCAATACGCACGTCGTCCAAAGTTCTAGATTGTGCGGTTAGACATATGATAGTTCGTGCACCATTTCGAAGGTCGTCTACCACATTCCAGAGTTGAATGGCTGCTCATGCGGCAATTTGAGCACCAAGTTTTACTTGACGATTTTGGACTCTCATAGCTATCGCTGATTTTCCTGGACTTTATTATAGCCAGCATTTTGTCTATAGCTCTGACCTCGCTTGTTTAGATGTACCTTATTCTTCATATAAAGGTGGGCTGGTACACGTCCGTCACCATAAATGAATGATTTGTACAGATCAATTGGTTTGCAGCAGGTCTCCTGGTAAAGATGTTCTAGCATGGAATATAAACGCCAATATGCTCTCTTTATTATTTTAGATGAAAAGCTTGTTTGTATTGATATGTTTTTACACAACTCAAGTATTAAATGTATATAAACGCTAATATGCCCTCTTTACTCTTTTAGTTGAAAAACCTGTTACGGTCCAACCTGACGGATGTGGCGTACCTCTCGAAAGCCAAACGAATTGCCAATTCTTACATCGTGAAATCTGCATATGCAATGATCCGTCTGCCAATCACCTGTGCCCAAACTACTGCGCGGGAAAATGCGGGCCCATTGATACCAGTTGTATCATACCTTCTAGGCGGTAGCATGCAGACGGATTCGTACGTTTGAAATACAAACTGATATGTCATCGAAACCATTCGTTACAGTAGTTATGAGCATTTAAATACAAACGCCTAAATACATTTATATACAATATAATAGTGTTGTTTGTGAATGTTCATTAAGTGTTTTCGATGTATTTGTTGAACGTTTAATAAAATGTCGTCTATGGTTCACCAGACGTCCCTGCCGTTATTTAGTTGTTATTGCGTTTAGTACACACAAAGAAGATATTACCCCAAGTCTATAGAACGAACTCAGCTCTCCCGATTGGGTCCGTTCAACAGCATTTGTTACGAGTACGCTGATTGGTCAGTTGCTTCAGATGAAGTTTCAATGACGTCATAATTTAGTAAGCGTTCAATTACTATGAATTGTGGGACAGGCAAAGAATTCCCTGCTTTTTCCATTGGTGGTTAATAGACCTAATTCTGGAGATATCAGGTTCTGGGATAGACTATATTAACACTTACCTTCAATTTCCAACACAGTAATAATACTATATATGTCATTATAGTCAATTCATGGTACAATAAAATAACATGATCGCATAACATGGTATTTGTGTATTGTTTGATTCCCATTTGCAAAACAAACTACATATTGGTGATGTGGTGAGCGATTATTTAACGATATGATTTAATTAAATTCAATTGATTAGCTAGATACGGTAGATTGACCACGTTTTAGTCAGTTAACGGCCACTCACTTCGTGTTTCGACGTTTCGTTGGACAATACAAAAACGAAAAATTTTGGGACAAACAAGCATGAATTGAGAGCTGTCGCGTATACAGTGTGTTAAATCTTTGGGTTAATCATTAAGATAAATATGTTAGTTCCATGCCGCTACCACGGAAATGGGAAACAATTCAATGATGGATGTCTATCCTGGTGTCTGAAATCTCCCGATTCAGGTCTGTGGTTAGTCTTGATCATATGCGACGCTTGCTTTTCGAAAAGACAAACGTCTGAATCAGCCTGAAGTCATCCTCAACCACTAAAACTGGAATGCCATATATAACCTGAAATGTGTTGAAAATGGTGTTAAATCCCATAAAAAATCCCGGTCAGTTCATAAAACTCAGTATGGTGGTATAAACTGTATACTTCCAATGTATGAGCACACCATTGAGTTTTGTACAAACACATTTTTGTGCGTGCTTGTCATCCTAAGTTTCACGGCTTTTATTTTGGTCTATCTATGGATGACAAGCACGCACAAAAATGTGTTTGTATAAAACTTAATGGTGTGCTTATAGATAAACCAAATTAAAGCCGTGTGAAACTTACATTGCGTTTATTTTCAACCTCTGCACTACCAAAATATGATGAAAAAAATGAGGGTCGTGTATGGGTCATGTAGCAGATGTTAAAGAGATTTTTCTGCTCACTGTGAACACTGTCGGCAATGTGGAAGTAGACTTTCAAAAAATCCAAATTTCCAAGCATCATTTTATTTTCTAAATTCACAATTTAAACATGACAATGCTACCAAAGTGTTCAAAATACATCAACAATACCATTCAAATAAAATATGAGCATTAAAATAAGGAAAATGCATTTTTTAAAGAAGAAGATACAAGGATTATTTATAACCGCCATTATCCCGCGGAGTCAATTCCTGTTTCCAATGGTGGTGCTTTGCCTCCACTGCACGCAGCCGGCATTATGACGTGGTACAATGGGCAACAGAACCGCACTTGCCAGCACAATAATTCGGGCAAAGTGGTTTTATAGCTGGGTCGTTACAAATGCATAGTTCTTCGTTCAAAAGTCGGCATGTATCTATACTTTTCACGGGGTCTCCGCAAGAATTTATTGTCACAATACCGGGAGCTTCATCTGAAATGTTAAAGAATGTATTCAATAAATTATTGACTTTATCTTTTTTAATGAATTAAAGCGATTAATCTATGAAGCATTTCTAATAAATTCACTTTTAAAAACGGTGTATTTATACGCTCACAGGCAGCTGTGGAACTGGTGAACACTGTCTGTGGCACACTTACAGGCAACTGTGGAACTGGTGAACATTGTCTGTGGCACGCTCACAGGCAAATATGGAACTCGTGAACACTTTCTGTGGCACGCTCACAGGCAACTGTGGAACTCGTGAACACTGTCTGTGGCACGCTCACAGGCAACAGTGAAACTCGTGAACACCGTCTGTGGCACGCTCACAGGCAACAGTGGAACTCGTGAACACCGTCTGTGGCACGTTCACAGGCAACAGTGGAACTGGTGAACACCGTCTGTGGCACGCTCACAGGTAACTGTGGAACAGGCAACTGTGGAACTGGTGAACACTGTCTGTGGCACGCTCACAGGCAACAGTGGAACTGGTGAACACTGTCTGTGGCACGCTCACAGGCAGCAGTGGAACTCGTGAACACTGTCTGTGGCACGTTCACAGGCAACAGTGGAACTGGTGAACAATGTCTGTGGCACGCTCACAGGCAAAAGTGGAACTGGTAAACACCATCTCTGGCACGCTCACAGGCAACAGTGGAACTCGTGAACATTATCTATGACACGCTCACAGGCGACATTGCAACTTGTGAAAAATGTTTGTGGCACGCTCACATGCAACAGTGGAACTGGTGAACACTGTCTGTGGCACGCTCAAAGGCAACTGTGGAACTGGTGAACACTGTGTGGCACGTTCACAGGCAACAGTGGAACTGGTGAACACTGTCTGTGGCACGTTCACAGGCAACAGTGGAACTGGTGAACAATGTCTGTGGCACGCTCACAGGCAACACTGGAACTGGTGAACACCATCTCTGGCACGCTCACAGGCAACAGTGGAGCTCGTGAACAATATCTATGGCACGCTCACAGGCGACATTGCAACATGTGAAAACTGTCTGTGGCACGCTCACAGGCGACATTCCAACTTGTGAACACTGTCTGTGGCACCATTGCAACTCGTGAACACTGTCTGTGGCACGCTCACAGGCGACATTGCAACTCGTGAACACTGTCTGTTGCACGCTGACAGGCGACATTGCAACTGGTGAACACTGTCTGTGGCACGCTCACAGGCGACATTGCAACTCGTGAACACTCACTGTTTGTGGCACCATTGCAACTCGTGAACACTGTCTGTGATACGCTCACAGGCGACATTGCAACTCGTGAACACTGTCTGTGGCACGCTCACAGGCGACATTGCAACTCGTGAACACTCACTGTTTGTGGCACCATTGCAACTCGTGAACACTGTCTGTGGCACGCTCACAGGCGACATTGCAACTTGTGAACACTGTCTGTGGCACGCTCACAGGCGACATTGCAACTGGTGAACACTGTCTGTGGCACGCTCACAGGCGACATTGCAACTGGTGAACACTGTCTGTGGCACGCTCACAGGCGACATTGCAACTGGTGAACACTGTCTGTGGTACGCTCACAGGCGACATTGCAACTGGTGAACACTGTCTGTGGCACGCTCACAGGCGACATTGCAACTGGTGAACACTGTCTGTGGCACGCTCACAGGCGACATTGCAACTGGTGAACACTGTCTGTGGTACGCTCACAGGCGACATTTAAATTAATGAACACTGTCTGTGGCATGCTCACAGGTGACATTGAAACTCGTGAACACTGTCTGTGGTACGCTCACAGGTGACATTGAAACTAATGAACACTGTCTATGGTATGCTCACAAGTGGCATTGCAACTCGTGAACACTGTCTGTGGCACTCTCAAAGGCGACAGTGGAACTCGTGAACACTGTCTGTGGCATGCTCACAGGTGATATAGAAACTAGGGAACACTGTTTGTGGCATGCTCACAGGCGACAGTTGAACTCGTGAACACTGTCTGTGGCACGCTCACAGGCGACATTGCAACTTGTGAACACTGTCTGTGGCACGCTCACAGGCGACATTGCAACTGGTGAACACTGTCTGTGGCACGCTCACAGGCGACATTGCAACTGGTGAACACTGTCTGTGGCACGCTCACAGGCGACATTGCAACTGGTGAACACTGTCTGTGGTACGCTCACAGGCGACATTTAAATTAATGAACACTGTCTGTGATACGCTCACAGGCGACATTGAAACTCGTGAACACTGTCTGTGGTACGCTCACAGGTGACATTGAAACTAATGAACACTGTCTATGGTATGCTCACAGGCGGCATTGCAACTCGTGAACACTGTCTGTGGCATGCTCACAGGTGATATAGAAACTAGGGAACACTGTTTGTGGCATGCTCACAGGCGACAGTGGAACTCGTGAACACTGTCTGTGGCACGCTCACAGGCGACAGTGGAACTCGAGAACACTGTCTGTGGCATGCTCACAGGCGACATTGCAACTCGTGAACACTGCCTGTTGCATGCTCACAGGCGACAGTGGAACTCGTGAACACTGTCTGTGTCACGCTCACAGGCGACATTGAAACTCGTGAACACTGCCTGTTGCATGCTCACAGCCGACATTGTAACTTGTGAACACTGTCTGTGGCATGCTCACAGGCGACTGTGGAACTCGTGAACACTGTCTGTGGCATGCTCACAGGCGACAGAGAAACTCGTGAACACTGTCTGTGGCACGCTCACGGGCGACATAGAAACTCGTGAACACTGTCTGTGGCACGCTCACAGGCGACATAGAAACTCGTGGACACTGTCTGTGGCACGCTCACATGAGACATTGCAACTGGTGAACACTGTCTGTGGTACGCTCACAGGCGACAGTGGAACTCGTGAACACTGTCTGTGGCACGCTCACAGGCGACATTGAAACTCGTGAACACTGTCTGTGGCATGCTCACAGGCGACATTGCAACTCGTGAACACTGTCTGTGGCATGCTCACAGGCGACAGTGGAACTCGTGAACACTGTCTATGGTACGCTCACAGGCGACATTGTAACTCGTGAAAACTGTCTGTGGCATGCTCACAGGCGACATTGCAACTCGTGAACACTATCTGTGGCATGCTCACAGGCGAAATTGCAACTCGTTAACACTGTCTGTGGCATGCTCACAGGTTACAGTGGAACGCGAAAACACTGTCTGTGGCACGCTCACAGGCGACATTGAAACTCGTGAACACTGTCTCTGGCACGCTCACAGGCGACATTGTAGCTCGTGAACCCTGTCTGTGGTACGCTCACAGGCGACATTGTAACTCGTGAACACTGTCAGTGCCATGTTCACAGGCGACAGTGGAACTCGTGAACACTGTCTGTCGCACGCTCACAGGCGACATTGAAACTAGTGAACACTGTCTGTGGCACGCTCACAGGCGACATTGCAACTCGAGAACACTGTCTCTGACATGCTCACAGGCGACAGTGGAACTCGTGAACTCTGTCTGTGGCACGCTCACAGGCGACATTGCAACTCGAGAACACTGTCTGTGGCACGCTCACAGGCGACAATGGAACTCGTGAACACTGTCTGTGACACGCTCACAGTCGACATTAAAACTAGTGAACACTGTCTGTGGCACGCTCACAGGCGACATTGAAACTAGTGTACACTGTCTGTCGCACGCTCACAGGCGACATTGCAACTCGTGAACACTGTCTGTTGCACGCTCACAGGCGACAGTGGAACTTGTGAATACTGTCTGTGGTAAGCTCACAGGCGACATTTCAACTCGTGGCTTATTATCGTTATGCTTACTCAATAAAATACAAATGATATTCACTTAAACGAACAACTATTCTCTGTGTTGTAGTAAATAAAGTAGTTTTACAATAAGTGATATCTTACGAAATAAATTTGTGAAACCTGTATGCTTATGAGAGAGATACATCAAAAAGAGTCAAATGAGTTTTTTTGTCTCTGAATTTCGGAACCAAGGTTTTCAAAGTTCTGTTCGTTCATTATATTTAAAATTCAATGTTTTTATACATGATTTTTATATATGGGTTATTTATATATTAATATATTTTGTTACGATTTCCAGTAAATTTTTACCTTGAATGAATTAAATCTCAAAATACCATGAAATGAAAATTCTGTTTATAGAGACTTCACTTATATCGCCGATATTTTCCGGATCTTAGCAATAAAACTACACGTTTATATCAAACATCATATATTATGGATATTCTGTTCAATAACTAATATTGTATTTTGTATATGCAATGTGAAATTCTTTATCTTGTTGGCCAATTACTAAATCGTGTTCCATGATAAAGTCACCCATTGGTTGGTATCGGATTATGTTAAAACATCTACGATTAAAACCGAACATGCCGATCTGTGTAGTAACAAATTTCTCATAAATAAGATAAATATAAGGACGGAATCAACTATTATCTACGAATGCTTTGAACAGCGTTGTCCTGGCCAGTAACGTAACATCGACTTTTATTGTACATATCGGTAATTCGCACAAGTATGTACCCTAGTGAAGCAGTCCTTCCATAGAAAATATGAAGAAAAATCAGTCTATCAATCAATCAATCAATCAATCAATCAATCAATCAATCAATCAATCAATCAATCAATCAATCAATCAATCAATCAATCAATCAATCGATCAATCAATCCTCTTTTCCTCATTTCTGAGTATGCATACATGTTACAAATATAAAGTGAGAAACAAAGTAAACAAAATAGATCTGTTTGAACAAACAGGCAAACTAATGGTAAAACGTATTGTTAGCAGCTAATGTAATTGATAGATGGTACATGTAATGGACATAATATATCACATATAACATTAGAATATTTGTAGCATCGTCGGATACCCAACGCGTAATCCATTCCGATACCCTCCATTTAACAACCGCGGGATATTATACTAACTTTGCGTCGTTTCAACCGAGCCGCAACACAACTATATGATTGGTTCCTTCACGATTTCATGAAGGGAGCGTCATCCAATCACAACGCTAGTTTCACGCAAACGCCGTTTCGGTAAGACGCTGTTAATTGTACCTTGTTCTGTTCAAATAAAACAACGCAGAGCTGGCGTAGTTTCCCACGGGTGATGTATGGGAGTACCGAAATTGACACCCGTGGGTATACGACGATGATTTGTAGATGCTTCAAATTAGTCGTCTTGTTCTGAGAAGGACAGGAGAACAATTTTGAGATCTGTGTAACAACCTCGTGTCCAGGTTGTTAAGCCTTATCGAAACTAAACATAATGTATAATTATGGAGATAAAGGCTCGTAAAGGTCGACATTCTGCAAGAAACTATGCAGACACGCAGGTACACTATCCGGTTTTTCTAGGTTTTGCTATTTTGCTAATTCTTTTGTGTTTTTTACACATTGTGAGTGAACCTGGAAAATCGCCCCGTTAGCTTCATATAACATTTATATGTTGATACGCCATAATAAAAAGCCATTCATTCATTCATGTATTATTTGGTCGGGATTTTTCTTCAGAAACATAACGTAAAAATATATTTTTTCAACAGCTACTAACTATCACAACATAAAATATTATCAAATCTGGGCATAACAAGGTCAATATCATAGTCGTTTTTTTTGTTTTGTGTATGTGTTTTTCTCTCTTTCTTTCAATATATTATTTATGTGTAGATCCCTGCATTAAACAGTAAACAAATTAAAATAGTATACTCATTTGAACATTAAATCTTTTGTATAGATATGACAAGTTTTATATGTTTGTTCGTACTTATCTACTGTGTGTTGAAATATGTTCTTTACTATATGTATGTATCACTATGTAAAATTGTTTAATAAATGGACTTTCATAGTAAAAAATGATAATAAATAATTAAAAAAAAATCGTGTTCCGTCTTTCTGTATTCAATATTAACTCCCTCAAATTCCATTGTTAAATATAAAAAGACGAAACATGAAATTGTATCTTCTCTACACGTACCGCATCTGTTGCATGATTTCCTACAATACTGGACAGCTAATTGAGGAATATGGCAAAAATATTCCTTCGAAGCCTCAGATGAACAGTTGAGGTAGTCACTACATGGCACATCTGCAGATCAACACGGTGTACATGTTTAAAAATGAATGTGTAATTACCTTTAATTTAGTAAACACTATTACATTATCTCTAATTTGGTAAACACTATTACATTATCTCTAATTTGGTAAACACTATTACATTATCTCTAATTTGGTAAATACTATTACATTATATCTCAATATATATACTCTTTAATTCCTGTTTTCAGAGATAGTGACTCTAAACAGAAAATACAGGTAAAATATATACACGACAACACATTCATACACTTACATATTATAAAGATCAATTTGCAAGCACACAAATATATATTTGTCGTATTGTACCACTCACAAATGACAATGTTACCTGTTAGTGTAGGTGAATTCACGGTAGCAGCAGTAGAAGAATGACCTGATAATAGACAATAAGTATTTCAAGAATGATATCTAACAAATGCAACAAACAACTTAAAATAAAGAAGAAAACAATAGACTCGTTTTTGTTTAATATTTTCATGAGTGGTCATGAGACACGCCCCCTTTCACGTTCCCTGGCACCGGGTGACGAGGTATCGCATTTTGAGACACGCCCCCTTCCACGCCCCCCCCTGGCACCGGCTAATGCGGAATCTTATTATGAGACACGCCCCTTCCAGCAACCCCTTGGCACCGACTGACGCGATATCTTATTATGAGCCACGTCCCTTCCACACCCCTCTGGCATCGGTTTACATGGTATCTTATTATGAGACACGCCCCGTCAACGACCCTGGTACCGGCTGAAACAGTATCTTTATATGATACACTTCCCCTTTCACGCCCCCTGCCGCCGGCTATCGCGGTATCCTATAATGAGACACACCCACTACCACGCTCCCCGGCACCTACTGGCGCCGTATCTTGTAATGAGACACACCCCCTTTCACGCATCCTGACACCGGCTGACGCGGTTTCCTATAATGAGATACGCCCCTTCCACACCTCCTAGCACAGTCTGACGCGGTCATTATTGGGCAATGCCGAAAAGACTCCATGAGTCAATGTCACAGCCTATCAGAATAATACAGTATGCACATCGGTTTATATTAATCGATGACATCTCGAATAGTCAAATGACCATACATTTTGCGTTATATAAGTATTTAGGAACGTGTTAGAAACACAGCTGTAGTAAAGTTGTACGTAGAATAACAAGATGAATTGGTGATTTGTCAAGTTAATAGTATTCATCTCAAATAGTTAACAATTATATTTTTATGTATTTTTATTTCTTTACTCATATATTTTCTGTTTTAACTTTTGAAATGCTAAATGACATTGTTGTGCAGGAATTATTTAAATTCACACTTATTATTTAATGAGTATTTTTACAAAATACAAATCATTTAATATGTAAATATTAAATTAATTTGGCTACATGTAGATCTGTATCAATATCTTATTGTTGAAAACGGTCAAAGCGGTCCCGGCTACAAATTGAGGACATGTTTTTTTGTTTTTTTCCTCGTATATAAGGTAAAACGGCTATTTAATTACATTGTCATAACTGGTAAGCCAAGTCCTTCCACTGGAATACCGACACACAATCGTTGCCCTCTATGGTATATATAAACTAAGGCTAGATTAAATTTAAGTAGGAGCCCAAGACAAATTAGGGTGGTTGTGGGTAAAATTAGAAAAATAGTGACTCGAAAAAATGTCACGTCAAGTATCATTAAGTATACGGTCAGAACTGAGAAACTGGCTGGTTACTGCGTTCTATTACATTGTATCATTCAGGTCGAGCGCACTTCACCCGGGAACCAATATATGAAAGGTGACGCCAAATGATATTCGGTTACATATACCAGCCAGATTAGAACATAAATCTCCATATATGAAATACTTTATCTTCTGTTTCGGGTCATTGTTCTTGCCATTAACCTCAATGAAAATACATGTAAAAACAAATAGTTTTTATACCATATATGACAAAACTATGAATGACCATTAATCAATATGATAATAACATGTACAAACCACAGAAACCGCAGGTCTTTTGGCAGAACATCTCGGCGAACTTCCTGTCCAAGCACAATAATGACAAAATGTCGGGATCATCACAACGATATGCTGGGTCGTCAGAACACGACTTAGCTGTAATAAACCATAATTCCAATCGCACTATCATATATACATGTAAAGCATTTTCATTGGACAACGTCTAAAGACTTTTATTTTTTGGTAAAATCCCTAGCGCCGGACTTCTTTTTACGTTTTCGCGTCAACAACGAAAAACAACAACAAAATACAACACACTAATTCATAGTTTTTTCATTTGTTATATACTGAACAGAAACGGCCATCACGCCAATTTTTGTAATACCAATTTCTTAGTCAAAACTTCAAAATATGTATTTACCACGGTGTTTTATCTAAACAGAGTCCGTTTCATCTAGGTCATATTTGCAAACCAAACATGTGTAGATATATATAACTTGAATAAAACGAAGTATTTGGTTTACCTGAGGTTATAGTTGCGGCAGTCGTTGGAGTTGTTCAAACATGCGGAGATAATATATAACTTGAATAAAACGAAGTATTTGGTTTACCTGAGGTTATAGTTGCGGCAGTCGTTGGAGTTGTTCAAACATGTGTAGATTATATATAACTTGAATAAAACGAAGTATTTGGTTTACCTGAGATTATAGTTGCGGCAGTCGTTGGAGTTGTTCAAACATGTGTAGATATATATCACTTGAATAAAACGAAGTATTTGGTTTACCTGAGGTTATAGTTGCGGCAGTCGTTGGAGTTGTTCAAACATGTGGAAATAATATATAACTTGAATAAAACGAAGTATTTGGTTTACCTGAGATTATAGTTGCGGCAGTCGTTGGAGTTGTTCAAACATGCGTAGATATATATAACTTGAATAAAACGAAGTATTTGGTTTACCTGAGATTATAGTTGCGGCAGTCGTTGGAGTTGTTCAAACATGTGGAAATAATATATAACTTGAATAAAATGAAGTATTTGGTTTACCTGAGGTTATAGTTGTGGCAGTCGTTGGAGTTGTTCAAACATGTGGAGATAATATATCACTTGATCAAAACGAAGTATTTGGTTTACCTGAGGTTATATTTGCTGCAGTCGTTGGAGCTGTTCAAACATGTGGAAATAATATAAAACTTGAATAAAACGAAGTATTTGGTTTACCTGAGGTTATAGTTGCGGCAGTCGTTGGAGTTATTCAAACATGTGTAGATTATATATAACTTGAATAAAACGAAGCATTTGGTTTACCTGAGGTTATAGTTGCGGCAGTCGTTGGAGTTGTTCAAACATGTGGAGATAATATATAACTTGAATAAAACGAAGTATTTGGTTTACCTGAGGTTAAAGATGCGGCAGTCGTTGGAGTTGTTCAAACATGTGTAGATTATATATAACTTGAATAAAAAGATGTATTTGGTTTACCTGAGGTTATAGTTGCGGCAGTCGTAGGAGTTGTTCAAACATGTGCAGACATATATAACTTGAATAAAACGAAGTATTTGGTTTACCTGAGGTTATAGTTGCTGCAGTCGTTGGAGCTGTTCAAACATGTGTAGTTATATATCACTTGAATAAAACGAAGTATTTGGTTTACCTGAGTTTTTAGTTGCGGCAGTCGTTGGAGTTGTTCAAACATGTGTAGATATATAAAACTTGAATAAAACAAAGTATTTTGTTTACCTGAGGTTATAGTTGCGGCAGTCGTCGGAGTTGTTCAAACATGTGTAGATTATATATAACTTGAATAAAAGGAAGTATTTGGTTTACCTGAGGTTAAAGATGCAGCAGTCGTTGGAGTTGTTCAAACATGTGTAGATTATATATAACTTGAATAAAACGAAGTATTTGGTTTACCTGAGTTTTTAGTTGCGGCAGTCGTTGGAGTTGTTCAAACATGTGTAGATTATATAAAACTTGAATAAAACGAAGTATTTGGTTTACCTGAGTTTTTAGTTGCGGCAGTCGTTGGAGTTGTTCAAACATGTGTAAATATATATAACTTGAATAAAACGAAGTATTTGGTTTACCTGAGTTTTTAGTTGTGGCAGTCGTTGGAGTTGTTCAAACATGTGTAGATATATAAAACTTGAATAAAACAAAGTATTTGGTTTACCTGAGGTTATAGTAGCGGCAGTCGTTGGAGTTGTCCAAACATGTGTAGATTATATATAACTTGAATAAAACGAAGTATTTGGTTTACCTGAGGTTGTAGTTGTGGCAGTCGTTGGAGTTGTTCAAACATGTGTAGATATATATAACTTGAATAAAACGAAGTATTTGGTTTACCTGAGTTTTTAGTTGCGGCAGTCGTTGGAGTTGTTCAAACATGTGTAGATATATAAAACTTGAATAAAACGAAGTATTTGGTTTACCTGAGTTTTTAGTTGTGGCAGTCGTTGGAGTTGTTCAAACATGTGTAGATATATATAACTTGAATAAAACGAAGTATTTGGTTTACCTGAGTTTTTAGTTGCGGCAGTCGTTGGAGTTGTTCAAACATGTGTAGATATATAAAACTTGAATAAAACGAAGTATTTGGTTTACCTGAGTTTTTAGTTGTGGCAGTCGTTGGAGTTGTTCAAACATGTGTAGATATATATAACTTGAATAAAACGAAGTATTTGGTTTACCTGAGTTTTTAGTTGCGGCAGTCGTTGGAGTTGTTCAAACATGTGTAGATATATAAAACTTGAATAAAACGAAGTATTTGGTTTACCTGAGTTTTTAGTTGTGGCAGTCGTTGGAGTTGTTCAAACATGTGTAGATATATATAACTTGAATAAAACGAAGTATTTGGTTTACCTGAGTTTTTAGTTGCGGCAGTCGTTGGAGTTGTTCAAACATGTGTAGATATATAAAACTTGAATAAAACGAAGTATTTGGTTTACCTGAGTTTTTAGTTGTGGCAGTCGTTGGAGTTGTTCAAACATGTGTAGATATATATAACTTGAATAAAACGAAGAATTTGGTTTACCTGAGGTTATAGTTGCGGCAGTCGTTGGATTTGTTCAAACATGTGTAGATTATATATAACTTGAATAAAACAAAGTATTTGGTTTACCTGAGTTTTTAGTTGCGGCAGTCGTTGGAGTTGTTCAAACATGTGTAGATATATAAAACTTGAATAAAACGAAGTATTTGGTTTACCTGAGTTTTTAGTTGCGGCAGTCGTTGGAGTTGTTCAAACATGTGTAGATATATAAAACTTGAATAAAACGAAGTATTTGGTTTACCTGAGTTTTTAGTTGCGGCAGTCGTTGGAGTTGTTCAAACATGTGTAGATTATATAAAACTTGAATAAAACGAAGTATTTGGTTTACCTGAGTTTTTAGTTGCGGCAGTCGTTGGAGTTGTTCAAACATGTGTAGATATATATAACTTGAATTAAACGAAGTATTTGGTTTACCTGAGTTTTTAGTTGCGGCAGTCGTTGGAGTTGTTCAAACATGTGGAGATATATAAAACTTGAATAAAACGAAGTATTTGGTTTACCTGAGTTTTTAGTTGCGGCAGTCGTTGGAGTTGTTCAAATATGTGTAGATTATATAAAACTTGAATAAAACGAAGTATTTGGTTTACCTGAGTTTTTAGTTGCGTCAGTCGTTGGAGTTGTTCAAACATGTGTAGATTATATAAAACTTGAATAAAACGAAGTATTTGGTTTACCTGAGTTTTTAGTTGCGGCAGTCGTTGGAGTTGTTCAAACATGTGTAGATATATATAACTTGAATAAAACGAAGTATTTGGTTTACCTGAGTTTTTAGTTGCGGCACTCGTTGGAGTTGTTCAAACATGTGTAGATATATAAAACTTGAATAAAACGAAGTATTTGGTTTACCTGAGTTTTTAGTTGCGGCAGTCGTTTGAGTTGTTCAAACATGTGTAGATTATATATAACTTGAATAAAACGAAGTATTTTGTTGACCTGAGGTTAAAGATGCGGCAGTCGTTGGAGTTGTTCAAACATGTGTAGATATATTTAACTTGAATAAAAGGAAGTATTTGGTTTACCTGAGGTTAAAGATGCGGCAGTCGTTGGAGTTGTTCAAAGATGTGTAGATATATATAACTTGAATAAAACGAAGTTTTTGGTTTACCTGAGTTTTTAGTTGCTGCAGTCGTTGGAGTTGTTCAAACATGTGTAGATATATATAAAACTTGAATAAAACGAAGTATTTGGTTTACCTGAGGTTTTAGTTGCGGCAGTCGTTGGAGTTGTTCAAACATGTGGAGATAATATATAACTTGAATAAAACGAAGTATTTGGTTTACTTGAGTTTTTAGTTGCGGCAGTCTTTGGAGTTGTTCAAACATGTGTAGATTATATATAACTTGAATAAAACGAAGTATTTGGTTTACCTGAGTTTTTAATTGCGGCAGTCGTTGGAGTTGTTCAAACATGTGTAGATATATAAAACTTGAATAAACGAAGTATTTGGTTTACCTGAGGTTAAAGATGCGGCAGTTGTTGGAGTTGTTCAAACATGTATAGATTATATATAACTTGAATAAAACGAAGTATTTGGTTTACCTGAGTTTTTAGTTGCGGCAGTCGTTGGAGTTGTTCAAACATGTGTAGATTATATATAACTTGAATAAAACGAAGTATTTGGTTTACCTGAGGTTAAAGATGCGGCAGTCGTTGGAGTTGTTCAAACATGTGTAGATTATATAAAACTTGAATAAAACGAAGTATTTGGTTTACCTGAGGTTTTAGTTGCGGCAGTCGTTGGAGTTGTTCAAACATGTGTAGATATATATAACTTGAATAAAACGAAGTATTTGGTTTACCTGAGGTTACAGTTGTGGCAGTCGTTGGAGTTGTTTAAACATGTGTAGATATATAAAACTTGAATAAAACGAAGTATTTGGTTTACCTGAGTTTTTAGTTGCGGTAGTCGTTGGAGTTGTTCAAACATGTGTAGATATATAAAACTTGAATAAAACGAAGTATTTGGTTTACCTGAGGTTATAGTTGCGGCAGTCGTTGGAGTTGTTCAAACATGTGTAGATATATAAAACTTGAATAAAACGAAGAATTTGGTTTACCTGAGGTTATAGTAGCGGCAGTCGTTGGATTTGTTCAAACATGTGTAGATTATATATAACTTGAATAAAACGAAGTATTTGGTTTACCTGAGTTTTTAGTTGCGGCAGTCGTTGGAGTTGTTCAAACATGTGTAGATATATAAAACTTGAATAAAACGAAGTATTTGGTTTACCTGAGTTTTTAGTTGCGGCAGTCGTTGGAGTTGTTCAAACATGTGTAGATATATATAACTTGAACAAAACGAAGTATTTGGTTTACCTGAGGTTAAAGATTCCGCAGTCGTTGGAGTTGTTCAAACATGTGGAGATAATATATAACTTGAATAAAACGAAGTATTTGGTTTACCTGAGGTTATAGTTGCGGCAGTCGTTGGAGTTGGTCAAACATGTGTAGACATATATAACTTGAATAAAAATATGTATTTGGTTTACCTGAGGTTATATTTGCGGCAGTCGTTGGAGTTGTAGTTGCAGTTGACGAACCTGGTTAAAATTGAAATGTTATCAGTTTGATAGGGAGACACCTTGTTATTGACAAAATGTCCATGTGTTAAATCATTATTAATTATTAAATATTTGGCCATTATAAATTATTGCTAGATTATCATCCATTTTTTTCTTTAAAACGAGGAAGGCGGGAAGATTTGACTTTGTATTTTCATTTTTAAAAGTTTTGATGATTTTGTAAGAAAATAAAAAAATAAAAAATATTTTTTTTTTATGAAACTAAAAAGGGTCGGGGTGGCATAAGAATTAGAGGGCGGGTGGGGGATGATAATCTAGCAATTTATTTATTATGGCCTTAAACACAATTTGTATAATAACAAAAATAGTATAACTTGATATCACACAAGTTTTGTTTAACAGTGGTCATATACTTCTTAAATATATGTCATAATATATATAATATCGCATAATAACTGATATGATGATTTTAATCTCAATTTGACAATTGTCTGTATTTTCACTTTAAAATACCATTATTCTTTTTTATGACTTATAAATGAATATACATTTGTGTTATTTTAAAAAAAATATGCCTGTTTAGGTTGAGTACGTCGTATTATGATTGATTGTTTATTTTGTATTATATTGTAATCATGTCACGTAATTAAATGAATAAATAAACAAATACAAATGAATAAATATGGAATTATGTGCCTTGAGGTATTTTGATATCCTTTTAGAATATATTAGAAGAATTTACGAAACTTAGTACAAATTATACATTGCATATTATTTGTAATTTGCAATACCGATAAAAATGTGTGACTTTTAAACATAGGTTACAGGTTGTACCATACAAGAAGAAGAAGGTTATATTTCCTCGTCATAGGTCTATTGGGGTCGAGGCCAGCTCCAATTAACCAAACAAAACGTTTCATATAAATTTATGCAATAGTCACAAATTACCATGAGGAAACAGATAACATAATAACAATAATAGAAAACATGTGTGTAATCAATGGCACGCGAATCGTATGACATATCTTTATCTACCTATATATTTAATCCTATTACTGTATAAAGAAACATTTCTCTAAATGATATTATAAGCTAGACATATTTCATACTTTGGACCTATTCCTTAAACAAATAATAATAATACTTTTTTTTCATAAGCTTTAGTCTGATTTGCTATTAAACTTTAAATCAACACACAGTTATGTAACTTTCACAACAGGAGAGTGTTGTTAATTTTCAAAAATGAATGTAGTTCTGATATCGAAAGTTTTTATTCAGAGTTTTGTTATCAGATTGTAATAACTTTACGATGCTGCGGTTTCTTGAAAAATAAGGTTTTAGGTACTGACATCTTATGTTATTATATGCACTGCATTCAAATAAAAAATTTCTAAAATCAGGGTCTCCTGGCTACTTATACAGTACTATAGATATACAAACATTTTGCTCGTTCACCTGTACTGAATTATCTGAACCAGATTTTATCAGTCCAGTTGTACTTATACACCTTAACATCACTAGTGTCATTCCAGTGACATACAGATAAGTGTGTTCCCATAGAATATAAGCTTTTTTAGGCCATAATACATTAGTTGCTCGATAATCATCCCTGCCCGCCCCCTTAAGTTCATGCAGCCCCGACCCTTTATATATATATATATCTTCTTTTTTTTTAAAAAAAAAATGAAATTCTTAAAAATGAAAATAAAAAATAAAATTCTCCGTCCTCCCCGTTTTTAAGAAAAAAAATGGATAATAATCTAGAATTAATTTATAATGGCGTTATGAAACCCTTTCGTATTTATATACGCATGCGTTAATTAAGATGTTATATTTTCCAACGTAAGCGTGTACAATTTGTGAATAAAATATATTTAATCTATGTGGAATCCCCTTTAACAAGAAGGACAAATTTTATTTTTATTGTTTTTGATGTTTTTATTTATGTATAAGTTATAAAACTGCATTACACGGTATATATTATTTGTGAATAACCTAGACATACATGTACAGACCAGACTACGGCAAGTGCGCCTAGCTACAATGCAAACCATAGATACAATATCAAGGCCTCTGCCAAACCAACACATCTGGACAAGGTGGACAAATTTACATACATGAACTGATAGCATTATATGAGTAGGATCCAGTTAAGAATTCATGACCTCTCATATGCTATATAAGGGAAGAGATTAATAAACTTGTTGGATCATATAGATACGGTGAATTCATAAATATTCAATTTCAAAATGGGAGATAATTAAATTCACAACAACGGAATTTACTAACCCTAACCCTAACCCTATATATATATTCTCTTTATTTCCTCTTTTCAGAGATAGATATGATTACAATAATAACTTGACAATACCACAAAGACAGTTAAACAAATATTTACAGATAATAAGTGTCAATAATATCGGTACAATAAAGTCTGCTGAAAAAAATTTTTTATGCACTATTTACACAATGAATTGACTTCCTTCAAAGAGGTTTCCTACTTATTCAGTTTTGAAGAAAAACACATAAGGGACAGGTATTTTTTAGTTATTCAATTGTTGGGACAGCGACAAATAGTTTCTTGCGGAAGCGAAAGAAACCAAGAACGTATGGGTTTACTGTATCTTCAGTTTCATTATATGTTTATATGTTTAATACTAGCATTATGCACTTTCTTACACCGCAGTTGCTTTACAATATAAAGTCTCATACATAAAGCTTATGTATTATCGTATCTGGTCTGAACAACAGATATATACTTGCATGTTATACTGATAAATAGTTGATGCAAATGTTCAGAAATATCGAATACGTTTAATCGCGTTGTAGAAAGAATGCTTATAATAAATGATTCTGGGTATTGTCTTTCAATGTAATAGCACAGATCTTCACTTATCTGATGTAATATGAAATTAAGCAGAGTTTGTTTGTCATTTTGGAATGTTAAACATTCAGTGAGTATATGTTTACGCAAATCAAAACTGTAAATATTGCACATTTTACATATTGTATTGATATTCGTCATTTTTGCATCACATAGCACTAAGGCCGAGTTCATAGCATTTATTTATTCCTGTCGTGTTTTGGCAAAGGTCCATATGTAAGACGGCGAGTGACCTGCCGTTGGATATACCGCACAAAATCTTGATAAGTCGGGATCATGGTCGAGTCTCTCCGTCCATAATTTGTGGTGATGACTTCTTACTGTGTTGTAAACTGTGTTTCGCCAAACATACTTTGAGGGGAAGTGTGCCGTTTCTATATACGTAAGGAGAAAATGTTGTAGAGAGTATTTTGTAAGTATATTGTATATATCGGGTATAAAACCACGTTATTTTTTTCACATCCTCTTTTAAAAAAAATAAATTCAGTCGAAAGTCGAACACTTTTCTTGATAACATATGTGTCGGCAATGTACACACTTTCTGAAGGAATATAAGTTTCTTAATGTCGATGTCCGCAATAATGGATCGTCAACCAGTCATACTTAATGATATGTCAGTTCTAGTCCTCCGTGGTAGGTGCTGTATGCATTTTGCAGCAAGTCTAAGAACTTTTGTAAGGTAAGTATATCACTTTGGTTCATTCAGTTCCATAGTTCTGCAATAAACAATGCTATAGGAATAGACACCTTTTAAACAAGAGACGCCATAGTAACAGGATTTACATCTCCGCGATTGTTTGCTATCTGTAGAAGCGAGAATAACGATGCTCGGCCTTTGCTTACTCGGTTTTCAATGGTCGCTGAACAGTTAAATGAGCGTGTAAGTTCGATACCACGTGGGTTGCCGATGATGACGTAAGTTATATACCACGTGGGTTGCCGATGATGACGAATTTAGAACATGATTGTCAATTTTTACAGTGTATGACTCGTGTGGTTTATTGCCAAAGACGATAAGTTTGCACTTAGATTTGTTAAGCTCGTAGCCCCATTTAGATGCGTAGTTTAAAACTATGTTGATCTGTTTTTTGGAGTGATGAGATATTCGTTGAGACGAGAATGAGGTCATCAGCTAACGCAGGATTTCCCGTTCGAATAAAGCCAATCTTCGAGCCATGCGGGGTGGATTCGAGTACATCTAAAAGTTCATTAATGAATAGAAAATAGAGCCACGTAAAGAGTGTCCCGCCTTGTCGAACACCCTGTAGAACCGGAAGTGACGATGACGTCACGTCATTTACAAGAACTCTACTCCTGATATCACTATAGCTGTTAATGATTAGACGTAAGGTGTTTCCGGTTATCCCGAACTTATGTAGCTTGTATTAACAATTAATACCTCAAAATTAACTATTACTACCGCAAAATTAACAATTAATACACGTTACTGAAGTCTTCTGACAAGAATACGGTAAAATACGTACTTGTTGGAATAAATGTCGGCACATCCGTTGTTCTGAAAAATTCTGGAAAAAATGTTTATTTTGAGTGTTAATTGGCGTTTTAATTTATTATTTAATAAATGAAACGGAAACACTTCAGATCCATTATTATTGATCATTGTCAACACTCAGATTTACAAAAACGGACGTGTTGACGCTTTGAGCAGAAAAAATGTTAGAATCAAGAAGAAAAATTTGATTGGCTTAGACAAGGAATTATATAGAGGCAACTGATTAAGATTGTATGAACTCTCGCGTATTCACGCAAAATCTCGCAATATCTCGGTTTTAATTATCTTAACTTCCGTTTATCTCAGGAATACAAATCAAAATTCTAACACTACCATTCCAAGAAATTGTTCAACTACTTGTGATTACAATATCTGTATACTGCGGCTAAAATAACGACAAATTATGATAAATTTCCTTTAAACTTCAATATCTTTAATTCAAAAGCATTTTGCGTGACTGAAACATGTTTAAACATCTAAGATTAGATACAACTTACAGTTTATGTACAATAAATCAGTTGCATGTGAAATATGAATGATTAGTTGCTAAATAATTAATCCTTCGTGTGCTATTTTATCAACATTTAGCCAGGAGATGCAAGTTTCCTATCCTTCTTTACAAGTCCTTGACTGAGACAACAACATCTCCATAATGGCTGATGTTAAGATCAAATGAAGAAATATTGAATTTCTACAAATCATAAGTATAAACATAGAAATAATCATCTAAAATTTAGTCTGCTGTAATACATTGGAAATCGGCAAGGCAGTTCGATCTGTGTAATCAAACAAGAACCAATCAGAAATTTTATCAGAGGCCCGGTACAACTTTTCTAAAAAAGAAAGCTTTAAGAAGAAAGCGTCAAAAAAGCAAGCGACGAAGATGATAATGACCATAGAAGCATGGGTTGCTTTCAGCACCATTAAACATGCTGAAAATGTAATGCTGATACCAGATTTCTAGGCAATTCATTGTCATTTTAGACTTGTTGGTTCGAGCCACATCGTGGGCAAATAGTTGACATATTATAACTCTGTAAACTGAGAGGTATCACAAAACCATTGAATTAGAAAAACACCTGGTCTGTTTTTTATCTTTGAACAAGAATTTAAGCCCATACACCTACTACAGTTCACTGTGTTTTGGAAATAAATATTACAATGGAGTCCTATGGGAAATGTAACAGTTGCGGGAGACGTTATAAAATCGTTACTGCCAACATCATTATAATCATCACAATCAGCATTGTCGTTATTTTTATTATTAATTATTATCATTATTATTATTGTTATTCATTATGTTCATTTTTATTGTAATTGATTATCATTATTGTTATTTATTATCGTTATTTTTGTTATTTATAATCATTATTGTAACTTATTATCATTATTGTAACTGCAATCATTATCTATTAATCTGTTGTTGATTCAGAACATCCAAACGAAAAAGAAATAGTTTGCAAAAATGTTTTTTAACAATTTATACATAAGTCAAATTTGGATAAAAATGAAAATCACTAAGTTAAACATTATAAATGCATCAATCAGTTCTTGTTATGTACCCAAGGCATTTAAGAGTGCTATCATACGACCGCTTTTGAAGATTCTGGTCTACCGCAAAATTAACAATTAATACACGTTACTGAAGTCTTCTGACAAGAATACGGTAAAATACGTACTTGTTGGAATAAATGTCGGCACATCCGTTGTTCTGAAAAATTCTGGAAAAAATGTTTATTTTGAGTGTTAATTGGCGTTTTAATTTATTATTTAATAAATGAAACGGAAACACTTCAGATCCATTATTATTGATCATTGTCAACACTCAGATTTACAAAAACGGACGTGTTGACGCTTTGAGCAGAAAAAATGTTAGAATCAAGAAGAAAAATTTGATTGGCTTAGACAAGGAATTATATAGAGGCAACTGATTAAGATTGTATGAACTCTCGCGTATTCACGCAAAATCTCGCAATATCTCGGTTTTAATTATCTTAACTTCCGTTTATCTCAGGAATACAAATCAAAATTCTAACACTACCATTCCAAGAAATTGTTCAACTACTTGTGATTACAATATCTGTATACTGCGGCTAAAATAACGACAAATTATGATAAATTTCCTTTAAACTTCAATATCTTTAATTCAAAAGCATTTTGCGTGACTGAAACATGTTTAAACATCTAAGATTAGATACAACTTACAGTTTATGTACAATAAATCAGTTGCATGTGAAATATGAATGATTAGTTGCTAAATAATTAATCCTTCGTGTGCTATTTTATCAACATTTAGCCAGGAGATGCAAGTTTCCTATCCTTCTTTACAAGTCCTTGACTGAGACAACAACATCTCCATAATGGCTGATGTTAAGATCAAATGAAGAAATATTGAATTTCTACAAATCATAAGTATAAACATAGAAATAATCATCTAAAATTTAGTCTGCTGTAATACATTGGAAATCGGCAAGGCAGTTCGATCTGTGTAATCAAACAAGAACCAATCAGAAATTTTATCAGAGGCCCGGTACAACTTTTCTAAAAAAGAAAGCTTTAAGAAGAAAGCGTCAAAAAAGCAAGCGACGAAGATGATAATGACCATAGAAGCATGGGTTGCTTTCAGCACCATTAAACATCAAACACGTTTATTTTCTGGTTCCCTAAAATTGTCGCGTACTGTATGCAAATATGAGGTTGAGCCAATGTCCAGGAAAATATGTTAGCTAACGTTAGCAAATGTTTAACCAAACTGAACGCAGCCCTGATCTGCCAAAGTCAGTACTTGTGACTGCAGAGGTACATAAACTATTTATATATTACTAGAAAGGTTTCGATTTGATACTTGTACGTGTACTGGTACGTGTAGCCACATAAATTGTGTTAACGTCATTGATGGCGTCAGCGGTTTTTGCCTTCTCGCGCTCTTATCTACCAGTATACAACTTGTAGCGAGTGTTTTACACGTAAGTAGAAAACTTGTAACTTTAAACGTATTTTATTACTCAAATACATCCTTGTATGGAGATGCTTATATACGTATAAGGAGGTTAAATCATTTATGACTCTGAGACATTGTTTCAATGGCGCTTTGACTAATTCATATATAAGATATAACAAATTTACTACACGTCGAAAATCAGTTGACTCTCCTTGAGTTTTCAGCCCAGAAAACGGTATAAATAGCACCTGCCAAATATATAATAGGCAGTCAAGTGCCGTAATGAAGTGCGTAGATCGATTGGAATGGGCACCGTCATTGATCATAGCCTTATAATGGAAGACTCGTGGTACAAGAGTAGAACGCCAGAATGTGGACCCAAAGGTCCTGTGTTCAAATCCTGCATCATCCAGCTATCCAGGGGTGGATTTGTGATGCACTGTGGTAGAACACCGGACTACTGAACTGAAGGTCCCGGGTTCGAATCCTGTCAGAGACGGATGTTTGTTTTGGGTCATACATAAATCATGACGTTGACATTTACCCATACAAGTACGCGTAGATATATTCCAAAACCAAAAAAATCTGAATACGTTTACCTGTACGCGTACTTGTAGCCACACGTACCAGTACACGTACAAATACAAATCGAAACCTCACTATTGTTTTATTATTTTCTTCATGATATTTTCATACAAAATCTGAACCGAATATGCACTTTGTCAATAAAAATATATTATCATAACTATAATAAGTTAGAATTATTATTATCATTTTCGTCATCTTATAGAAATCACATGGCCATTATCTCCCTTGAATACTCGGGACAGACGAAGGAGGTAGAAATAAAGTTTGATTTTCGTTTTCTTCTTTTTTTTCAGGCTTGGTATTGCAGTGATTTATTTTTTTCCCTACAATTTAGGTCAGTATTTAAAAGATCACCACTGTTCGTGTGGTCACAACTAAAATAAAGCATCATAGATGACTAGTATATAGAGTTTATCCATTGCTATAGTTACAGAAACCTAAAATAAATATTATATTTCAAAATTGCTTTCATCCTTTACCCTGGGTGACACAATATTGCCCATCCCTCTAGTGGTGGAACGTCTGACCCAGTTTCTTGTTCCCCTCCCAACCCTCATCGTAATTATTTGTATTATTTGTCACAGCCGATAGCGCTAGGAGACAATGTATTTTTAACGCTAATGTGTTTCTTACGCGACACTTTCAGGAACGCTAACTCTATAAGTAAAAGATGACTTCCACATGTTCGTTATTTCTCCAAAGAACATTTCAAAGTGAATTATTCATCAAATAGGACTTAAACTATCGTATGTTTTTACATTTTTAAGGGATTAACGCGGGCTTTTGAGTTGGAAGTTCTCGTTTTATGTTTTGTGCTGAAATTTGCAATATTATTTTTATATATATATTTTCAGTTTTACGAATAAATACCGAAATAGAATCGACGTCTTTGACAGTATTATTAATATAAGTATTATTATCATCATGATGGACTAACACCACTATTATCTCCCTTGTGTACTCCGGACAGATGAAGTGTGTAGAAATAAAATTTTAGTTCTCTTTTTCTTGTTATTTCAGGGCTTTGTATTGTAGTGATTGCCCCCTCCCCCCCCCCCCCCCTCCTCTCACCATGTGTTAGATGGTCAGTATTTTAGAAACCATTGCTGAAAATGTAATGCTGATACCAGATTTCTAGGCAATTCATTGTCATTTTAGACTTGTTGGTTCGAGCCACATCGTGGGCAAATAGTTGACATATTATAACTCTGTAAACTGAGAGGTATCACAAAACCATTGAATTAGAAAAACACCTGGTCTGTTTTTTATCTTTGAACAAGAATTTAAGCCCATACACCTACTACAGTTCACTGTGTTTTGGAAATAAATATTACAATGGAGTCCTATGGGAAATGTAACAGTTGCGGGAGACGTTATAAAATCGTTACTGCCAACATCATTATAATCATCACAATCAGCATTGTCGTTATTTTTATTATTAATTATTATCATTATTATTATTGTTATTCATTATGTTCATTTTTATTGTAATTGATTATCATTATTGTTATTTATTATCGTTATTTTTGTTATTTATAATCATTATTGTAACTTATTATCATTATTGTAACTGCAATCATTATCTATTAATCTGTTGTTGATTCAGAACATCCAAACGAAAAAGAAATAGTTTGCAAAAATGTTTTTTAACAATTTATACATAAGTCAAATTTGGATAAAAATGAAAATCACTAAGTTAAACATTATAAATGCATCAATCAGTTCTTGTTATGTACCCAAGGCATTTAAGAGTGCTATCATACGACCGCTTTTGAAGATTCTGGTCTAGATGCTGATGTACTAAAAAACTACAGATCTGTGTCGAATCTTCCGTTGTTGTCAAAGATTTTAAAGAAGATGGAAAATGCACGATTAGAGAATCATCTCTCAGAAAACAGCCTGCACGGGCCTCATCAATCAGCTTACAGAAAATCCCATTCCACTGAAACGGCTCTACTAAAAATGATATCCTTCAATCTCTTGACAGTAACTGTGTCACAGTACTTGTATCACTTGACCTATCAGCTGCGCTTGATACTATTGATCACCATTCACTATTAAGCAGTCTAGAAAATCATTTTAGAATATCTGGTAATGCGATTTCATGGATTTCCTCATATCTGGTTGAACGTTTCCAGACTGTGTGCGTAAATGGTGTACCATCAGAGCCTGTACTTATGAAAAACAGTGCTCCTTAGGGATCTGTTTTGGGTCCAAAATATTTCACAATGTAAACAAAACCAGTAGGTTCAATTTGTCGAAGTCATGGACCATTACATCATTTCTACGCTGACGATTCTCAACTTTATATTTCATTTAAACCTATAGACACTGTTTCCAAAATTGAAGCTCTACATCGCATTGAGTGTTGTTTAGCTGAAATTGTCTCTTGTATGAACAGAAATATGCTTAAACTAAACACAGACAAGACTGAAGTAATGTTGTTCTCGTCAAAACATAATTCCAGATATGTTGAAAATGTATCAGTGAAAGTTGGTGATTCTTTGATTAAGTCAACAGACTCTGCTAGAAGTCTTGGTGTTATATTTACTCAACATATGGATATGGTAGAGCAAGTCATCTATGTATGTAGATCTGCGTATATTCGACTACGCATCATTGGCCGTATAAAAAGATTTCTTTCAAATGATGCCACAATAAATCTAGTTAATTCATTAGTTACTTTAAGATTTGACTACTGTAATGCGCTTCTTGTCGGCATTTCAAATTCCACTTTAAATAAACTGCAGCGTGTACAAAATACTGCTGCTCGTATTATGACAAGAACTTCACGCAGCAGCCAAATAACTCCAGTGCCTTACAGGATTCAGTATAAAGTCCTTATACATACCTACAAGGTGTTACGTGGTCATTCACCACTATATATACAAGAAATGTTGAAGGTTTATAGACCAGCTAGGGATCTACGCTCTAGTAACTCGCTAACATTAGTGGTACCAAGGAATAGAACTGTTCTATTTGGAAACAGGAGTTTCGAGCATTCTGCTCCGAGCTTATGGAACACATTGCTTAGACAATATCCAGGGCGCACAATCTTTAAATTTTGCATTTAATTTGCAAATTTGTTTTATTTGCATTGTAGATTGATTTTAATGTCCATGTTTACTGTATATTATCTTAGTCTATATGTAGACGTCATGTCTTTTTTATTCAGTTTGATGTGACTGGGATTTCCGTGCTGATGTATGTTTTATGATCTTACCTTTAAGCTGAGTCTTTAAATTGTTATACAATACTATGTAAGCAAATTTTACTGTATGTACAGCACTTTTGAACGTATTTCTGATATGATGAGAGTGCTATATAAGTGTGGTATAATAAATAATGAATACAATACATAAATGTTAATAAATACCCGGACAATTTGTGCTGGTGCAAGATTCGATAGCATATGGTATATCCGGGCAATCAGTGGACTTGCCAGTAGAGCAGAATCGTTCACGGAGTCTATAGCAACTGCCACTGTTTATTTTACAAACCCACATGTTCCAATGTGACCACGTCGCTACAGGTGGGTGTGTTGCTCTAGAAGTTGACGGGTCTGTGACATGGCCTGTACCATCACCTGTATGTAAACCAATCTAATAAACGTATTGATTTACGTAAACTTGTGAAACAATTCTTTAAAGACAATTCCTATATTTTTCTATGCGCAGCAATTCCGCGCACCAATGGGAGCATCTCTGTTGAGTTATTCAATGTTTTGACAGCTTGGTCTTGATAAAAGACAAGACAATGTCGGGTTCAAAATGGTGGATAACAATACAGACATGTATCAAAATTAAAACGGATAAACAAATGATGAGTATCAATTGACGATTCACATCTATAATAGGTAATAGTTCCCTTTCACCAGCCAGATCAGCCAGTGCCACTATGCACTATTTTACTACAACTGAACCTATTTCGGATGGCACCATTGTTATATCCGACATTCCATTCGTCTTACATATATTCGTAATTGTTTTATTATGACCGGTGTTAAGGACAGAATATACACGCTAATAAAAGTATCGAAACCACGCCGTTGACTCCTTTGCAATAAAGTCCAAAATACAACATTGGCGACGAGGATTACTGTCAAAAGGGTTTGCTATAGTTGCATTCTGTCCACATAAGATGAGTTTACCGCCGTTTCCCTCTTTTGATGTCGATGCAGACAAAACAAACGCTGCTCACCGTTGGACAAAGTGGGTCGGGCGTTTAGAAAATTTGCTTGTCGGTTTGAACATAACCAATGATGGGAGAAAACGGGCATTGCTCCTCCATTATGCTGGCGAGAGAGTGTACGACATATATGATGCTGAAAAAGGGGACAGTGCAGAAGACTACGATAATACAAAACAAATAGTCACAGACTATTTTGCCCCAAAAGTGAATACAAAGATGGAGGTTTACAAATTCCGTACATGTAAACAGAAAGACAGTCAGTCTGTAGATGAATATGTAACCGAACTTAGAGCATTATCAAAAAGCTGTGAATTTGTGGATGCGGATAATGAAATCCTCCAACAGGTTATTCAAAATTGCAAATCCAGTCGCCTGCGACGAAGGGCACTAAGAGAGCCGGATAAGAAGTTGTCAGACATTCTAACAATGGGCCGTGCCATGGAGCTGGCCGATGAACAGGCAACTGAAATGGAGCAACCAAATGCAACAGTAAATGCAATAAATAATTCAAATCATGTGAATCGTGGCCGTGGTCGTGGCAGAAGGTGGTCAATGGTATCTCGACGTAGCCAAGGTCAACAAAGGCACCATAGCGCCAGATCAACCCAGTGCAGAAACTGTGGAGGTGATTATCCACATAAAGGGGTATGTCCAGCCAAGGGCAAAACCTGTAACTACTGTAAAAAGCCAAATCACTTCATGAAAGTATGTTTCAAGAAAAAAGGATCGGTTAAGACAATACAGGATGATGGTGTGAAAGGCAGTCAGTCAGAAAGTTCAGATGATGATTACTGTTACTCTATAAAAGAAGGAAGGTCCAGAACACCCAATACTACTGTATTAATTAGTAACAAAATCAACTGCAATGTCTTGATAGACACTGGCTCTACAGTAAATATTCTTGATGAATCCACATACAAAAAACTAGGATGCCCTAAGCTGTCAAGAAAGAACATGCCCAAATTGCTACCATATGGTGACAATATGCCACTTAGTCTCCATGGAAAGTGTGAATTGACTGTTGAAAAAAAACAAGAACATAACTGTAGCAACTTTCTTTGTTGTAAAAGCACATAAATCAGGAACTCTGATTGGGTACAGCACAGCTCTTGACTTGAAATTGATTGAAATTGTGCACAGAATAAAAGAAACTGACTTGACTGAACAGTTTCCAGACATATTTAACGGTATTGGAAAACTAAAGAACAGAACAGTAAAATTACATATCAATAAAGATGTAAAGCCAGTAGCACAAAGAAGCCGCAGAACACCTTTTCATCTTCGCGACAAAGTCAAACAGGAAATTGATAATCTGGTCCAACAAGACATAATCGAAAAAGTAAAAAATCAGCCTACTCCTTGGATATCGCCGATTGTAACGCCGCCAAAGAAAGACAAAGATGAAATCAGACTATGTGTAGACATGCGCGAAGCAAACAATGCGATTGAAAGAGAAAGACACCTGCTCCCAACGATAGATGAACTGATAAATGATCTAAATGGAGCACAGATATTTAGTAAGCTGGATCTAAGATCTGGATATCACCAGCAAGAACTGGATACAGAAAGTAGATCCATCACAACATTTAACACTCATTTAGGCATATATAGATACAAAAGGCTGAACTTCGGAATATCATCAGCATCAGAAGTGTTCCAAGCAACTATAAGTTCCTTAATTCAGGGGATTGAAGGCGCGAAGAACATTTCAGACGACATAATTATTTATGGTAGAACACAAGAAGACCATGATAAAGCACTGAATAAAGTTTTTGATGTCTTGCACAAAAACGGATTAACCCTGAACAAGAAAAAATGTGAATTTAATAAGACTGAAATTTCATTTTTTTGGGTAGTATTCTCAGCATCAGGTGTCTCAGCAGATCCAGTCAAAGTTGAAGCAATCAGAACAATGGAACAACCTAAAAATGTATCAGAACTCAAAAGTTTTTTGGGTATGACGAGTTACTGCTCGCGGTTTATCAGAAACTATGCTACTATCACAGAGCCTTTGAGAAGACTAACAAAGTCTGACACTGATTGGTGTTGGGGCACAGAGCAACGAAATGCATTTGAAGTGTTAAAGAAAGAGCTATCTAGTGACACAGTGATGTGCTACTATGATCCAAATAAACAAACTGAGTTAGTCACAGACGCTAGTCCGGTCGGAATATCGGGAATCTTCATGCAAGAAAATAAAGTAATCGCTTACGCGAGCAGAGCACTTACAGAAACTGAGAGCAGATACAGTCAGACAGAAAGAGAGGCACTTGCTATAGTGTGGGCATGTGAACATTATGTCATGTATCTCAGGGGTGCTCCTGAGTTTACAGTAATCACTGACCATAAACCGCTTGAGAACATCTGGAGAAAAAAACCAACCACCTCTAAGGATTGAACGCTGGGGTCTTCGTCTACAGCCATTTAAAATGGTAATCAAATACCGTCCTGGGAAAGAAAATCCATCAGATTACATGTCGCGTCACCCAATTAAGAGAGAAACACACTCGCAAAGTGTGGCCGAAGAATACGTAAACTTCATAACAGAGAATGCAGTAATGAATGCTATGACTCTTGATGAAGTAAAAGAAGCAACAAGTCGCGATAAAACCATGGTAAAAGCCATTGAATTAACAAAGAATGGTCGATGGTATGAAGTAAAATTAATTGAGGACAACGATATAAACATTGAAGACTTAACACAGATGAGACATGTGAGAGATGAGTTAACAGTTCACTCTGAAAACATACTGCTAAGGAACGACAGAATTGTGTTACCGCGATCATTGCATTCTAAGGCAATCAACATAGGTCATGAAGGGCACCAAGGTGTAACTAAAACTAAAGCATTCATGCGTTCAAAAGTGTGGTTCCCAAAAATGAATGAATATGTCGAGGAAAATATAAAAAACTGTCTTCCTTGTCAAGCAAACACCTATGACAAGAGGTTTGAACCTCTGAGCATGTCTGAAATGCCATCCGGTCCATGGCAAAATCTAAGTGCAGATTTTTGTGGTCCACTGCCATCAGGTGAATACTTACTAGTTGTGACAGATGAGTATTCCAGATACCCTATTGTTGAGATCATACCATCAGTATGTGCAAATCAAGTGATTCCAGTGTTTGACAAAATATTATCTGAATTTGGTGTGCCAAAGATCATTAAAACGGACAATGGTAGTCCATTCCAGTCTGATGCATTCAGACAATTTTCTATTTACTGTGGTTTTACACATAGGAGAATTACTCCCAGATGGCCAAGAGCAAATGCTCAAGCAGAGAGTTTCAACAAACCGCTGATGAAATCAATCAAAAGTAGCCACATAGAAGAAAAGAACTGGAAGCAGGAAATGTTTCGATTCCTTCGACAATACAGATGCACTCCTCATACATCAACTGGGTTTACACCGTTTAGATTACTATTTCAGCGTGAACCTACCACACGACTACCTGAAATACATATTGAAAAAACTGAGAAAAAGGTTGATGAATTAGCACGCCAAAATGATGGGAAAGTGAAAGCAAAGAGTAAAGACTATTTTGATAGTAAAAGAAATGTTTCAAGACAAAATCTTAATATTGGAGACAAAGTCCTGATTGAGAACGAAAATCAAACGAAGTTGACTTCAAAATACATACCTGAGACACTTATTGTTGAAAAGAAAAAAGGAAATATGATAACTGCCACAAACAACACAAAAGTTATCACTAGGAACTCTTCAAGATTCAAAAAAGTTAGTCCGGAAATTCAGAACAAAGTCGATACAACTGAAGAACCAGAAGAACCAGAAGACAATGACATTGAGACAGCACCAACAGCATCCAGAATGGCCGGAAATTTTAGGCCAACAGAAACGTCTCCACGACCCATTCGCACCAGGCGCGAACCTGCACATTTCAAAGATTATGTCAAATATCTGAAAGCTTGATAACAAGCAAATTGTTTCACTGTGTTAAGGGCATAATAATCCCTGTGAAACAATGCCTCCATTACAAAACATCTTACAGTATTATACGTCACATGTAAATGTGTTCTTAGTTTCTAGTCATTATAGTTATAAAAAAAAAAAAAAAAAAGGGTTTTATAAACTTTAAATGTTAACATGATTGCATAATATTACGTTTCATTAGCTATTTCATTCTCATTTAATTTGATAGAATTCTAGTGTTCATCTTCATTTAACATAATTTGAGATTTGACATTTAAGTGTTTTTAAATGGAACTAGTCAAGTTACAATTGAGAGACTGGACATTAGGGTTTTATAAATTGGACACAATAATACTTTGCAAATCATACAAAGACAATTAAAATATTCTATAAGCAGATGCAAAGATTTAGAATCATTAAAAGAAGTTTTGTGAAAATATTTTACTGTACTAAATATATAGTGATTCTTAATATTAATGTTAATTGATACATTCTATGTTTGATAACATTTTCTAAACAAGTTGGGGAGGAATGTTATATCCGACATTCCATTCGTCTTACATATATTCGTAATTGTTTTATTATGACCGGTGTTAAGGACAGAATATACACGCTAATAAAAGTATCGAAACCACGCCGTTGACTCCTTTGCAATAAAGTCCAAAATACAACAACCATCGTTTACGGATATGTGCGTATGTATTTATCGATGAAACTTCTTCTTCATACGAGCGACGCTTCCAGGATAATATTGGTTATTTTAGATTTTTTGGAAAATAGTACAGAAATACAGAACATCCTCTTGTGGCGTCCCTAGTTCGTTTACATGCCAAGTGTAAAACACCTATACAATAGACATCGATTTTTTAAAGTCTCATCCGAATGACTGAAAAGTAACACGCCAGTTATAGCGCATTTCTATGAGCAGTTATGTTCCTGCTGTAGATAGATACAGTCAAACCTGCCTTAAGCAGCCAGTTGAGAGAATGATCAAAAGTGGCAGGTGATTGCTTAATACAGGTTAATTTACTCTGAAAAAATAAACATTGGAAATAGCAAATGTGTCTGTTTAAGACAAGTGGCTGCTTAATACAGGTGACCATTTACACAGGTTTGGCTCCATTTTAAAAACTGCTCTACGTGGATTTAACGTGGAAATCCTAGTGTTATATTTCATGATAATATATATATATACCATTTTCAACACATTTCAGGTTATTTATGGCGTATCGAGTTTTACTGGTGGAGGAAGACCTCAGACTGAGTCAGACTGAGTAGAACCGCCGTTTTTCCGCAAGTTACTTGAAACTCGAACCTACTACCTTAGAGGTGAGAGGTAAGCGATCTTGAGACGGCGCCTTAGACCATTCGGTCACGTAGGACCCCACCAAAATAATAATAATTTTGTATACCGCAAGTTCCGCAATATTTCTTGCAAGCATAGAACGCAATTCTTGGGTCGCGGCAGAAATCTGGGACATGATGGCCGTACAGCTGACAACTTGACGGTATAAGGTCTACACATGGCTCCACAATAGGCGGTGGGGAGATAAGATCAAGTCTCCGCATACCTAAAATACATACAGTACTGAAAGTTATTTAAGGGCCATGTTTCCTGTTAGATATGGTTTACATTGATTCATTTGCTTGTTTTGTTATTTTTCTTTAAAGGGAGTATATCAGGAAAAAAAAACACTATAAATGTTTTAAAAGAATAAATGGATAGAATGCATCTGATTATCATAAATAAAGACAATATCAATGATTTAGTATGTCAAACCCACCAAAACGTGACAAAATTGATATTTAAATTAGATTGGTAAACTTGAATCGAAATCCCCGTTCTATAAATAGAAAGCACTTAAATACTTTGTGTTGTCATTCGGACTTTTTTTTTTTTTAAAGATAAATGGCAACCAAAATCGATTTATCGTAGCTTGGGAAGCTGAAAGTGGACTATTTTCACCTTTGTTATGATGTCGTTAAGTGAACAGAGTGCGTACTTAAATGACCGTGTGGGTCCTGAACTACAGCTATCTCCCGAATCAGGTCTATTAACCACCAATGGAAAACGCAGGGAAATCTATGCCTATCGAAAATTCATAGCAATTAAACGCTGACTAAATCATGACGTCATTCAAACTAAATGACCAATAAGCATGCTCGTAACAATTGCTATTGAACGGACCCAATCGTGAGGGCTTGGTTTGTTCTACAGACTCATAATTAACCCACCTGCTGGTTCCTGTATGCTGTCATTACACAGGTACTTGTTACAGTTTATGCTGGTTCCTTTACAACATGACCTGCATGGAGCATCAGCCGTCAGAAAATATCTCTTCTTCCCAATTGTAACCGGTAGGGAGTCCACACACGCCTGTGTCAGTATCAATGAAACGCAATTTCGTTATGTATATGCATCCATGGTTCTTGGCGGTGTGTAGTTGACAGTGGGTGGTTGGCAGTTGGTTGTTGACAGTGTGTAGTTTGCGGTGGATGGTTGGCAGTGTGTAGTTGGCGGTGGGTTGTTGGCAGTGTTTAGTTGGCGGTTTGTGGTTGGCAGTGGTTGTTGACAGTGTGTACTTAGCGGTGGGTGGTTGGAAGTGTGTAGTTGGCAGTGGGTTGTTGGCGGTGTGTAGTTGGCGGTGGGTTGTTGGCGGTGGGTTGTTGGCGGTGTGTAGTTGGTGGTGGTTTGTTTGCGGTGTGTAGTTGGCGGTGGGTTGTTGGCGGTGTGTAGTTGACAGTAGGTTGTTGGCGGTGTATAATTGGCGGTGGGTTGTTGGCGGTGGGTTGTTGGTAGTGGGTGGTTGGCAGTGTGTTGTTGGCAGTGTGTAGTTGGCGGTGGGTTGTTGGCAGTGTGTTGTTGGTGGAGGGTGGTTGGCAGTGGATGGTTGCAGTGGGTTGTTGGCAGTGTGTAGTTGGCGTTAGGTGGTTGGCAGTGGGTAGTTGGCAGTGGGTAGTAGGATATTCTAATAAACAACATATCGACCAGTTGCCAGTTAACGAATCGGATTCGCTATTTGGTTTGCATATTTTACTCATGTTTATACGTTTAGAAATGTAAACCAATATTCTATTTTTACCAGCTACCTACTTACTTTACACTCATATTTATCGGTACTTATCTATTGCCAAAGTGCTGGCATACCTGTTTAGCTAACAATACTGGCACAGTTGATCAAATAATTGTTAAAATTTACAATGTTAACAATTTGTTAAAACCTTTAAAATTTCTTTGTTTTTTGTTAAATTTGCCGTTGTTCAAATAAAATCAGCACAATTGTTTATTAACATTTTTAACGTTTTGTAACATTTGAACATTATTTCAAAAACTGGACCACTGTCTGCTAGCATCTTTACAAATATGTAACAAAATAAATACACACATATCTATAATATACAGTTTAGTTATAATATAGTAAAAGACAGTAGTATACAGTATTACACCACGCCTGATGTTTAATGGTTCCCGCAGATTTATAAAAAAATACATTTTTCAGCATTGAAGATTAGATGACATGATTGGTAATTGAAGATTAGTTGACATGATCGGTTATTGAAGATTAGTTGATATTTATATGATCGGTAATTGAAGATTAGTTGATATTTATATGATCGGTAATTGAAGATTAGTTTATATGATCGGTAATTGAAGATAAGTTGATATTTATATGATCGAAGATTAGTTGATATTTATATGATCGGTAATTGAAGATTAGTTGATATTTATATGATCGGTAATATATACTCACGGACGCTGGTGAACATCCAAGCTTGTAGTGTGTCTGTCCACGTATTACAAAGGACTCGGTGTAACATAACTTGAAATAGGAAAGAAATGAAGCATACGATGATTAAAAGAAAACACAACAAAAACTCAAATTTTATATACAACTTAATTCCGTGTATGGTGTTGTTATAACATGATGTTTAGCTTCGCTTTTAACAAACGTTCGGTCAGATCGGGACAGTGTCCATTTGAGACAGTATTCTATGCACTGCCATACTTGGGTATCATTCCGCAGACACATGGTCCGATACCCCGTCCAGTCATATTATGCTGACACTGGGTCGACCTGACCTAGAACTGTCCTACCAAGTCACATTATGCTTGCGATTTCATGTATGCAAATAAGAATATAAATATTTTCATTGATAAGTGGACATGGTTTATCAGAAGACATTTCATTATTGTGATTGAATTCATTTTTATAAAAATAAAATGGACGTGTGCAGCAAGTGTCCAAATGTTGAAGGTATCATTTAGTTGTAGCAGGTGAGGACAATTGTCTAAGCTGATGTTCTGCAATCCTCTTTTTATACTCACATTTTTCATGTGTTGAGTATAATTTTGATTTGTTGACAAATACATCATAATTAAGGTTACTGCAGCCACTTATTTCTTATATGATCTACAGTACATTTAGGTAGATATATAAAAATGTGTATATTAATATATTAATTGGTAGAGTAGTATTATGCTACGTCATAGTTAGTGTTTTAACAATTAAAAATCCGAAAGGGAGCTAACTGGCTTAGTGTTAAATGTCATTTGACTGACTCTGGGTGGAGCTACGATTAAATGTGAGATGATTGACGTTTGAAAGTTGATGTATGTTAAGGCCATTTCTTATCATAGCACGCGCGGCTAAGTAGTTTGTACATGACTCGTTCAGAATTGAATCAAGGACTGAGTCTGTGCAATGTCATTCATGCGCGCGCGGTGATGACGAACTTCTTAATAATTAAAAATTATTTTGTGTGCTGTTTTAACTAATAAGAGCGACACAATTTTGAAAATTGAAGCGATTTTATTGGTTGGCAAATGAGGTTAAACATTAATTCAATGTAGATTCGATTTTAGGAAAAATAACAAAAGGTAATGTAAAGGGGTTGCTGAACAAATTTGTAACATCTGTTTTTGTTTTTAAACCAATCAATATCATTTTTTACAAATATGCTTTCAGATTTTTTATATTTTTTACCTATGCTTAATATACTTGATTAACTCTGTTTGGTAAAACTATATGTTATTTTAAGTTCTCGTGTGATATTCTAAATTTAAAGATAAATGAGTTTATTGTAAGTGTGTAGTAAGGCATGACAACATTAAAATGAAGATACATTTATTTATACAACAGCTTGCAGAACCTTGCACACAAATTTCAAATTACAGATACCTAAATAAAGGCATAACATTAGGTCATTATAAATTAATTGCTAGATTATCCAATTTTTTCTTAAAAACGGGGAGAGCGAAAGATATTATTGTTTTTATTTTTATTTAAATTTTTGATGTTTTTTTTATTTTTTTGTTTTTTAAATTATAAAAATAAAAAAGCATGAAAATTTGGGGGCGAGAGGGGATGTTAATCTAGCATTTACTTTATTATGGCCTTAATATTCATAGGCAACATTTAGGCAAGAGCCGCTAATGACAATTATATTGATGCACCAATAGACCAATTATACACATTATGGCGATATACACAACGTATAGCCATAGATACTTACATCTCCCGGTTTACATACCACCGATATGTTACACTGTTCCGGTGTGCGCGCGTCGTCACAGCTGCGACATATGTTATCTTGAAAGGACTGCACACCTAGCAAGATTTTGTAAATAATTTGTCCAATTATTGATTCTTATCAATAAAGAATCACAGAATAATAAATAGTTCGCTTAACAACCATTAAGGAATTATATAGAGAAGGAAAGGCAACTGGTACGTTTTGAATTTTTTGAATGGTATTGTTAGACCACCATCGAGGAATTATATAGAGAAGGAAAGGCAACTGGTACGTTTTGAATTTTTTGAATGGTATTGTTAGACCACCATCGAGGAATTATATAGAGAAGGAAAGGCAACTGGTATGTTTTGAATGGTATTGTTAGACCACCATCGAGGAATTATATAGAGAAGGAATGGCAACTGGTATGTTTTATATGGTATTGTTAGACCACCATCGAGGCATTATATAGAGAAGGAAAGGCAACTGGTATGTTTTGAAAGGCAACTGGTATGTTTTGAATGTTTTGAATGGTATTGTTAGACCACCATCGAGGATTTTTATAGTGAAGGAAAGGCAACTGGTATGTTTTGAAAGGCAACTGGTATGTTTTGAATGTTTTGAATGGTATTGTTAGACCACCATCGAGGATTAATATAGAGAAGGAAAGGCAACTGGTATGTTTTGAATGTTTTGAATGGTATTGTTAGACCACCATCGAGGAATTATATAGAGAAGGAAAGGCAACTGGTATGTTTTGAAAGGCAACTGGTATGTTTTGAATGTTTTGAATGGTATTGTTAGACCACCATCGAGGATTTATATAGAGAAGTAAAGGCAACTGGTATGTTTTGAATGGTATTGTTAGACCACCATCGAGGAATTATATAGAGAAGGAATGGCAACTGGTATGTTTTGAAAGGCAACTGGTATGTTTTGAATGTTTTGGATGGTATTGTTAGACCACCATCGAGGATTTATATAGAGAAGTAAAGGCAACTGGTATGTTTTGAATGGTATTGTTAGACCACTATCGAGGAATTATATAGAGAAGGAAAGGCAACTGGTATGTTTTGAAAGGCAACTGGTATGTTTTGAATGTTTTGAATGGTATTGTTAGACCACCATCGAGGATTTATATAGAGAAGTTAAGGCAACTGGTATGTTTTGAATGGTATTGTTAGACCACCATCGAGGAATTATATAGAGAAGGAATGGCAACTGGTATGTTTTATATGGTATTGTTAGACCACCATCGAGGCATTATATAGAGAAGGAAAGGCAACTGGTATGTTTTGAATGTTTTGAATGGTATTGTTAGACCACCATCAAGGAATTATATAGAGAAGGAAAGGCAACTTGTATGTTTTGAATGGTATTGTTTTGATGAGAATTTCATTCTGCAATGATTTTTTTATTTGTATTCCTGGGATGAATATAAGGTAAGATAATTGAAAACGAGATATTGCAAGATGTTGCCTGAATACGCGAGCGTTTACAAAATCTCAATCAGATGCATTTCCTCCACTATATAATTCCTTGACCATTTGTAAAGATATTAACTAACATTAACATATCGCATTGGTTGCTCGTACAGTAAAAAATAAAATTTAGGCCATAATAAATTATTGCAAGATTATCATCCCCGTCCCGTCCTTCCCCCCCCCCCCTCCACCCCCCACACACCCCTTCTATTGTCATGCCGGCCCGACCCTTTTTAAAAATATTAAAAAAACATTTATCATAAAAAATTGGATGATAATCTAGCAATTAATTTATAATGGCCTTAAATGAAACAAAAATGTTAAGACTGTTTAGATCCGTGTGGAAATGTATCAGTATTCCTAATGCATATACCGTTATCATATGTAAAATGGAAATTTTAAATTCTTACTTAGTATTGCTTTTGGTGATTTTGATTTTTTTTATATAAAAGTCTTTATTTCGGTCACAAATATTGCAGACGGGATTTCGGTAGCTAAATCGTAAGTTTGAAATAGAATATTTTTCTTTGAGAAACCTTGTAGTATATCCCATAATATCCCATTACCTGATATCTGCCGAATCTAATCTATGAATTCCCAATGAAAAAGCAGGCAATTCTATGCCTGTCCGAAATTCATAGCAATTGAATACTTATAAAACTGTGACGTCATTCAATATTCCGGTCAACTGACCAATCAACGTGCTCAAATATGGCTTTCCCAACATTGTTATTTGAAATAACGATCCCTATCGGGAGAGCTTGGTTCGTTCAACAGACTAGATACCTCTCAAATAAAAGCAGGTGCATGTGTATCAAATACAATATGCAAACAAGAGATGACATTAGGCAATAATAAATTAATTGCTACATTATTATCCCCGCCCGCCCCCTAATTTTCATGCCGCCCAACCCTTTTTATTTTCATAAAAAAAAAAAAAAAAAATCAACAAAAAAAAAAAATCAAAATT
This sequence comes from Panopea generosa, assembly GCA_029582155.1. Classification (NCBI taxonomy): domain Eukaryota; kingdom Metazoa; phylum Mollusca; class Bivalvia; order Adapedonta; family Hiatellidae; genus Panopea; species Panopea generosa. Next base: position 3,921,341 of record CM055912.1, on the reverse strand, counting down.
TAAAAAAATAATAAAAATAAAATAAAATCCTCCCACCCTCCCCGTTTTTAATAAATATGTGGATGATAATCTAGCATTAATTTATAATAGCCTTACAAATAATTTTAAATATAAAACAATTTTGTAAAGTAATACTCTTTTATTAAGTTTTCTATGTATTTTATCAACATTTCAAAACCATAGTTTGGATTGATTAAAAGTGACATATATTATATCAGTATAAAGAAGGAATTATATAGAGAAGGAAATGCAAATGATTGAGAGTTTTTGTATTCACGCAACTTGAATCTCGCAATATCTCGTTTTCAATTATCTTAACTGCCATTCACCTCAGGAACACAAATCAAAATTCTTCAATTACAGAATGAAATTCTCATCAAAACAATACCATTCCCAACCATTTATGTTTAACAGTGTTGAAGTGAATCGAATTATAAATTTTGTCTACTGCAATTAAAATAATGACAATTTACGATTTTTCTCTTCAAACCTCAATGTCTTTAATTGAAGATCATTTTGCATGATCGAAACATGTTTAAACATCTAAGATTACATATAGCTTACAGTTTATGTTTTGAAATCAGTTGCCTGTGAGTTATGAATGATTAATTTACCAAATAATGAATCCTTCGTGAGCTATTATATCAACATTTAGTCAGGAGATGCAAGTTTCCTATCCTTTTACACATATCCTTGATACAAAGAATGTAATACTCTTCGTATATTATACTAGTTAAGTACTGTATTGTACGTACCCCTGAAACGGATTATTGTTGTTTTATCATTTAAAAGTACAAATTGAAACTAAAACTGTTGTATTTATATTTAATTAGTTCAGTATTGAAAATAAAACTGAAAATGTCAAATATAATGTAATCTTACGTGTTACGTGAGTCATTACACACAGTAGCCATAGCAGCAATTCACGTGCTGTAAAAAAGTATTTAAAATAACACATCAAACAGATTTCAACATACTGATCGGCAGTCATTGAGAGGTAAACACAATCACCAGTATTTTGAATGCAAATGCATCCGTAAATAAAACTAGTTGAGTTTATCTTGATTTTTTATTTGTTTTGTAGGTGTAATCCCACCATTGATTATTGTTCGTTATTCTATAGTAAACAATAAAAGTTTGAAAGCTTATCATTCATAGAGAGACCCAAAAGCTTGGAAATTGGGGTATGAATACATGATTTCCAAAGTCTACTTTCACTTTGTCAGCAGTGTACACACTTAGCAAAAAAATAATCTTATATGATACGTAACCCCTACTTTTCTCATCATATTTTGGTAGTGTAGAGGTTGACATACAGTAAAATGTAAGTTTCACTTCTTCCATTTGGGTCTCTCTATGAATGACAAGCCTTCAAACTTTTATTATTTACTATAGAATAAAGAACAAAAATCAATGGTGGGGTTACACCTACAGAACAAAAAACAATGATGGGGTTACACATCAAGCTTATTCTCTTTCAAATCAGACATGATGATGGAGCGAATCACGTCGAGGTGGTAAGTTTGTGTCTGTACTATTACAATATAAATTGATACATGTATAGATCACACAACAATGGAGTTTACAAAGAATCTTATTTAAGCTTGAGGTGTAATCCCACCATTGATATCGATGTATTTCTGTATCTTACATTACATGTATTTAGACCAGTGAAGTATTAGAATACAAGGAAATGATATGGGATTCTCGTGGCCGAGTTGTCCAATTTGTTTTTGGTCGCACGATCTTTAGGACATTTTCATTTCAATAGAAAAGTAGTCTATCCTAGAACCTGATATTTCCCGAATCGCGTCTATTAAAAGCAGGGAATTCTATGTCTGTCCCACAATTCATAGCAATTAAACGCTTACTAAACTATGGCGTCATTCAAATATTCCCTGGAGCAACTGACCAATCAGCGGGCTCGTAACAATTGCTAGTTAACAACCCAATCGGGAGAGCTGGGTTTGTTGTACAGACTAAGATATTATTGAACAAAACAAAACATGCACGATACCTTGTGTTAAGGTAGAACTGAGAAATACACCAACTTGCACGAATAACCTAATCCTGACATAATAATACACAAAGATACATTATTTTCTATTTCTAATTTAAGTAATAGGTTGTACATGCGATTATTATTGTCCTTTGAAAAATAGGGTTACGTATCGATAGGCGATTTGCAAATTCCATAGCAACAAATGACCTTCGTTGAACTATAAACGATTTAACGTGGCGTGAGAGACGACTCTTTGGCTGACCAAGGAGTGTATAGTCAAACATGTGTAAGTGATCACCTCTATTAAGCAGCCACCTGTCTTAAGCAACCATATTTTTATATTTCCCATTTCTATGCTTTTAGAGTAAATTAACCTGTATTAAGCAACAGCTTGTCTTAAAAGGTATTTTCGCTCCTTCCTTGACTGGCTTCTTAAAGATAGGTTTGACTGTACTTTGACCAGTACCTGAAAATCAATGAGAGGAAAACACGACCGTATTTTACAAAAGTCTGATAGGTATGAAGGTTCTAGGTTCAGTCTTACCTTGTCCTGTATACAACATAGTCCTTTAATTGACAGAATGTTGACACAACATTTAAACACTTAATGTTTTGATAAAGACAAATACAGAACAAATGCACGAGTTAAACTTTTAAGTCAGAATTTAAGGAGGTTCAAACAAAATACTTTAAAACATAGATTTTTTTAGAGTTTGTGTGTATTTTATGGCCGAATGGTCTAAGGCACCGTTTGAATATCACTTACCTCTCACCGCTAAGGTCGTAGGTTCGAGTCCCGCTCGCTCTTAAAACTTTTATGTCAGAAAGTTTGCCAGTTACATGCGGAAGGGCGGTGGTTCTACTCAGTCTTTTTCAGTCTGAGGTCTTCTTCCACCAGTAAAACTGGATATGCCATATATAACCCGAAATGTGTTGAAAATGGCATTTAGCCCCATTGAAAAAAAAGAAAGAAAAAAGAATCGCCACGATTACGGAATAGCCTTAAACTGTTATCTATGTCGCCATGATTGTGTAGGCGACTGTACATGTGTTCACATTATCTATGTTGTATTCTAAAATGTGCAGTTAACAATACGTGCCACAAATCACGTCTGTAGTACGGACCCAACTCTCCCGATTGGGTCCGTTAAATAGCAATGTTGGGAAAGTCACTTTAGAGCACGTCGATTGGTCATTTGTTTTAACTGAAAGTTTGATGACGTCAGAGTTTAGTAAGTGTTAAACTGCAATCGTAAAACATCGGGTATTTCCGTATCCTCCGTATAATACACCTCGTGTATAGCTCTAGAATACACCAACGATATTTGCCTGTGTTACAAGTCTGTGTTCATTCGCGTGAAAGTAACAAATTATGTATCAGTCATTGAGTTGAATATATGGTGTTGTTATATCGATTTATTTATTTATACACTCGACATTGGTCATGTTTAAAGGGAAATTTAAAATATCAGTCTTGATTAACCAACGTTTATATTTTCAACGTACATGTATATAAGGTGGCAATAGAGGGCCGCCATTTTATTTTATCATGTGACTAAGAGTAGTTAAAAAATGGCGCCTTATTATGTTAGAAGCCTATTGCGTAGCATAAAGGCCGAGGTGATCAGATTGTGTTTAACTGCTATGAATTGTGGGATATGCATAGAATTCCCTGATTTTTCATTGGTGGTTTATAGACCTGATTCGTGAGATATGTAATCACAGACTGGTTACAGAGAATATCGGAACCGATGATCAGAGGGTCGTTGGTTCGATCCTCTACCACGGCTATGTATGGTGTCCTTGAGTATGACAATTTCAGTCTGATATCCATGGAAGTCTTGATAGGAATGGTAGGGCAGTTAAAAATCTCAACAACGTTCTGACAGGTCACAATTTTGTTTGAATCACGCTCGAAGTTTTCCTGGGTTAATTTGTCTAAGCTGTAAGAACTTTATTTCACAATCGAAGTAAAATAAATATGTTTAAACTAACAGAGAATTGACTTTTGTGTTGTTTTTGTAACTGCACACAACACAATATTACGGTACGGGGTGGTGGGGGTGTAGGGGTGGGGGGGGGGGGGGGGTGGGATGACGTGGGACGTTTCATATAAAGAGACATAGAAACAGGTTCCAATAAAAATTGTGACTATTACCCGTCAGAACGTGGTTGAGATTCTTAACCGCCCTACAATTCCTATGAAGACTTCCAAGGATATCAGACTGAGATATGAATATTTCAACCCGAGTTTTCAGTGTTTTTATCGGGACACATGCTCTACCTAGTTTTCCTCTATCAAAACAGTTATAGAATTGTCAATCGGATCACATCGGCCTTTATGCTACGCAGTAGACCTCTGACATAATAAGGCGCCGTTTTGGAAACACTTTAATGTATGCTAGAGCTATACACGAGATGCATTATATGGAGGATACGGAAATACCCGATGTTTCACGATTGATAGCATTAGCTGAGTTGTATACGCATGGTCATTGGTGTAACAATGTTATATATTTTTCTAAACAAATATCTTGCTGAATCGTATTCAGTGAATAATGTGACGTATGGGTGCATGAATGTTATCTCCACGAACGGGGGCAATAAAGATAAATATATACAGGAGTTATAGGCATAGTACCACCATTGGAAATAGGAAATGCTTCCATGGGTAGTCGCATAATCGTGGTTATAAATAATCCTTCTTTCTTCTTCTTTTTCCTCCTTTTTTTCTTATGCTAATGCTTATTTTTTATTTGAATGGCATTATTGATGTTTTATCAACATTTTGAAAGCATTGTCATGTTTGAATTGTTATTTTTTTAAAAAAAGTGATGCTTGGAAATTGGAGTATGAATACATGGTTTCGATCTTACCATAGCTTTTTGGACATCTATATATAGTAAACAATGGAAAGGCTGGACACTTAAAAAACCCATATCTGGTCATAAGAAAAATATAGGGGCGATGGGAGAAAACTTAAGTTAAATCCTTGGACAAAAGCCTAAAAGCCAATTGACTAATGTTGATCTCTTTGAAAACGGTAGTTAGCAAGAAATATGCATTTTTTTCGTGAAAACCACATTTCTACACTTACGCTGGCTGTACACTTCCGGTAATGACACGGAGTGAATATGTCGTCTTTGCATCATTTGCTAAAAATTAAAACTTACATTTTGAAGGTTTTGAGTTTGGTTAGAATAAATCAGAAATATTACAAAGTAAACATGAAGAAAAATGTCAAATTTTATCCCCTGGGTGAAAACAATTAAATTGTTCAGATTGTATTTTTCTACTTTTCGATGCGTCTGAAAATATGTTTTTTATCGTCAAGATTGGAATTATAAGTAATGTTAATTTCAATTTTTAGCAAATGATGCAATGACGACATATTCACCGGAAGTGTACAGCCAGCGTATTTTTCTGTTTTGTGCATATGTAAAGAATGTCAAATCACGCACAAATCTGACATTCAGTCATTCTGACTTTATTTTATTTGTTTTAGATTCGACATTATTTACACATGCATGAAAAACAGAAATGAATACGAATTTAATTCAGTGATATTAAGGAACACATAATAAAGCATTGTTTTGAATGATTAAAGATTTATTTAGGCAAGTAATAAACATACAAAGCATGGCATGGCAACAACACTGATATATAAATTACAATGACACACATATGTCAATAGGTCACTAATACCAATTACAACACTAAAACACAAACAAAGAGAAAATGTATTTTCTCTTAATTCCATTGTGGAATTTGATATTGATGACATGCCATAAAACATTCTGTAATTGTTAAGTAATTATCTTTAATATATACCACATTAATGAGTAACATGTTATCACAATCGGTTAGTTAATTGACTTTAATGACTTCAATTGAGTATTCTAATAAACTTCATTATTATTGCCTACTGTATTCTATAGCATGGCTATCTCATTGGTATTATATAGTGTGCGTATTATATTCAAACAATAATAAAACGCTTCATTACAGTGCTAGATATAATCCCAGAGATAGTATGCGTATTATATTCAAACAATAATAAAACGCTTCATTATAGTGCTAGATATAATCCCAGAGAAAGTATGCGTATTATATTCAAATAATAATAAAACGCTTCATTACAGTGCTAGATATAATCCCAGAGATAATATGCGTATTATATTCAAACAATAACAAAACGATTCATAATCCCAGAGATAGTGTGTTATATACTTTTTATGTCCAAAAGGTTTGGGATATGTGTCAAGAGGCAAATTTTATGCTGAGTCCGAAAATTCATTTCTTACTATCGGCTGTTGGGGCGTTTGGTCGTCACAAATCCAAGATGTATATCATAACATGAATTTCAATATTTAACGGCCATTTTGGCGGCCATCTTGGATTATACGAGTTTGGTGCCAGTTCAAGCAAACTATTCGTAGTAACAGATTACAAGCGTTGAAAAGTACGTAATAAAAATAAGTAAATAAATTTACCAGACAGGAAAAAGTTCAAATTAAAAACAATACATGGTAAATTGAATAATTCCCATTGTTACTAATATACATGTACCTACATCAACGTTATAACAGTAGATAGTAAATTGACCAACGTGTGATACTTCAGCATTCTTGAATTTATTTGGCCTGTTAATATCTCAAATACTCTGAGTGAAATTCTTCCATAGAACATCTCGATATGAGAAAGATTTCTACCCGAAAATGCTTACTTTTGGCAAAGCAAATCGTGTTTTATTGATGGAGGTTAAAGTAAAAATAGAATCTGTGAGAGAATAAGAGTAGTTATGCTAGACCGGGTACAGCAATCATACACAGAATTAAGTGGTACAGAATATTATCCAAGGTAATCAGAAACAATACCCAACTTGGAGAGAATGAGCAGTCATGCTAGACAGGGTACAGCGATCATGCACAGAATTAAGTGGTACAGAATGTAATCCAAGGAACCCAACTTAGTTATTTGAATATAAGAAATGATAAGTGATGATCCAGAGTAGCAGCAAGTTATTTAACTGAAGAGACTGCCTGAATATTAGTCCATTTTCATGTACTATTCAGACTGATTCTTTACCTAGATTGAGATTCAAAAATAATTGATTCCGTCTTCCCAATATGCACCGCCTGTCACCCAAGCTTTCATTACATGTTCAAGCTCTCCATTAGGGATTTGCACTTCCCAGTAACCAGGATTCTGAAATCATCAGCATATAAACGAAAGGTGTATATTTACAACGGCAGAAACATCACTGATATAAATTAAAAATAGTAAGGGACCTAGTATAGACCCTTGAGGGACCGCACATAAACCAATGGCATAGCTAGAATGGACACCAGCCAAAACTATCAATCATTTGGTGTCTATCAGACAGATATCACCTAAACAATCTGACAGAACGTGAGTTGAGACCAATAGCTTCAAGTTTCACAATACAGTTCTACGGTCGATAGTGTCGAGGGCCTTCTGCAAGTCAAGTAACACCATTCCTACCTTGTTGACTTTAGCAATATGATATGAAGCAGCATAATGTAAAATTTGAGTTTATACAAACTAAAATCTAATTTATATGAATATTGAAATGTCGATAATAAGTGCGAATACATGTGGTGGTGTGCGTGTGTGTATGTGTAAATATGTGCATATTAGTTACTCAGCTTGTTATGTGTTTATGTGTTTATGTGTTTAATCATTTCGTTGTTATTACATCAACGTGTCAAAGTATAAAATGAGCGTTTGGGGGAACATCCCTGTTCTTCATTGTTTTAAACTGTTAAACTGGCATGAAACCCCACTTAATTTTTTTTAGTGAATTTTTATGACATTTAAGGGGGGGGGGGGGGGACATACAACATGTATTTTGAGGGGAGAATGGGGCTGAATTTCTCCGAATATTTAGGTTAAAACAAACAATGCTAACAATTAGCTTTTATTCCACGTCCGTGCCTAGAAAAGGGTGTTGGTAATTTTACATATATCAGCACCTAAATTCATCAATATTTTGAGTTTGAGATCTAAAATTTATTAACAACCAATTTGCTATATTTATTTGCAAAAACAAGACATTTTATTGATTATTTAACAGAAAATGTTACATAATCGCATTTCTTACCCATAATTGTATGTTTACTGGGTTTAACAAAAATGTAAGATTCTCAGACTCAATTTATTGATGAATTTAGGCCCTGATGATTTTTCTTCTAATTAATTCATGAGATGGTGAAACTTATGCCAATACATAATCATAAGTTTCTAAAACAATAGCTCTTAGTTATAAGCATGTCACAAAGTCATCCCCGTGTTCAAACAAGAGCCAAATATATGTTCAGGTGAACTTAACTGCAGTTATATCAGCTAACTGACCTAACCAGGGTATACAGTCAAACATGTACAAGCGGTCCCCTCTATTAAGCTGCCACTTGTCTTAAGCAGCCACATTTGTAATACAATCAAACATGTACAAGTGGTCACCTCTATTAAGTTGCCACGTGTCTTAAGAAGCCATATTTGTAATACAATCAAACATGTACAAGCGGTCACCTCTATTAAGCTGCCACTTGTCTTAAGCAGCCACATTTGTAATACAATCAAACATGTACAAGCGGTCACCTCTATTAAGCTGGCACTTGTCTTAAGAAGCCACATTTGTAACACAATCAAACATGTTCAAGCGATCACCTCTATTAAGCTGCCACTTGTCTTAAGCAGCCACATTTGTAATACAATCAAACATGTACAAGCGGTCACCTCTATTAAGCAGCCACTTGTCTTATGCAGCCACTTTTGTAATACAGTCAAACCTGTACAAGCGGTCACCTTTTATCAAATACGTTTGAAGTTCTATAATATGCATGATAGCTGGATTGAAATCGAATAATTTAATATCGAAACTTTTACTGAAGCAGCTTCTAGTACCATTTTTAAAGTCTTTGGCATGACCCGGCCGGGGATCGAACCCGAGAGTTTCCGCATATTAAATAATTTCTACTAAAGAAATGGTATAATATTTAATGCCGAAACGTAAGAACTCCTGGTGCATAATTATATAATGTGTGCCACAGGAAACCTTCCACTCCCTTCTAACACGTGCACTCAAACAACACGACTGAAAAAGTGCCCTGGTCCAGTATTCACAAAACCTCTTAATTTGAGTATGCAGTCAAGCTTTAATTTTATTTTCAATTATCATTATTATTTCTGAACATTGTTAACTATTACTTTTATACACGTAATAATTGTCTTAAGAACATAACAAATACAAAACATTATTATAAATTTCCAAATTAAACGGTTTTAAAATTTTAATTTGAGTGCATACTCAACGGGGCGGAGCTTCTAGTTATGCCGGTTACGGTTTTCTTAACTGCTGATGCTAATACAATGTCACAAACTGAATATTACCTCCTTTTAGATTGGAAAGCCAGGCCCGATAAGCTCAGTCGGTTACGCGTCTGACTATCAATCCAGGGGTCGTGAGTTCGAATCCCCGCCCGGCAACTGTCTCCGTGGTGATTGAAATACGATATTGTGTCTCATCATTTGTCTCTCACCGTTGATTCAAGTGGTGAAGCTACTTTCGGAGATAGGGTGTGCTTGAGTACTGGTTAACCATTCAGGATCCCAGAAACCAGTGGTAAAGTTAACTGATCGTTTGTTAGCCCTCGATGGCATAACATGACGCTAAATATTCAATCAATCAATCAATCATTAGATTGAAAAAAGTGTCTTATCAGTCTACGGTACGTTGTATACGTACGTTGATTATAAACATATACAGAAAAGCAGATATATATATATATATATATATATATATATATATATATATATATATATATAAACAGAGATACTAACTAATGGCTCTTGAATTTTTTTCAAGAATGTGCTGCAGTATAAACGTAAGTATTTTAGTTTGTTTCACAAACAAATGCGCAAACGTTTGTGCACACCATGTCTGTCCATTCCAACTCTGCGCCAGTGATAACTAAGGCCAAGCAATCCTCTCCAGCATCACCGGACGGCTCACCAATGGCTGACCAGTAATTTGTGTACGTCACGGCTGATCCGTTTGTCCACACCCAGTTTGCAGTATGACGTTTATTTCCGTCAATATAAAAGAAATAGTTATAAGTTTGACCGTTGTAAGCTATATTCGTTTCATCACTCAGAACTCTATTCTCTTCTTCATTTGCAACCCTAACTAAATGCCCACCAATTGCAAGATTGGAACACGTGGTTTTACTGCTCTGCCAATCCATTCCAACTCTGTCAGACATCATGTAATGGCAGCGTTGACCCTCTTTCATTGCCAGACCACATGGTTGCATCTCATACACGCTCCAACCTGTAGAGTTCAAGATAAAATAAACGCTCATAAAATCTAATTTTTTGCTGTTTAATTCACAGACACGATGGCCGGCATCGTAGTTGATTGAAAGGCATCCTGCTTGGGAAGATGCACACGTAGATGCACACATCTGGAGTTCAATGTCGGTCAGTGTGTCATATACAGTATTTACTCGTACATCGTGGTGCATAAATTTTGAGTATTTAATTGAACTACATCCAATATTTGGTAATATTCCTAAAACCACTATAAAACTCTTGAGTCGATCCATGATACAAATGTCACGTGACAAACACTACGTCATAAGCATTTGTCATTTATGACGTGATAGCGTTATCTTCTCGGGTTAGTATAGTATAGGAGAGTAAACTGGTTGGGCATATGGCAAGTTGATTAATTTTAACGTTTCAACGTTTATTAAAATTAAAAACACTGTATGTATTGTTGTGACGTATATTAATACTAAAAGTGTTACAGCACTGTGAAATGCAATTCAAACATCACACATTTCACTTAACACAAGCAAATAGTTGACGTCACTTGATATAAAAACAAGAATTATAATACATCAAGCCGTTTTGAAATCCAGATTTTGTAATATATTACGTCAATTTGTAGCTTATTTCACTTGAAACAAGCAAATACATGACGTCACTTGATATTATAATAAACATAAATCAATTAATCAATTAAACGTCTTATAATACATGAAGGCGTTTTAAAATCCAGGTTCATATTACGTCAATGTGAAGCTTATTTCAACTAAAACAAGCAAATACATTATGTCACTTTAAAATCGCGTCTTGTAATAATAAATTACGTCAATTTGTGGAACGTGTCACTTAAAACGACTGTATACGCCATGTCCCTCTAAGTACAACTTAAATGTACGTTACTAAATCGTGATGTAAATTTCATTGAATCACAATTGACTGTACTTCATCTCTTTTAATGTCACTTACATTGGAGACTGAAATATCAATTAAACAACCTTAACACTATACATGTAAGTTATTTTCACTTTATATTTCGTAACTTGTTTTAATTAGTTATACATGTATTTATCAAAAATATTTCATTACTAAAATATCCATGGGGGATATTCGATGTGAATAGCACTGTTCCACCAAATCAGTTTTTGAAAATTCAAAAAATGTCTAGATTTTTTTTCAAACATTAATACACTCATTTACTAAAGTGAAAAGTACCGTAAATCTTTATTATTGTTCCTATTATAGCTATAAATCTATACTTCTACATATGTCTAATATTCTGATATTTTAGAACTATAGAAATTAGTTCTGCTGTTCAAAATCCACTGAATCTCTTTTTAACCAAGTTTTATTTCATTAATCTGTCCAGTCAGTTCAAACTGTTCTGTTAGAAGCTGGTGTAGTCAACTTGTTCATTCAACAGCAAGTTAGCGCCTGTCTGCCTGCCTAACTGGTGTAGAGCAGTGCCGCATTGCGGGTAACAAAAAGACTTCAAACTAATTGTTTACAAATTTATTCCAAAACTAATTGTAAACGGATATGAATTAATGAATAACATGCCAGTTTGACTCGAACGAACAAGTTTTCCAAACAATACCGCTTCCGAAAATACTGTTAAACTGGTGTGGAATTATGAATAATGCATAAGCAGCTTTGACATTCAAAGCGACCATGGTACGGGGGAAAAATAAACCCATAAATTAGTAGTCTCGAACCGTTAAATATTTAATAACGTTAATCAAACGAGCTGAATTCAAACAAAAACGTTATTCATCGGGATCGAACAAAACGCTTGGCGCATGTCAAAACTAAATAACTTTTTGTTGACTGTATTTATCAATTATGCATGTATACATTGAGTTGTAGATTTATTTGTATTTCAGAATATGCTCTAGAGATTAGAAGAGCTATAAACATAGGTACACTGAAACACACTTTTTAAAATCAGTTACATAAATTATTTTTGCTAACCGAAAGATAATACTAGTACCGCTAAGTAACACTTTTCTAATATGAAATGACTATGCTATTTTGTTGCATCATTTTTTGTTTTGCATCATTTAATGGGGATATTTTACAAATAGCATCTGCATAAACGCTGATCGTGTATTATAAGGCAAAGTACCACCATTGGAAAAGGGAAGAGCTTCCGTGGGGTAGTCGCATAATGGTGGTTATAAATAATCCTCGTTTCTTCTTCTTTGAAAATGCATTTTCCTTATTTTAATGCTCTTTTTTTTATTTGACTGGCATTATTGATGTATTTTGAACATTTTGATAGCATTGTCATGTTTGAATTGTGAATTCAGAAAAAAAATGATGCTTAGAAATTGGGGTATGAATACATGATTTCGGAAGTCTTCTTTCACTTTGTCATCTGTGTACACACTGAGCAGAAAAAAATCTCTTATATGACACATGACCCCTACTTTTCTCATCATATTTTGATATTTCAGAGGTTGACAAACAGTAAAATGTAGGTTTCACTTCTTTCATTTGGGATTCTCTATGCATGACAAGCCTTCAAACTTTTATTATTTACTATAGAATAAAGAACAAAAATCAATGGTGGGTTTACAACTATAACAACAGCGGAAAGAGTTGTTTAGCAAAACATATAATGACGTCTGCTTGTATTGTTCAAAACATGGCCTTTTTTCGATTTTTTTAAAAGGGAAAATTTAGAAACACGTTCTACTAACGTTACAGAACAGAGCAGAACATATATTTTATTTGACTTATACATAGTACATCGTCATATCTATACATATGTTAACAAATATATTTAGATCATGTCACGTGGAAACACACACACACACACACACACACACACACACACATATATTCATACAGCAGTGTCCGAGTGCTGAAGTTAAATGAGGATGACAACGTCCAACTATATGTCAAAGACAATCTAATAGGTAAAGCACATTTTATATATATTGCTAGGCTGAAAAGAGTATTTTTATTATCTGACTGTAATAATTCTATGAATCGAAACATTCTATGTCTGAAAAATATAGTTGCCTATATATTGTTGTCTTAAATCTAAATAGCAGGGACATATCAAAATAAAATTAAATTCATCTTCTAAATCCTGTGAATTACAATATAGACAGAAGCGTTCATTTCTAGGAGTTCTATTTCTCGCATAACGTCCGGTTTGTATTCTTAATGAATGTGACGATAATCGAATTTTACAAATATATGTTCTCAAATCACATGCTAACATATCTAAATATTGTTCGTAGGCAAAAAAAGTTTTAACATTATTATATAACTCTAGCACACCACTATTTGATTTATTTGAATACCAATTTTGTAGGAAACTGTCAATAACTCTTTGTTTAAATACATGAATAAAATTGTTAATGACAATCAATGAGAAATCTCCCAAATATATCGAAAGCCATAGTCAGATAACATTTGTTTAACATTAGAAAACCAATTTTTTTTGCCTTTTATACATTCATCATACGCAAGTTTGTATACTTTCTGTAAAATAATATTATCAGTATTTAGTTTAAACAATATTGTATTCACATAAGTACATATATTTAGCATACATTTAACAATAAAGTCATACGTTTAACGAATTATAGGGGATAGGTATTTTGCAAGTTTATGTTTATCAATCCAATCCATTCATTAACCATTGTTTCTTACTATCCAAAATCAAATAGAGGCGTGTTGTTATAATTCAATAAGTAAAAAATGTGACAAGTCATTATATTTTTAACTGTGTGCGATACTCAAAACCTTTGGTATTTATAATATAATTTTGAACTGTCATGAAAATCGAGTTGTTGTCAGTTAGTGTAAGATTTTCATTACCATACAGAAGATCATTCAAGGAAGGTTCTTGTGGATAAGCAAATTTTGTTTCAGTCATCATTCTTTTTCTATATTGGTGAATCAATGTGTACTAGAATTGTATAATTCTAATCTAGCGTGATATGTACAAAGGGTATCTACCCAACTTGCCATATATAGCCGATGAGCATGTTCTAGTTCTCAGTAACATTGAGTATTTGTTTACAAAATTTTATATGCAATCTTTCAATTTCTTTTAAGTTGGTGTAGCCCCATATTTCAGATGCATACCCCAATATTGACCCGACAAACGCATCAAATAACTGACATAATATTTTAGGTTTCATTTTAATTTTTACGACAATTAATCAACAACACATTTAAGGGTTTTAAGGCTTTACCAATTAACTGTTGGTTGTTAGCTGCAAATGTCCCAGTATAGTTAAAAATGGTTCCCAGATAATTAAAGTCATTAACATTTTTTATATTAATGCCATTGTAAGTAAACTTTTCACTATCTAATAAATTTCCCCTTTTTCTAAAAACCATAACTTAGAGAAAATATATTTGGTGATATGTTTGTTGACTTTAAGTTATAAAAGTTTTCAAGTTCATAAAAAAATGTCATATTTCCTAGAAAAGTTACAAAGTATAAACCAAATGTTTATTTATTGACCTCGATATGATTGTAGAAGCAAACAATTATTTTTCTTGCAATTTGCTCAATTTTTTTTTTAATTGAGTTGCTCCATATACAAATATATCAGTGAATATAAATGAATATATTATGAGAATATATCAGTGAATATATTATGTGAATATATCAGTGAATTTATTATGTGAATATATGTGAATATATCAGTGAATATATTATGTGAATATATCAGTGAATTTATTATGTGAATATATGTGAATATATCAGTGATATATCAGTGAATATATTATGTGAATATATCAGTGAATATATCAGTGAATATATCAGTGAATATATCAATGAATATATTATGTGAATACTTACATTAATTCATCTACGTAAGCTATGTAATTATTATCTCTCAATCCATCCATGTGTATACACTTTGATGTGTAACAACTACGTATTCAATAATTGTAAAAAGGTGACTTATAAGCCCAGTTTGCCGAGCGGTCTATTTATTTTTCTTTATTGTCTTATGTGGTTTTGTCATAGATAGTATGCACATAAGAATAAAATACTCTCTCTCTCTCACTCACTCACTCACTCACCTCACTCACTCACTCACTCACTCACTCACTCACTCACTCACTCACTCACTCACTCACTCACTCACTCACTCACTCACTCACTCACTCACTCACTCACTCACTCACTCACTCACTCACTCACTCACTCACTCACTCACTCACTCACTCACTCACTCACTCACTCACTCACTCACTCACTCACTCACTCACTCACTCACTCTGTATGCCTCTGCATCGGTGTAAGCAGTATTATATTCTCCAGCAATTCTGCAGTATCAGAGTGACAACCAGTAAATCTCACGTTTTATGTGAATATAATGAAACACTTACATAGAGTTATCTCCCCATCTATGCCAGAGGGCACTCTGTATTTATTTCCGCTCTAGAAAGTCCAGTTATGAATCTCCAAGTTATTTTTCTGTTTTCTGCAATTATTTGCATAAATGCAGAGTTACCAAAGATAAGATATGAATACAAATACAGTTTCAAAGGACCTCATCTAGTGCAGAAGGATCGCAGCATCCCATTTTGGGAGTACCAAGGAGGTTTGTACAAATTTACTATCGGACATTTGTGGAAAGGACACGTGTAAATAAATATACATGTACACTACCATATGGTTGAATGTGGGTTCGGATGGGCGGGTCGTTAGGATGTTCAAGTTTTTTTCTAGTACTAGATTAGTAATCTTATGTTTGTATATATTCAAATATAATATAATTGTACTCGATTCCAAATTAATTCTGTACAGCAGTTGGATAATTTTGCAAACACAAATGGGGGGACAAAGTGACTATATACTGGACACTGTAAATGCTATTTTGTTATTACCAATTTTATTCTGCACAGATGCGTTTTTTTAAAAGAAAATCAAGAATTAATGAAAAAGAATAGAACAAAATGTTATTACCAGAAGATATACTTTGGTATAAATTTTGTATAATTTTAATTGACGTCTTTCTCCTAACTTTCAATTGTTGCTTTTTTAAAATGCACTGCTGCAGTCTTATCCAGGCAAGATACTGTGAAAGCATACAATCCTTTAACCCTTTACTTCATATGGACACCTTTGAACACCTCTAATATAGAGGACTTATGAAAACAGTGTAGAACCAGTTCTGATTTCTCGTAACGAGCAATCAGAACAGGTACTGCACTGTTTTCTGCTCTATCAGAATAAATAGGTAAAATGTATCTATTTACGGAAATTGACTATGTGTGGCTTTTGAGTTTGGAAGGGTCCAGTTAAAATGCATATGGAGTAAAGAGTTAAAGGGGATTTAAAGCTGCCAGTTCTGTGTGGCATGTACAGGGAGAGTCATACCCTATGTATACATGTAAAAGATCTCAATGAGTCTGTTATACCTGTAAACCTCCCTTGGATCTTTAAAAATTGCAGTTAAGTCAAGTAATTTTGTTGAGCCTTTAATTTGCCATATAGAAGTTTTGTAATCAAAAAAAATTAATAAAAAATTGCTGAATATGTTTTCGTTTTGTTGAGGAAGTAAGAATTTTGAAGTTCTGTTTTCCTGAGATAAATTGAAAATAATTTAGAATAAGAATTTGTGTGAATATATATGCAAGCTTCCACAAAATCTCAATCAAGTAACAAAACTGAATTATATACAGGCCCATAAGTGCAGCAGGGAGCCAAATATGTATGAAATATACGGTGGCATTAGGCACCTTTTTGCACTAAGCGGATGATACGTGTTTTGTTTTCTCATTGTCATGTATCACATGGTATTAATTCCTGTCAGAGGCAATAAACTAAAGTTATAAAGTTTCTTTCAGGAAATGTCACTTAGTATATTTGTTAGGAAATAATTACAGCAAGACATTCATTATATTAGATTGTATATGAAAAAACTTTTTATTTTTCAGATGCTATTGCAAGTGATGACAATATCCGTATAACACCGTCGCTGAGAAGCAAAAAAGGTAGCATAGAAAAATATATTCATTTTTTGTAGGGATTAGGCATATAAATTATGGGGAAATAAATATTTAAAACTTTAAAACAAAGATTTAAAGTTTCTTATTGATTTGCTGATAGTAAAGAAGTTCGATGCATGGTTCTAGTCTAACAATCTGGCAATCTTATTTATTTGTTAATTTATTTAAACATCAAAATATTATTAACTTGATCATTGTATGGATATTGAACGTCATAAGGGCTAACAGACAACTCTTTCCTGGGATCCTTGGAGGTAAACCAGAACTCAAGCACACCCATCTAACTGATCACTTTTCCACTTGAATCAGTTGTGAGACACAAAGGTGTATATCCTTCATCACAGCCTGTGACCAGGCCAAGATTCAAACTGTGATCCCTAGATTGATACTAGTCGGATGCTCTACTTACCACTAAACCAGGCACGGCTATTTTCTGAATGGATACTATGTAAAATCTGTGTTGCCAATATTCAAACACAATTGCAATATAATGTTTGGTAGAAGTAGAAAGAACTATATATGAAACCAATATGTGCAACTTTTACCATTATTTTCTATTTTAGGTTCTGTGTGGACAAAGAATCCAGCTAGCTATGACCACTTTTCTTTGGAGGTCGTGTTCAAGGTCACTGGTAGGGGCCGTGTTGGAGCTGATGGGTTGGTGAGTAGTATCAACATAGATGCCAGAGCCTTTTTTCTGGAAATTTTGCAAAGGTCCAAGCCTTCGAGATTGGAGAAAAACCCAAAGTGATTTGGGAGAAATTGGGATTTTTTAAAGGCTTAAGCAAAATGGAAATAAAAGTGAAACACTGTTAAGATCAAGTTCTAACCAATAATTATCAGATATTTCAATAAAACTCCATATCCAGTTGTTTTTTTCCTAATATTAGAAAAATTAAAAAAAGTTTTTTTCTATTTTTGAAATTTTTGGCCGTAATTTGGAAAAAAGCATGATTTATTAATTGGGAAGCCACATAATTTTGCCCTCTGATTGATAAGGTTAACAAGTCCTAGATGCACAAGCTTGGAGATTATCTTAAATAAATATAATTTAGTGAATCCCCCACCCCCAGGTTCATATTGTTAATTTCATTCATTTCCTATTGTGCAAGTGCAGATTTAAACACCACATGTCAATGTCATGATTTTATAAGGAAGGAATGTGATTTATACCTCCATGGGACTTTATTGATTAGTGTGTTCATGTCACTTTTTAATGAAATGTCCCCAAACATTATCCCTTAGGCTGCACTTACTTTCCTTCCTGTCAAGATGTCAATCATTTATAACAAAGGATCTTTTATTTCTCTAAAGTTTAAATATTTCACAACATATGCTACACATATACTTAAATAACTGTCTATTGTTTAAGTTGGTACAACAGTGATTTGATATATGTATATATTATATTATATATAATTTTTTGCTGAATCCTGATTTATGGTATACACTGTTTCGTTTTCAAAGCAAATTTGATATACAGAAAGAGACGTAATGTCAAATTATGCAAGTTGCAATCTTATTGAGTTCCTTTCTAGATGTTGAATTATTGAATTGTCCCGTGAAAATGGCTGATGCATCCCCTATCACTTTCTTGTTATCCTTTTAATTCATCTTATTTATGAGAGATTCGTTAATACACAGGTCCGCATTTTCTGTTTTACTCATCACTGTTTTAGCGTAACCTGATAGCCACCAATGATTGAGTTTAATGCGGGTCGTGGTTTAGTATTTGCTCAACAAAATTAACTAAATTGACACGACCAAGACAAAATACAATATATGTCATTGAATAGAATATGTTTAAACCAATATAATATCCATAATAGATGATGTTTGGTATATAAATGTGTAGTTTTTCAGAATGATTTCATATCTGATTACTTACTTTTCCTTTGTAGGCTATATGGTTTACAGAGAGCAAGGGTATTGAAGGTCCAGTGTTTGGCAGCAATGACTATTGGAAGGGACTCGCTGTTTTCTTCGACTCGTTCGACAACGATGGCCAGGTTAGTAACTCTTTTTATTTAAGCATGTATCCCCATCTTGGTGTAGAAAGTGCCTATCTGCATGTGAATTGAACATGCAGTTTGACAGCTTTTGCTCCAAGGTGAAGACACTATTGTACAAGCCAGAAAAAAATGTTACTGCAAGTTTGTAACTACCAATGGAAATGTGCATTACTATTCATAATGGGACATGTATTATCAATTATTTTACATTGCATGAATGTAATACACCCATGTCTTACCTTGTTTGTATTAAACATCTAAAGTGTAATATCACTGCATATTAATGGTTTGATACTGTCAGTATAACTCTATTCTCGTTAAGTGCCAAGCTTCTATAGAACTTACCTGTCCATCTAAATGCCCCGAATTATTCATTGTAAATATTTTCATCTTGAGTTGTTGACAGATATCAATCCATGACTAACATTGATTGAAACCTACAGATGAGAAAGCAAAGAATAGGGTCGTGACCCAGTTTTAGGGATGGTAGGGTAACCCTACACACAGGTATTTTTCCCATGTAATCAAGTGTTTATTAACCTTGGTTTGTCAATCTGTCCAAAGTTAAAATTTAGTTTCCGATCAAAATTTTTTAAAGACTTTAGAATTATCATTTTATGTGTGCCTGTATAGTTATAAAATACATGCCAGTTAGGTATCTTTCATTTTTTTACAGTAAAAGTTTGTTTATATTTTAATGTAATAAAAAGATCTATTCTGTAATGGAAAAAAGATCTTTTAAAGGAATGGAAACATATTTTTCAATGTGGTAAACCTTTTGTAATGAACACTGCATATATGTGCGATGATGAAATGCGTTGTTCTCAAATTTTTTAAATATGTGATTGATTTACTTGATATATAGTGATTAATTAATAATTATTTTACCTTGGCTTGATTATGGTTATTTTTGCTGAGACAATAGTTCTGACATGTTTTTGGCCAGACATCTGTTCATACCTTAAAAGTGACGTGTTCGCAAGCTTTGCCTCGACGCATATAAGATCTTTGTTGTGATTTTATAGGGGTCCTCCTTGGCCCAGTGGTCTAAGGCGTCGTCTCAATAATCATTTACCTATCACCACTAAGGTCGTAGGCTTGAGTCCCGCCCGCTACAAAAAAGTTTCCAGTTACTTGTGGAAGGACGGTGGTTCTGCTCAGACTGTCTCAGTCTGAGGTCTTCCTCCACCAGTAAAACTGGATATGCTATATATAACCTGAAATATGTTGAATATGGCGTTAAACCCCATTCATAATTATCTGGTCGACTAAAGATGGAATTGAGTAGGTTTCAATTGCAATATCTTGGACACTAGATTAAAGGAAAAAATCCAAGTACCAAGTAGTCAGAATGAAAATGTGATTTTATAGAAGCAATGCTCCCTGTATCAATGCAGAACATCAAATTATAGTTTTGAGCTTTGTATTATTAAAGCGCCATTGAGCTTGACATGTCTATAAATAGAACAACAGTATAAAAAGCAAACCTAAATAAGTAATGACTGCTAAACCAATTACATAATCTTAGATCAAAGTTTAAAACTGTTCAAACTAGCAGTAGCGAACAGTGTTTTTTTTAGTTTTAGGGGAAAGGGGTCGGTACCTCTTGCAGGGTGAAAAATGAGCATTTGGGGGTGGTACGATAATAAAAGTAAATAAATCCTAGTTATGTATGTGTATACCTAAAACAGTTAACACTTCAGCACCCCAGTTCTTCATTGTTTTAAACTGTTGAACTGGCATTAAACACCATCTAAAAAAAGTTAATGGGGAATTAGGAGGAGGGGAAAACATACTTTTTAAGGGGGGAATGGGGCCGAATTTGCCGCATTTTTGGGTACAAATACACTATAACTTCTGGTTAAGTAAATTATTTAGGTGAGCAAAGCCAATTTTGTAGAGGAAATATATGATTTCAGCATAAACCCTCCAACGGAGAAGTGAAACCCATGAAACCTAAAGGGGTAAACTTGTACACCTCACATTAGAACTGTGTAACATTTTATTAGAGGAAGTTCTAAAATTTTCAACAAAATGCTGCGGTTACTTGTTTTTGTTCTATTTAAGCCTTTGTTTGGACTTTTGTTTGTAATGTGTTTTTTTTATTTTCAGTAGTCAAAGTCCATAAATGATGGCAAATAGGTCGCATTTGTGTCGTGTTCACAAAATCATAATATAAAGGGTCTGTTAGTGTGGGAGTGCGGGGGGATACCCATATGGCATATGCAAATATAAATGACCTCATATGGCATATGCCAAAAATACTTTTTTCTATATGGAGAAACTAAAGTTTAATATTGCGAGTCTCTAATTGTATACATGTACGAGGAGGGGGGGGGGTCAGAAAGTTTGTAGACTCTGATCCCCCCTCGTATATCTCTAATTTTGAGTAGGAAAATGGTCAAACTGCATTAAAGGAACTGGCGAACGCTAGTCACAAAATAGATTACAAAGTATTCATACTTTTTGGCTTACAGGGGTGGTTCTAAGAATGTGTAAGGATCATAGTGAAGCTTGAAAAAAGATCAAAAGACTCAAAATAGAAAAAAAGTATTAGAATTTTAATCAGTTTTTGAATAGCATATGGAAAAAATCAGTAATCTGATATATTGTAGCATATTCAAAAAAAATAAATGGGCCCATATGGCATATGCAAAAACCCTAACAGACCCTAACTGTTCTTTTTAAAAATGTCCGGTCCCGGTGAGATTAATCGGTACATCTGACTATCAATCCGTGGGTCATGAATTTTAATCGCTGTCTGGCCACAGTCTCCATGATGATTGATATACGACTTTGTGTCGTTGTCATCTGTCTCACAGCTGATTCAAGTGGGAAAGTTATCAGTTACTTGCGGAGATGGATGTAATAGAGTTCTGGTTAACCTTTTTGAATCCCAGAAAAGATGGTTTGGTTAATTTATCTTCTGTTAGCCTTCAGTGGTATAAAATGAGGCTTAATAATCCAATATGAAATATAAATATTTTACTCTATAGTTTAAAATATGCAGTGAACAAAAGTATTAATTTCAGCATTTTGTCCAGTTTTCTTGATTGTTGCACAGGAATTTTAACAGCACACTGACTAGATATAATCAAACATAATTGTAAAAGCAAATCTATCGCAGTTGATAACTCCGATTCTCTCTTTAACAATGAGTGGTGAGTCAATTATAACTCTAAACTTGTTTTAGAGTGACCATTTCTATAAAATGGTCTTAATTTACTCTGTAGTTTTAACTGCTTTTTGCTTTTTTATTAACGTTACTTTTATATATAAAGATGATATACAGGTTGATTGTTAGCCTCAATGCATTCACTACATACATCATAAATGTATATATGTTGCATATTAATTTTTTCGGATGAAAATGATGGAGCGGGCGGAAATGATAATCTAGCAATTAATTTATTATGGCCTAAGATTTAGTTTCCCACTGGATCCTAATTGTCTGCTCCAGCACTGTCTGGTCAAGGGATGATTTTCTGTCCAGTCCAGATGTGTTGCAAGTAAATTTATGTAGTATATTAGTCATGGTTGACATAAAATCTATTGGTTTGATAGATGCCCTGATATAGTATCTATGGTTTGCATTGTAGCTAGGCACGCTTGCCGTAGTCTGGTCTGTACATTTATGTCTGGATGTTCACAAATAATTATCACCATACAGTTATATCATACATTGTGAATGTGCATCTGAAAATATCCAAAAGATTGGAAATTCTGTTGTTGTGATTTTAATGATCTCCATTTATATATATATATTTTGCATATATATTGCATATATATACGGTTACTTTTCCCACTGGAGTTTTATTGGTGGCTCGTGCTCTCTATAGCCAAGGAATGATTTTCTTGCTTTGAAATTATCAAACAGCACTCTCCATTGGTCAATAGTGACCACATGAATTTGTTGTTACTTAAATAAGAACATGATACCAATTATTGCATCATTTTGTATACTGTTATAGACAGGTCATGACCTTTTGTCAGCTGTAATTCAATTGGCTGCTTAGTATCAAATAGCAATAACATTAACAATTACATTGATGATTACATTTACAATTACATTTATGATAACATTAACAATTACATTTATGATTACATTTACAATTACATTTATGATAACATTTACAATTACATTTATGATAACATTAACAATTACATTTATAATTACATTTATGATTGCATTAACAATTACATTTATGATTACATTTACAATTACATTTATGATAACATTTACAATTACATTTATGATTACATTAACAATTACATTTATGATTACATTTACAATTACATTTATGATTACATTAACAATTACATTTATGATTACATTAACAATTCCTTGTCCGGTATGTAAGAATTATCTATCCAAAACAAAAAAAGCTGAGAATGATTCCTTTTCTTGCATACCTTGAACACATTAAATAGTCGTTTTATTTTTATTTTAATGCATCTTTCGATATTTTGCACTATCGTTTTAAAGACATAATACAATTTATGTCGTATGTTTTTACGCTTCACATCATAAATAGTTTCAACATAATACCACAAGAATTTTATCTTGTCTCCAGGGTGAGATATAAATATCTAACCCCGGAACGGTGAACTGCAGATATCCTTAATGCAAAAATCTTTCATGTTTGACGTCTTGGTTACATGATTTAAATCGTTCCAGCAGGGTGGCCAAGGTGCTGCGGTACTGTACTTTCTTTACTTTCTTCAGCTTGACACTGTACACGGGTGGTAGCGATATATCAACATGCTTTTCTAACTTGATTGTTTTGTTTTCCAGTCGCTTATATATTACTAACATCATTACACTCCTTTAAAGGGACTTGACCTATGTTTTTGATATACAGTCAAACCTGTCTTAAGCCGCCAGTCAAGGGAAGGAGCAAAAGTGGCATTTTAAGACAGGTGGTTGCTTAATACAGGTTAATTTACTCTGAAAGTATAGAATTGGGAAATAGAAAATATGGCTGCTTAAGACAGATGGCTGCTTAACAGAGGTGACCGCTTACACAGGTTTGACTGTAATAGAAAATAATATTTCCTTTTTTATATACAATAAGAGGACTTGATAGCTCCCTGCTCAGATGTTGGATGAGAGACATATTACAATCTCCAAAATATGTACAGTAGCCCTTGAAAAAGGAGAAATATTCCTTGTATAAAGGGAATTAGGTCTTGTTATTGGTAGGAGAGTTGGGCCTTATTTAGAAAGGGGAATGGGGCCTTATTTAGATAGGGGAATGGGGCCTTATTTAGATAGGGGAATGGGGTCTTATTTAGATAGGGGAATGGGGCCTTATTTAGATAGGGGAATGGGGCCTTATTTACATAGGGGAACGGAGCCTTATTTACATAGGGGAATGGGGCCTTATATAGATAAAGGAATGGGGCCTTATATGGATAGGGGAATGGGGCCTTATATAGATAGGGGAATGGGGCCTTATATACATAGGGGAATGGGGCCTTATATAGATAGGGGAAGGGGGCCTTATTTACATAGGAGAATGGGGCCTTATATAGATAGGGGAATGGGCCTTATATAGATAGGGGAATGGGGCCTTATATACACAGGGGAATGGGGCCTTATATAGATAGAGGAATGGGGCCTTATATAGATAGGGGAATGGGGCTTTATATAGATAGGGGAATGGGGCCTTATTTACATAGGGGAATGGGGCCTTATATAGATAGGGGAATGGGACCTTATTTACATAGGGGAATGGGACCTTATTTACAAAGCAATTTTTTGAGATGCTGATGGTGACATACATTGTAAAAGCACTAAAAATGAATGAATGAGAAAAGAATGTGACTGCTTTTGCATGTTTTGTACTACTTACTGTATAACAGATAACTGGTTATTGTTGAGTTAGCTGTAGACATCAGTAGCAATCTATATACATGTATAATGTTTAAATACAGGGAGAAGACATGGGAAACTGTGGCTGCATGTTACTTATTGATAGATATACATGCACACACACATGCGCACACGCACACACACACACACACACACACACACACACACACTGTATGCTTATTTTATATATATTGATACATGGATATTATATAATGTTATAGCTAGGTGCAGGTACGACACTATATTTAAGAATTGAAGGATATCTCGGCACGATACACACAATTTGACAAAGAAACAGTGTTCATTTTATGAGTTTTATAAATGGAATGCTCGACATCAAATATGTATATGTGCCATTCTGTATTTTTGTATAGTATAATTACATACCCGTATATGAATGGTTCTCGGCCTGTCTCAGTTTTCGACCTCTCTTGGTTCTCCAATGAGTCACCTTATGACTAAATATTACCATTTGCTACAAGATTGAAGAAACAGAAGATATATATACCTTCAGTTAAACATTGAACTTTGGGAAAAAAGAAATAACCTTGAAATTTAATTGTTGATATTCAGACATCATCTTCATCTCCATTATTCTTAACATTCCAAACCTGACAAAAAGTTGAACATTTAATTGCTCCTGTAATTATTTCATTATTCTAGAATATTTTGTATTTTTTATGAGATTTAAAGCCATTTTCAACACATTGCTAGCTGGTGGAGTTGAAAAATGAATCTGAGTAGAACTTCTGTCCTTCCTTGAGTTATACCGAATACGTGAAAAATATTAACTAAGAGCTTCCTTGACTGAGGCTCAGTATTTGGTGCTCCAGATCTGTGTGGCCTGGTGTCATGTGACAGGATAGGATAGATACAGAGAATATCATGTTAGTGTCTGATATGTTCAACTTTATCAAGTGAGGCTTTGTTTTTTTTGTGTCAAACCTGATAAAGTTGATAATATTAGACACTTATATGGTCTTCTATTTATCATGTCAATTTTTCTTGTTAATTTTTTATTCATTTTAAGTAGGTTTAAAAGTAGTTCTGTCCAGGTCAAAAAGTATAATTATACAAAATGAAGTCATTTGCCTGATAAACTTGCATTGACATGATAAACTTATGTTTATCAGACAGGCAGTTTATCAACAGAAATGAATGCATTGATATGATAAACTGTGATATCATACCATATGTCTGAGACACTACAATGTGGCAGCTGTTAGAGAACTATCTCAAGCAGATGTGACTAAATGTTGTTGAAAGCGATGTTAAACACCACAAGATGACATTTTTACTCTTAAATGTCACTTACACAGTCTGGAGCCTTTCATTTATGTACAATGCTTTACCTTATTTTTCTCCTTCTTAAACTGTAGGCACAAAAACAAGAACACGACCAGTCACGCTCTAAAATCAGAATTGCGGCTGTAAGATGAAATATTTTATTTTCCCGGAGATTTTCCTGGCATTCTTGTGTAAAAGCCCTCTGTGTTAGTTGGGTTTCTCCCGGCATACCAGTCTCCATGATCCCAGAATCTAGTAGGGGAAATCCTGGAATTATTTATTTACCAGTCATTTGTTACTCCGGATCCCCCAGACTGGGACATAGTGGAAGACAGCGGGCTTGATTAAACTGCTCTGCTCGTACACTTTCAATGTCATCTTTGTTGTTTGTCAATGTTGAAAAGATAGCTGAAAATTGCATAAATACAGTCCTTGTATCTGGTGACAAAACAGACTGGTTTCATTAAGAATGAGCTTGCTATTTTGAGTAACTGTTTATCCTTCAGCAAGGCAAGAAAAACCAGTCCAGCCTAATACCTTACATCTGCTGATTCACGTCTGTTATACCTTAAGGTAAAAGCATAGTATTTCCCACCTTTCCCACAATTCATAGCAGTAAAGTGCATTCCCATAATTGTCACGTGATTCAACTTCCTCTGAAGCAACTGACCAATCAGCTTGCTTATATGTCGCTGCTATGCAATGTTTCTAGTCTAGGACTTGCACTTCAAGGGTTCAGAAACAAGATTAAGTTAGTCTCTTTGGCCAGTGTTATGTTCATATATTTTTGGAAAACAAAATGTCCTCGTTATTGTTTCTCAAGAGCTTGAAAAAAGGGCAGAAATGTAACATGAAATGTAAAAATGTTTATAAAGTAATTGTATCTTGCAAAGTACAATATGTCATTTTGGGCTTCTGTTTTATTATATTATTGTGTCTGCATGCCTGTGTACTGCATGTACTGCTTGTTGATATTGCATTTCCCATTTGAGACTGAGACTGGAGATAAGTTCATGCAGCTCGGAGCAGTTGAAAGCATGAAACCCATAACATGTTTCTGTTTTATTCATACACTCACAGTGGGCAGAGTGGTCCGAATAATTTTTGTACATCTATATTTAGACTAAATGGGGTTATACAGACCCTAAACCGCTCAAGTACCCCATAATTGCACTCCGTTTGCGCTCAGTTTGCAGTCCGTTCGCGCTCCGTTCGCGCTTAGTTCGCGCTCCGTTCGCGCTCCGTTTGCGTGCACTCGATTAAACGCAGTTAATTTAATGCACTCATAAACGCAAGTATTCGCTCACGAGCGCTGTATAGCTATGTGCTGTATTTAATACTCCTCTTAGCGTTCGCTTCGTTCAGCGTTCACTCAACGTTCAGTTCGCTCAGCTCGGTTTCCGGCCCATAGCCAATCGCAACATCTCAACTCTTTAAACTGATTCTATATTGACTTTTTAATTTAATCTGTTCCAATGGAGCAATTAAATGTATCCATGGGATTTTAGTCAAGGTAAATTAATTCTTAATCCGATTGTTTGTCTACAGATTATGTCACCCGCTGGGCGATAGGTTGAACAAGTATCGATAGTAGGCATGTTAAACGGAAGTGTCTATGTTTTGATATGTGATCAGTGGTCTTGGTGATCAAAGAATATCGCACGTTATACCAGCTTCTGTTATCCAGACACCGACGTTTGTTTGCGTCAGTATCTTCTTTGATATACCGTAAGCTGTTTGTTACAGGAAATCAATAAAGTTTGTCCACAAAATTTACATAAACATCATCAACATAAACTAAATAAATTGTTATTTATAATTAAATTTAATTAATAATTCCATACTGTTGATACCTCATTGGCCTTATGATAATCCATAAATCTGCTCAGTGTAAGCAGTGACTTAACAACATGTGGATATATCACTGGTTTTGTTAATGTTCAAACTAAAATAAGCTTTATAATCAATAATATGTACTGCATGGGTGATGAAAAATTTATTATAATCTGTGCGATGCAATTCGACATTATAATCAATGATTTTTGAAAAATAATAATCTTGTAGTGTTTTTTCTCGATTTGGGTCCAAATGTGGCTTCACTAAACTTAAAAAAAGATATTCTGATATTTTAAGTTTTTTATAATTATTTTCGTTATCATTATGTATATAAATATACTTGCAATAAACTTTTTTCAGTGGGTTTCTCAAATTATTCTTTTACTGATAGTATGCTTTATGTTAATATATTATTTAAAATGACAAACTATATTTAACTTGTTTGAAACTACACCCACTGTGCTATACCACTAATTATATGACACGCAGCAACACACCCGTGGTGTTAATTACGTTATGTCACATGCCAGTGAGAGCCGTGTCAATTAGGTTATATGCTAAAGCGGTGACTTATCGGTCTATTGACCACGGAAGATATGTATGATTTCATTTTGATTGTAATTCGTGCCGATGGATGAATTTTAATTGAGCCAACATTATGTGATTGAAAAGAAAAAAATAAGAAAGAAAAACTGCCAGCCAATTAACAACAAATAAAAAAATTATTTAAGATATTGGTTATTCGAAGTTTCAGAACGCTTTAGTATGTAAATATCATGATGTTAATATCATTAAATTAACGAAACGAAAACCCCACGCCAGCTCTGAGTGAATGGTAGAAAGTGTGACATACACGTATAAAGGGATGTGTATTCAGGGCTGTCATTTTACCACAGCTGCCATAGCGATTTCGTATAAAAAACAGATCAGAATTGTTAATTTACAAAATAAAACAATCCTACATTTTTAAAACTAATAAAAATTAAAGACATGTGTTTAAATAATTCCTTGTAAAAATGTAGTATTTTATTTGTATTATTTTTTACTTTCATTATTTGTTTTATTTTTTTTGAAATATTATTATCATTGGAGCTATTATTATAATATACATATTGACTTATTGATTTGTTTACAGCTTTTATATTGGATACGTGCGTATGTGCATCTGGTCAGTCGTTCACAATTAATATAACAATTAAATTACTATAATGAAGGCAGAGTTGCATGGCAATCATCAAAACAGATACGCATGATGAGAACCACATGTGTGTCAATAAATAGTTAATTGGTGATTTATCGGTCCATTGATCACAACGAACCCTGCCGGTGTGTAATTTTCATTTTGATTATAATTTGTGCAAGATGAATGAATCTTTATTTAACCCGCGGCATGTGATTGGATAAGAAATATATAGTCAAAATCAATACTTAAATATGCAAATTTTATAATTTTATTATTATCATCATTATTATTAATATCTATTGTATATTTTATTATTATTTATTACTATTATTACTAATATTATTGTTATTATTGCTATATTACTTTATTATTATATTATCATATTATTATTATCTGAGTATTTTTTCTTCTTTATTATTATTATTATTATTATTATTATTATTATTATTATTGTTGTCATTTCTTACTTGTTGCCCCTTTCACAACATTTATAGTTGCTTAATTGTTACGTGCTTACGTGCACGTGATCAGGCGTATCGATTTTGTAAGAAAGCGGGAAAACAATATATTTACTATTTTATAGGTAGTGAATACATGTTCGTTTTTGTTTATTTAAACTTTCCTCATGATCAAAAGCTGTTCTTTAGTCAATATAAAATCACAACCTCAAAAAGGTCACCTAGAAATTTACGTTTGCTAGTTTTTATTTCCTATGTCTAATGTGTTATTTCGGTCTGTCTTGTTAATTTGGCATACATACATTTATTTTACATTAATTTAATTTAACTTGATTGTCAAGTAAGCTCGGAGCTTATGCATATCTTTCTCCAGTGCATTCCCTTATTAGATCTGGTACTGAATTGTGTTTCGAGAGGTCGGGTAAAGCCTGGGTCAAACTCGCGACCTCTGCCGTCTGAAGCCAGCACCCTATCCGCTGTACTACTGACCCATTTTATATTTTAGAATACAATTAATTTATTATTATTATTTTAATGAGATGTGCACGAGTATAATGTTTCCACTTTAATTGCAATATAACAGTTTACGTAGATTTGTTTACAACTAAGCACAAACTCAGTGTAACTATGTTTGGGGAAAATATAAAACTAAAGTCCAAATTAAATTGAAAATTGGTAATTTTTATTTTGCCGAAATACCCAAACAAATAGAATCATAATCATATAATTTTACGCATATCTATGTTTTGTTTGATTCACGCATGCTTTGATATTTTTGTATTTGGAGCAGTATACGCTTAAATAGAAATAAAGTACATGTTTTGTATGTTCTATAACTAATTTATATCGAAAGAACACGGCAAATTAGCCTTGAAACCGTAGATAACCAATGATGTGTCGTCTATTGTATAATAGGTGTTTTAAACATTATTGTATTGATCAGCTAAATATTGATATTTATGTTATAATTGATAAATTGTTGACCAAACTAAGTTT
Source organism: Panopea generosa (assembly GCA_029582155.1). Classification (NCBI taxonomy): domain Eukaryota; kingdom Metazoa; phylum Mollusca; class Bivalvia; order Adapedonta; family Hiatellidae; genus Panopea; species Panopea generosa. The sequence continues at coordinate 3,890,350 of CM055912.1, read as the reverse complement.
TATCATGCGTTTTACAGTAAAACATTTATATTAACTACATGGTTTATATTCATTTGAAAGAAAATTTATTTTTATCTCGATTTTAAGTATCGACTTCACGATCAAATAATAAAAAAAAAGTATATCTGAATGAACGAGTGCACTCAGTAGCGCACGAAAAGTTTTGTTATCAGTTTTCTTACTGTGTCTAGCGTATACAGCGCTTCTGAGTGCACTCAGCGTATCTGAGTGCATTCAGCGTGTCTGAGTGCACTCGATCTATTTCATGCGTTCAGGAGTGCGTTTATTATTCAAAATCCAGCGTTTGCTTACGGTCCATGTCCGCTCCGTCTGCGCTCAATTTGCGCTCCGTTCGCGCTCCGTCTGCGCTACGCTTACGCTCCGCTTACGCTCTGAGTGCACTCCGTTTGCGTGCAATTGGGGTACTTGAGCGGTTTAGGGTCTGTATATAAACATTGATACAGTCCATGGAATCTGTGATTATATGTAAAACATTGATACAGTCCATGAACTCTGTAATTATATATAAACATTGATACAGTCCATGGAATCTGTGATTATAATTATGTAAAACATTGATACAGTCCATGGAATCTCTGATTATATGTAAAACATTGGTACAGTTCATTGACTCTGTGATTATATGTAAAACATTGATACAGTTCATGAACTCTGTAATTATATATAAATATTGATACAGTCCATAGAATCTGTAATTATATATAAAACATTGATACAGTTCATGAACTCTGTAATTATATTTAAATATTGATACAGTCCATGGAATCTGTGATTATATGTAAAACATTAATACAGTCCATGGAATCTGTAATTATATGTAAAACATTGATACAGTTCATGAACTCTGTAATTATATATAAAACATTGATACAGTCCATGGACTCTGTAATTATATGTAAAACATTAATACAATCCATGGGATCTGTAATTATATATAAAACATTAATACAGTCCATGGAATCTGTAATTATATAAAACATTAATACAGTTCATGAACTCTGTAATTATATGTAAAACATTAATACAGTCCATGGAATCTGTAATTATATTTTAAAACATTGATACAGTCCATGGACTCTGTAATTATATGTAAAACATTAATAAAATCCATGGAATCTGTACTTATATGTAAAACATTGATACAGTTCATGAACTCTGTAATTATATGTAAAACATTGAAACAGTCCATGAACTCTGTAATTATATATAAAACAATGGTACAGGCCATGGATTCCGTAATTAGATATTAAATATTGGTACAATCCAAGGACTCTGTAATAAGATATAAAACATTGATACAGTCCATGGACTCTGTAATAAGATATAAAAAAAATGATATAGTACATTTTTATATGTTCTTCGTGCTTTGGGAATGGGAGCTTTAACTAGATAACCACAAAACATGCCCAAATATACAGTGCTCTTAAAACGTTTTTTTTATGAATTTTTAGATCGTTATGTCTATGGTTGTGAGATTATCATATGTGCTCACTAAAACCGTAAAAACATGTCTTTATTTTGTAAATCATAAACATTTTCTATTAGATAATTGAGTGAGAAAACAAATGAAAACTTGAAAGTAAGCCTTATACCTGAAAGAGTAGTCTGTCTTACATGTATTTTTGTATATCTGTATATATGTATGGATGGATGTATGGTATCGATACTTTATGTACTATTCGATCATTATTTGTCATGTTTACAGTTTTAAAAATTAAAACCAGTAAAAGTGTCATATAAGAATATTTGCCAGTTTAGGACAGACTGTTGCTCACTAGAGGTCACTAGAGGTCACCATTTTAACCTGGGATTACTGGCATTTGCTACTTAGTGTATTTTGTGTGTTTCAAATTATGGGTAAGTTGTTTTGAAACTTAGTGGTAGACATTTTTATCCCTTGTTGGATATTAATATGTTAATTAAGTGTGCTATGGCAAGTCACGGGTACAGATTAATTAACTCTGACCGCTTTCTCTCGACACAGGCCTTGGCCGCCCAATCAGGAAAGCCGAGAGTAAGTTGGACATTTATTCACAAGTTATCACCCTTTAATGTTGTTTTGCAGTTTGGTAAATTAATGTTGTTTAGCAATTAATATATATTAAATGTTGTTTCACTTTTTGTTAAATTAAGTCATTTGTGAGTTTTTTCCTCACATAGATATGCATTAGTCCTCTGCTGTTCTCTGCTTTACTAGTACACAGTACACAAGTGTGGCCGAAATGAAAAATAACAGATTAATTAAATACAGATCATGTAATTGAATTATTCCTTGTATTTTAAATATTTTTTATATCTACACTACCGCTCACTTAGGAAGCTAATATGAGAGTACCGTAAGTGACATGTGGAAGAATAGGGTTAGTTTTCTACCCGAGAAAGGAACCCAGTCCGCAGCAATTATTGTGATGGGGTTACGTTCATTATTTTCATTACTATTATTCTTTTGTTTATCCTCATACAGTATTTCAAATATATACTTGAGGCTATATTTGAAATAAAGTATATGTTCTGTTCTATAATAAAGTATATGTTCTGTTCTGTTCTATAGTGGGAGATATATATAATTTTGTACAGGCATCAGCTCAATTTGTCCATTTTTTTCTCCTGATTTATTTTCTGTATGTTTACGCATGCTGTATTATTTCTTGTCATCTCCGCCCTGTCGTACATGATGTACATGTATTTAAGTGACGCAGGTAGGGTCAGACGACACATTAGTTGTAGAACTATCACCTGAATAGTATAAATTACTGAGCGAAATAGTGACTAAAGCAATTTATTTGGGGTTCAAATGCATGTTTGTAAAATGAATACTGGATTAGCTCAGTTGGAAGCATGTCTATCAATAAGACTATCAATTAACCCTTTACTCCATAGATACGCGTTTTCCCACACCAATCACAGAAGGCCTTTGAAAACAGTGCAGGAAGAGTTCAGATTGCTCGTTATGAGCAATCTGAACTCTTCCTGCACTGTTTTCCACTCTGTCAGTTAATATAAACATAATTCACCCAATAATTCAAAAGCCTTCTATATAAGGTGTCCAAAGGCGTCTATATTAGAGGTGTCCAAAGGCGTCTATATTAGAGGTGTCCAAAGGCGTCTATATTAGAGGTGTCTAAAGGCGTCTATATGAAGTAAAGGGTCATGAGTTTGAATCTCCGCCCGGCCACAGTTTCTGTGATGTTTGATATACAACATCCATCTCATTATTATATATATCTCTCACTGCTGATTCAAGTGGTAAAGTTATCTGTTACTTGCTGAGTTGTTGTGTGTTGAGTACTGGTTAACCTTCCGGGATCCCAGCAAACAGTGGTTAGGTTAACTGATCATCTGTTAGCCCTTGATGGCATAAAAAGGATGCTAAATATTCAATCAATTAAACATTCAATCAATATCATCATAAAAAAGACAACAACAACACTGTTTTACTAATTACAAGGTAAAGGATGTAGTATAGGGAGGCGGTACTTGCCTAACATATAGTTTGTTAACATGACTTTTTAATATGTATTCATAACAAGAAAAAAAAAACTGCAGAGTTGTCTAGTGGAAGAGCGTCCGCCTCGCATGCAGAAGGTCAGGCTCGATCCCAGATTTGGTCATACCGAAGACTTTAAAAATGTTACTAGAAGCTTCCTCGCTTGACGCTCAGCATTTGGAGGAGAGTTCTAGGTCTGGTTGGCCCGGTGTCAGTATAATGTGACTGGGTGGGGTATCATACCATGTGTCTGCTGCATGATACTGCAGTGTGACAGTGCTCAGAATATTAGTTTCTGAGTGAGTTTTCTTATATGGTCAAAGTATTTATAGCATCTTAGAAATGGAAACAATTCAGACAACAAGAATAAAAGAATGAGATATTTGCCAACTGTCTGTATTATTTGTGCATATAACTCAGAAGGTGGCTAATATACCAGATGTTTGAGTACCATATATATTCTGGCCTGGCCTCTTAATGTAACACAGACCTTATAGAGAAGGATAGGAAACTTGCATTTCTCTACTAAATGTTGATAAAATAGCTTGTGGGAGAGGAAACACCTATTACACCTCCTATTATTGGATGAATAAGTGAACCACCAGTGGTTGAAATTTAAATTGAAATAAATGACACCATTTATAAAACAATTATTGTCTGTAAGGATTTACCTGACACTCACGATTATTCCGTGTATTTCCGTTAATTGATTTTCAGTGTCTGAACATAACATTTGATATTGATATTACTGGTAATAAACAAATATACAAATACATTATTAAATTGATCATATCGCACTTAAGAATATCAGCACAGATATTGAACATATTGACGAAGATTAATGAGTGCCAGGTAAAACTTTTCGAACAATACCAGTATAATTATTTAGTTTTTACAAATTACTCATGTTCGCACGATACTGTTTAAAAATAAATAGATAAACAAGAATTTGTTTGATTTATTAGTTTACAGATTTTATTCAAAACATTATCAGTAGTGCGTAGATGGTGGGGGGAAAAATAAAATGTAAATTCTGTAAAATAAAAGCAATGGATGGAAATTCAAACTTGTATTCCATCCATGATGTACTATTATCTGTCTGCTAGCCATCTTTCCCTCTTTGGCTTCTATTCCGCCAACATTTTACTTAAATACTTAACTTAATTTACACTGTTATTTATCTATTATACAACCCAATATCAATGAAACAATATGCAGTTTTATTGAAACCAGTCTAAAATCATGATCACCTAGCTGCTTTTCTTAGATATAAGTTTTAAGTATTTAAGTGTATGTGTATGACACAGAAGTCTGAATTGAAATCTAATTAGTTTTCATTCTTGCTGCAGCTTGCTAATCATATACTTCAATTATGATCTGCTGTTATGTTGTTAGCTTCATGTTCAGGGTTTTAATTACTGGTCAGGTTTTAGACCTTAAGAAAATAGTACTGAAATCTAATCCTTGAATCACAATCATGTGTTGTTATGGTATTAAATCCCTTTCAATGAAAAAAATGACCAGTCTACCTGAAACCAGTTTAATGTGACGTGGAAATTTTTTAAACTTATTTGTTTTATTTGAACAATTATGAAACAATTATTTACAAAAATTATGCAAATCACACTCAAAGTCTTCCTTGGCAGAAGAAGTATATATATGCATATAAAGTGTATTGCTCAAGGACACTGTGGTGGAGGATCAGACCCACGACCCTCTGAAGCTGGGTACAATACTATACCACTAGACTAGGCACTCCACTCCACACATCGTTTGTTGGTATCACAATACTCCAGTGTGGCAAAACTTAAAATAATCTCTCATACAGACAGTATAAATACACGGCTGAAACAGTGTTAAAAGTGACAATTAAAACAGTACAATGTATACATGTAAATGCCATGCTGTAACGCTATCTATCTATTAAGCAGTATTTAAAGGGATTATATTGGCAAGTAAAACAAACACGCTGTTAATCCAGACTTTTCCTGTATGCAGTGTGCACAAAATAATGCTAATGTATTGACGTATACCCATTATTTACTTGAAAGTTATCAAATCAACAGTTATTGAATATTGGCCAAAACTTTAATATGTCCCGCATTAAAGTATTGCGCAATGTTTACATTGAACTCCATAAACTTCCTGAATGAAACCTCGAAAACGAGATCAGGAAAGAGTCTTCACGGTGTTATCCAATGATTGATCGGAAACCCAAAAGCGGTTCGTTGAAAATGGCGAATGTAAACAAAAACAAAAACGTGGCTTCAGAAACCCAATGTTTGTAATAAAGATGTTATGCAATTAGACACTTTAGATGCATATATCTCTAAGTTATAAGTTTATCTTCATGCTGGGCGTGTGTATTTAGGACAGTGAATTGACGATAATATGCCAATATAATCCCGTAGATCTATAATTCCTAGATTTTCATCACTCTCACACATCGTTTTTTTACCTGCTTTATTTTGTTTGTCTTGCTCAGATAACAAAAAAATAAAATAATTTGACAATAGGAACCATAATGTGGCCTACCCGTGCAATGTTTACAACCTATTGATCTTTATAATGCATTATTTACATTTCATAGTGATTATACATTACCTTGATTATGATGTCAGAAATAAAAGCACACCTTACTCTATATTGAAACAAATTAAGATGAAATTCTAGGAATTCATTTATAGCGGCGTGATTGTTTTAAACTTTACATTATTCATGTATCTGTTTCAAAAATATATATTCGTATCTAGCTGGTTCCACCGACCTGAACTTTGCTGTACAATTTTGTATAGTTTAATTATTCAAGAACGTTATTAGTTATTTTAATAATTTATTTGTATATACAGTCAAACCTGTCTTAAGCAGCCTGTCCATGGAAGGAGCAAAACTGGCTTTTTAAGAGGGGCTGTTGCTAAATACAGGTTAATTTACTCTGAAAGTATAGAAATGGGAAATAGAAAATATGGTTGCTTAAGACAGGTAGCTGCTTAATAGAGGTGACCGCTTATACAGGTTTGACTGAACATTATAATGCAATCAACCTGTTTCTTTAATATTTTTTTCAATAAATGTATTTATTTATAGTGCAGAAAACCAGTATCCATTCTATTTTAATAGTTGTCATCAGTTTTCAGTTTTAAGAGCACTGTATATAGAATGTTTTATCTCTCTATCGGTAGGAACATCTTTTGTATTTGAATATCTGCTTTCAGTTTGTTTTGTTTTTTCATATTACAAGTCAAGCACTGTATTGTATTCACTCAATTTTTCTTTCATTCTAGCATTCATTGTTATACTTAAACATTAATGTCTGAATACACAGTTATGCCCCTTTTTTCCCACGGTAACATGATTCTTACGCTTAAAAAAAAGGCCTATGTACTTTGGTTATGAAATATTTTCTAAATGGTTCATAATGGTTGTGATTTTTTGCTGCAGATGATTGGAGCAAAAGTTGCCTAGCATATACTACAATAAGACATCACTGGTGTTAAAAAAGTGACTTTTATAGGATTTCAACATATGCATGTATTTATGAGCATTTGAGGACTTATTTTTTCAAAAAATCTCAGGTTCTCACTGCACTCTCTTAAAAAAACCAAGATGGTCAACCTACCAGTTATTTTTTTTTATGTGGATATACATTCCTGTTATGAAAAATAAATACTTCAATGTGGAATTCTTTTTTTACCATTGAAATTTTATATATAACAAAGAACAAAATTCAACTGTGTAGTGAGACCTTAATATATAGAACATATTCAGTGAGATTTACAGTGGAACGTCCTTCCGGTTCAGATTTATTAATCAATATAAGTTTCTTCTGTTTAAGATCTTACCATACTGTCATTAAAGTTAAGAACGACGCTAGCAGTAATGTAGGTCTCGCTCTGCTCACATATATTGTATCCCTCTATATATGTCATTGTTTGATCTACGTGTACTTCATCAAAGCATTTTTTATTCATCAATTTATCATTAAAAAAATTCATAAAAAAGCTTGAATGGACGTACATGACTATAAATTCTTGCTCTTATTTACTTTCTAAATTTTATTTTTTAAATGTCATACAGTCATGTATGTGAATGAACAGTTGCAAGTAATCTGGTCGGCTCAGCAGACTTTCATCTGAACAGTTTTATTCCATGTGTTTTAAGTGAAAGAAGCAGTATATAACTTGATATAGTTGACATGCACGATATCACAGTTCACTCTACTAAGTTCGGTCGGAACAGTTTCATATTCTATATTATTTATGTTTACAGCACAACAATCCGTACATAATGGCCATGGTGAACGACGGAACAAAGCAGTATGAACACCAGAAGTGAGTATATGCTTCCTCACTCTACAAGCAGGTCGTCTGTGGCCAAGCAATGTCACCTTTGAACTTGCTAGGCCTCGTTGGCTCAGTTGGTAGCACGTATCTGACTTTTAAATCCAGTGATTATAACTAGTCGTTATAATGATATAAACTGATTAATATATACATTTGATTATATTAACTGGTGGTTATATTTATATTAACTGATTACTCTAATGATATTAACTGATAGTTATAATGATATTAACTGATTACTCTAATGATATTAACTGATTACTCTAATGATATTAACTGATTACTCTAATGATATTAACTGTTTACTCTAATGATATTAACTGATTACTCTAATGATATTAACTGTGTACTCTAATGATATTAACTGATTACTCTAATGATATTAACTGATTACTCTAATGATATTAACTGTTTACTCTAATGATATTAACTGATAGTTATAATGATATTAACTGTTTACTCTAATGATATTAACTGATTACTCTAATGATATTAACTGATTACTCTTATGATATTAACTGTTTACTCTAATGATATTAACTGTTTACTCTAATGATATTAACTGATTACTCTAATGATATTAATTGATTACTCTAATGATATTAACTGATTACTCTAATGATATTAATTGTTTACTCTAATGATATTAACTGATTAATATACATTCAATTATATTAACTTGTGATTATATTTCTATTAACTGATGATTATATTTATATTAACCTGTGGATATAATTCTATTAACTGATGAGTTATATTGACTGGTCTGTTGTGTTCCAGTGATGGCATCAACCAGCAGTTGGGTGGGTGTATGAGAGACTTCAGAAACAAGCCTTTCCCCGTCAGGACGAAGATCGAGTACTACAACAAAGTGTTAACTGTAAGTTGATCATGTAAACACCCCTGCTGCTACAACTGTGTTATTGTCTAACTATGTTATAATCCAACAAATACTTATTTAACTGGAGCTAAGAAACCACCATATTTTTCTGCGCCGCTTGGCCATCCTTGAATTAATATTTATTTGCTGTGCGCCAACCCAGTGTTTTTCATGTGGTTGGGTAGGTAGCTATTTTTTTTTTTTTTGCCAAATTTTGATTCTGCATAGTCATTTTTAAGAAAATTGGACAGAAATAATGAAAACAAATTAAACATTTGGAAGTCAATAAAATAGTTTGAGTAACTACAATTTTGAGTAATTAGGTAGGAGCACGGCAAACAATATAATTTTTAAGGACGGCCCTGATTGTGCATTTTATAGCAGGTGACAATTGTTTTCTGTTTTAACTTACCCAGAGTTGTACACGCCAAGTTGACTTAGGCACAGTGTTGAAATACTTACCTATTGTCACTGAGGTTTTGTGTTTGAGCTTTCACTCTGTCCCAAAACTTTATATTGTTATGCTCAGATTAATTCTGAGGTCTTTGGCCACCAAAAACATGAATATGAGAAATAACCTGCAATGTGTTGCAAATGGCTGAACCCCATTTGAAAAAGTAGAAACAGACCAATCTTTGGTGAAATGCCTGTTAATTTCATTTTACATGATTTAAGGCAGTGTCCCAACTTGTCTGAGGAAGTGGTCACTGGCATACAGAGATTAGGTTGTCAAGTACTTGTTCACTGTCTAACCTCAGTGGCATACAGATACAAGGTTATCTAGTACTGGTTTACTGCCTAACCTCAGTGGCATACAGATGCAAGGTTATCTAGTACTGGTTTACTGCCTAACCTCAGTGGCATACAGATACAAGGTTATCTAGTACTGGTTAACTGCCTAACCCCAGTGGCATACAGATACAAGGTTATCTAGTACTGGTTCACTGCCTAACCACAGTGACATACAGATACAAGGTTATCTAGTACTGGTTTACTGCCTAACCTCAGTGGCATACAGATACAAGGTTATCTAGTACTGGTTCACTGCCTAACCACAGTGACATACAGATACAAGGTTATCTAGTACTGGTTCACTGCCTAACCACAGTGACATAGAGATAAAAGGTTATCTAGTACTGGTTCACTGCCTAACCTCAGTGGCATACAGATACAAGGTTATCTAGTACTGGTTCACTGCCTAACCTCAGTGGCATACAGATACAAGGTTATCTAGTACTGGTTTACTGCCTAGCAGATACCAGGAATGATGATTAGGTGTGCTGATCGCTATAATATAACTGAAATACAGTTGATAAAAGGTGCAAAACCCCATAACAGATAAATATACATATAACGTCTTTGTTTTGGTTTTCAGGTGTTCTTCAACAGTGGCTTGACAAACAACAAAGATGACTTTGAGCTGTGTTTGAGGGCGGAGAATATAGAGCTCCCCAAGTCTGGATACTTTGGTGTCAGTGCTGCCACAGGTGGTCTGGCTGGTACGTTATACTCATCTTCAATTAAGGTGTACAGTAAACCTGTCTTAAGCAGCCAATTAAGGGAAGGAGATAAAATTGTCTTTTAAGTCCGGTTGTTGCTTTATACAGGTTAATTTGCTGTGAAAGCAATAGCAAATGTGACTTAGTCACTCCCTGAACCTGATATTTCCCAAATCGGGTCTATTAACCACAAATGAAAAAAGCAGGGAATTCTATGTCTGTCCTATTATTCATAGCAATTGAACGCTTACTAAACTATGATGTCATTCAATCTTTCTCGGAAGCAACTTGACCAATCAGCATGCTCGTAACAATTGCTAGTTAACAGACTCAATCAGGAGAGCTGGGTTCGTTCTACAGACATAAATGTGACTGGTTAAGAATTAAGTGGCTGGTCAATAGTGTTGACCGTTTACACAGGTTTGACTGTATGATATTGGTCCTTTCAAGTAGGAAAGTTTACCATAAACAATAAGTTTAATTTGAAAAGTATGTTGTTGCTGTCCTCATGTTTAATCAGCATTGATTTGTTAAATATTTAGCGTCATTCTTATGCCATAGAGGGCTACGGAAATCAGTTAACCTAACCACTATTTGCAGACATGGGTGTGCTTGAGTACTGGTTAACAATATAATGGATGTTATCTGTTGATCTGTTGGCTTGATGGCAGAATGATGATGCTAAATAAACAATAAGCAAACAGTAAGAATCGGGCCTGTAAATCTTGTACCTCCATGAACAAAACTGTTTTAGGCCAGTTGTGGATAGAAGCCTGTTGTGGATATGGGTCAGTTATGGATATAGGTCAGTTATGGGTAAAGGTCAGTAATGGATATAGGTCAGTTATGGATATAGGTCAATTGTAATTAAAGGTCAGCTGTGGATAAAGGTCAGTTGTTGATATAGGCCAGTTGTGGATATAGGTCAGTTATGGATATAGGTCAGTTATGGATATAGGTCAATTGTTGTTATAGGTCAGCTGTGGATAAAGGCCAGTTACGGATATAGGCAAGTTGAGGATATAGGTCAGTTATGGATATAGGTCAGTTATAGATATAGGTCAGCTGTGGATATAGGGCAGTTGTGGATATAGGTCAATTGTTGTTATAGGTCAGCTGTGGATATAGACCAGTTATGGATAAAGGTCAGCTGTGGATATAGGCCAGTTGTGGATATAGGCCAGTTGTGGATATAGGTTAGTTATGGATATAGGTCAGTTATGAATATAGGCCAGTTGTTGTTATAGGTCAGCTGTGGATATAGGCCAGTTGTGAATATAGGTCAGTTATGGATACAGGCCAGTTGTTGCTATAGGTCAGTTATGGATATAGGTCAATTGTTGTTATAGGTCAGCTGTGGATATAGGCCAGTTGTGGATATAGGTCAGTTATAGATATAGGCCAGTTGTGGATATAGGTCAGTTATGGATATAGGTCAATTGTTGTTATAGGTCAGCTGTGGATAAATGCCAGTTACGGATATAGGCAAGTTGAGGATATAGGTCAGTTATGGATATAGGTCAGTTATGGATATAGGTCAGCTGTGGATATAGGCCAGTTGTGGATATAGGTCAATTGTTGTTATAGGTCAGCTGTGGATATAGACCAGTTATGGATAAAGATCAGCTGTGGATATAGGCCAGTTGTGGATATAGGCCAGTTGTGGATATAGGTTAGTTATGGATATAGGTCAGTTATGAATATAGGCCAGTTGTTGTTATAGGTCAGTTGTGGATATAGGCCAGTTGTGAATATAGGTCAGTTATGGATACAGGCCAGTTGTTGCTATAGGTCAGTTATGGATATAGGTCAATTGTTGTTATAGGTCAGCTGTGGATATAGGCCAGTTGTGGATATAGGTGAGTTATAGATATAGGCCAGTTGTGGATATAGGTCAGTTATAGATATAGGCCAGTTGTGGATATAGGCCAGTTATGGGTATAGGTCAGTTGTGGATATAGGCCAGTTGTGGATATAAGCCAGTTGTGGATATAGGTCAGTTATAGATATAGGCCAGTTGTGGATATAGGCCAGTTATGGGTATAGGTCAGTTGTGGATATAGGCCAGTTGTGGATATAGGTCAGTTATGGATACAGGCCAGTTGTTGCTATAGGTCAGTTATGGATATAGGTCAATTGTTGTTATAGGTCAGCTGTGGATATAGGCCAGTTGTGGATATAGGTCAGTTATAGATATAGGCCAGTTGTGGATATAGGTCAGTTATAGATATAGGTCAGTTGTGGATATAGGCCAGTTATGGGTATAGGTCAGTTGTGGATATAGGCCAGTTGTGGATATAGGTCAGTTATGGATATAGACCAGTTGTTGATATAGGTCAGTAAGGCCATTATTAATTAATTGTTAGATTATCATCCAATTTTTTCTAAAAAACAAGAGGGTGGAAGGATTCTATATTTTATTTTTATTTTAAAAATGTTTTGATTATTTTTTTTTTTTTTTATTAATTAGGGGGCAGGCAGGGATGATAATCTAGCAATTTATTTATTATGGCCTTATGGATCGAGACCAGTCGTGGATATTTCTGACCATGCTTTATGTTACAGATGACCATGACGTGCTGGCTTTCTTGACTCACTCCCTGATCCCCCCAGGCCAGCAAGTGCAGAGCCAGGTCGGAGAGGATGAGCGCGCCAAATATGAGAAGGAGTTTGATGAATATTACAAGGAATTAGAAAAGGCAAAACAGGAGTAAGATATTTGTAATATCCACAAATGCAGGGCTTTTTTACCTGAGTTAACAGAGTTCGACATTCGGTGGCCCAAAGTGCTAAAAAATTACCAAAATGGAGAAAAAAAAAAATTAATATTTTTATTTTTTTTTTATTTTTCTTACATTAGAGGATAAAAACCCAAACTGGGTATGAAGTGTTATTGTAACATCTGATAATTATTGGTTAGAACATGATCTTAACAGTGTTATGCTTTATTTTCCAGTTAACTAAAGCCTTTAAAAATTCCCAATTTCCCCTCAATTGCGCTCTAAATCTTAAAGGTTTACTAGGCCTCTTCCAAATTTCCAGAAAATTGGCTCTGAAATGTAATCTACCCTTCATGTATGTACTGGGACAGCAACAGAAATTTAAAAGTTTTCTGTCCCAATACTTATTATTAAAAGATATATTTATTTATTGTCCCTGTACATACTGGTGAATACAGTTATTGACTGTGTTTTTGTGCATCAGTTATATAATCATACCCTCTTAAGTAATACTCGACATCAAATTTCCAATACAGCTACAGACATTTACTTCCAGTGTCGTATTATATTTTTACCCGCCTAAAAATTCATCCGCGAGTAAAAATATAATATTATAGAACCCTTTAATGTTTTCACCCCCACTTAACCCCCAAATTTCATTTTTTCAAAATTGATCACCGCTTCTTATTATGATAAAAAAGCATTCAACTTGAATGTTAATATGCATTATGAAGAAAAGAGAGGCGGGTGAAAATATTATAGAATTTGCTATAATATTTTCACCCCACCTCCCCAGCCCCCTCTTAAAAATACTCTTTTATCCCAAGTTGATTATCTACACTATAATGACTATACTTGAACAAACAATAGTAATCATATTGAGATAGAAACGAAAGGTAGCAGTGTGGACTAAGGTGCTGATGTCTAATAACCTCTGACCTTTCGCCATGACCGCTGACCTCTCAACACAAAGGTTGTGAGTTTTAGAACAGCTTTGTTAAAAAAGGGCATTGTCTCCACTAAGGTATTAGGTTTGAGACCCACTCTCTCTTAAAAACTTTATGTGAGAAAGTTTACAAGTTACTTGGATAAGAACAGTGGTTCAACTCAGATTCATTCTGAGGTTTTTCTCCAATAATAAAACGGGATATGCCAGATATACAACCTGTTATGTGTTGAAAATGGCGTTTATCCTCATTCAATTAAATATTCAAAAAAAAAAAGTAATAATTAAAAAATAATAATTATAATAATTAAAAATAAAATAAAATATAACGGTGAGTACAAAAACCGAGTTAATGTATCAGGTAAACAGTTCGCTGTTTGAGGAAGTTTGTTTGTTAGTTGACGTTATATTTCCTTTTGCAGATACAAGGATCAGAATCCAGACAAGGCCAATGGACAATATGACGGCGATGCTGTAAGTTTGTTTTTGTCCTGTTTTATGTGCCAGGCCCAATTAGCTCAGTCTGACTACCAGTCCAGGGGTCGTGAGTTCCAATCCCAGCCCGTCTGACTACCAATCCAGGGGTCGTGAGTTTCAATCTCAGCCCGTCTGACTACCAATCCAGGGGTCGTGAGTTCCAGTCCCACCCGTCTGACTACCAATCCAGGGGTCGTGAGTTCCAATCTCAGCCCGTCTGACTACCAATCCAGGGGTCGTGAGTTTCAATCTCAGCCCGTCTGACTACCAATCCAGGGGTCGTGAGTTCCAATCCCACCCGTCTGACTACCAATCCAGGGGTCGTGAGTTCCAATCCCAGCCCGTCTGACTACCAATCCAGGGGTCGTGAGTTCCAATCCCACCCGTCTGACTACCAATCCAGGGGTCGTGAGTTCCAATCCCACCCGTCTGACTACCAATCCAGGGGTCGTGAGTTCTAATCCCAGCCCGTCTGACTACCAATCCAGGGGTCGTGAGTTCCAATCCCACCCGTCTGACTACCAATCCAAGGGTCGTGAGTTCCAATCCCACCCGTCTGACTACCAATCCAGGGGTCGTGAGTTTCAATCTCAGCCCGTCTGACTACCAATCCAGGGGTCGTGAGTTCCAGTCCCACCCGTCTGACTATCAATCCAGGGGTCGTGAGTTCCAATCCCACCCATCTGACTACCAATCCAGGGGTCGTGAGTTCCAATCCCACCCGTCTGACTACCAATCCAGGGGTCGTGAGTTCCAATCCCACCCGTCTGACTACCAATCCAGGGGTCGTGAGTTCCAATCCCACCCGTCTGACTACCAATCCAGGGGTCGTGAGTTCCAATCCCACCCGTCTGACTACCAATCCAGGGGTCGTGAGTTCCAATCCCAGCCCGTCTGACTACCAATCCAGGGGTCGTGAGTTCCAATCCCACCCGTCTGACTACCAATCCAGGGGTCGTGAGTTCCAATCCCACCCGTCTGACTACCAATCCAGGGGTCGTGAGTTCCAATCCAAGCCCTGCAACAGTCCGTGATGATTAATATATGACATTGTGTCTCATCATTCATCTCTCACCACTGATTCAAGTGGATAAGTTATCACTTACTTGCAGAGATGGGGTGTACTCGAGTACTAGTTTTTCTTAGGAAACAATGGTTAGGTTAACCAGTCGTCTGTTAGCCATTGATGGCATTAAAATGACACTGAATATTCAACCAACCAACCTGTCCGATGACCCTGTTTCAGCATCTGCCGCATTATCAGTGCACTGCAGAAATATTAGCCACGATATAAATACCAGTTGTAAAAACTTGTGTAATAAAAAAGTAAAATAAGTGAAGTGACACGTTTATGTTATGCCTTGAAAAATGGCATCAAAACCCTTTCGAACTAATTTATTAATGTCCCTGGCTTAGCGAAAAGCGGTGGCACTAATTTGGGTCCGTCTGTCTGTCTGTCACACTTTGGTTTCCATGCAATAACTTAAGAATGCCTGAATCATATCTTTTGTAATTTTAATACAATGTTTATAATTGCTTGATTATCATTCCTGCCCGCACCATAACTTATTTTCATACAAAAATAACAACAATTTAATTTAAAAAAAAAAAATCCTCCTCCATCCTCCATTTTAAGAAAAATTTGCATAAGAATCTAGCAATTAATTTATAACAGCCTTTGTCAGGTGATATATTTATTCTACTGTTAGTCAAGATATCTAGAAAAACTTGGAATTTTTTTATTCTTAGGCCATTATAAATTAATTGCTAGATTATCATCCAAATTTTCTTAAAAACGGGGAATGCGGGAGGATTTTATTTTTTTATTTATATTTTTAAATATTTTAATGTTTTATTTCATTTTTGTGTGTCAGTTTTTATTTTATGAAAATAAAAATGGTCGGGCGGCATGAAAATTAGGGGGCGGCGGGGATGATAATCTAGTCATTTATTTATATTATTTAAATAACTATTTTCAGGCTTACGAAGCTCAGGGGGACAGAGAATTGAGGATGGTGTTTGAAGGTCAGAATGCAATCCAGATTAATTTGAGAGAGATGGGACGTAGAATTGATGAATTAGTAGGACGTCAAGAACTTGTCCTGTCAAAGGTCACACAGTTATCTGGGGGGGTCGTACCAGCAGCTGGTGGAGCACCTGTAAGTAATCCTATCATATTTTTTGTATTCTGAGTTCAAAAGATTTATTGAAGTTATATTATATTCAATACAAAGTCTCTGGTCAGGAAAGCGGGAAGTTGGAAGTATGATTACTGTAACAGTTAATACAGGTAAACCTGTATTAAGCAGTCAGGCAAAGGAAGAAACAAAAGTGCCCTTTTAAGACAGGTTGTTGCTTAATACAGGTAAATTTGCTCTGAAAGCAAAGAAATGGCAATTGTGGCTGCTTAAGCCAAGTGGCTGCTTAATAGAGGTGACTGCTAACGTAGTTTTTACTGTATAGTGTACATATTGAGATGTTTCTTTTTTTTTTTAAATGCAACAACAACAAAACCATTGAAGAACAAAATTTCATACAATATTTATATAGAAAAAGGAAAATAAAATAAATTAATTTCAAAATGGAATGTTATTCTTGTTTACAGCCGGCAGGTGGAGCTCAGCCAATGATCGACACCATTAAACGACACGAAGTAGACCGGGTTTTAAATTCACAAAACGAACTCATCAACGAGGCACGGCAAATAAAGTATGTAACTTCTACATATATTTTGAAATATTGCTTCTTTAATGTTTGAACTTATAAAAAGGTTTATTTCGATTTTCGTTGATGTCGGCGTCGGCATCTGTGTATGTTACATGTTACATTTACTTGTGTAACATTTTGTTTCTTCTTTTCAGAAACACTGTGTTATTTTTCTTTTATTGTCCTCCACCAAGTTTGAGTTTTTTATAATTTTTCATGTCTATATTAAGTATGGCTCTCAGTCTGATTAATGTTTTCTGACAATTTTTTTAAATCGCTGAACAGAATTTCATAAAACTCTACAAGAATGTTCCTTTGATGGCAAACTTGTGTTTTTGATCCTGTTCCAATATTCTATATTGCTACGAGTCTGAATAAAGTTTTTTTCTTATTGACCATTTTAAAAAATCTTTTTCTCCGAAACCCGTCAGAACAAAATTTCACTAAACTTTACAGGAATAAATTTTAGGTGACCCTCTACCAAGTTTGTGTTTTTCTGGTCCCATTTTAATATTTATTATGGCTGTCGGTCTGAAAAATCTTTTTTATTGGTTGGTGTTTTAAGCAAGTTCTTCCAAAATTTATTTATATCGACTCGTACACCAGGTGAACATTTACAGCTCAAGTATTAGCTCTGACAATAAAGTACATGAATTATTTTCGATGTTTCTTCATGTCCAAATAAATACATTATTATTTTACAATATGTTCACTGATTTTTGGATAAACATAATGATCTTTATAATAGTGTCGAAAAAATTGTTTGTTTTTGTTCCTTCGAAAGCTTACATATATCTGACCACTCTTTCCTGGGATAATGGAAGGTTAACAAGTTCTCTCTGCAAGTAACTGATATCTTTTCCACTTGAATCAGTGGTGAGAGGTGAATGACAATGAGATGCAGTGTCTTATATCGGTCGTCACGGAAACCATGACTAGGTAGAGATTCAAACCCACGACCCCTGGATTGATTGTCAGGCCGTCTACCGACTGAGCAAACTGGGCCAACCAGCTTGATGAATAAAAATAGAAAAAGATTTGGCAATTTTCCTACTTTCATTTTCAGGAATGTTGTAAATGATATCCAACAGCGAGCCAATGTTATACAAAGTAATATGGGAAATGGTGGCCAGGTTCAACAGGGAGGCGGCGGTGGTGGCGGAGGCGTCAACGCTCAGGTCCAGCTTGTCATGCATGAGTTGCAGGAGAACCTACGCACAGTCAAGGGAGATGTCTCAAGTCTGCTTCACAGGCCTCAGGTAATTTACAGCAAGGGTTTGGCCACCTTTTATAAATTGCTTGTATGCCACTTCCGACTCATACCATTTAGGGGTGGGTAGGTACATAGGTAATTTCTTTTTATATTTTTTGTAACTAATCAGAGAATCTTTTTAAGGACATCGAATGACCGAGAATATTTTTTTGATGCCCAGTAATATTTTCCTGATTGGTGGGATTGTTTTTGGTCGGTCGGAAGCGGAAAATAAACAATTTTTTAATTTAGGCTTGCGTGTTAAGTGTTGATGTATGTAGAATGATTGGAAAAATGTTCATGCCATCTGGTGTCCTTCAAGGCAGGCTGGTATACGTCTTATCAGGATTACTTGTCTCTCACTGATTAGGTAATGGGTTCAAGCCCAATGCAGACATTGTGTGGGAAAGTTTTCTAGCTACGTGTGGAAGGACAGTGATTCAAATCATCCTGAAATATTTCGCCAATAGAACTAAATATAGGAACTGTAAATTAATGTTTTATTTCCAAGTAACACCATTAATCAATTAATGTTAAATTGTTGTACACATATATGTATTTATTTATTTAATTCCAGGCCGCTGGTGGATGTCCTGTCCCTCCTCCATGTCTGTCATCAACAGTCTTCTTTGTAGCATTCGCAGCACAGATAATCATCTTTATAGGATACATGATGTATAAGTAAGTATTGGTAATGAATAAACATAAGTCATACAGATGAATAAACATCAGTCATACATATGAATAAACATCAGTCATACAAATGAATAAACATCAGTCATACATATGAATAAACATCAGTCATACATATGAATAAACATCAGTTGTACAGATGAATAAACTTCAGTTGTACAGATGAATAAACTTCAGTTGTACAGATGAATAAATCTTAGCTGTGAAGATCAGATGAGTAAACATTAGTTATACAAATGAATAAACATCAGTTAATAAACAACAGTTGTACAGATGAATAAACATCAGCTGTGCATATGAATAAACATCAATTGTACATATGAATAAACATCAATTGTACATATGAATAAACATCATTTGTACATATGAATAAACATTAGCTATACAGATTGTCATATTTATAGAGTACTTGATGTATGGGTAAGTATGGGTGATGATTAAACATTAATTGTGTAGATGAATAAACATTAGCTGTACACTCTTTTTATAGGACAAATGATATTATTGGTTAGTATAAAGTAATGAATAAATGTTAGCTTTACTGATTCATTTGAGTTCGTTCCTAAGTTTTAAATAACAAAATTTACCTGCTTTTTTTAAAAGGATTGTTGGTCGTTCGTCATGAATAAAAACGGATGCCATGTACAATATTTAATGTGTCGAAACCTGATTCTAAAAAAATGATAGCTTTGCATTGCCATGAATTACGAATAAAAATAGTCAGTCTGCTATCTTTAATATGATGCCTATTCCATACATGAATTACATGACTATACTTGTTTATCTTTTCAGACAAAACAAAGAAAATCAAGCGAAGAAATTCTTTTAAAGATTGTAAAAACTTAGTAGGATCTTCACTTATAAAGTATCAGCCGTCATCATTCCTGTGTAGAAACTTCATTCATCATCCTGGAACTACGTTCTAGATCTTTAGCGCATTATGTAGATGAGGCCATGATAAAATTATTGCTAGATTATTATCCCCGCCCGCCCCCTAATTTTCATGCCACTCGACCCTTTTTTTTCATAAATTTTTTTTTTTAACATTATTTAACAATAAAAATCCTCCCCCGCAACCTTTTTAAGAAAAATTTGAATGATGATCTAGCAATTAATTTATAATGGCCTAACTGTCAGGGTGTAGGTTTACTTATTGTTTTGTTTTTATAAAATGAGGTGTTTGGCACACATGCAACAATGAGCTTTTTTCATCCGTAACTTATTATCTTTTTGCTTTATACATAATGCAGGATACCACCATGATATCTTCAGAAATGTTGCAGATGCGGCAACTGTAAATTGTAAATATTCCATTGATTCTGTCCAAGCATCAAAGATGGACACAATGTTGCCATACATACATTGGAGCCTGTGAAGAGCAGGCACATATTCATATACATCAGTCTGACATGTCAGCACTATAAATAGATACGAGGGGCGTTGAATAAGTAATGTCCTTGTACAATAATATGGATTAATTGGTACTGTACAAATTGTAATGTTAATGATCGAGTTTAAATTTAAAGTATGCTTCGGAATGTCAAAAACTGTAAACTTGGTTCCCTGTATTGACACATAACATTTGGTTTCCTTATTTAATTTCACTGAGCAACATTAGTAGAGATGGGAACCGCGAGAAACAAAGTACTTAGATATAACTCTTTTTTTTTTAGTGAGTCAAACGGTATATAGCATGGTATGTCATGTAATTTCTTAAGGTCCAGGGTTGCATTTCACTAAAAACTTATGATTTAAATCAGTCGTAAATGTGAAGTAACAAATAAGCATAATATTTTTCATAGTCATCCAAATGAATTAATGATTGTATTTTCAGAAAATTACCATTTTTTTGAATTTTTCAATCCAGTTTGGTTTTAATTGGAGTAATTTATAAAATATTATGAACATTACTTACGTTACGTTTACAACCTATTTTTATTGTAAGTTTTTTTTGTGAAATGGCTCCCAGATAAATAAATTATGTCTCAAAGAAAAGTGCTATAGACGCACTGCCATCTTGTTGAAAAAAGTCCATAAATGCATTAAAATACATAACCAGTTATAGGCTTGCTGTTCCAAAATGGCGATATGCATGTACATGTAAATTATACTAATTTAAGATTATAATTAATAGTTTCTGAGAAATATATTATATAGAATTTACAGTACTATTTATACCTGCTTTAAGTTATATTTATATATAAACTAATTTTTAACAAATGGAAAATAAAACAAATATTTTGTCATTTGTATCATAGCTAACATAGAATACCATCCCTGATCATGTAATTGTATGCCGTTATCGTTGGCCACTGTGGATTTTTATATGTACAGTAAGAGTTTTAAAATATACTGAACATAACGGCGAACATGCCACTTTTGTATTTCCGATATCTACGCAAAATATTGAGTAGCATTATAAAAATTAGTTTACAACATAAACAGTTGTGTATCGAATTTACATAGCAATATTCTTTCTTATTCAAGTACAAGTTTCAAGAAAATTGCTTTGATTCTTTTTGAGAAAATACATGAAATGTCCGGTACATAAAATGCCAGGTGGCGGGTTAGCTGTTCTGTTCAGTATATGTGGCAGTAACCACTGGGTATGATTTAATCATTTTTGCCTTATTGTTAATATTGTTATTTAAACAGATATATAGTTGTTGTGACGTGTGGGCGTTTTACGTGTACATGTTGTTTGCCTGTCATCAGACCTTTGTCAGTCAAAGACGTGGATTTGATTATTTTATGGATGTAGCGTCTTTGTCAATAATTGTTAAGTTTTTTGAGATTTGTTTGATATTTCAACAATTAAATCAACTTTGCTGTCATAAAATTGATAGTTGCATTATTTGGTATACGTATACATGACAACATGAAATACATGACGCAATTGATTGAATTCTTAATTATGGTAAAACCTTGTATGAGAGATATCTCTGAATAAATAAAAAAGTGTGTAACAACCAGCAACTACAGCAATTTGAGTTATATAGAAGATATTTGTTGTTTTGGTGTAAGATCGAATTATATTTCATCAAGTGAACACCAAGTGAGAATATCTTTTATTGATGATCACGAGATGAAATAAAACAAACAAATTTTCTTTCTATTTTATGCATTTACATAAATTATTATTTATTTTGACCACAATTTGACATTAGTTATTATTGGACTAATAAACAAAGATAGAGTACTTCTTTAAAAAAATAAATTTTTTTTTTTTTTTTTAAAATTAATATTCAATGACAAAACAATATATATATATATATTTTTATAATTTCACTGTTTTGTTTTTTTATGTTTTTTGATAAATTATAGAGATTTCTCAGTGGATTATCAAATATTTGTATAAACAAGTTATAAACACTTGAAACAACATCACACACTGGTTTTGCACTAACATATGGGTAATGGAGTGTAGTTTTGTGCAGTTGTTGTAATTTTTTTTAAAATTTATATTCAAAGTGTATTTTGTACATACGTGTAGTATATATATTGGTATCGGGTGCTCCCTATCTGTTCCTGTGTATATCTTGTAATAAGAGTGGGTCATGTATACGCTGAATGTGTCAGTTGTAATAGTTTTAATTTGTTTAGTAAAAATGTGATATTTGGTAACGTTACATGTACGTACAAGTTAATGAGGTAATTAAAGTGAGTGAAACCTGCTAAAAAGGTCATCAGCAATATTTTTCTTAATTTTACATATACTTCACCTCCCAGCGTCAGGAAATTCTTGAAAACTCAAACCATGTATCTGACATAGTTTGTTTTTCATTTACATATCAATTATTTGACCAGCATGTTTGTAATAACACTGTTATTATTCCAGAACTTTACTGTTAAAGTGCTTCATCACTATTTACAATTTGTGAACCAACTAAACTAGATTAGTTGTAGAATCTGTTTTTTTTTATTTATTAAACTCATGTAAGTAATTTTTAGCTCATCTTTTTGAAAAAAAACCAAAGAGCCAACTATTGTCATAATCCTGGCGTCGTCATCGTCTTCATCCGCTGGTTAAAGTTTTATGTTTAGCTCAGCCTTTTTCTCTGTTTCGGAACAAATTACTTATGTTAAAGTGACTAAACTTCATAAACACATTCATATTACATTATAGAAACTATGTTTATAGCTAACTTACCTAAATTATCATACTTTAGACTCAAAACCAGAAGTTGAAGTTTTCATTAAGTTTTGTGATTCTGTAAACTGATCTAAGAAAAGCAGCCAGGTGATTATGACTTTAGACTGGTTCCAGTAAAACTGCATATTGTTTCATTTATATTGGTTCTATAATAGATAAATAACCAGTTGTTTTTAAGTAAAATGTTGGTGAAACAGAAGTCAGATCACCATCATGTTTAAAAGTTTACATCATTAAATTTGACCTACTTTAATAGATTTGGAAAAATGACGAGTGTCTGCACCCGCTTGCGGTTCTCCTGTTATTCTTGCAACTCTTTCTCTCTCTCTGTATAGAGTGTGTATCTTGTCCTCAGTTGGGATAATAGAATTGTCGAAATATTTAATATGCGAGTGTGTGTAAGCTGGTCCCACAGTTTTGTTACTTTACATATCTAGTAGCATAAGGAGACCATAAAATATACATGTACTTAGAGAAGTCGAGAAAAGATTATACGCTGTTGACCAAACACAAGTTCAGTACATTCCATGTACATTCGTATTGTGTTGTACTTTGTGGTTTTTAGAAAATTTCAGATAAATATATTTAATGTATTGTTATTGTTGTAGTGAGTCACAAAAAATTTCTGTTGTGTGTACACATGTATGTGGCGCAAATATAGATATCAGGATTGGCATACTTTATTGTCAGCATGCTGGCAAGTTTGGCATGTTGTTAAAAGGGACCAGTGGCAATGTTAAAGTTTTACTCCTGTTCTAACATCCTATCAATATTTCCACCTATAAACATATAAACTTTGTAGAAATAGGCGCCGTCTCAAGATCACTTACTTACCTCTCACCATTAAAGTAGTAGGTTTGAATCCCACTCGCTCCAAAAAAAAAAATTGGGCGAGAAAGTGTCCAGTTACTGGCGGAATGACGATGGTTCTGCTCAGACTTTCTCCTCCAGTAAATCAGGATATGCCGTATATAACCTGCAATGTGTTGAAAATGGCGTAAACCCTCATTAGAAAAAAAATCTATCTGAAACTTCATATTTTTGAAATTAAGTCTTAACAGTTCAAGTATTTTCTTTGAATTGTTTCCATCATACAGATAAAATCTGGAGAAGTCAGAATATATTAAGCACATGAGAAAAGGACAGCTTTGAAGTGCTACCAGTTTAGTTCTCGACCCTGTTTTGAAGAGTGGTGCTGGGGCATATAGTGTTAGCCCTGTCCGTCCTTCCGTTCATTTGTGCCTCAGAGTTGGGTTCAGATCCACATGCTATAAAGAGGGAAATGTATTTAATTCATATTTCATATATGCTATTATAAAATACATATCATTATCAATGTTTGTTATCCACGGTCGAATTTAACAGGAGTTACATGTATGGCTCCTTTTCGATTATTATTTTTTAGTTGCCGGGACAAAATCCAAGGAGAGCTATTGTCATGACAATTTTGAGTAAACATTTGTCATATTTGTCATGGTTCCTTTAAACAAAGTCGCAAAGTAAATTGTCTTTTAAAAAAAAATCATTTTAACTTGTAGGTTGTCAAAACAACATTTGGTAGATGGTTTCCTTATAGAATAACAGCGCAAGTAGTCTCAAAACTATCTTTAGATGTTAGAAATTAACACTTGTTAGATGATTTTAGTGTGCTATGTATAAAACAATAGTTACTGTAATAGATTTTATACTATCTATTGAGCATATATCAAAAGTATGTCATTAAAATCCTCATCTATTTATAAAGATATTACTTGTCTAGAGATTTCTATTTAATGATTTTATCCTGTTAAAAGATATATGCACTATTTAGCAGAAGTACATGTAGGCACATGTTGATAAAACTAACTTGATTGATCACCAAAAATGAATTGTTTTCAGAAGCAAGCAATTGCAATATGTTCATTAACGTGTCACAAATATTCAGTATTTATCATGTTTTAATTGGCAGCCATTAAGTTATGAAACAAACAGCATTTCTCTTTATGTCAATGATGTGATCGGACAAAAACCAACATGACAACCAATGTGTTTGCCACCATGACAACCAATGTCTTTGTCAAAATTGGCAACCAATATCTTTGTGTTTCAGTGGCATAATACAGTAAGAATTGAAATGTTTAAAAAGGATATTTTTGTATGGATGCAAAACTGTTTATTATATTATATCATTGAACTAGTGTAATTGATTAGCTGATACACACAGATGTTTTTATTCAAAAGAGTTTGAACCTTTTATTTAAGATGAGATGGTAATGTTTAAGATTTGCATCATGATAAAGAGTTGGTAAAGTATATGTTGACCTTACACATGACAGATCATTGATTGTTCATTGATTATATCCCATCATCACCTTGTGTGTAGCTCCATCTGAACTTAGATGGAATAAGATTTCAGTAGCATGTTTGATTAATGTAAGTTAACTTTTTGTAACTGTATAATTTAATGATTTTTTTGGAGCAGAGTCGGTGATGCTTCTGACTTTCAGTCCAGGAGTTGTGAGCTCAAATCCCCGCCCAGCCACAGTCTCTGTGGTGATGGATATATGATATAACATCTCATTGTCATTGATCTCTCACCGCTGATTCAAGTGGGAAAGTTGTCAGATACTTGCGGCTGTAGGTATACTCAAATGGGTAACATTCCAGGATCCTAGGAAAAAGAAGTTAGGTTTATGGATCAGCTGTAAGCCCTCAATGACATTGACTTTTCAATCAATCATTGAATGCAAATCTTATTTGTGTTAATGTTTTCAGTGGAGTTGGATTCTTTTTTATTTAGGTGTTAAAAGTTTTGGACGTGCTTTGTGTCACATGTAATTTTTGGGTATTTTTCTTTTTTTAATATTTTAGCTTTATTAAGGTGTTTTACAATAAAAATCTTTCAAAAACAGCTTTAGTAAACTATTCTTGTGTTCATGAGAGAATGTTCTGTGTATCTTCTAGTCGGGTAAATAGGTGTTTTTGGCTATGTGTAATATGGCATTCTGTTAAATATTTAAGATGTAATTTAAAATAATATATTTCACATAAGAGAACTGTATTTCAGCTAAATGAACTGGTATCAGACAGTAAATTATTTGCATTTCTTTGTTATGTAATATAAATACCGAACACAGCCTAGTTAATTTGTTGTGGAAGTATGTTCAGAATACAGAATGTCAGAAATGATTGATTGCAACTATTACATGTTTGTCGCGTACACTTTACAATATGAAAACGCATTTTGGATGTCCTTTGTTTTGTGATGTTTTAACACTAGTCATAAGATCTGTGTATTATCTTTGTAACATGGAAAGATTATTTAATAAAATGCAAAATAAAATACGACTTGTCTTTCGTGTTTTAATGTTATTGTGTATATATAGCTTGGCAGCCAAAGGGTCGTTGGATTTCTATTTTGTTTGTGTTTGTTTTAGCGCCATTTTTAAAACATTACAGACAAGAAATGATATTGAGAAGGAAAGGCAACTGATTGAGATTTTGTAAATGCTTGTGTAAACACATAAAATCTCCCAATATCTCGTTTTCAATTATCTTAAATTCAATTAATCTCAGAAACACGAAGCAAAATCTTACTCTGCAGAATGAAATTGTCATTAAAACAATACCATTCCAGCAATTTGTGTCATGTTATCAAATTGATAATGGTCGTGTTATCACATGGATAATGGTTATGTTATCATCTGGATAATGGTCGTGTTATCATCTGGATAATTGTCAGGTTATCACATTGATAATGGTCATGTTATCATATGGATAATTGTCATGTCATCTGGATAATGGTCATCTGGATAATGGTCGTGTTATCACATGGATAATGGTCATGTTATCACATTGATAATGGTCATATTATCATATGGATAATGGTTGTGTTAGCATATGGATAATGACCATGTTATCACATGGATAATGGTCATGTTATCACATGGATAATGGTCATAGTATCATATGGATAATGGTCGTGTTAGCATATGGATAATGGTCATGTTTTCATATGGATAATTGTCATGTTATCACATGGATAATGGTCATAGTATCATATGGATAATGGTCGTGTTAGCATATGGATAATGACCATGTTTTCATATGGATAATTATCATGTTATCACATGGATAATGACCATGTTATCACATGGATAATGGTCGTGTTTGCATATGGATAATGACCATGTTATCATATGGATAATTGTCATGTTATCACATGGATAATGACCATGTTATCACATGGATAATGGTAATGTTATCACATTGATAATGGTCATGTTATTGCATGGATAATGGTCGGGTTAGCATATGGATGATGACCATGTTATTACATGGATAATGGTAATGTTTTCACATTGATAATGGTCATGTTATTGCATGGATAATTGTCAGGTTATCACATGAATAATGGTCGTGTAATCACCTGGATAATTGTCATGTTATCACATGGATAATGGTAATGTTATCACATGGATAATGGTCATGTTATTGCATGGATAATGGTCGTGTAATCACATGGATAATTGTCATGTTATCACATTGATAATGGTCATGTTATCATATGCATAATGGTCATGTTTTCATATTGATAATGGTCATATTATCATATGGATAATGACCATGTTATCACATGGGTAATGGTCGTGTTAGCATATGGATAATGACCATGTTATCATATGGATAATTGTTATGTTATCACATGGATAACGACCATGTTATCACATGGATAATGGTAATGTTATCACATGGATAATGGTCATGTTATTGCATGGATAATGGTCGTGTTAGCATATGGATCATGACCATGTTATCGTATGGATAATTGTCATGTTATCACATGGATAATGGTCGTGTAATCACATGGATAATTGTCATGTTATCACATGGATAATGGTAATGTTATCACATGGAAAATGGTCATGTTATTGGATGGATAATGGTCGTGTAATCACATGGATAATTGTCATGTTATCACATTGATAATGGTCATGTTATCATATGCATAATGGTCATGTTATCATATTGATAATGACCATGTTATCATATGCATAATGGTCATATTATCATATGGATAATGACCATGTTATCACATGGGTAATGGTCGTGTTAGCATATGGATAATGAACATGTTATCATATGGATAATTGTTATGTTATCACATAGATAATGACCATGTTATCACATGGATAATGGTAATGTTATCACATGGATAATGGTCATGTTATTGCATGGATAATGGTCGTGTTAGCATATGGATAATGACCATGTTATCGTATGGATTATTGTCATGTTATCACATGGATAATGGTCGTGTTATCACATGGATAATTGTCATGTTATCACATTGATAATAGTCATGTTATCATATGGATAATGGTCATGTTAACACATAGATAATGGTCATGTTATCATATCGATAATGGTCATGTTATCATATGGGTAATGGTCATGTTATCACATGGATAATGGTCATGTTATCATATGAACAATTGTCATGTTATTATATGGATAATAGTCATGTTGTCATATGAATAATGGTCATGTTATCATATGGATAATGGTCATGTTGTCAGAATAAAAAATATGACCCGATTTTCCACTGCTTACTAAAAATATGACCCGATTTTCCAATGTTTCAGAAATAAAAGACACGATTTGATAAAATATGACCAGATTTTCGTGTGTTTCCTGTAAATATGACCAAATTTTCTCACTGATTACTAAAAAATTTGACCCGATTTTCCACGATTACCTAAAAATATGACTTAATTTTATAAAAAATGTAACCCGATTTTCCGCTATTTCCTGGAAATATGATCTAATTTTACACTGTTGACTTAACAATATGACCCGATTTTCCACTGTTACATAAAAGAATTATAGATTTTATAAAAATATGACAGGTTTTTCCCCTGTTACTTAAAAATAAGACTCGATTTTATAAAAAATATGACCCGCTATCCACTGTTTCGTAAAAAAATGACTCGATTTTATTAAAATATGTCCCGATTTCCCACTGTCTACAACAAAATACGACCCGATTTTCCACTGTTACCTAAAAATATGACACGATTTTATAAAAATATGACCCGATTTTTCACTGTTTCTTGTAAATATGAACCAATTATTCACTGTTTACTTAAAAGTATGACACGATTTTCCACTGTTACCTAAAATATGACTAAATTTTATAAAAATATGACCCAATTTACCACTGCTTACTGAAAATATGACCCATTTTAACACTGCTACTTAAAAATATGGCCCGATTTTCCACTAAAAATATGACTAAATTTTATAAAAATATGACCCGGTTTTCCACTGTTTCCTGTAATTATGACCCAATTTTACAGTGTTTAATAAAAATTATGACTGTTACTGAAAAAAATGACTGGGATTTTCAAAAGTATGATCCGGTTTTCCACTGTTTCGTCAAAAAAATGACTCGATTTTATACATAGTTAGCCTGAGAGACGAATGTGAGGTTGGTATTACATAGTTAGCCTGAGAGACGAATGTGAGGTTGGTATTACATAGTTAGCCTGAGAGACGAGTTTGAGGTTAGTATTATATAGTTAGCCTGAGAGACGAGTGTGAGGTTGGTATAACATAATTAGCCTGAGAGACGAGTGTAAGATTGGTATTACATAGTTAGCCTGAGAGACGAGTGTGAGGTTGGTATAACATAATTAGCCTGAGAGACGAATGTGAAGTTGGTATTACATAGTTAGCCTGAGAGACGAGTGTGAGGTTGATATTACATAGTTAGCCTGAGAGACGAGTGTGAGGTTAGTATTACATAGTTAGCCTGAGAGACTAGTGTGAGGTTGGTATAACATAATTAGCCTGAGAGACGAGTGTAAGATTGGTATTACATAGTTAGCCTGAGAAACGAGTGTGAAGTTGGTATAACATAATTAGCCTGAGAGACGAATGAAAGGTTGGTATTACATAGTTAAGCTGAGAGACGAGTGTGAGGTTGGTATTACAAAGTTAGCCTGAGAGACGAGTGTGAGGTTGGTATTACATAGTTAGCCTGAGAGACGAGTGTGAGGTTGGTTTAACATAATTAGCCTGAGAGACGAGTGTGAGGTTGGTATTACATAGTTAGCCTGAGAGACGAGTGTGAGGTTGGTATAACATAATTAGCCTGAGAGACGAGTGTAAGATTGGTATTACATAGTTAGCCTGGGAGACGTGTGTGAGGTTGGTATAACATAATTAGCCTGAGAGACGAATGAAAGGTGGGTATTACATAGTTAAGCTGAGAGACGAGTGTGAGGTTGGTATTACAAAGTTAGCCTGAGAGACGAGTGTGAGGTTGGTATTACATAGTTAGCCTGAGAGACGAGTGTGAGGTTGGTATAACAAAATTAGCCTGAGAGACGAGTGTGAGGTTGGTATTACATAGTTAGCCTGAGAGACGAGTGTGAGGTTGGTATAACATAATTAGCCTGAGAGACGAGTGTAAGATTGGTATTACAAAGTTAGCCTGGGAGACGAGTGTGAGGTTGGTATAACATAATTAGCCTGAGAGACGAGTGTGAGGTTGGTATAACATAATTAGCCTGAGAGACGAGTGTGAGGTTGGTATTACATAGTTAGCCTGAGAGACGAGTGTGAGGTTGGTATAGCATAATTAGCCTGAGAGATGAGTGTAAGATTGGTATTACAAAGTTAGCCTGAGAGACGAATGTGAGGTTGGTATAACATAATTAGCCTGAGAGTCGAGTGTGAGGTTGGTATTACATAGTTAGCCTGAGAGACGAGTGTGAGGTTGGTATTACATAGTTAGCCTGAGAAACGAGTGTGAAGTTGGTATAACATAATTAGCCTGAGAGACGA
Organism: Panopea generosa; assembly: GCA_029582155.1. NCBI lineage: Eukaryota > Metazoa > Mollusca > Bivalvia > Adapedonta > Hiatellidae > Panopea > Panopea generosa. The sequence continues at coordinate 3,859,343 of CM055912.1, read as the reverse complement.
ATGAAAGGTTGGTATTACATAGTTAAGCTGAGAGACGAGTGTGAGGTTGGTATTACAAAGTTAGCCTGAGAGACGAGTGTAAGATTGGTATTACATAGTTAGCCTGAGAAACGAGTGTGAAGTTGATATAACATAATTAGCCTGAGAGACGAATGCGAGGTTGGTATTACATAGTTAGCCTGAGAAACGAGTGTGAGGTTGGTATTACATAGTTAGCCTGAGAGACGAATGTGAGGTTGGTATTACATAGTTAGCCTGAGAGACGAATGTGAGGTTGGTATTACATAGTTAGCCTGAGAGACGAGTTTGAGGTTAGTATTATATAGTTAGCATGAGATACGAGTGTGAGGTTGGTATAACATAATTAGCCTGAGAGACGAGTGTAAGATTGGTATTACATAGTTAGCCTGAGAGACGAGTGTGAGGTTGGTATAACATAATTAGCCTGAGAGACGAATGTGAAGTTGGTATTACATAATTAGCCTGAGAGACGAGTGTGAGGTTGATATTACATAGTTAGCCTGAGAGACGAGTGTGAGGTTAGTATTACATAGTTAGCCTGAGAGACTAGTGTGAGGTTGGTATAACATAATTAACCTGAGAGACGAGTGTAAGATTGGTATTACATAGTTAGCCTGAGAGACGAGTGTAAGATTGATATTACATAGTTAGCCTGAGAGACGAGTGTAAGATTGATATTGCATAGTTAGCCTGAGAGACGAGTGTGAGGTTGGTATTATATAGTTAGCCTGAGAGACGAGTGTGAGGTTGGTATTACATAGTTAGCCTGAGAGACGAGTGGGAGGTTGGTATAACATAATAAGCCTGAGAGACGAATGTAAGATTCGTATAACATAGTTAGCCTAAGAGATGAGTGTGAGGTTGGTATAACATAATTAGCCTGAGAGACGAATGTGAGGTTGGTATTACATATTTAGCCTGAGAGACGAGTGTGAGGTTGATATTACATAGTAAGCCTGAGAGGCGAGTTTGAGGTTGGTATTACATAGTTAGCCTGAGAGACGAGTGTGAGGCTGGTATAACATAATTAGCCTGAGAGACGAGTGTGAGGTTGGTATTACATAGTTAGCCTAAGAGACGATTGTGAGGTTGGTATAACATAATTAGCCTGAGAGATGAGTGTGAGGTTGGTATAACATAGTTAGCCTGAGAGACGAGTGTGAGGTTGGTATTACACAGTTAGCCTGAGAGACGATTGTGAGGTTGGTATTACATAGTTAGCCTGAGAGACGACCATAAGGTTGGTATTATATAGTTAACCTTTGAGACGAGTGTGAGATTGGTATTACATAGTTGGCCTGAGAGACGAGTGTGAAGTTGGTATTACATAGTTAACCGGAGAGACGAGTGTGAGGTTGGTATTACTAGTTAGCCTGAGAGACGAGTGTGAGGTTGGTTTTACATAGTTAGCCTGAGAGAATGTGAGAGAGAGAGTGAGGTTTGTATTGGAAAATTAGCGACAGACAATTGTGAGGTTGGTTTTGGATGGTTAGCCTGAGAGACGATTATGAGGTTGGTATTGGATAGATAGCCAGAGAGACGTGTGTGAGGTTGGTATTGGATTTATAGCATGAGAGATTAGTGTGAGGTTTGTATTGGATTGATAGCCTTAGAAACGACGAGTGTGAGGTTGGTATTGTATATATAGCCTGAGAGACGAGTGTGAGGTTAATATTGGATACATAACCTGAGAGACGAGTGTGAGGTTGGTATTTTATTGTTAGCCTGACAGATGAGTGTTAGGTTTGTATTGGATAGATAACATGAGAGACGAGTGTGAGGTTGGTATTGTATTGTTAGCCTGACAGACGAGTGTGAGGTTGGTATTGGATACATAACCTGAGAGACGAGTGTGAGGTTGGTATTGTATTGTTAGCCTGACAGACGAGTGTGAGGTTTGTATTGGATAGATAACATGAGAGGGAGAAAGAGAGAGAGAGAGAGAGAGAGAGAGAGAGAGAGAGAGAGAGAGAGAGAGAGAGAGAAAGTGAGGTTTGTATTGAGTAGTTAGCGAGAGATGATTGTGAGGTTGGTATTGGGTAGATAGCCAGAGAGACGAGTGATAGGTTGGTATTGTAAAGATAGCCTAAGAGACGTGTGTGAGATTGGTATTGTATAGTTAGCCTGAGAGACGAGTGTGAGGTTTGTATTGTATAGTTAGCCAGAGAGACGACTGTGAGATTTGTATCGGATAGTTAGCATGAGAGACGAGTGTGAGGTTTTTGATGTATAGTTAGCTTGAGAGACGAGTGTGAGGTTGGTATTGTATAGTTAGCCTGAGAGAAAATTGAAAAAAGGAAATATATTTATATTTGTACTAGTATTAGTTCATAAACCGATTATGTTCCTAATTATGTGGTGGCTCATATGCGAGGGTTGTCCCAAAATAGCGTATAAAAGGTTTATACTTGGCAATTTCAACGACACCGTATACTTTACCATTATTGGATTGTTTGTGAATTGCGCATTTTGGACAACCCTCGTATCTTCCTATTATGCTATTTTAACGTATAATATGCTTTTGCCGACACTCATATTTCTTCCCGTACATGCATGTTTCCTTTGCTGGAGAGAGATATGCTTCACTGAAATAGTATTATGTGTGTATTTACGTTATTGGAAGAAGTACATAACTGCGCAGCACATTAAACGGAAGTTTATTAACTGGATACACGACTTTATCGAATTAATTCAGTGTACATTTTAAAACCATAATTCAAAATATAAATTCATTACGACACTTACGATACTGGTTTATAATCAGCTGGTTTTACTTTGGAAAAGGAATATAATAAGGTAAGAAAGCTATGTTTCTATACAAAAGAAATTTAAAAAAGTATATGGTAGATTATGTAATCGTGGATTGACCTCTTCGAGATCCCGAATTCTCGTCGCGTGCGAGTGCGAGATTTCGCCCGAGACTATGAGCTCAGGGGAATTTGTTTCACCGCGGTCGCTGCTGAAACAATGTAGATTTCACGTAAGTAAATTGAATTTTCATACATTAACAACACAAATATTTATTAAAGCAGTTTAATAAAGTTTAATTTTAGAGAGTATGCTAGTATCAATGATGAACTTGAGAAATGATGTGGTTGTCGACCATGATTACCTTTTTATTGTGACCTTATTACTGTTGTAAGTGGGCTGTGTTAGCATAATGTAAAATGGTGTGTGTGTCTGGAAAAATTTGTACGGCCTTCCATATTTCCAAACAGACGGAATATGCTTGTTTTTTCATGTTTAAGTCTTAAAAAAGAATAAATGTATTCATCTGAGATATCTGAATTATTATTTAAACATCGTTTAAACAATGTACCTTTATGGAATTTTTTACGCATCTAATCCAATAAAACAAATCTAACCACAATTTCATCTTTTCTTAAAAATAAGTTTTGCTTGTTTAACCTATATAAAACTAACATTGAAATAAAGAACTGACATAAAGATGAACATTTATTAGTCTCTCTTTTATATCAAAGACGAACGATAATGAGACGCAATATGTATATCAACCATCACGTAGATTGTGACCGGTGGGGATTCAAACTCGTGACCCATGGATTAATATTCAGACGCGCTAAAGACTGAGCTAATCGGGCCCGGCAGTCATTACAAAAGCAAGCATGATTGAATTTGTAAAATATGAAAATAACCCTCCGCTTGATAAAGAAAACAAAAATAGTATTGCGGTTAGTGTCGATGTAGACCCAGATCAGCCTGCATATCCAAGCCGTGTTATCAAGTTATGCACTGTTTGCTACGCAGTCAGTAAATTATCAAATTCACCATTTTAAATCATTATCATGTGTGCATTCATTGCTGTTCACTAAGAAATGACTGATAATATGTTAATTTCATACCCTTTTGAAGTAAATTTAGATGAAGCGTTGTTGAGTGGTATTTTTAATATTTGCATAACTTGCACTGTTTTTTTTGTTTAATCATATTGTGTATTTTACCTATAACTAGCCCATATGACATCGTTACCCAGTCTACTAGTTACCTGGACAGATATGATTTTTTAACCTTTGATGGATATTGTCATATGGAATATATTTGCCTACAGGCATATTGCACAAAATGTATACTACTGTCCAGTTACTGGCATCCTGCTAAGCTTTCATAATTCACCAACACTTCAGTTACACCATGTGGTAATGAGAAAAACATGCATACTGTACCCCTATTTGCATAATTCACCACAGGTTTTATGACCCCAAGGTTTAAGATAGGATGTATGTTATATTGCATAGTATTATGGACAATTACTTAATTTAAAATTTTTCAGTTATTTAGGGGGTCAATACCAATGGTAAGAAATTACGTAACGTCCGTCCCCTTTTTGTAACGTTCATCCCCTATATTAGAGTGACATTAAACAAAATCTCTAAATTTTTGTTCATTTTATTTTGATGAATTATTCATATCTTAGTTGCACTCTGCAAACATAAAATACTTAATACAATGAAAAAAGCGAAATTGATTCTATAAATTAAAAAAAAATATGTATATGCAGATGGGGGAGGGGGAGGCGGACGTTACGGGGACCGACGTTCCATTTCCATGTATATCTTTCCAAATTTTTTTACATTTTATATAGTACCTCGGTATAACAGCAGGTGAATGTGTAACATTATATTGATCTTCTTGGAAGAATATATAGCAGAGATGCAGACGTTAAAGTTTTTTTGTCACAAATTGAAATTTTCTGACTTATGTATTATTTCACAAATACACTATTATTAAAGCATATATATTTCCTCGTGGTCATGCATGACAATGAGATTCACGTAAATGTTGGAAATTTGATAAAATCAAAATTGTATGTATATTATTGTGTGTGTCGTAGTATATGGTGTAAATTTATAATAAATATATAAAATTTCTCGTTAATACAATAAATGTATAAACAAAATAAAATGTATTTTAGTTACGTTTCAATCCCAAATAATAACAATCCAATACTATCACACACTAATTAAAAACAAATACCGTAAGTTTATGATTGTGACACCTTATCATGGTGTGAAACACTGTAAAGTTTATGCATTAACCTATGTGTGATTCGAAACCCCAATTTGGTAGTACGAAACGTCTGTAATTCATTCAAAGCTCTCTTAAATAAAAGAAAATCATATTTCATTTTGCCAAAAAAACTACATTTAGGTTATATTGATATGTTATAGTAATAATTTTTTTTGTTAAAACAATCAATTACCTTCGTTTTAAACAAAAAAGGCCCATTAACTGTGCAACATGCATGTCGTCAGTTTGGTCCGAAATTTTGTAGATAATACATCTATAAAAAGACAAGAATTATTAATAAAATCCGTCATGTCACATGAACTATTTAACAAATAAAATATAACCATTCCCTATTTGTAAATGATAGTAGGGATATTGATAAAAAAAATAAAAATACTAAACTTCTCATGTTTACAAATTACCCCACCCATCACCAGAAATCAAGCATTAATTATAGTATACAAACACGCACAAAACGATACAAAATAATTTAATTTATCATGAGAAACTTATTTTTTTTATTTTCTTTCATATCTTGTATTGTTTTCTTTCTTTTCATGGCTGTTTTATGTAACTTTGTTGTAATTAACTACTGTCAGAAACACCACTACGGTTTGTTATGGTGTGACGCGATTCCCCTGAGCTCAAGTCACGCACAGATCTCGTCACGCACGAGAGTGAGATTTCACCTTTTCGAATTGGAGAATACCTTTTATTACGAAAACAAGTTCAAGTAAATGTGCTAGTGTCTTCTTAAATTTTATTTTATGACCATAAAACATCGACTTATATTATAGATTTGTGTTTTATTATATTTGGGTTTTGATATCATGGACATCGATCAGTGTTGCTCTAAAATGAAACGACGGTAAGATGGCCGCTGGATTTCACAAACTTAATTGTGCTGGGTTTTGTTTTTATTTGATTATTGTGTTCTGTGCACTGGGGCAAAATTTGATAAGATTTATTTAATTGTTTCAGATCGGATGATTTATTAAATTTTCCCTTACCCAATTTTATAAAAAAATATTTACCGAGCCCTGGTGGTTATTTTATTTGATGCACATTTGTTTGGCACTGGGTCACCATGGAAACAATTCAGCAAAATTCCAGTAAAAATGGTTCAGAGGTATCAGACGAGATGTCGTTTTATTTTCCAAATAACACTTTGGCAGGGCTCTAGAGGCTAACTTCAATGACAAATGTTGAAATAAAAATCCCAAAACAGCACCATTTAAGGTACAAAAAGTCAAGTATTATAAAATAATATTCACGTGTAACAGAGCTTGTTCGAAGATTTCCTTATATAAGCCATTGTTGAAATCAACCGAGCCCTGGCAACCATCTTGTTTTATACAAAAATCATTTTAGTACAGGGTCACAAAGGTTCAATTATATTTGAATGACAAGGAATAATTGGCTTACATGATAAGCCACTTCTGGTGGGAAGGTCTCTAGTGGTCATATTAGATAAATGCCCATGAAGATGATACACTGATGAAAGGACACCTTCAAAATGTTTTATCAAAATAGAGTTATCCCTGTGCAAACCTGTGCTAAAAAAATGCCGAGCCCTGCTGACAATCTCGTTTGGTACTCGGACACCAAACAAAAACATTTGGTAAAAGGGTGACTAGGATAAAAAATTCAGCACAATTTAAATAAAAAATGAGTCAGTGCTTTCAAAGGAGATGTCGATCAAAATGTGGTTGTGGGAGGGGCATTGTGGATGACTGACGTCTAAACAAATCAGAAAGGTCATTGTCGAAGGTATACTTTGCCTAAATTTTATCAAAGCTGTCTTAGCTGTTTCAGAGACGTGTTTCTGTATAGAAATAGCAGCCCTGTCGACCATCGTTTGGCAAACACCAACTAGGGTTATATTTAAGCAAATTTAAACAGATGTGCAATTGACGCCCAATTGAGGCTTCCGTTTGTAATATGATACACACGCACAGTTGCTTAAATTACAATTGATCAATTTGAAAAGCGGCTATCATAACAGTATATATAATTATTGTATATTGGCAATATTGTAAATTATGATTGTATCTGATTATATGCTCTATTTTTAGCTTAATATTAAAAGTTATATTCATAATGTCTTTAAACAAACATCTGAGCTTCATTAAATATATGATACACAGTTTTATAAGGTTTATTTGCTAAATATACAATTCAAAACATACGTTAATGTCCTAAAATAGGTGGTAAACAGACATTTTATTTCTTTATAGACATAAAACCATGTCAAAATTATATATATTTTACTTAGGAAAAGTTGTATTCATAATATATGTAGATAGTGTCTTCAGACCACCCACACGTACCTTTATCCACTTTGCCGAAGACTAGAGTACAGCTTGGTTAAATACTTTATATAGGAAGTACAAAATGTATTGCTATTTACTTATTGAGAGAAGCTGTACTCATATTCAGGAACGTAGATACGCACATGCCAGTAAAATAGTTTGAAAACATAACATTCATTGGGGTTAAAGTGAAGTTAAACCCAAAACACTTGATTTTTTAAACCTATGTTTCAGTAAATATTGGCCGACATTGAGGACGATATATAGTTTATATTTATACTCGTATCAAAACATATTGATTTTGATCTTTTGTCAATGTCATTTGACAAATTTAAAGGATATGCTTTTGGCTACAACTATACAAAATGAAGTCAATGTGCAACAAGTATTTACAGGTTTAAGTTTAATTGTGTTTGCGTGATAGGCATTGCGAGTATGGTAAACATACATAAATGGTGTATTTGTTTGTCTCATATTGTCCACGAATGTATCGCGTGACTTTTGTTATTTTAAATGTATAACCAGTTAGTTTAGTGTTAAAACGCCTAATACCATTCAATTCACAAATGTACTTTTCCAATAAGGTGTCTAATAAGGAGCTCAGGTATACTATAAGGATCTGTGTCAGTTACTTGTTGAATGATAGAGATACTACTCACTTTAATTAATTCTCTTCAAAAAGTAGAATTAGCACACGTTTACAAGTAACAGACACGGTACGTCATACATGTATTAAGTAAGCTTTTAAAATGGACTGAGCTCGAGCCTGCTACTGCAGTGTTGAGAGATGGTAAGCAGTCATTAGAAGCTAGCCGGTCAGGGAGGACTATTTTCGATGCAGCTGTACTTACCAATTTAAATTTATAGATTATTCCACTCAAAAATATGTTTAAAATGTATATTCGCTATTCACATTTGATACTTCCATATTGCGAATTAGTTCTGCAGGAAGCATACTTCTAAACGTTCTATCGATATAGGTATGTTTCAGAACATGCATGTAATTACCCAAAATAAACGATGCACACACATTTCCATTGCAAGTGTGTTATTTTGTAATATTGGGTCCATGGGTCTTAACGGTCACCTAATATAGATTTAGTAACCCAAGACCTCATGGGGTTATGGATCATGAAATTGACACAGGCATTAAATGTCAGCAACAACGAAACACACCTAAAACATTAACACAAGTCTATTCAGTCAAAAGAAATAACTTTTTTTCGTCATTTTCTATTATATAGATTAAGTACTACATTATGGATTAAGTAGATCCCAGCCCTAAAGCAAAACCGTGAGACCCAGTGACATGCAATTCACATCTTTTATAAAGGATTCATATACGTCCATTACCACGGTCACAATTTGTTTCCCAGTGCTTCCTGTAGTAAGAAGATTTTCAACGTTTACTTTGTATTTGACTATTTTCCCCAGTCCATGCAATTCACAATTTTGACTTGCCCTTAGTTACCTAAGCTACATACAACATTTCATTTCAATTGATTGTTTATCTATTAATATTCTTAAAGTATAACATGCATGTATATTTAATGTATTCAGCCACCATTAAAACTCATTGGTTAATATAACCTGTATTTGTGTTTAAATGGCGTAAAACCCTCATATTGTCTCGTTCAGGTAGTAGCCACTCATTTTAGCAAAAAATGTATCAGTCAATATTGACCAAGATTGAAGATAATATACGTGAAAAGTAAGTTTTCGTTTTTGAGACAACTGTATTGTAGAGGTTGAATTATGTTTAATCGTGTTTTGAAAGGTCCAACAAATGTAGAACACCTGTTCTAGCAGGGGCTTATCTTGTGCATTTGACAGAAGAATTTGGCGTCTGTCTGGGATTTCGTCTGGGTGCGAACCTAAGCCAATCAAGCACCTGCATCCCAAGCCGCGTTCTGAAAACACGCACCATACTGCAGCATGGGCTAGGCACTTTTGTCTTAGATATCCGTTTTCACCAGCCCTGTATGCGTTCAATTTGCAGAAGCTTCCGGCATATGTCTGGGATTTTGTCTGGGTGTTAACCTAAGCCAATGGGGTGCCCGCATCCCTAGCCTCGTTCTGAAAACACGCACCACGATGAAGCGTGGGCCAGGCACTTTGTCTTGGATAACGCTCGGTGCAGCATCTCCGTGTCTACATTTAAGCTAAATTACGCTCGTAAGACCGCTTGGACATTTACTTCTTTATTAAACACTTTCGTCAAAAACAACATCATGTCGGGTCGAAGAGGAAGAAGCAGTATGCGCTCTGGAAGCGCGAGGAACCGCGGTGATACCAACGAGACGCCAGCCAGAAGCCGTTCTCCAGTCTCTCGAACGAGAACAATGGCGGCCACTCTTGACCAGAGTTTACCGGGAAACTTGACTACCGCCAAGTTGAGAACGGAATAAAAGAACAAAGGTATAGTTTTGCCTAACTCTACGCAGCATAAAACTTTGCTTAAACTTTTCGATCAGTTAGTCAACCTTGGGGTAGCTAGCGTGGCTCAAAATAGCACAGACGCAGAGTACCCTGAAACTGATGACGTCACCAACCAAATGGCGGCGCCCACACGATAACACCACGCGATAAGTAACCGTCGCAGATAAGTGATTTGCAGCATGAGTTAATGCTAATGCAGGCGAACATGGCCGAGATGAATCGACATATGAGTAGCTCCGACAGAGAACATACGGTCAATGCAACACAAACATGTTCGCACATGGAAGAAAGGCAAAGTAATCTACATATGTTAGTTGGACCCCCGTTACCATCATCACGTCGCCTGGTGGATTACTTGTCGGAGGTAAACATTATACCTCAAAAAGTAAGGAACGACATTTTGGCGCACAAACATATCAACTTTGCGTTATTGCTTATAGCTGGGATGGAGACGTCAAATGAAACGCAAGTGGTGGACCAACATGGCCAGATTGTCATACGATCTACGGACTCTATGTGACACTAGGTTGTACATGACTACCTTTTAAAGATTGAGAACGACAATTTGCGATGCCTGCCAAGGCACTGACCATACCACGTCTTTCTGTCCTCGCCATACTGACACCACTAGGGTAGCCACCAACCATAGCCACAAAGAGAGACAGGCCACAAGACCCGCAACGAATCACACTTTCTCGGCAAGTCAATATAACCCATCATCTAAGGTGGACAAGCGCGGGAGAAAAAGATGCTATCACGATGGCCAAGAAATCTGCAACAACTATAATAGTTCTGGCTGCAGTCTGATGCATAAAAATACAAATATGTGAACTTTGTAAATCATACAATCACTCCGCAACAGAATGCCCTAAAAGGTGGAGCGTGTCTACACTAACAAAACCTGCAACCATCAAACAATGACATCCAGGAAGTCATGATCTAGTAGCCTCTACACCAATAAATATCGAAACCCTTGCCTATGAATTAAAAAAACCCATCCCAATAGAGAATTTGTGAATAAACTTATACACGGTCTTCGAAATGATTTCGATACTGGACTCCAACCACTACCAATCGAGAGTTTGCAATGTAAAAATTTATTATCTGCCAAAAAAACAACACAACAACAACCGGACATAGTAACAAAACTTTTAGAGAAAGAACTCGCGAAAGGATATTCATATGGACCATTCCAAACACCACCTTTTGATATATACAGAATTAGTCCCATCGGTCTGGCAGAGCACAAATATACAAAAAAGCAAAGGCTCATCGGGGATTTGAGTGCACCTCACAACAGTAACGACCATGTCAGTGTTAATAGCCTAATAGACAAAAGTGAATATTCAGTTTCATACGTACGAGTAGATGATGCTATAACTACGTTTAAGGCATGTGGTCACGGGGCCATCTTATGCAAAACAGACATTGTGGACGCATTTAAACTTGTTCCTATCAGGCCAGACCTATGGAAATTTCATGTTATTTCGTGGCAAGGAAAATATTATTTTTTCAAAAGACTTTGTTTTGGATCACGGAATAATCCAAAGATTTTCTCCATACTATCTGAAGCTATCAACTGGATCGCAACAACAAACTACACAATTTCTCACTTACTGTATTTACTGGACGATTTCCTAGCAGTGACAACTCGGTTATGCAATGGGCACAGAACTTTGGCTTTACTCACACATATATTTGGTCGCTTGAACATATCTATTCACCCAGATAAAACGCTAGGTCCAGACAACAATATGATATTTTTAGGTAAATCATTGAATTCAGAAGAAATGGTCGCTTCTTTGCCAGCGGATAAAGTAGCTCGAATCGCGTGTATTTTAAGGGACATATGTAATAAAAATCAGTTACCAAACGTGAATTGTTAAGTGTTCTTGGTCATTTAAATTTTGCTTCAAGGGTCATAGTACCTGGAAGAACTTTTGTTTCATATATGTTAAGCTTAGCCTGGTCTGTGAAAGAACTAAATCACCATGTTAAACTCAGTAAATACTGCCTCTCGGATATAGCTATGTGGAGACAGTTTCTCAACAGTTGGAATGGGTTTTCATTCTTCTACGACGACAACATCACTGAGTCTGCAGATATGCAGCTTTTTACAGATGCCAGTTGCAGCTATGGCTTCGGCGGATATTACCAGGGAAAATGGTTCTCGGAACCATGGCCAGAGGATCTCCCAAAATTGGGAGACACTGACATGTTTATTGCATTCATGGAACTCGTACCCATTGTGGCGAGCGTGGTTTTATGGCAAAATATGTGGTTAAAAAACCGGATTGTTTTCCATTGTCTCAATACTGCCACAGTGGCTATTATATCTAAAGGTAGGAGCAAATCCCCTTTCATCATGGAATTGATGCGGCGGTTAACTCTGTGCGCGGCAAGAGGCAACTTTATAATACATGCTAAACATATCCCGGGAAAGCACAATGCACTAAGTGACTGTCTTTCTCGTTTCCAGATAAGACGCTTCCAGAGATTGACTCCACAAGCATATCCCCTCCCAACCAAGGCACCTCCTCTGTCAGAACTTTATCTTATTTAGACAAGACATTCTCCAACCTCTGGGATGCTGCACTCGCTAAAGGAACGATGGCTTTGTACGATTCCGCATACAATTATTCTTGGAGCAGCATTATTTATGGCAAGATCATAATCCCGGTCCACCACATGTGTCCGAACAAACATTAATATACTTCGTTGCTTTCTGTTCAAAAAGGGGTTTGCGTCATGACACTATCAAACAAGATCTATCTGGTATTAGGTACTACTATCTGAAACACAACACAGATACACCGTTAACTAACCATTCAAACCGACGTAGATTGCAAATGGTTCTTAGAGGAGTGAAAAAATCACAACCTAACTCAACAAAACCACGACTACCTATAACCTACGAAATATTAAAACATACAATTGGCTATCTGAAAAAAAAACCCGGTTCTTTAGGCTTGTATGATGGGCTCATGTTTACAACAGTTTGCAGCATGGCATTTTTTGGATTTCTAAGATGTGGGGCAAACATTCTTGTTCATCTGGGCAGATTAAACTTCAGGACATCCAGTTTAAAGAAGATAAATCGTGTTACACACTCACGCTGATGAACTCAAAAGCAGATGTGTTTCGCGCTGTAGTTCAGGTGCCTGTCAATGCCACTAAGACTCAGGAATGCCCGGTAAAGCATATGCACGACCATGTTCAACTACGTTTAAATGCAGGGGCTCAAGTATCAGATCCACTTTTTATTACCAGTAAGGGTCTAACGCTACAGCGGGATGTCTTCATCAATATTACCAGGTCGATTCTGAAACAACTGGGCCTGAATCCAGACTTGTATTCTGGTCATAGCTTCAGAATTGGGGCAGCCACGACAGCAGCCAAGGTAGAGATCCCAGACCATCTAATTAGAACTTAAGATAGGTGATCCTCCGATTGCTACACAAGATACATCAGAACAGATTCCGACGTGGTAGCCAGAGCACAGACAAACATGTGCTGTATCTAAGCCTGTACACCACGCGTCAACTAATCATGTCTATTCATACATAGCGCATATGATTATGAATATGGCGAGTGTTCCCAGTCATATCTATCTGCCAGTTATTTCTCTAAACCGCCTATATGCAGAATCACCTGTGAATATGGCGAGTGTTCGCAGTCGTTTTCACATATACATAAATGCAGTCATTATTAGCACCTATGAATATGGCGAGTGTCCGCAGTCATTTTCATATTTTATAAATCTGATTGACTGCGTATTTATCTAGCAATCGTGTATATGTAGTCTGGTTATCACCTAGGAATATGGCGAGTGTTCGCAGCCTTTTCATGTTTTGAAGCTACTAATAATGTATCTCTCGCGGTAATATACAACCTATAATACGACGAGTGTTCGCAATCATTCCCTTGTATAAATATATCGAACACTTATTATGTTACAACGCCGTTATGGATACAAAATATCACTTATGAATATGGCGAGTGTTCGCAGTCAGGGGTATTTCGTGTATATCCGTATATAGAAGCAATAGTAACAGTACGCATATTGTATCATAAAACCGAACAGCGTATAGCAGTGATTGTAGCCGTATCTTTGGTACTCAGACAGTTAGAAGTCTATATCTGCAAGATATCTGCTAACAATAACATTTACAAGTAATGCGAGACATGCATACTTGGTTACAGCCTTAATCAGTTAATAATAGCTATATAGTTATAACCAGCTCAATTTATTAAACCAATAATGTTTTCTTAGCGTTATACACGTTATCGTTTGTCAAATTCGACAGAACATCCAGTGATATGAAAATGACTTCCGAAAAGACAAACAATCACATGCTCGTGAATCCAACCTTTTTTTTAGGTTAAATCATAGTCGAATCCTATCATGTCAACATACTTTACTGCTTCGTTCAAGATTGCTTATGTTTTGTTGAAGCTTGGTGGTGTTGTGGATACTTTGGGGGCTCTTCTCTCAGCCTATTACAACCAATACACTTCGTTCGTTTTGGCCACTATATAATGCTCGTTATATATGCGCCCCCAAAGAAATCGTAGATGGGAGCCGATATACCATAGTGTGTACCATGCTTCGTTTGAGGTTAAGATGCAATTTTACATATCAGAACACACTTGCCCAGTTGGCTCTTATCTTCGGTTTTGTTACTCGATCATGTTGAACTTCCCATTGCATTCGTGTCTAGTACTAGCCCAGGTTAAACGATACATAGTCAGTACATCTTCGACCATGACCGCTCACACACCCGTGTGTCATACCCTCAGTTCACTGTAGCTGTCGCAGTTCACTGTAACTGCCTCGGTGAGTGCAAGTCTCACCCTTGTGTCATAACCTCAGTTCACTGTAACTGTCGCAGTTCACTGTAACTGCCACAGTGAGTACAAGCCTCACTGACTGGTCACGGTCGCCTCAACATGAATCGCCTGCTTCCTGTGATGGGCTGCGGGAACGCCACCCCCTTTTGCCAAATAATTAGGTTGTGTATATTTTAATTGGTAACAAATTACTATGTGTAATAAACAATTAACTTCATAAATTATCTCATCATATTGTGTTGGTCCCTTTAAAGTGCGAATCTAAGAACTATAAAGGGTACGTTTGTTGAAAAATCATAATAAATCAAATAAAGTAAACATGCAATAAGTGTATTCGGGTTAATCCTGAAATAAAACACCAGAAGTTGTAAGATCTGAATGGGTGTATATGTTTTTCAGTGAGAATAAAAATAGTGATTTTAATAAGAGATCGGAATTGAGCTGGGGGGACGTTCACCGTTTTTTTTAAAGACAGATTTTATAGGACACCAAGTTCGCCCCCTCCACCCTCCCGCTCTCTCTACCCCACGTGATTCCGCCTATGGTTAATAAAGTTTACCTTCATGATAGTCGTCTGTAAATTAACACGCACCCTTCTGTTTAGTGTAAATTTGGTCTACAGGCTATTACGTTGTTTTTCAATGCAATAACCCATGTTTGGTGCAGTTAGTATCGTTAAATAACGAGTAACCGGTCTTTTTAACTTCTTTTTTATTAAAATGGATCGATATTTCTATTGTCAATTTTACCAAACCTTGCTCAGCCATAACGGTGTAATATAGAACGGATAAATTAGGAGTGTAAAACCGATACAATAGTTCTAACATTAAATAATACGTGCACATTTACCCATTAGTAAATACTAAAATATCGGATATAAATTTTAGATATGTGACTAAAGCTGTGTTTATTGACGTCACCAATACATGTCCTCATAACAGGCATGTTAACGGGTGCAAAATATGAATAATTCTTATTTCCCGTTACATTTGCAATGATTTAGCCCATTAAAATAGTGTTTTTGCCGAAAAATGTTTACATATTCTATTGAGTACAAGTGAGTTCACGTGTAAATATATACATTGTATTGTATGTTAATGAACACCTCGTTAATTACGTTCACAATTACTGAAACTTTACTGTTAATGTAGTTCAGTAAATAAAGAACGGGGGGGGCTGGGGGGGGGGGGGAAGGAATGGTAAGTACTGTTTGCTATTAATTATTCAAATGCACTCTCTCCAGTTGTGAGATGCCTCCCCTTATTCAGCCTGAATGAGGGGAGGCATCTCACAGCTCAATGAGGGGAGGCATCTCACAGCTGAATGAGGGGACGCATCTCACAGCTGAATGAGGGGAGGCTTCTAACAGCTCAATGAGTGGAGGCATCTCACAGCTGAAAGATGGGAGGCTTCTCACAGCTGAATGAATGGTGGCATCCAATAGCTGAATGAGGGGACGCATCTCACAGCTGAATTAGGGGACGCATCTCACAGCTGAATGAGGGGAGGCTTCTCACAGCACAATGAGTGGAGGCTTCTCACAGCTAAATGAGGGGAGGCATCTCGCTGCTGAATGAGTGGAGGCTTCTCACAGCTGAAAGATGGGCGGCTTCTCACAGCTGAATGAAGGGTGGCATCTCACAGTTGAATGAGGGGACGCATCTCACAGCTGAATGAGGGGAGGCTTCTCACAGCTGAATGAGGGGAGGCTTCTCACAGCTGAATGAGGGAAGGCATCTCACAGCTGAATGAGGGGAGGCATCTCACAGCTGAATGAGGGGAGGCATCTCACAGCTGAATGAGGGGAGGCTTCTCACAGCTCAATGAGTGGAGGCATCTCACAGCTAAAACAGGGGATGCTACTCACAGCTGTGAGATGCCTCCCCTCATTCAGCTGTGAGATGTCTCCTCTGAGTTAGCTGTGAGAAGCCTCTCCCATTAGCTGTGAGAAGCCTCCCCTCATTCAGCTGTATGATGCTTCCCCTCATTCAGCTGTGAAATGCCCTCCGCCTTCATTCAGATGTGAGATGCCTCCCCTCATTTAGCTGTGAGAAGCGTCCCCGCATTTAGCTGTGAGATGCCCTCCCCCCTCATTTAGCTGTCAAAGCATCCCATCATTCAGCTGTGAAAGCCCTCCCCTCATTCAGCTGTGAGAAGCCTCCCCTCAGTCAGATGTGAGATGCCTCCCCTCTTTCAGCTGTAAGATGCCTCCCTTCATTCAGCAGTGAGAAGCCTCCACTCATTCAGCTGTGAGAAGACTTCCTTCATTTAGCTGTGAGAAGCCTCCCCTCATTTAGCTGTCAGAAGCCTCCCTTCATTCAACTGTGAGAAGCCTCCCCTCATTCAGATGTGAGAAGCCTTCCCTCATTCAGCTGTGAGATGCCACACTTCATTCAGCTGTGAGAAGCCTCCCATCATTCAGCTGTGAGAAGCCTCCACTCATTAAGCAGCGAGATGCCTCCCCTCATTTAGCTGTGAGAAGCCTTCCCTCATTCAGCTGTGAGATGCCTCACCTCATTGAGCTGTGAGAAGCCTCCCCTCATTCAGCTGTGAAATGCCTCCCCTCATTCAGCTGTGAGATGCCTACCTTCATTCAGCTGTGAGAAGCCTCCGCCTCATTCAGTTGTGAGATGCCTCCCCTCATTCATCTGTGAGATGCCTCCCCTCATTCAGCTGTGAGATGCCACACCTCATTCAGCTGTGAGATGCCTCCTCTCATTCAGCTGTGAGATGCCTCCTCTGATTCAGCTGTGAGTTGCCTCACCTCATTCAGTTGTGAGATGCCAACCCTCATTTAGCTGTGAGAAGCCTCCCCTTATTCAGCTGTGAGAAGCCTCCCCTCATTCAACTGTGAAATGCCCTTCCCCCTCATTTAGCCGTGAGAAGCCTCCCCTCACTCAGCTGTTTGATGCTCTCCCCCCTCATTTAGCTGTGAGATGCTCTCCCCCCTCATTTAGCTGTGAGAAACCTCCCCTCATTCAGCTGTGAGATGCCTCCCCTCATTTAGCTGTGAGAAACCTCCCCTCATTCAGCTGTGAGATGCTTCCCCTCAATGAGCTGTGAGATGCTTTCCCAATCATTTAGCTATGAGAAGCCTCCCCTCATTCAGCTGTGCGATGCCCTCCCCCCTCATTTAGCTGTGAGAAACCTCCCCACATTCAGCTGTGAGAAGCCTCGCCTCATTTAGCTGTGAGATGCTCTCCCCCTCATTCAGCTGTGAGAAGCATTCCCTCATTCAGCTGTGAGAAGCCTCCCCTCATTGAGCTTTGAGAAGCCTCCCCTCATTCAGCTGTGAGAAGCCTCCCCTCATTCAGCTGTGAGATGCTCTCCCCCCTCATTTAGCTGTGAGAAGCCTCCCCTCATTCAGCTGTGAGAAGCCTCCCCTCATTTAGCTGTGAGAAGCCACCCCTCATTTAGCTGTTAGATGCCTCCCCCCTCATTTAGCTGTGAGATGCTCTCTCTCCTCATTTAGCTGTGAGAAGCCTCCCCTCATTCAACTGTGAGAAGCCTCCCCTCATTCAGCTGTGAGAAGCCTCCCCTCATTCAGCTGGGAGAAGCCTCCCCTCATTGAGCTGCGAGAAGCCTCGCCTCATTTAGCTGTGAGATGCTCTCCCCCTCATTCAGCTGTGAGAAGCATTCCCTCATTCAGCTGTGAGAAGCCTCCCCTCATTGAGCTTTGAGAAGCCTCCCCTCATTCAGCTGTGAGAAGCCTCCCCTCATTCAGCTGTGAGATGCTCTCCCCCCTCATTTAGCTGTGAGAAGCCTCCCCTCATTCAGCTGTGAGAAGCCTCCCCTCATTTAGCTGTGAGAAGCCACCCCTCATTTAGCTGTTAGATGCCTCCCCCCTCATTTAGCTGTGAGATGCTCTCTCTCCTCATTTAGCTGTGAGAAGCCTCCCCTCATTCAACTGTGAGAAGCCTCCCCTCATTCAGCTGTGAGAAGCCTCCCCTCATTCAGCTGGGAGAAGCCTCCCCTCATTGAGCTGCGAGAAGCCTCCCCTCATTCAGCTGTGAGATGCTGTCCCCCCTCATTTAGCTGTGAGATGCTCTCCCCCTCATTTAGCTGTGAGATGCTCTCCCCCTCATTCAGCTGTGAGATGCCTCCCCTCATTCAGCTTTGAGATGCCTCCCCTCATTAAGCTGTGATATGCCTCCCTTCATTCAGCTGTGAGAAGCCCCCCTCATTTAGCTGTGAGAAGCCTCCCCTCATTGAGCTGTGAGAAGCCTCCCCTCATTGAGCTGTGAGATGCTTCTCCTCATTCAGCTGTGAGAAGCCTCCCCTCATTTAGCTGTGAGATGCCTCCTCTCATTCAGCTGTGAAAAGCTTCTCCTCATTCAGTTGTGAGAAGCCTCCTCTCATTTAGCTGTGAGGTGCCTCCCCTCATTCAGCTGTGAGAAGCCTCACCTCATTGAGCTGTGAGAAGCCTCCCCTCAATCAGCTTTGAGAAGCCTTCCCTCATTGAGCTGTGAGATGCCTCCCCTCATTCAGCTGTGAGATGTCTCCCCTCATTTAGCTGTGAGATGCCTCCCCTCATTAAGCTGTGATATGCCTCCCTTCATTCAGCTGTGAGAAGCCCCCCTCATTTAGCTGTGAGAAGCCTCCCCTCATTTAGCTGTGAGATGCCTCCCCTTATTTAGCTGTGAGAAGCCTCCCCTCATTCAGCTATGAGAAGCCTCCCCTCATTTTTCTGTGAGATGCCTCCCCTCATTTAGCTGTGAGAAGCCTCCTCTCATTCAGCTCTGCGATGCCCTCCTCCCTCATTTAGCTGTGAGAAGCCTCCCCTCATTTAGCTGTGAGAAGCTTCCCCTCATTCAGATGTGAGATACCTCCTCTCATTCAGCTGTGAGAAGCTTCCCCTCATTCAGATGTGAGATACCTCCTCTCATTCAGCTGTGAGATGCCTCCTCTCATTTAGCTGTGAGATGCCTCCCCTTATTAAGCTGTGAGATGTCTCCCTTCATTCAGCTGTGAGAAGCCTCCCCTCATTTAGCTGTGAGAAGCCTCCCCTCATTTAGCTGTGAGATGCCTCCCCTCATTTAGCTGTGAGAAGCCTCCCCCATTCAGCTTTGAGATGCCTCCCCTCATTCTTCTGTGAGATGCCTCCCCTCATTTAGCTGTGAGAAGCCTCCCCTCATTCAGCTGTGCGATGCCCTTCCCCCTCATTTAGCTGTGAGAAGCCTCCCTTCATTCAGATGTGAGAAGCCTTCCCTCATTGAGCTGTGAGAAGCCTCCCCTCATTCAGATGTGAGATGCCTCCCCTCACTTAGCTGTGAGAATCCTCCTCTCATTCAGCTGTGAGAAGCATCTCCTTATTCTTCTGTGTGATGCCTCCCCTCATTTAGCTGTGTGATGCCTCCCCTCATTCAGCTGTGAGATGCCTCCTCTCATTCAGCTGTGGGATGCCTCCTCTCATTCAGCTGTGAGATGCCCTCCCCTCATTCAGTTGTGAGATGTCTCCCCTCATTTAGCTGTTAGATGCTCTCCCCCCTCATTTAGCTGTTAGATGCTCTCCCCCTTATTTAGCTGTGAGATGCTCTCCCCCCTCATTTAGCTGTGATAAGCCTCCCCTCATTCAGCTTTGAGAAGCTTCCCCTCATTTAGCTGTGCGACGCCCTCCCCCCTCATTTAGCTGTGAGAAGCCTCCTCTCATTCAACTGTGAGAAGCCTCCCCTCATTCAGCTGTGAGATGCCTCCCCTCATTCTGCTGTGAGATGCCTCCCCTTATTCAGCTGTGAGATGCCTCCTTTCATTCAGCTGTGAGATGCCTCCCCTCATTCAGCTGTGAGAAGCATCCCTCATTCAGCTGTGAGATGCCTCCCCTCATTCAGCTGTGAGATGCCTCCCCTCATTCAGCTGTGAGAAGCCTCCCCTCATTCAGCTGTGAGAAGCGTCCCCTCATTCAGCTGTGAGATGCCTCCCCTCATTCAGCTTTGAGATGCCTCCCCTCATTCAGCTGTGCGATGCCCTCCCCCCTCATTTAGCTGTGAGAAGCCTCCCCTCATTCAGCTGTGAAAAGCTTCCCCTCATTTAGCTGTGAGAAGCCTCCCCTCATTCAGCTGTGAGATGCCTCTCCTCATTTAGCTGTGAGAAGCCTCCTCTCATTTAGCTGTGAAATGCCTCCCCTCATTCTGGTGTGAGATGCCTCCCCTCATTTAGCTGTGAGAAGCCTCCCCTCATTTATCTGTGAGAATCCTCCCCTCATTTAGCTGTGAGAAGCCTTCACTCATTTAGCTGTGAGAATCCTCCCCTCATTCAACTGTGATAAGCCTCCCCTCATTTAGCTGTGAGATGCCTCCCCTCATTTAGCTGTGAGAAGCCTCCCCTCATTTAGCTGTGAGATGCCTCTCCTCATTTAGCTGTGAGATGCCTCCCCTCATTTAGCTGTGAGATGCCCTCCCCCCTCATTTAGCTGTGAAATGCCTCCTCCCTTATACAGCTGAAGAGCCAATGTGATCTTAATATATGTCGTAATACCAAACCATTGATTAACATAAAACACAAATATAAAATAGTTTGAATTTTTTTACAGAGTAAGAAATCAAGGCCTGGGTCAGATGGCAATGGACACTTTTAAATGCCAAATACGTAATGAAAATATTCCGCAAATATTGCAGAAATTCCTTATTCACACAACCCAACGATCGAGAAGAGGACACAATTTGTATATTTTGTGCTAAGTACGATAGACTGACTTCATTTTATGACCTCAAACCCGGCGATCACATATGTTTAGGCGGAAATCACTTTACTTACAATATTTGTGGTACACAAATATCGCTATATAGACACCATGCGATAGTTGAAAATGTAAAGCAATCCGATACAGCTACAGCCGAATTAGATTTTATACATTTCGCCAACACAGGAGATTCCAAAGTTAAGAAACTTGTTATAAAAAGAGAACATTACGTGACAAAGTGTGTTAGAAAATCGTTTTCGTTGTATTGAAGATTGTAGTTTTATTTTCTCTAAATTCGGATTCCGTTTAAGTAAAAACATGTTCCAGCTCTGAAATACATACGATATCCTTTTAACGTTATTGTAGGACTGTGTCTTTTGTCAAGTGCTCCAGACATAACCTCTCGATTTGATCTTCTCGGGTAGGCAATATCGATTGATACACATTTCAAAAAAAAATCATATCTTTAGCTGGGTGTACACATAAAAATATACGCTAATTCTTTTCAGAGGACAAGAAAAATCAAGTCCTACTGGCTTATAAATAAATATTATCATGGAATATGTCCGGCATCTTATAAGGGATGACCCATTTACAAATCTAAACAAAGGCGACGAAATACTAAATAACCGATGTGTATTTTGTGTACAATACGATAGACTGACATCATTTTCTTCCCTCAAACCTGGCGATCACATACGCTGGGGTGGAAATCGCGGAACGTTTCACCTGTGTAATTGGCAAATCTCACTATATAGCCACCATGCCATAGTTGAAAAAGTATGGGAGTTAGATGAAAATAAAGCCGAGTTAGATGTGATTCATTTCACCAATGCAAAAGATAATAACGGTGGGAAATTTATTATACGAAGGGACAAGCTGGCCAAAAATCTTAAAACTGACCATATCGATATTGTTTCCTACAATTGTGATAAATACGCAGCTGAGAAAATCATTGAAAGGGCTGAAAGACTTATTGGTGAAGACATAAACTATTGTCTGCTGTTGAGAAACTGTGAAGATGTTTGTCATTGGTGCTGTATTGGGAGAGCTGAGAGTGTTCAAGTAATTGAGAAATTCAATGTTGTTGCAGACATTGTTTTAAACTTTGTTCGTCCGTATTGGGATACCTTTGTAAAACAGGTTTCTCAGTATATATATAATGCACAGGAAATTATACTCGGACTGTTTCATTTAGCAAGAATATGTTATTTGATATGGTGTTGTAGACAGGGAAATGTATGCATAGATTGCTTCTTTGATCAGGTCGTGTATATATCAGTTAAGAGAATCTTACTTACCCTTATTTCACTAAATTGGCCATTACTTCGACTACTTTGGATAGTAGGTCGTAGTCTGCTAAAACAGACAACAGCAGTGGATTATTGCTTAAGAACCCTGAAAAGACTACGCGTTTTTGTAAAAGACGCGTTTTACAAGTTAGTGCATCTAACAGATGAACTTATCGATCTCGTCCGATCTAAAATTGGGGAATCCAAATGACATAAACTATTTCGTAGCTCTACAAATCCATTCACTGAATCGTGTTTAAGAAATCCAGGTAATCGTAAAATAAAATCTATCGGTGAGATACAAAGCGGAGACGTTATCGTATCAACATATTGGGGTTTTTACCATTGTTACGTGGTAACTGATGTTTCTATAAACGCAGACAGTAAAAATGTGATGGCTGTTCATTATGCATGGAACAGTTTGAATGACACACGCACCATTAAGGAAGAAGAAATATCGTCAGATATAGAGGGAGGTCGGATATCTGTTAAATCGTACAATGAAAGTATAGCATATCCACCCGAGTTAGTGGTTGAACGCGCAAGGTCAAGGGTGGGAGAACAACGGTTTTCATTCTTGAGTAATACATCATGGCATTTGCTGACTGGTCAAAGGGTATGCCCCTTAATGCAGTAACATGGAACTTGGCCAACAATGTTAACTTTCAAACTGTTGGAGTATTTACATGGTCTGAATTAATGATTGGTTCTATTATTAAATCAGATGGAAACCAAGGAATACTGTCAGTCGCTGATGAAAATTCGAAACGTATTCAAATAATCTGTAAAACAGGAAATAACGTCATAAAGTAAAAAACCGTAAAAGACGTAGATCTAAAACACATGGATATTCGGATACATATTTATAGAGGTTGTCAAAGCAACTGTAATAAACCAGCGGTAGTAATAAAAAATGCTCGGTCACGTGTAAAATGCGGATGGAACAAATCTGCGTTTGAATTCTGTAAAATTTGTGTTTTGAAAACGCGAAGATCCTACAGCAGACGATACTGTCGTTGTGCTTAGTGACGTGCATAGTGAGCGGGACATTAGACTGAGTAGACTTCTTTAAAATTGATATTGTCGGCTGCTCAATAACTGTTACGCTACTCCAATATGGATGTGAGAAGGTTAATCAATAATATTTGGTTATTTAACAGTGTTTTGTACAATATGGGAATATATTGTACGAGTGTGTATTGTGGTAAAAACCATATTTTCTCCAACATACATTCTCCGAGTACAATATTGTCTCTTATTGTACAAATCACTGTAAAATGATCTTTTAATTCTATACCTCAATCTAAAAGAATTTATCATAACAGTGAATAAAAAATCAAGATCCTTTTAAGTGAAAAAAAAAACCACGTTCGTTCGTGATAAACTGTACGTGAACACGTGAACGGGCGGAAGTGTACCAGGAACGAAAAGCAATCACAGTTTTTTTCGACGACGGCAACTCCAGAGTATGGGCATCAATTTACTCTATTGAATGAATCCCAGTATATCTGGCATAGGGCAAAACCACCGCACAATACTAGCAGCGTGTTTCATTAACCTCTTCCCAGAAGAGTATTTATGATTCCGGAAGTTATATAAACATCTTCTTAATCGAATTTGTTTCTTCCCCTTAAAACATATCATACTTGGTGATCAAAGGAAAGTTGCTAAATTTTTAAAAAAGAAGAAACTCAGCTTACAATAACTCATAACCACCTTCATTTATTCAGTATTATTTGTTAAAAAACACATTTATACGAGAATACATATGTAAATGTGGTATAATGATGTAGAATAAAGATTGACATATGTAAAGGTGGTATAATAATGTAGAATAAAGATTGACATATGTAAATGTGGTATAATGATGTAGAATAAAGATTGACATATGTAAATGTGGTATAATGATGTAGAATAAAGATTGACATATGTAAATGTGGTATAATGATGTAGAATAAAGATTGACATATGAAAATGTGGTATACAGATGTAGAATAGCAATTGACATATGTAAATGTATGTGGTATACTGATGCAGAATAAAGATTGACATATGTAAATGTGGTATACTGATGTAGAATAAAGATTGACATATGTAAATGTGGTATACTGATGTAGAATAAAGATTGAAATATGTAAATGTGGTATACTGATGTAGAATAGAGATTGACATATGTATCTGTGGTATACTGATGTAGAATAGAGATTGACATATGTAAATGTGGTATAATGATGTAAAATAAAGATTGACATATGTAAATGTGGTATACTGATGTGGAATAAATATTGACACATGTAAACATGGTATACTGATGTAGAATAAAGATTGACATATGTAAATGAGGTATAATGATATAGAATAAAGATTGACAAATGTAAATGTGGTATAATGATATAGAATAAAGATTGACATATGTAAATGTGATATAATTGTGCAGAATAAAGATTGACATATGTAAATGTGGTATACTGATGTAGAATAAAGATTGACATATGTAAATGTGGTATACTGATGTAGAATAAATATTGACAGATGTAAATATGGTATACTGATGTAGAATAAAGATTGACATATGTAAATATGGTATACTGATGTAGAATAAAGATTGACATATGTAAATGTGGTATAATGATGTAGAATAAAGATTGACATATGTAAACGGGCATACTGATGTAGAATGGAGATTGACATATCCTAATGTGGTATAATGATGCTGAATGGAGATTGATATATGTAAATGTGGTATGATGATACAGATTGGAGATTAACATATGTAAATGTGGTATGATGTTGCAGAATGGAAATTAACATATGTAAATGTGGTATAATGGTACGTAATGGAGATTGACATATGTAAATGTGGTATACTGATGTAGAATAAAGACTGACATATGTAAATGTGGTGTAATGATGTAGAATGAAGATATACTCATTCGTAATTGTCACATATGTAAATGGCGTAAAATGATGCAAAATAAAGATTGACATATGTAAATGGGGTATAATGATGCAGAATGGAGATTGACATATGTAAATGTGGTATAATGGAACAGAATGGAGATTGACATATGTAAATGTGGTATAATAATGCTGAATGGAGATTGACATATGTAAAGCGGGTATAATGATGCAGAATAAAGATTAACATATGTAAATGTGGTATAATGATGCAGAATGGAGATTGACATATGTAAGTGTGGTATAATGATGCTGAATGGAGATTGACATATGTAAATGTGATAAAATAATGCAGAATGGAGATTGACATATGTAAATGTGATATAATGGTGCAGAATGGAGATTGAAATATGTAAATGTGGTATAATGATGCTGAATGGAGATTGACATATGTAAATGGGGTATAATGATGCAGAATAAAGATTGACATATGTAAATGTGGTATAATGATGCTGAATGGAGACTGTCTTATGTAAATGTGGTATAATGATGCTGAATGAAGATTGACATATGTTAATGGGGTATAATGATGCAGAATAAAGATTGACAAATGTAAATGTGGTATAATGATGCAGAATGGATATTGACATATGTAAATGTGATATAATTGTGCAGAATGGAGATTGACATATGTAAATGTGGCATAATGGTGCAGAATGGAGATTGACATATGTAAATGTGGTATAATTGCACAGAATGGAGATTGACTTATGTAAATGTGGTATGATGATGTAGAATGTAGATATATTCTTTCGTAAATGTCACATATGTAAATGTGGTATAATGATGCAGATAGAGATTGACCTATGTAAATGTGGTATAATGACGCTGAATAAAGATATATTCATTCGCCAACAATATATGTATGTATCTAGAAAAAAAATTATAACAGCTTCTGAATAATCATTTTTATAATAACAAGAGCAATACAGCTGAAGAATACAAATTATCAAAACAAATCATCTTTGCAAACACAAATGAATGATTAAATTGGGAGCTTTTTCAAATGTACAAACATAAAAAACAAAAAAATAACAATTGTTTATGCAAAGTAATGAAGATACCTCAATAACTATTGTACAGTGGTACTTGTTTCCATGCGTATTTTTCAACAGTATTTTAGTTATATAATGGCAGTCAGCAAATCTTATAGACAACCACATTATTTACTATGCGATGCAACAGTACTCAACACAATGTCTCTGCAAGTCACAAAGTACTTCCTCACATATTCTGAGGATGGAGAAACATGACCGCAAGACAAAATACACTTTTATAAGAGAACACATATATGACATATAGTATAACTACATGAAAAATTAGAAACCATACACAAAATACATATTTGCAATATATATATTAGATTTAACTACCATCAACGGTTTCAATTCATATGCATCTAAAATGTATAATTTTCATCAATACATGTATACTTAAAATGTAAGGCGAAATTACAAAGAAAGAGTTAGTCTTCTAGAAATATGTGACTATATGCAACTTATAGAAAGGTACCGGCTCGACAGAAATTATTGCATAGTGTTTGTCTTGGAAAGAGTCCAGCAGTATAATGTGACACAAACCAATCGTATATGTTGTAAATGTAACATTTATTGTAGCTGTCACTTTGGTAAATAAATAAATAATAGATATATGTATATAAGATGATTGTGTGTTTATCTTCCATGCAGGTTATACTGTTTCTTAGAGGTTAATTGCCTGTTTGTATTTTTATTTTTCATTTCATAACACGATTTTTTGTACAAAACTGATATTCGTAAACAGCAGCAGCGCGACAATGAAAATTAAAAAGTTAAATTATTAAAATTACGTCTGTTATTTATCGTAATTTAATATTTGATGTATATCTGTGGCACTAATTCCACATGTAAGTATTATTTAGTGTTAATGATAAACAACAATCTGATCACCTCGGCCGTTATGCTACACAATAGACCTCTGACATAATACGGCGCCATTTTGGAACAACTTCCAGTCACATGATAAAATAAAATGGCGAGCACGTTATGCCACCTTATATTCATGCAAGTTGAAAATGTAAACGTTGGTTAATCAAGACTGATATTTTAAATTTCCCTATAAACATGACCCATGTCGAGTGTATAAGTAAAAAAATCGATATAGTAACGCCATATATTCAACTTAATGACGGATACATAATGTGTTACTTTCACGCGATTAAACACAGACTTGTAACACAGGCGAATAGCGTTGGTGTATTCTAGAGCTATACACGAGGTGTATTATACGGAGGATACGGAAATACCCGATATTTCACGATTGGATGAGCAGCTGACTGGCAAATCAAACGTGAACGCATTTTTCTCGACAGGGGTATAATTTTTGAAATCATGGGTGAAATAGACCTCATAAGGTGATAATGATTTCCACGACGAGTTATTTCAAAGTTTTAAAACCTTGACGGAGACAACATAGAACGCCACAAACAGCGTCCTCACCCGCTACCTGGACATCTGCAGGTTTGTTTACATACATATTTATAAAACTTTACCACTCTTATAAACCCAATACAATATTTTGAAACTACGCTAATCTGTATTTAGAGGAACATACCGTAAAAGGGATTACAGCATATTGATCTGTTACATAAATTATGCAATATGACAGATTCAATATACATGTGTAACCTGTATTGGACGAGTCCAACTATAAATAGAATGACGTAGTTTTACTTTAGCATATTTGCATAAGCACAGTCCACTTTTATAAGGGTGCCTATCGATTTTTGTAAATTCCAATACAATAATGAATAAGAATAGTTTAAATAACATACTTAAATATGCGTAACATGTATGCAATGTGTCCATAATGAGTATATGTCGTATAAGTGTTCTTTTCTTCAACTACTGATGGACCCCTTACATTAGAATGGTCTAGCCAATTGCGTATTTATAGAAAGGGGTTCCACAATGAAAATCAACGAACGGCATGCTGATGCTATTGTAATAAAATAAATGTTGTTGGAAATTATTTTAATAGTTTGTTTTTTATAAACAAATATTATATAAATTGAAATGCATTAATCTTACTGAGACATTATATATTTATATATATATAAAGGGAATTCCCGATTTGGGGGATTTTTTCAGGTGCACATTCGCAATGTATGTTATATGTATTGAGATAATTACATGATAAAACAAACATAAATGTACAGACTACGGTATATTTACAAACGTATATTTTACCAAAAGTAAATAATGTACATTCATATACTTAGTTTGAAAACATCCTGTTTTCTTAATTTCTAATGTTGTATACATGTACATAGTGAGAATTGTTTCATTTTACTAAACAACTATATGGTTATAATCGATGGATAGTAGCAACGCTATACTTTAATATACATGCACGAATAACGGATAAATAACAACTTTAATATTACATAGTTTTTACATTCTTTTCAGATAATTTAATGTGTTGTTGTTTTAGAAATCCAAACTTAAATATCCTTCTAATACACACTTGGTAAGTAAATATTCCTATTTACTATCGCTCAATCTTAGCCGCTGGTTATATAGACTGGTACACATCTTACCTGTAATTCGCTCTGTATTAACCTGTCACACTTTTGTGGTTAATAAATACAACCTTATACGTCGTGGATAGACGATACAACTATGGATAATGGGGTGATATTTAAGTAACCAAAATTGAAAAGAATTGTATTTTGTAAAATATAATAAAACAGTTATCCGATACTCGCTCTCGCGTTTCTGTACACGGTTATTTGTAATAGCTACTGCTTATACTGCATTCGTACACCTACGGCGATTACGGATTTCCTAGCGATACTCGGTCGGCTGTCGTTATCGATTTTCATCATATTCGTGTTGCTCCAAAAATGGTGTATGTCCATTATATGTGGCCAACCTATTTTCACTTAAGCATAACTACTATCACCAACGATTGGAGAAAATATGGCAAGATCAATCGTAGGTAGTCGTGCGACTAAACATGTAGTAGCGATCAGCGACCACTCGCACGACTGAACGCGGCCAATTGCAAGAAGTCGCAACCAATCGTGAGATGGGTTGCTCGATCAGATATAAAGGCTTGCAAACGTGCGTCAGCATCACCTAGCTCTCAAAGAGTGCACTTCGTAGAACTTTTCAACATAAAAAGAAGCTGCTCAACATGTCAATAAATGTGCGTTTTTAGGTAAAAATACTTTCATTCTATGTGTTAAATAAAAGTTATTGTGAAACAGGCAGACATTGTTTTATAAAGATTATATAGCAAATTCTGACCATTCAGTGATACCTATATTGACATACGACAATTTGTCAGCATTTAGACTATTAGTTCAAGCTGACACTGTCATGATATTACTTAAAATATTGTTTAAAACAACGCTTATCACCCTATAATAGTCCACTGTTGCCAAGTCGAATAAGAAAGTATATTCAAGGTTTAAAACTTCCTTATCTTTTGACTATGAAGCAACGCGTGACTTATGTTAAACAATATTATACTGTAACCGGGTCTTTATTAACTTTCTCAACCAAGTATACTTCGTTTAGATAATTTTATTAGGTGGTATATATAATATATTAATATAATATATTAATAGCCAGAAACACGTTAATTAGATTTATATCATTATTTCACAATAATGAAATTAACCAAAGATGGTTTAATCTACTTTAAATAACATATATAACTTGAGTAAAGACTGGCTAAATAAGCCATGTCCTTCCAGTAGGAAGCCCAGTAGTGTTTTGGTAAAAACTAAGTTTTTGACAAGGACGAGTGGATAATTTGGCGGGTTAATTATGCACGAGTTATTAGTGTTATTTGAGTGAGTAGATTTAACTAACATGCATGCATTCAATCATTCACTTGCATTCCAGAGATATAATACATGTACACAGGTAACAGCTGATTGATTCAGAAGTACTCTGTGACATCACACATAAATATATACAGACAGAGGTCACAAGGGTCACAGACATATTACATTAAAGTTTTAACATACACTCAATTTAAAGCAGGCTAACTACATATTTCGAATGGTAATTCTAACAATTCTAACCAGGGCTACACAGTCCTCTCCTTTGAGAAAATGTCTCCTGACATATCACAACACTGAAAATAAGCTACAAAAATTAATTAAACCATACGAAATATTCAGCCTTCTGAAATTTAAAAATTAAGAATTTATACAAAATTAAGAACAACTAGCCTGTTGAATTACAATCATTTCACAATGATTATACTTTATCCTGCAATAGTAATATTCGATTTCATCTGAATTATTATTATATTTTACGAAACAATTGCGAAATTGAAACGATATATTTAATAATATATAATAACCGATAAATTCTGTTATCTCTAAAAACTATCGAAATTCAGAACTGCTTAATACTGCAAAGATCCTGTCTGCAGTCAGATTATCTACAACTTCTAAAATATACAGTCATATAAAAGGTACTGAACACAATATTACATTTAACGGTACTAGCACTGATGTTAACTTATACTAATAACATCTTTATTTCCTCTTATAAGGAAATTACTCCATTACAACATACAATTATACACTATATACTGAAATATCCGTTCAGACAAAACGTACAAGCTGATCCAAATCGATGTCCCAGCAGAATGTAATGTAATATGTTTTTATGATATTAAAGGTACTAACCCAAACATCAGTACTTGATAAATTTAAAGGTACCTTCACCAATCTCTACCTCAAAATAAAATTAAAGGTACTTTACTAAATATCAATCTACAAGTACAATTTAAAGGCAATAAACCAAATCTCTGCATCTACAGAAATTAAAGGTACTGTACCAAATATAAAACTTAAAATATACACAATTCTGAAGATATGTGCTTATTACACGAAAACTTCAGCACTAACAGGGGTAACCCATTCACCATACCGGTCAGGAGGTCTGCGATTCCTGACGGTTCTCGGCTGAACTGGCGGAGGCTCTGGTAAAGGTTCAGTAACAGGAATTAAACTGGTTTCCTGTTCCATCTGAGTAGGCAGGGTATCCGAGAGCTCCAGTGTTTGATTATCCATGACTCTGGTTAACCCCAACTGCTCAGAGTGTGAATAAGGTATTTCTGCAGGTCTAGATAAACTAGATTCTGAAGATAAAATAAAGTCAAGAGGCTGTGAAGCTTCTGATTTCCCAAAAGAACTCTCTCGGACGCTTGATTCACTCAAGATTGGACGGGGTCTGAGTTGTCGTGGAACTGGTTTGGGATAGGTAGGTGTTCTTAGTGGCAGCGAAATATATCGTTCGCCACAATCACTTTCTGACTCCGAATTTGAGTTGCTACTACCGTTTATTTGGTTTGGTGACCTGAAATTACCTAACTTCCGGGTTTTCATTGGCCTGTCTTTACAGACTTGACCTCCCCTAGGTATTTCAGGTACCTCAACAGGTAAACTATTAAATGGTAGTAACATATTCCTATGTATGGTCCGGATTGGTCCTTTTGCGGTATCTTTCCGAACTCTATACACTGGAATATCAGGATTGGGTACGTCTAAAATTACATAGACATCTTCTTCCCACTTATCCGCAAGTTTGTGGGTACCCTTTATCCCAACTTTCCGTACCAGCACCTTATCTCCTACGTCGAGTTTGGTGTGACGCACTCTCTTGTTATAATTGGCCTGATTCTTAGCCGCAACTTTGCTGGCTTCCTCAGCAGCTGTTCTGTAGGCAGACTGGAGTCTCTGGCGCAACTTTGATGCATATGTAGTCTGGTTACCGGTATGTTCTTCAGAGGGATCTGTTCCTAGATATGCATCCACCGACAACCTTGGGTGCCAGCCGAACATTAAATAATGTGGAGCATATCCAGTGGCATCATTTCTGGTTGCATTATAGGCCTGGACAAGAGGTGCTATAAATGACTTCCAATCATGTTTTTGGTCTTGGTTCAGGGTTCCCAACATCTTCAACAGTGTCTGGTTAAACCTTTCGGCTTGCCCATTACCCATAGGGTGGTATGGAGTGGTTCGGGTTTTACGTATCCCTGCCAGCTTACACAGTTCCTTGATGGTCGCAGACAAAAAGTTTCGTCCTTGGTCGCTGTGCAGCTGCTCGGGGAATGAGTAATACCGAAAATATCCATCATACAGAGCTTTTGCAGTGGTAGCTGCAGTTTGATTGCGACAAGGAATAGCCTGTGCATATCTGGTAAAGTGATCTGTTATGACCAGGATATTTTCCACTCCACCCTTACTGGGTTCAAGCTTCAAAAAATCAAGACAGACTAATTCCATGGGTCTTGTAGTGACAATGGGTACAAGGTCAGCAAAGGGACGGTTTACTGGTGTCTTGCGACGAATACATCGACCACAGTGGTCAACCCAGTGATTGATATCATATTCAAGGCCTGGCCAATAAAACCGTTGCTTAGCAAGCCAAAGGGTCTTCTCCTTTCCTTGGTGACCTGCATCATTATGGACTCCACGGATAGCTATATTTCTATGAGAATATGGAATAACCAGTTGCTGAATTTGTTGGCCTTCCAGAGAAGTGGTCCTGTACAGAATGTCATTCTCTAAGGTGAGACGATCTCTTTCTCGGAGGAATTTCCGTACAGGTGGTGGTTCTGACAGTAGATCCTTTCCTCCCCTGTGAAAACCACTTCTCACAAGGTTAACAACCCTGGACAAGGTGATATCATTGGCTTGTTCAGTCTTCCAATCTATTTTGGTGAACCGTTCAGATTCTAACTTCTCCTCACTGGCCACATGAGGAGCAGCAGTATCTGAAACACATTCAACCAATGGAACTGAAACAATAGCAGCTTGGTATATGGCCTTAATCTCGTCCTGAAAGATATGGCGGCGAGATAAGCCATCAGCATCTGCATTTGCTTTTCCAGCACGGTATTCAAGACTGAAGTTGAAATTTGCTAGAGAAGCAAGCCAACGATGTTGTGTAGCATCGAGTTTGGCAGAAGTTGTTACATATGTAAGTGGATTGTTGTCGGTTTTAACTAAAAACTCATTTCCATATAGATAGTCATGAAATTTGTCGGTGACACACCACTTCAATGCCAAAAACTCTAGCTTATGGGCTGGATAATTTCGTTCGCATGGTCTGAGGCAGCGACTGGCATACGCAATTACACGTTCAATGCCATTTTGTTTCTGATACAAAACTGCACCCAAACCAGAGGTACTCGCATCCGTGTGAACGATAAAAGGCAAAGAATAATCAGCATAAGATAGGATGGGTGGGGAAATGAGCTTGTCTTTTATGGTCTCAAATGCCTTCTGCTGGGCTTCACCCCATATCCATTTTGCTGGTGTTTTCTTTGTCTTAGCCCTTTTCTTAGACTTTTGTTGGAACCCATGACCTTCTAGTAAGGAATTTAAGGGTTGCACTATCTGTGCATATCCTTTAACAAATTTCCGGTAATAACCAGTAAAACCCAGCCACTGCCTTAATGTCTTGATATTATGTGGCACTGGCCAATCTTTCACTGATGCTACCTTGTTAGGATCTGTTGCAATACCCTGGTCTGAGATAATATGACCCAGATAGGTGACTGAAGTCTGAAAGAATTCACACTTGGAAGGTTTGAGTTTAAGGTTATGTTTATCTAACCTTTGAAATACTGACTCTACCCGTTCCAAGTGTTCTTCAAAAGTGGAAGAAAAAATGAGAATGTCATCCAAGAATATTAAACATTCTTGTAAATGCATGTCACCCATACAACGCTCCATGAGTCTTTGAAATGTCGCAGGTGCATTAGTGAGCCCATATCCCATTCTGTTCCACTCGTAAAAACCGAGCGGGCCAACACTGAATGCAGTTTTTGGCTTGGATGACTCTTCCATCTCAACTTGCCAGTAGGCACTGTGCAAATCTAGTTTTGAAAACCATTTGGCGGAAGAAAGAACATCTATGGTATCGTCAAATCGTGGCAACATAAACGCATCCTTCCTAGTCTTATTGTTAAGATGTCGCCAATCTACACAGAACCTCAGACTACCATCTGATTTACGTATGAGTACAATGTTAGAAGAATAAGGGGATTCAGACTCTCGAATGACACCATTCGCTAACATTGACTTTACATGCTGACGTACCTCCTCATACATAGCAGGGGGTATACGTCTATATGGATCTTTAAAAGGAGTTTCATCATCAAGGACAATCTTATGTTGTACTAGATCAGTCTTACCCAGATCTTTAGTACCTGTGGAAAATACATGTTTCCACTTTCCAAACACTTGTTGGAATCTAAGGTTCTGCTCATCTGTTAAGTTAGCAGATTCAACCTTGATGCCAAGGTCTTCAAAAGACTTATCAGAAGGCTTTTCTTGACTTAAATATGATGTAAAATCGTCCACTATGTTGGCCTTTGATATTTTACAAATTTGGGATTTTGGTTTGATGATTAATATTTTTGCAGACATATTACATAGTCTGACAGGTATTTTTGCTGTAGACGAGTTATGTAACTTCACAACTCGCGGACACACAGTATATCCTGTAGTATTATCAGGTGTTTCAGTAACAACTGATGAAATATTACCATCAAACTTTCTAACCAGTCCATTGATGGTGACTGTCTCGTATGGTCCCACAGTAACCGTCTTTCGGCTACTAGCACGAACTGAAAATGTACGGGAGTCGAGACTATCAAAAGCAGACTGCCATTCAACTGGGACCTCTGTAGGTTGCTCTTCGTTTTGTAAAGGCGATACATGTGCCTTAAAACGACGAAGTACGTTTGTTCCCACTATAACGGGACATTTCTGATTAAAATCATTATCTGGAATTACCAGAATAGGCATATCAAGATTAAAAGATGATAAAAACGGAACTGAAATTGTGGCTTCAAAGTAACCAACGTACTGAAGAGATGAACCATCTGCTATAGAAAGGGAGAGACCAAGAGCGTCTAACGGCTGTAAAGAAGTCTTAGCCTGTAAAGCATTATATGCAGAAAGACTAATAGAAGTACACATAGCTCCTGTATCTACCAAAGACTGAAAAGTAGTACCATTTATAATGACTGGATGCTCATTAGGTGAACCTATCAACCTATTAATAAATTTATCTGAGTCATTAGCTATGTGTTTATTATCAAAGTGTTTGGGCCGTTCTTCATCACCGCCCACTGTTTGACCCATTACAGAGGGGGTTAACCTTTTGGTTGTTCCTGGTGAGTGTGATCCTGTAGAGGTTGGCCATTGGTATGTCCACCTCTGTATGAATTGTTGCGTTGATATCTACTGTTGTATCTTCCTCTGTTGTAGTTGTTGTTGTTGTTTCTATTGTTGTCTGTGAAGTTATTGTTGTTACTGTTGTTATACTGTCTTCTGTTGTTCTGCCCTCTACCATACTGGTTATATGTATTATTCTTTGGTTGCTGGGGGGTATCATGTTTGTTGTCCAATTTCTGTAAAATCAAATCAAATTTGGAATCAATCTTTTCTTTTCCCATGTCTCCATTCTGGTCTGCATGACGTCTACTTTCTCGGTTAAACACTGTAGTTGTTGTTGGTACTCACTTTCAGCTGAGACTGGATGATTTTGTGCTTTCTTGTAATTAAATGGGCAGTTTTCTGGCTTCCTCGGGTGACTTGAGGGCTTAAATATTTCCTTCTCAACTTGTCTGATTTCTCGAAGTAGAGCATTATAATCTGTGATATAATCATATTTATGCCGAGTCTGTAATTTGAGAACATCAGAAGAAAGACCAGTCCAAAACTTATGCCACAATAAATCATTCTTTGCTAAGCCTGAGAGTTGTCCTTTGTTGATAATGACCTGCAACAAAGTTTCAATGCGACATGCATATTCAGTGACACTCTCACCAGGCTGTTGCATACTGTTAAAAAATTCAGTCATGAGTTCTTCTTTAGATGAAGCATTGGAATACATGGCTTCCAATTTCTCTAGAATATCAGCCGCACTGGCTTGCAAACCAAGAGGGATTGTCAATAAACGAGCTGAACCACGAAGGGACGACCTAACAGCTTGAACAATGCTATGAGGACTTAATTCTGGATTTACCATGAGGCCTTGAACCTCGTGCCTCCATATAATATAAGGTACTTCACCTTTTGGTACCGGGTCATCACCTGAAAAACAAGGGATCTTGGGAAAGTAAGGTGATGGGAGAGTACTATGTGTATGTCCAGGAAACTGAAAAGAGTATGGAGTAGAAGCAATAGGTTGCTGGAAACCAGACGTTACAGTAACAGGAGTGGTACACTGCATCATAGGTATAGATACCGGAATGTTCTGCGGAACTGCACCTGAAATGTTAGCCTTGAGTTTGTCAGCAACAGACAACACAGGTCTAGTCTCCATATGACTAACAACGGGCTCTGAAATAGTAGCTGCTGAAATAGGTTTACTATAAACAGGTTGGGTGGCAGGCTGAGTCTTTGGTACAAGATCAAAACGCTGACTTATTATAGCTAAAATATCATCCATTGTCATACCAGAGGGTAATGGTTGAGTCTTGGGAGGATCTGTTGGTTTGTCCAAAGGGTGTTTAGGTGGGGCAGGTAGTTTCCATTCCTCAGCAGATTTGTCTGCTACAGGAGTAGGAGATGATTTTCCTTTCTCAAGAGAGGGTGTCGCACCTGGCTTACTCATACTGGTTAAGCAGTATAACTATAAGCAATAATTCACAATAAAAATGTATGTACTAACTATTTAACATAAACAGTTAATTTACTCCGACAAACAGAATCAATTCTCAAAATCTATGGTATTCCTAGCCAGGAATGCTCAATAGCCAGGAATGCTCAATAACTTCCTATAACTATCACTACTATGCAACAAAAAAAATCCAACTCATTCATGAAGTGTGACTTTAAACTAAATAATTCATGATGTGTGACTTTAAAATAAATCAAACACAATCTCAGTCTATCACAAATTATATCTGTAAAATTCCTTACAAGATTTATGACTAACTAATTTACAATTAATTAACCAATAATCATATAACTAAATCATTACTGAATTAATAATTCCTGAATTATTCCTATTTCAATTCTCCTTACATACAACAAGCCAACAACTCTTCCCCACTGTATAAACAATAACAAAAGAGGTGCTGCAAATGTAGGTCACTTGACCACAACTTTACACACTGTGGAATGTGATGTAAACACTATTTTCAAACTACACAATAAACCGCACACTCCAGGCTGTTTAACCGCTTTATGTAACATACATATGTGTCAAGACATGTTATTTCAATTATTTAAAATTTTATGATTAATTGTTTAACTTTATACACCAAATGTTTTTAATACTCCATAGTTATAACATTGAATTAGGAATATTCACGTGTAATTGTGAATTGGAAAACATTCATTTCGATTGATATATTATAATTATACTTTGTGGACTAATATGTCTTATAACTACTTCCGCGTCTATTTCTAAGGAGAATAACACAGGTAAATCATTATAATACATAACGTGTTCGTAGATTTTAGGTTAAGTGTGACTATAAGTGCTAAATGTAGTTGCATTTTATCAGTATGGTAGTGGAAAAAAGCATTTGTAGTTTAAAATAGTGGATTATTTACATTTATATTAGTAATAAATGTACATACAAATCATGGTAACAACAGGATTTATGAACGATATAATAAAAATGATTATCAACAAACAACAACAATTACATTTATTTTCTCATTACATTTACATATAAAAATGAGGAAAAAAATACAAATTTTATAACAGGTAGTGTTAATTGCGCACGGCTATCAATGACCGGCGTCAGTCTCACACTATGTGATCACAAGTGATATCACAAGTGATATTTTGCACACGCACTACTTTTGCGCACGGTCTATCTTAAGCTCTAACATTTCATAATCATGGCGAGTGATTTTTCCTGTTGAAGGTATTATCCTTTCAATCCAAGTCAAGTGTTTTTTTCCTGTTGAAGGTCTTATCCTGTCTGTCCATGTCAAGTGTTGTTTCCTGTTGAAGGTCCGTGTCAAGTGTTTTTTCCTTTTGAAGGTCTTATCAACATCCTGTCTGTTATTAGTCCGTGTCAAGTACCCATAAAGAACCCATAAAGTGTCTATTTATTACTGACCAATCAAAGTTGACGATCAGTGTTTGATTATAGTTTAACAAACAATACGTCTGTTTAGATACTTTCAATGGAAAATTACTGATCTGCATACATGAAAGATGAAGTTTACAGTGTCTGGACATACATTTGATAAACATTTATATAACTCTAAAATGTACGAAAATGCATCTGTTTTTAAATGAGGAAATAATAATGTTTTGCATTGAACATTGTTTTGATCGTTTCAATCATAATTTGCTTAACCATAGATTAATGGGTCCTTTGTTGTATATAGTCATGCTTGTACTGGTCTGGACATGAATTAACGAGTTGAAACCGGTATTTCTATTTTTAGCTGACCAAGTTTTAAGATGTTGCCTTAATTGTATAACACGAACTTTATGGGGAAAATCGGATGTATTTAATTTTTATAGCAAGAGATAAATATTTAATTTTAGAGCAACACAGGGAAGATTGAAATAAAAGTCTTAAATATTATTATTATTACATTTATTATTATTATTAAAGATGAAATATGTTCTTTTTAGTATCGTAAATGTTACTTTAACTGTGCAACACGATTTTTACGGAAAATTTAGGGGTTCGATCCTAAAACCGGAAGTTGAAAATACTTGTTTCGAAATAGGGCAAATTATATATTTTTGAAAGGGTATGACCGAGTACATTACGAAAATATGGTTTTCACCGGAAATGACGTCATAAAATAAATATTAGCGTATCGAACGAGGTATCGTAGGAAAGGTATTGAAAAGCAGATTTCAAATATATTAGATTTATGGGTCCAGCTGAAACATTTTTTCGATTTATGTCAGAAATAAAAAATGAAATCTCTAATAGCGAATAGCGAGTATGGAACCATATGAATGAAAATGGCGCTCAGTTTCCAAATATGTAATTTTTATGAGTTAAGGACGACCCCGAGCTGAGATATAGACGTTTGAATAAACCGGAAGTGACGTCATAAAATTAGAATATTCGTTTTGGTAACGTTTGAAAGCTCTTGACACACTCATAAGGAAAATGTTATGCGTATAGGTCTTTCTCTTACTGTTTTCGAGATATCACGATTAAAATGTTGTATGACGTCACACAATTCAACGCTTTATTGCGCCGAAACTTCAAACGATCATAACCGGGTCAATTAATGGGATAAAATAGCCTTGTTGGGTGTCGTACGAAATAACTTTTAGGCTCTATCAGTTGATATAGTCGGACCAGAAATGGAATCACTCATGCGTAAAAAGGTCATTTCTTCATTAATTATATGTCGATTTCAACAAACTTGGAGTCTATATACATCAGTTTTTTGTCACGATTCAGAATCCAATCCAAGATGAAATTGAATGAAAGATGTAACGTGTCTATACATCACATTATAAAAACATTGAAAATTTATAAGGGGAAGAAGGTAAACTGTTTAATTGAGAAATGGCAAAATGGATGTAGAGAAGTTGACTCGTCATTTCCGTATAATGGCTATAGGCAAACTACGAAAGGATCCAAGAGGATTTTACGTTGTTGATCAATCAGGTGGTAAAGAAAACCAATTACTGACACCTAATGAAATACTGGACACAATGCCATTCCGTTATAAATCCAATGTTGGATCGATACCATCACATCTGATAAAAGACCAAGATCCAAAATAACAGACTTGCTGAAAGACAGCCAATACCAGTATAAGGGTTATGACATCATGGGAGCTTCCACGTTTTAAAGCGGATTGAAGGAGTTAGGCGTATCGACCAGGTTGTACAAAACACCACAAAGAAAAGAATTAAAGAGACCATTTCCGCCAGGAATCCCCAAAAATAGAAAACTTAAAAAGTTGTACATTTTAATGGAGAACTCCAGAGTCTACATACGTTATTATTATCTACTTGAATTGGGAACAACGAATGTGAGAGACAGAAAACTGATGATTGAACATATTATTCCTGAGCAACTAGATGAAGTCAGTACTGTTGTACGCCATATCGTGGAAACCAGGATACCTATCATGGGCAGAGATTCTGATTATTTTTGTCGGAAGAGGCAACTACTGAGAGTCATTGCTGGACATACCGTACCATTCAGAAGAAAACGCAGCCTGTTGTTAAGTCAGCACAAAATTATCCCGAGACTACTACGAGCATTCTATGTAAGACATACCATGCGTGTAGAAATAAGTACCATAGAAGAATAAACAAAAAAAAACTGTCACTACACCCGCAATAGCCACCACCACCACATCTACCACCACCACAGCAACAAACAAGACCACCACGACGACCACCACCATCACAATAGTCACCACCACCACCACAACAGTCACCACCACCACCACACCACAACCACCACCATCACCACATTCACCACAGTCACCACCATAACCACAGACACCACCACCACAACATACACCACCACCACCACAGACACCACCACCGTAGCCCCACCACCACCACAACCACCACCACCACCACCACCACCACCACAATAGTCAACACCACCACCACAGCCACCTCCATCACCACAGACACCACCACCTCCATTACCACAGACACCACCACCACCATCACCACAGCCACCACCATCACCACATACACCACCATCACTACCGCCACCACCACCACCACCACCACCACCACCACCACCACCACAACAACAACCACAGCAACCACCACCACCATAGCCACCACCATCACCACAGACACCACCATAACCGCCACCACCACCACCGTAGCCCCACCACCACCACCGTAGCCCCACCACCACCACCGTAGCCCCACCACCACCACCGTAGCCCCACCACCACCAGCGCCACCACAACCGCCACCACCACACTAAACGACATTTCAAAACAAAATTATTATAAAGGTAATCTAGACATAATCCTCAACAGTCAATATGCAAATTCCTAATACGTTTCAATAGTGTAACACTACATTTTCAAGACGAGATGCAATGTTAAGACACAAGAGGAACAAACACTTTCTACAAAATAAGTCGAAGATAATTGAAGCGTGTCCACCAGGGATACCATGTTCACGAGAAGTGATACAGGCTCCATCAGGAATAAGACAATTCAATGAATCCCAATTCAAATTTCAACATCCTTGTTCCATAGTTTTAACTGGACCAAGCGAGAGTGGTAAATCGGTGTTAACCGAGAAGATATTGCGCGAAAAATACATTCTATCTCCACCTCAGAGAATTATATGGTGTTACGGTTAAATTTGTGAAAGGGATCCCGGATTTTATAGACAAAGACACTTACCTGGATGTGGCAGTACGAAATTGTATCATTCTGGACGATTTGATGGGAGATGGAAAGAAATATGAACGCGTTGCTAATCTATTCACGAAAGGATCACATCATAGAAATCTGATAGTGTTATATTTAACACAGCATTTGTTTCCACAAGGAAAATCATCGAGAGATATAAGTTTAAATACCAAATATTTGGTGTTGTTCAATAACCCTTTGGACAGAATGCAAGTTTCTAATCTCGCTAGACGTATCTACCCTACCAAGAGTCATCTCTTTATGAACACGTATACACGAGCTGTAGAGAGCTGTAGAGAGCCCGTATGGGCATTTAGTGGTTGATCTACAGACCAACACAGCGGAACAAGATAGACTGCGAGAAAATATTCTGAATGGAAATAAAATTTATGAACATGGCTCTTCGGCATTACCGGTAGTTATAAAAGTTATAAGGGACAAACCACCATATTATGACCATGAATCACACCGTTGTTCCTCCGACGATAGTTATTCCGAAGACTGTGACATAGATATGCCTATTTGTGATTACTGTGGGATCATGTTTGGGGATGTACACGCTTTACAGAACCACGTGAAGCAATGGTGTGTAGAAAAAAAAACGGAAACTGGATCATGAAGATGTTGACACACAAATGACAGACGAACCGAAAAAGAAAAAATGGATAACGTTACCAGATGACGATGAAAGTGATAAAGAAGAAGGGATTAATGATGAATAATCTGATACAGATGAAAGTCAGGAGGATGAATCATCTGAAGATGATGAAGGAGAGGTGTTTTCTGACATGTTCAACAAGTGTCAAGATTTAAATGAGTCTGTGTGGCAACTTAAATATAATACATATCTTGACCACAATATGTCCGAAGGAGAGGCTAAAAGTACAGCGAATAAGAAGATGAGTACATACACAGACGACGTTATAGAAATATAT
Source organism: Panopea generosa (assembly GCA_029582155.1). Taxonomy (NCBI): domain Eukaryota; kingdom Metazoa; phylum Mollusca; class Bivalvia; order Adapedonta; family Hiatellidae; genus Panopea; species Panopea generosa. The sequence continues at coordinate 3,816,456 of CM055912.1, read as the reverse complement.
AACCAACTCATTCACCATATCTATCAACTACAACGAGGGACTATACACCGACAAGTTATGAAGGATGTCCAAACGCACAAGGCTCGTAACATGGAAGAGAAATAGCAACAAAGAAAAAACAACATTTAATTGAATCGATTTTTGAAACATTGGATTCTAATGATATGGAAAAAGGCGAAACAGAAGAAGTTGAGAGTGAGGAAGAAACATAGGTGTTGAATATAGACAGTTCTGTTTATTCTTTGCTGATCATAGATGTGATTTCAAAACGAAACAAACCATAAATTTGTTTAGAGAACCAAGTGTTAATGAAGACATTGTTATACGTTTTGTTCGCTCATTGTAAATATGTAGTAGTATGATCAAGATATTCGTTTTGTACCAATAAAAAATGTTAATAGTTAATACGTGTTATGGTATTTTATAAATAAACCAAAGACTAATATGTGTACACATCTTTATTACATCGCTCAATATAGTTTGAATAGGATCATGGTTGTCCCATTTTAATGCAGTTCATATCATAAAAAATGCAAATAAATGTATACAAAAAAAAGTTTAGTTCGCGCCAAGCTTCCCACTGACACTGTAGAATTTTAGACGCTGAGATGTTCGGTTTAGAGTGAAATGTACAATATCTCAACTATGGATTTTAAGTAGTCGTTCATGTGATACGGATTCACTCTCGTCGGAAATGGTGTTAGTCTTTCGTGTAAGTAATAGTTTAAAAGTCTAGCCATTCTACCATTTCCATCACTAAATGGGTGTATATGAATAAAAGAAGCGAAGAACCACGCTGAAAACTTTATAATTAACAAAACATAATCTTTATTGACACAGGTCGGTAATAATAATTTAACGTCACCTGGGGATGGGTACTGTACTTTTTCGCAAGTCATCGGACATATAGTAAAACGATCACAATCTGACAGCTCTCCAGGGTTTCTGATAAAGCTTTTCATAAGTAGGCCATGTCCACGTTCAATAATGTCAGATGTGAGCAAAGCCCCGTGTCTGCTGAGGTTTTTCAAAAGTTTAGTGCGTTAAACAAATTTTTAGTTTCTGTAAATCTTTTAGAGTCTTTATCTGAAGAAGTACATTCTAAAGCACGTTTAATACTTATAGAGTCTTGAAACTCCACATCTTCCTCACAGCACGTTCTGTGCAAAAGCTTTAAACTGCAGATCCATATAAAATGAATAATTTTCTCTATTTTTAATGATCTTAACTTTACAATGTCACTGATCATCTCGCAAGTGTTTGTTCCCGATGATATCTCAAAATTAAGAAATGTCTCAGCGAGATGCTGACCCTTTTTTATGAATTCTCTTTGATTTTCATTTGGATCTTTTTCTCATGATACGGCATTGTTAAGCACGGTACAATATTTAATAACTCCGTCACAAAAGCATTTTTATATTCTGGACTTCTAAGTTCAAACAATCTCAGTCGTACCGCTGACGAATCATGAATCTCCCACATCATCGCAAAGTTCATTAGCTCGTCTTCGTCGGTGAACGAGTTCAGCATACTGCCGAATACTGAAGAGATCAAGTCCATGTTTTCAGTTTGCTGAAGAGAAGTTAAAATGACTTTGCTAAATAAAGTCCCTTCTTATAAACTCTCATACAAGAATATCTCCGTCTATGGCTGAGGATCTGACCCCCCTAATGTCTGCGACCACGCCCTAGATCGAGTATACAAGTCAGCTCTGTATACTTTTGAGACGTTCTTACTAAAAGCATGACTATCGTTCTAAACTTAGATATGATGTCAGTCGGCTTCTATATTAAAACTATGGCCTCACATACGACGTTATCTAAAATGGCTGCCGCACATGCGCATACGTGTTACCATACGTAATCATCCAAGATGGCCGCCTTCCGATACTCGTTCAGAGACGCCGCCGCGCACACATCCAAAATGGCCGTCTATGTGCATATAATAGAAACAAGATGGCCGCCGTGCATGCACAGTCAATAGAAACATGATTGCCACCGCGCATGCGCAGTCCGTACGTTGAAGGGGCCCACATACTACTTCGGCGCCGTACGTAAAGCGTTACGTTGACGGCATGCGACGGCGGATCATGACGTGCATTGGTCAAAACGGCGGACACATGATATATTAAATCTTTAACTGCAACCCACATCACATTTTCACTGCAGAAAAATCCCAGAAAATTGAGTTTTAAACTTTCCCAATTACAAGTGCAGATTTATTCAAACCGTTGTTACTTCGGAAGTCGACCCCTACGTCTTATCAGTCCATTTTTTCGATGAAAGTCATATTGCAGCTGTTTCAAATTTTCACAGGATTTTAAGAATAGATTGTTCTTTACTTCAATTAAAAAAATAAATCCGAATGTATACACCTTTTCTTTATAATGATAGATATACAGAGTGGGTACTTCCTTTTCTGTCTCAGTATATTTGACGGTGAACCAAGAAGCCGGTGTTAGGCATGTTTGTAAGGAATTAGTTACACTCTTTCATAAGTATGCGTGCACATTTGCGTAAGTTTATCAGTTCGATTTCGTTTTGCGAGGACAGCAAATAATACAGCGCATGTATATCATGTGTGATTCAATGTTTATTTCTAATTAAAATTCCTCGTTCTCGTTAAAATTGTGAGCATCTATATGAATAGTGTATTTCTGAACCCACTTCGTTACAGCTATATTTTAAGCATATTCTATTTTCTATGGAGGTATTTGCCATCTCCCTGTTTCTATAGGGAATCTATGGTTAGATGTACGCAGTTTAAATAGGTAATGACTAAGATTACATGGGAGGATTTTCAAGTAGTTTTCAAAGCAAATTGTTTTCTTAAAATGACTGTATATTATGCCTTTATTAGAACTTCTCAGATCTGCATTCCATGATTGCGTGTACTGGTCAATTAGTGTCCATTTGACTGATCTATTTATAGTTTTGCAGGTTACATTTGATTGGTTAATAAATATGTCTAACCTGCCAACGGACGTTTGTGTATTGATTACGGATGAGCTCCATTTAAAACTATGCGGATTGTTATTTAACATGTAGTGATATATTAGGGACGAATATTTGGATTTCTTACCTAATATTAGGCGGTTCCAGAACCCTATCATCCTTCATTTGATATTAATTGAAATCGGGTAACGGCCTAATTCGGCGTATAACATATACATGGGTTTATTTTTGCGAGAATTAGTGATTTTCCTAAGAAAATCGCGATGGACTTTTTCAATTAAATGAAGTGGTTCGAACCCCCATATTTCGCTTTTATATGTTTAGATAAGCAGTATAGTGTGATCAAACAGTTTAAGCTGGAGGGGCAAATCGAGAATGTGTATGCGAGAATATAATATATGCAAAGCTAGCCTAGCTTGTTCAACAAGATGCTTTCCAGCTGTAAAGAATAAACCATTGCTTGCGAAGATTGTACCTAGATATTTATGGCGATTCACAGTTTCAATGTTTTAGCCTCCAAGTTTTAAAAGATAGTTGGTGACGTTTCTAGCACCGAATATAACTATTTTGCCTTTGGACATATTAACGACGAGTTTCCAGTCGTGGCAATAATCATAGAATGAATCGAGTAAATTCTGGAAATCAATGGATTATTTGATACGATCACAGTATCGTCTGCATATAGGATAACCAAAAATTTGAGCCAATTTCTTGCAGTATTAGCATCAAGTTCAATGCCAACTCTACCAGAAATGGACAAACAGGATTCTAAATCGTTCAGGAATATGGAGAAGATCAGGGGAGATAAATTTTCTCCTTGTCTCAACCCGTTCTCACATGCGAAAAACTAGATGTTTGACCATCGCGAAATATGCAGGACTTAATGTTACTGTACATGTTAAATATGACTCGATTTTTTCCCCATTAATGGACGTTGCTACGAGCTTCTGCCAAAGGCCAATTCTGTTGACTGAATTAAATGCCATTGCAAAGTTTATAAACGCACAATATAGTTTACGTTTTTTTCTTTTTAAGAATTTCTATAAGGGTTTGTAACAAAAATACATGGTCAGCTGTGGAGTGGCCTTTACGGAAACTAGCCTGATTTTCATGTTATGAATTATACTCAGACATAAAAAAGTTGGCTCTGGTATTTAAAATAGATGTAAAGAGTTTCCCTAGACAGCTTAATAATGTGATAGGCCTATAGTTGGAGGGTTCAATGGGATCCCCTTTATTTTAAATATCGGGACAATATATCCTTCCAGCCAGTAGTCCGGTATATGGCAAATATTAAGCACATTATTAAATAACGCAGTACAGATTTTGAGTAGATTTAATATATTCATTAATAATTTTGTCTGATGGACTCGGCGACTTTGAATTGTTTAGTTTTGATATATGTTTCGTAACCTCGCTTTCGGTTATGGACGAATATTTCCAGACTGTTTTCGAGTATATCGTCAGGTACTATAAAATTTTTGCTTGTATTGGGGTTTTCATTTCTCGTCTTAAAGAAACTATACAAATCGTTTAACAGGGTGTATTATTTTTTGTTTTCGATTTAATAATATTGAGGTATTTCCAATACTGTTTGGGATTGCTATCATGCATGTTTCGCAATTTATGAGATTTGTTGTATTTGTATTTATTAATATACGTGTTCATTGTCCGCTTATAATGTTTAGCACATCGTTTGAGGGCTGACTTATTCAATTGTGATTTGTGGCGAGAATAATTCAGTTTAGCATTGTGGTACGCCTTTCGTGCTTTTCTGCAGTCAGACACAAACCACGGTTTATCATTGTTTGTGCTACGATAAATTAGTTCGGGAAATATGGCAGATGCCGCGCGTTCAAATATTAAACCTATTTCATTTGTGACAGAATCGATCGCGACTTTGGAGTCTAAGTTAAGTCATTTCAATTACTTTACGTAATCGATTTACGTCGATATTGTCTATAAAATTTTGCGACCCGCATCCCACTTGCGGTTGCTACGCCCCTGTGTGTCCACTGGCACACTTTTCACCATACGTTTTGTAGGCAATGAAAGCTTTATAAGGTTATGACCATCTGAGAACAATGGATAAGTCTCGACGATCTCGTAGTCCGTAAAGTATTGGAAGCATTCATCCGTAGTCAATAACCGATGTATTGCGATATGTAAAAAGACCGTGGGATTTATCACTACCTACTCGCCCATTCAATATAAATAGGTTACTATTTTTACATAACTCGATCAGCATAAACCCGTGCGTATTTGTTTAAGTATATTGTGAATGGCGATTTAAAGGGAACCCCATTCCCTCTATAATGTGTGATTTTTGGAATTGCGCAATGGTTTCGTCATCAAAGTTATATAGTCAGTAAGAAAACTATCGGTGTTTAAAAAATCGGACAGTTGAGAAATGCGAACATTGACATCGTCAATCAACAGACAATATTTATTATCTGTACATAATTGACTTATTTAACTAACTTGTCCTTGTCAAGATATCGCGACCCAGAGGGGGTAAATATATTACACCTAGTATAAGATCTTTATCGAAATGAAGTAATTGACGATTGATTTTTAACCATAGTATATACTCGCAGCTCTTGTCAATAACTTCGACAGAGTCCATTATATCGTCGCGTAAATACAACAATCAAACGATACATACATATGCCATGAAATACACAAGGACAACAAAAAAATGAGAAAAAAGCTTATCTCTTATTTTCAAAACTAAATTGACACTTTAAGGATCGTATACATGTAGGAAGGCTAATACGTTTTAATGTATGTCTACATTGCGTATGCACTGATATGTTTACATATTGCTTGTTAAATAAGAATTAGTAATTATAATAATTTAAGTAACATAATGGATTCATAGCATAAATAGCCCATTCAAAGAATATAATCAAAATAACAACGTTACTTCACCTTGTAAAAAATCGATAACGATGTAAAAGAATCGTTTAACGTACACTGCTTGTTGCGTGTATTCAGACCTAAAGTGTTTTGGCTTAAAATATTCACAGAGACATATTCGTCTAAAAAATACGTTCACAGACGAATGTTCGTACAAATGTGTGTAGTGGCAATGGTTGATATATGATCCAATGTTACTTGTACTGGTACTGGTACTGCTTCTGGTACTTGTACTAGTACTGGTACTTGTACTGGTATTGGTACTGGTACTTGTACTGGTACTTGTACTTGTACTGTTACTCGTACTGGTACTTGTACTGTTACTAGTTCTGCTTCTGGTATTTGTACTGGTACTGGTACTTGAACTTGTACTGTTACTGATACTGCTTCTGGTACTTGTACTGATACTGGTACTTGTACTTGTACTGTTACTGGTACTGCTTCTGGTACTTGTACTGGTACTGGCACTTCTACTGTTACTGGTACTGGTACTTGTACTGGTACTGGTACTGCTTCTGGCACTTGTACTGGTACTGGTACTTGTACTGGAACTGGTTCTTGTACTGGTACTGGTACTGGTACTTGTACTTGTACTGTTACTGGTAATGGTACTGGTAATGGTATTAATACTGGTACTGATATTGGTACTGGTAATGATACTGGTACTGGTACTGGTATTGATACTTGTACTGATACTTGTACTGGTAATAATACTGGTACTGGTACTGGTATTGATACTTGTACTAATACTTGTACTGATACTTGTACTGGTACTGGTACTCATACTGGTACTTTTACTGATACTGATACTGCTTCTGGTTCTTGTACTGGTACTTGTACTGTTACTGGTACTGGTATTAATACTGGTACTGATACTGGTACTGGTACTGCTTCTGGTACTTGTACTGGTACTTGTACTTGTACTGTTACTGGTACTGGTACTGGTATTAATACTGGTACTGATACTGGTACTGGTAATGATACTGGTACTGGTACTGATACTTGTACTGGTACTGGTACTCGTACTCGTACTGCTTCTGGTACGTGTACTGGTACTTGTACTTGTACTGTTACTGGTACTGGTATTTATACTGGTACTGATACTTGTATTGGTACTTGTACTCGTACTGTTACTGATACTTGTACTGGTACTGCTTCTGGTACTTGTACTGGTACTAGTACTGGTACTGGTATTGATACTTGTACTGATACTTGTACTGGTACTCGTACTCGTACTCGTACTGATACTGATACTGATACTGGTACTGGTATTGCTTCTGGTACTTGTACTGGTACTGGTACTGATACTTGTACTGATTCTTGTACTGGTACTCGTACTCGTACTCGTACTGCTTCTGGTACTTGTACTGTTACTGGTACTGGTACTGGTATTAATACTGGTACTGATACTTGTACTCGTACTTGTTCTCGTATTGATACTGATACTGGTACTGGTACTGGTTCTGGTACTTGTACTGGTACTTGTACTTGTACTGTTACTGGTACTGGTACTGGTATTAATACTGGTACTGATACTGGTACTGGTAATGATACTGGTACTGGTACTGATACTTGTACTGGTACTGGTACTCGTACTCGTACTGCTTTTGGTACGTGTCCTGGTACTTGTACTTGTACTGTTACTGGTACTGGTATTTATACTGGTACTGATACTTGTATTGGTACTTGTACTCGTACTGTTACTGATACTTGTACTGGTACTGCTTCTGGTACTTGTACTTGTACTGTTACTGGTACTGGTACTGGTATTAATACTGGTACTGATACTGGTACTGGTATTGATACTGGTACTGATACTTGTACTGGTACTGGGACTGGTACTGGTACTCGTACTCGAACTCGTACTCGTACTCGTACTGATACTGATACTGCTTCTGGTACTTGTACTGGTTCTGGTACTTGTACTGTTACTGGTACTGGTACTGATACTGATACTGGTACTGGTAATGATACTGGTACTGGTACTGGTACTGATACTTGTACTGATACTTGTACTGGTACTGCTACTGGTACTTGTACTCGTACTGATACTGATAATGGTACTGATGCTGATGGTGATACTGGTACTGGAACTGGTACTGCTTCTGATACTGGTGCTGGTACTGTTACTGCGTCTGGTACTTGTACTAATACTAATACTGGTACTGGTACTGATACTAGAACTGGTAATGATACTGGTACTAGTACTGGTACTGATACTTGTACTGATACTTGTACTGGTACTGCTACTGGTACTTGTACTCGTACTGATACTGATACTGGTAATGATGCTGATGGTGATACTGGTAGTGACTGGTACTGCTTCTGGTACTGGTGCTGGTACTGTTACTGCGTCTGGTACTTGTACTAATACTAATACTGTACTGGTACTGGTACTAATACTAATACTGGTTAATCGATAATTTTAAATATATACCATGCTGTATTGGCTAAGTTATGCCGTTAAATTTGAACTACTTTTTTGACTGAGATTCCAAAATTCTATTTTAGTTAGGAAAACCCACTATGACGTTAGACGATAAAATATAAAAAAAAAACAATTTTCAGGCCATTGCTTTTGTTTGTTTGTGTGCAACATTAAAATATGGAACAATATTAATGAACATAAATTATCTTGAAATATATCAAAATTAAATAAAAAAATATAGCAGCAAATAATTTAGTTCAATATAATATTAAAATTAAAATAATAACAAATTATTTATTTTATATTATTATATTTTTATAAATAAAATGTTGCTGTTTACTTTTTTCCAAGAATGCCTGACTTAAATTATCCACATTTTTAGTTATTCGATAATGAAAAAATAATTAACATTATTTTAACTGTATATTCAGTTGTTTTGCTTCAGTCTTGTTTTTTTAAGTTTCTGTTTTCCCCACCTCACCACTCACTATGGAATCACAGAACCCAATAGATATAAGTAGTCTGGCCTTAGACTGTGTGTATACTGTTATGTTATGGTATACATGCCGTTATAAAAAACAAAGTCATGCCCCTGCTATCTACTTTACTTGGTTGTCAAAATCTAAAAATGTCTTCCAACACGATTTACATGTATGCTGGTTTAAATGTCACTCATCGACACATAGCTGTTTTCAAACCAGGCTTTAGTTCGAATTAAATTCAAAACCATAATGCACGTATTAGTCTTTGTCAAAATAAAAGCAAACAAAGATCACATGGAAAGATCTTCATACACACACCTATCAAATTTGTGATATAAACACGCTATGTAACTCATTCAAACGGCGACTAACACAATGCTGTGCAATTTGAATAGACGGTTACGGTAGACAGATTTACAATCATATTCTATATTATATACATTAGCAATATTCGAAATATGTTTGTTAGTTTAAACTTATTTATTTTACTTCGATTGGAAAAAAAGTTATAACAACTTATACAAGTTATGCTCGAATATTCTTTTACGATATGATTGTTTAGAATCTTTGCATATAAAGCGCAAATTAAACGCATGATCCTTGTATTGGTGGTCAGACTCGCTATCGACTCAGCTAATGGAGCTCTGCTACATATTTAAAACAGTATTCAAACGCAAATGAAAGTGTGCATTTTTTATTTTTTTATTATTTTAATTCTACAAAGTATAACGTTGTCAAATTTGAAACATAAGAATATCGGTCGTTACGGTTTATAGCCACAGCGAAAAATCAGTCAAACTATGGCTAGTTATTACGTAATAGCCCGAATTGCGGTTTTGCAGGATTTCCACGTGGAACATGTATACATAAGTACAAGTGGCCAAACTTGTTTTCTCTACATTCTTTCACACATGTATAGTGCGAATATCTCTGTAGATTTTGAAAATTTATAACATCGAATATGCCACGACTATCACAACGTCAGCGTATTGACGCCTTAATGATGGGCAGAGGTGACTGAGTCACTGCAGTTTCACTGGCATTTAATTGCCATAGAAACACTACAATCAAGTTACGTGGTAGGTTTGGCAAACAGAATGGCGATCATACCAGATATCAATGCAACTTTTACATAATTTTGCAACAAATAACAGTGAAAACATCCCTTTGGCTATTTGTGTATTTGTTTATTTTGACCCCTAATCCACGTAGACGCGTCGAACGTTTTATCCAAATCCATACAATAAAATAAGCACATTGGTTAGAAAGGTAATTGAATAAGATTAGTCACTGGGTGTGTAAGTTATGAAGTGACGACATTGTTCCATACATGACGATTTACTGGGTCAATCGATAGTTGCATGATTTATTATTGAGTTATAAGATAGTTAAGTGCTTTTAAAGCTAATAGATATTAGGGAAGTAGTTTCACAACTGATTTACAGTTATTTAACCCACTGTTATTTATTACAAATGTAATTTAGTGTATATAATATTACAAATGCAACCGTTACGATGACTAGCCTTGACTAGCCATGACTAGCCTTTCGTCTGAAAAATTATATTTCTAACTGTATTATTTTATTTGAAGATTTATATTTGCAAGCAACTTTATAAACTTTAACTTGTACATGGAGCAGGTGTCAAAGAGTATATTTGGTAAAATTTAACTTGTACATATGGACTATGATATAGAGTATAGTGTGTAAACTTTAACTTGTACATTTTGGACTATGATATAGAGTATATTTAGTAAACTTTAACTTGCACATTTGGACTATGTTATAGAGTATATTGTGTAAACTTTAACTTGCACATTTGGACTATGATATAGAGTATATTGTGTAAACTTTAACTTGTACATTTGGACTATGATATAGAGTATATTGTGTAAACTTTAACTTGCACATTTGGACTATGATATAGAGTATATTGTGTAAACTTTAACTTTTACATTTGGACTATGATATATAGTAAATTGTGTAAACATTTACTTGTACATTTGGACTATGATATAGAGGATATTGTGTAAACTTTAACTTGTACATTTGGACTATGATATAGAGTATATTGTGTAAACTTTAACTTGTACATTTGGACAATGATATAGAGTATATTGTGTAAACTTTAACTTGCACATTTGGACTATGATATAGAGTATATTGTGTAAACTTTAATTTGTATTTTTGGACTATGATATAGAGTATATTGTGTAAACTTTAACTTGTACATATGGACTATGATATAGAGTTTATTGTGTAAACTTTAACTTGCACCTTTTGGACTATGATATAGAGTAAATTGTGTAAACTTTAACTTGCACATTTGGACTATGATATAGAGCATATTGTGCAAAGTTTAACTTGCCCATTTGGACTATGATATAGAGTATATTGTGCAAACTTTAACTTGTACATGGAGCAGGTGACATAGAGTATATTGTGTAAACTTTAACTTGTACATTTGGACTATGATATAGAGTTTATTGTGTAAAATTTAACTTGTACATTGCACAGGTGATATAGAGTATATTTAGTAAAATTTAAAGCATTTCCTGAGGCAATAAATGGTGTAAGTTGAGAGTGATTGATTCATTTGAAATTTTCATTAAAAAGTTAACTCTGTATATACGTATTATTATGTCGCATCTGCTTATACCTGTCTCTGATATGTTTGTTATAAACATTTGACCGACATTTCATTGTTGTAGATGTCAGCTAATGATTGAATTAATTGATTGAATATTTAGCAGTCATTGTTATGCCACCGAGGGCTAACAGACGATCTGTTTACCTAACCACTGTTTCCTTGGATCCTGGATGACATACAAGTAGTACTCGGGCATATCCCATCACCGCAAGTAACTGCTAACATTTCCACTTGGATCAGCGGTGGGAGATGAATGATAATTAAACGCAATGTCGTATATGTTAGATAGTGTTGCCGGGCTGGGGTTTCGAACTCACGGCCCTTGGATTAATAGTCAGACATAACACACGCATTTGTCATGGTACAGTACTATGTTTACATTTTATCACACAGCCATAATATCAAACAATATAAAAAAAAATAATTTGAGATATTGAAAAACACTTTTGCTGTAATTAGGATACATTTATTTATAGTTATACATTTCAATGATAATTTAACTCGTTAACAAATATTCCAGAACATTTTCCCGTCAGCGGAATATATAGTGTCACCTTCTCGACGTTAAATCGCACTCTGATTTCTTATTGTATGTAATGTTTTGTTAAAAACTACCTAATGATGAATGACCTCATTTGTCATTGGTAGGCAACGTTCCTATGTTAAAGGGAATTCATCAGGGTTTTCCAAACTTCGAAAATTGCCTAAAAACATTTTTTCTCTATATATATGCATGATATATAGAGAAAAAATGACTTTAGCTAACGCCTATTGCCTAACGGATATCTACACGTATCTAAACATGCCAAATTAACTGTAAAATTGACTTCCCGATTAAATTTTTAATTACATGAGTCACATCATTTTGATCTGTTAAACAAGTTTTCACGAATGACAATGCGAAGGTCTCAAACTATATTTTAAGTGCTGTCTATTATTAGAATGAGGATTTCGTTTCAAGTTTACCATTCGAACTTAAATATCGATTTTGTCACATTTTGGTGGATTCGACATAACAAACCATTTAGATTATATTTAGTAATGAGATGCTTTTTATATATTTCAATATTTTTTAAGATATTAATAGCGTATTTATCTGATATACTCCCTTTAAGGTACACCCAGTTGGCATGATCTATTATCTGTTTGGAGTGATAAAGTACCCTGAAACAAACTATAGAGCTAACTGATTTTCAGCAACGTAAATGGTTTTATCACTTATGCTTAAACTCGTCAGATATCAGTAGTATGGATATATCATTAATTGTGTCATTAGTTGTTTTTGTCAGATATCGGCATTTCAATCTTTATTATCAAATAAAGTTCAAATTATGTTATAGAAACATGAGGGTTATAATTCAAGTGTTTCGGTAATAATACATATATGCCGCTCTTCTTTCGCTCGTGAATGCAACGAATGTTTAATATTTAAAAATCAAAGCCATAGTCTAACTTAATCTTATTCGTTGTGAAAATAGTTTTGAGCATTATTGTTTTGCGATCAGTTGTTCATATATTTCAATGAACTGTTCAGAGTGTTTGCAAGATAAACACGATATGTATTATCTGTGTTTTTTACTCATTTATGTCAACCAGGCAGAATAATTGTCAGATAGCTATAAATACTGCTCTTGGTTGTTTTCATGATTAGTCTGTAGAAAGAACCCACCTCTCCTGATAGGGTCCGTTAAATAGCAACTGTTACGAGCACGCTGATTGGTTATTTGCTTAAGGGAATGTATGACTGACGTCATAGTTTAGTAAGCGTTCAATTACTATAAATTGTGGGACAGGTATATAATTCCCAGAGTTTTTCATTGGTGGTTCATAGATCTGATTCGGGAGATTGAAACTTGAGGATGATATAATTAGAATAGTGCACAAACAAGGTAGATAATAAAGTAAAGACATAAAGTAATAAACATTTAAATATTTACAGGCTATGTTGAGTATATATTGCCATATAGTATATAGATACTATATGACCATATATCTTAAAACGAGATTGTGACAAGTGCCTGTAACTTTATACCAGTAGGTTTATACATACGTACTGATAAACCTGTTTTCCTTGTTTAGAAACAGTTTAAAATATATTTTACAACACCCAAACAACTCTAATTTATGTTTAATTAAATGCGTCATGCCATATACAACAGAAAATGGAACATATTTTTTTTAAATAACAACAGCATGGTTTAGTTGTAGAGCCTCGCATGTGAAAGATCGTTGGCTTGATTCTCGATCGGGTCATACCAAAGACATAAAACTGTTACAAAAAGCTTTCTTTCTTGGCACTCAGCACTTAGAAGATAGTTCTAAGATAGTCGACCCGTTGTCAATATAATGTGACTTGTTGGAGTATTATTCCATGTGTCTGTGGAATGGTACGCACGTGTGACAGCGCGCTGAATATTGTCTCAAGTAGACACCGTCGCTATATGACTAAAAAGATGTTTAAAGCACCGCTAAACAGCATATTACGAAAACATAACAATAATGATAAAAGCATATTATGCTAAAAGTTTGTTTTGTCCCTTGAGGCACACATTTCATTAACTATGCAGGCTCGGAATTACTTCTACACTTGAACTACATCAAACTATGGCAAATTTAAGCAGGTGAACTTTAAGATAAATTACTAACTTTAACCATCTGACTCATAAACAGAAATCTTAGTTTTATAACCTTTATTTAATCACCTTAAAACTATATTCCAACAAATCTTACCAACAAATATTCGTTAAAACATGTACATAGATAGTATTCACATACATAGTAATAATTTAAACACTGTAAAATAGGAAAATCCCAGAGCTGTGTAAATGGTTTTAGGACTTACTCGGCTACAAGGACTCTTGCGGAATTGTGGAAGCTATGCCCCATAGTGCTACAGGAAAAGAGAGAATAAGTTGGACTTGCAATGAAAATTGGTAAGTCTTTCCTGATTTTGATAGTTGAAATAATATGCATGCTTGCCTACAATAATGACGCCGTACTTAAACATATGTTTGCCGTGCTCTTACTCAAATTGCAGCTGGCGAAACATTTTTATTTGAATTTGATATAATTTTGTATTTTTTTCCCTTTAGTAAATGCTTTCCATTTTCCTTTCAAAATAACTGACGAAAAGGACAAGTAACAACCTGTCTACATGTATTTGTAACCACAAAAAGTACTGTGTCGGAGCATTGCAAACAATCATTTTTAATGTAAAGATTTTAAGAACACTTAAAGAAAATAATACTTGTATTTATTTGAGTACACTTAGTAGGCAAACCATTAGAGAAAACACATATGTTTTATGTCTACATTATCCTAATTTACAGATAGACCAATCGGACACCCAAATATGAAAATGGTTACACATATGTAAATGTTCAATGTGAAATATTTTACCCTATATGTAAAAACATTCTAAAGATGTAAAAATGGTGGTATGTCATAAAATCATCAACAATGTATAAACAAGTACAGTCACATATTCAAAAAATAGGTTACATATGTCAACAGATAATTCGCTCTAGAAAAAAAAAACGAACAGTGTTTGAAATAATTGTATTTTACATGCTGTATGTTGAAATTAAATCCTTAATCTAACATAGATCAGAAACTTTGACACCGGCGTATAAAATGTAAATGTCATGCGCAGTGCATAACAACATTCACATCGACATTCGTATGGACGTTTAATAAGATACATATAAAACCAATTTAATAATCATAACGTTCTGACTTTTATATGGTACATTCAACTACTTATTCAAAAACATAATTATAAACTTCTATCTCATTTGTATCGAAAGAAAATTCATTTTAAATTATTATATTAATGCAATTTTTATGGTAAACAAAGCGTATATTTGTTTTTTTCATTATTGGCTAGCATTTCATGTTCATTTAACATGTGTGACCATTTTAACAACAAATATAATTTTATTTCTACTTTATTTGTTTTGATGTATTCTCATTATAGTTGTTAAGAAAAAAAAGACTAAAACGATAAACATCTTTATTTTACAAACCGGCTGTTTTAGAGATTATGTAAGAACGGCTGTCTTTGTCCCTAATTTACACACACCATATCTCAATAATATTTTGTATAATTTTCGTTTTTCTTTCAGCACATAGTTGAACATAAGTATGGTACAAGAAGCGAACTACAACCGATTAACCGACTCAGATGATACCGATGCAAACATTCGAAATGAAACTCAAGGATGTTATGGTCATAGTCCAGGTACAAAACTATGAGATAAATAGAAAAATAGTTTAATCATAATTGGCACAATATCATTCACGTGTATGCCTTTACAAATGTAAATAGCCCGGTTGGTGTAACTATGATTTTATTATTAAAACCATTTCAAAATATTAAAGTAATTTAATTGATATTTAATATTATATACTATTTTCCAACCTTGTGATTAACAAATTGACCGTTGAAACGGAATAACAAGCTTGAATATGCATCATCCGAGTTGATGATTTGTTTATTATATGATTGGGCTGTGTCTTAGTTGCTCTATTTTGTTAAAAGATTAAAAATAACCAATCGTCTTTTAATTTATAACATTGCACATTTTATTTTGTAAAATCAACATGAAAACAAAAAAGCATCACTTTTCAAGGTATAAAAAATGAATTGAAAACTACTCTCCAGTCGACGATGAGAAATATAAAACAAAACTAAATAATATGGTTTGAATATTTAGGTATATTTCGGTAATCTTGAGTGACACCTGGTGATACATGTTATAATTATACAGTAGTCTATAGTGGTCACATGTACTTTGTATTTGATTTTATCAATAGATCTATTGGAAGCATATAACGCAGCCACAAGAAGACAAGATACTTGGTTTTGTGGATTCTTGTTTGTGAAAAGCATGACATATTATTTCTCGTTTTATATTTAACGCAATTACCAAATCAGCTGATCTAATTCTGATTGGCTTATCAATACCGTAAGCCTTTTGAACTTGACTTTTTATTTACAAGTTTAACGGCAAAACTAGCAAATGTTACCGATGCAAAGTAGTGTATTGGTTTTAATAAGTTTTCCTATATTTACAGATGACTTTCTTGGCACAGATACAGACGATACTAACTATCATCTGACAGACAGAGTCATTGAACTGAAATGCAAGGTACGGGACTAAGTTCAGTAACATTTGATATGATTTATTTGTATTTCAAACATCAAACGATAGCATTTAAATAATCAATTTTTAAATATTACATTCTAAAATTATCATACTTAAAGGTGATGCCTCTTCAACGATAAAGTTCATAAATGGCGTTTCGAAAATGATAACATGTGTTTTTTTGCCATCAATATATATTAACTAGTTAATACATTATATATATATAATGATACTGGTCGCTGCCCTGTCAAACCGGCAAGCATGAATTGATAAGCTTAAATATATAGAAATATATTCTTATTTAAAATAGTTATGTTTTCCGTGTGATGATCGATTTGTTTGCATTACTGCTGTAGTAATATAAACACAAAAAAGTGTCCAGTGCCAGTACTTTAAATATATAATTCTTGCATCGTGATATGGTTTTAATATGAAGTTGGTAGTATCTACTAAGAATTGCTTAATGTACACTTACTTTTTACGAATTTACTCGAGTTTTAATAGGTGGTTATAAAGTGTTTATAGAAGTTCTTACTGTATAAGATTTTGGTTAAATACTAAAGGTTAAGAATATTAAGAAGTAGTAGAATAGTTCAATATATTTATGTTTATTAAGCAGCCTGAGGTATCCTATGAAAATAGTCTACCGTTTACCTTAATTAAATTGAAATAGTATTAATATTTATTAAAAACAACTTATATAGACATAAGGGAAATTTTATTCATTGATTGCAATATTTATTCCAGTTATTTGCATAATTCATACATGAATATTAGTGTCATAGAATTACTTTTCGAAATCTATTTTAAGGTGATATTAACATTTATCATAAAACGAGTGCTGGATGTCACACTTGTTCATATGCTTATTGATTAATATTTTGTTGGATAGTTTTTATACTGATACAAACGATGAAAATAGAATAGTTAATACACTCACCTGGTGATATATATATTACCACGGATATGGTAAATCGATGCCTTTTTAAACTTTTTCAAAAGTGTCGTGAGTCCATTTAAAGGGGATGGGGTAATGATGTTGACACATCTAAACTTCTGTTAGTATTGATGTTCATACTAAGAAAATGTTTTTTTACAAACACATTATCAGACATATTAAGTAAGCAATGAGATAATATAGCAAACATGCATGATCAAACATAGTATGTAAAATTGACATTAAATTAAAAAAAATCTATGATTTATCTATTTCATTCATGTTAACATCAATGCATTTACATTTATAAATTGTCAACATGATTTTCTACAGAAATATATAGTTATAATAATACGTACTTACATGTTAAAAAATGGCATTGATATATTTGGTTTTGTTTTAGAATATAAAGAATTTGGAACGTGACCAGCATTCATTGGTATGTATTAATGAAAGAATAAGAGCTTGTTAAAAATGAAGCAATCTAAAATTAAATACGAGCAGCAAAATTATTGGATTCAATTAAAAAAAATAAAATTCATTTTATTACGTTTCGTCTGAATAGTTTAATATATATTTATTCTGTTTAAGATAAAGCATTGCAATTCTCAGTTGTTAATAATACATAGTAAATAAAAACAATTAGATGCAAATCATTTTCATACGATGATTATTTATACTCTTTTTAATTTTTAAAACGATTCTCGTAATAAGAGATTAAAATATTTATGTATATGAATCGAACTATCATTAATCAGTTTAACTGTCATTTTATCGCGTGCGCACACACGCATACACGCAGGCAGGCAAGGAAAAACGCACGAACTATAATTAAAAATATCAATTTCAGTACGAAAAAAATAAATATTTGATGAGGATCCGATTTTGTTTCCATATGCTTCAAAACTTTAATATTAATATTAAGCGCCTATTATAACACATGGACGCTATTTATTGCATGTCCATTTTCATTGGTTGAAGAAGACCTAAGAATAAAATAAGTAAAACCACCATCAATCCGCAAGAAACTAGCAAACTTTCCCACATAACATTTTTGGACCAAGCTGCCCTCGAACGCACAAATCAAGCTATGAGAGGTTAGTAGTCAATAGACGACGACATTTTAGACCAATATGACTCGGAGGACCCTATAAGGCAAGTTAGAATCATCACGCAGTAAATGTGTTTTTAAATAAAAATCAAACAAAGTGAATAAAAATGGTAATATCGTGTTTGGATATCATATAAGACTATTTTCATGTACAAGTATTCAATATAACATATTTCTTTTTTAATTGTTAAATGTGAAAAGGAAGGTGATCAACGATTTGAACAGTGGTAAGAGCATATGACGAACTGTAAGTAAGATGTAACTGATACGTGTTCTAGGTTGTCTAGTAGTTTGTCTCGTCCTGTTAATATAAACTGATATGAAATAATTTTGTGTTTGACAAATTCATTTCTTTACGAAGTGAATATTTGTGTGGGTAGGGGTGGGTAATTTTTATTGGGAAACGTGTATTTGATTTACTTGATATATTGTCGTAAATTAAGATACGATAAACATGCATTACTTGTTTATAACATTAGATGCTGTATAAATGTTGGAATGATTTGAACAATAAAATAGTCTAGAAATATATCCATACTGTTTCATGTTTATTTATTCATAGCATCCAAATATGACGTTACATGAACAAGTCGAACATGACATTTCGAATGAAAGTCTGTATATATTCCACTATTAACAAAATTAAAAACAAAAGCAGTATATACTTAAGTCCTAACGAGTCATTAAAACACTTTCTTCAGTTGTAACAATAACACCGTTTAACCTATAGTACTATAATTTAAACATGTGACTTCTCATTTAACTTCTACTGTATCAAAATTGATGTCACAAAATCTCAGGTAACCATCATGTAATTCGGCAGCTGTTTGCCTCCAACAACCACAATCTTACGTTAAGACTCTCTTCATCCATTATTTGAAAAGTCGTTCATATTAAACACCAAATGATATCGAGATATCAAGTCGGTTGGCAAGTACAACAATTAGATAGATTTTGTAATTTTGAAGTATATAAATAAAACATTTTTTTTTAAATCTGTTATCAATTTCTGGCCAAATGGTTGTTACTGCAAATACAATTCTGATAGGAGTGGTCACAAAAGAAGGGAAAGCAAATTCAGAGGGTCGAGAACAAACACAATTGCAGAAGATAGGTTAGATATTCAAGTGCGAGAGCACATTCACAGTTTACCTTCAATGGAAAGCCGTTATTGCAATGAAGACTCCAGTAGGTTAGGTGTATTGAAAATATCCTAACTATTGCAGACCTAGAAATATAACAAATGTCACGTTTTTTCTACACAAGCATATTTTTAAAACCCAATTAACTTGGGATTTTTTTAACCCCAAAAACAGATCAGAGTAATCTCTGTAATGCATTTAAAAATTCAAGAAATACAAACCGGTAGATTTGCCTTATTGTACAAGTATTGTAAAAGCCTTTGCCTATTGTATTGTTTTCGAAAGTAGTTTAAAGGCAGCTTTTGCAATTAATTGTGGGACCTTGCTATTACAAAAGTATTTAAAATCACAAAAAGTAACTCAATGGTGAAACCCGAAGTATCATTTTAAAAAACAGCAGATTTGAAAATATTTATTGCATATTTCATCTCTTTATCACAAAGAACATAAATATGAATAAGAAATCTTATTGAAGTTATGTTTAGATAACTCTACCCAATAAAGATAAAATATGATGATACAGTGACACAAGACAGTTGATATTTACAATTTATCACGCAGCAATGTACACTCTAAAATGAGAAGACGTTATCTTAATTTAGCAAAAATACTGAAGTATTTGTTTTAAAATCTTCAAAATAACTTCATGACAAACATCATTCTTGTTTAATTTACATAATTTACATGCATTATGTGAAAGCATTTAAAGAGTTCAAAAATAGGGTGAAATTTAGAGAAAAAAGTCAGATACAATAGTTTCGCACTAAGTTTTATTATTCATATTTTGGATTTTCAGTGCGAAACTACTGTTAGTAACATGTCTTGCAACTTCTTTGAAGGCATTAAACATATTCTAGTTTTAACTTCAAACACCAACATAGATAACAATTTAATGTTTTATACATATTAGAAAAAGTCAGTTACAATAGTTTCGCATTAATTTCTTTTATTATTAATTTTGGAATTTCAGCGTGAAAGTATTGTAAGTGACACATCTTCAAATTTATTAAAAATTGACACATGTATCATGTTTTAAGCTCACAGTATCTAAATGAATTGCATTCGTGTATATTATACCTGAAACTTTATCGATTTTGTATTTTTTAAAAAAAGGAAACAGAATATTCCTTCTCCTGGTTAATTTTAAAAATGTCTGTTACAATAGTTTCGTGCTGAGCCCTCAACTTATTTTGACTAACTTTCAACTAATACGACATGTTTGCATAATCGACAAACTATTTGACGTAATACTTGCGAGTAATGGGCGATTGCCTACATTAGAAAAGCAGGGCACACCGCAAAAAAGCAAGTTTACTCGCTCAAGTATAGGTCGATTGACTTGGAAGCCCCTGCAAAGCGATGTTATCTATTTTTCAAGGGTAAACCAGAAGTATGGGGTGACAATTAGGAAACTATTATCAAAACATTCTTATCGGACAAGTTCGGTTTATCTGATGACATGACTGTTC
Organism: Panopea generosa; assembly: GCA_029582155.1. Taxonomy (NCBI): domain Eukaryota; kingdom Metazoa; phylum Mollusca; class Bivalvia; order Adapedonta; family Hiatellidae; genus Panopea; species Panopea generosa. The sequence continues at coordinate 3,795,218 of CM055912.1, read as the reverse complement.
AAAGTGTTTCACCAATACTATTATTATTATTTGTTTAAGGAACAGGTTCAGTATATAAAGTATGTTTGTTATTATCTTATCTGTTTTGGTCATTTGTGACTAAAAAAAATATATGAAACTTTTTTTACGGTTAATTGGGAATGGCCTCGACCACAATTGACCTATGACGAGGAAATAAAATCTTCTATGGATCTATTTTACTTTTCGAGTGTTATGGATTACACTTGGCGATAGTATAGAACATAGGTAGTCCATATAAGGAATATACATAATGTTTGATGAGTAAAATTCCAACAGAGTAAAATGGTATCTTTATTTCACATTAAAATGACAGTTAACATCACCTTTTCCAATATCTAATGCCATATTAATCTTATCAGTGACTCCTGAACATTATATTTTTAATATAGTAATAATACTTTTAAATGTATTCACGTTTTGATACAATTAAAACTGAATGGGGTAAATTAAAAACCACATGATTATAATGACCGATTTATTTCTGAAACAAATAACACATATACATTTATTCTTCCATATTTATGATTAATCCCAATATATATTACATGTTTCTTCCTATAAATGCTTTATAGCCAAATGCATACATATTATTTACTAATATGTACATCGGTAGATATACTGAGAGTGGGTTGAGGTAATTACTGTGTCTTACTAAAAATAAATTCAGTATTTTGCATAATACAAATCAATGCATAGAGTAGTTTGTCTTTCTTAAAGAGCTACTGGAAATGAATTTATTTCATGACCATTCAAGCTCAAGGTGAGTTATTTTGATCAGTCGACTCCTTGCAATCCTTCCATTGCACCCTCTCTTTTTATTAAATCTGCACCAGATTTATATAGTTATACCACTATGATATTTCTGAAATGTTATGACTTGCGAAATAGGGTTAATGGAGGAGATTCTGTCCTGGATTAGTCAAAAGTAGTGAGACGTTAGGTAAATATAATCTATAAATTTGTAATCATGTGGGACATCGTTGCACCCAACATGAGTTTTATCCGACCACACAATTAAGCACTATTATCCCTCTCGGTGTTCTTGCGTCTCAGATACACTCTTAACATTTCAATATAGTTTTTTCTCTAGACATATTAACATAAAAAATAACCATCACACTTGGTAAATATATTAAGGTTTCTCAAAGCAGGTTTAAATACGATATATATTGAAACCGCAGTGTAAGTTACTTCAATGGATTTAGCTTATACATTTTACTGGAATGGTATATAATGGCAAGATGCCATCTACAAAAATGGACGATTAACTGTCATTTAAAAAATTGGCATTTGTTATAACATTGGCATTTGTTATTGTTTATGCTAAATATGCTGAATTTACATGATCTATCAACAAAGAAAAACATTATTCTTAAAACATTTTATTCTAAAACGTAAACTTTCTCAAAACTCAGTCAAGTAAAGAACGAACAGGTTATGATAATGGGAACACATATTAATTTTGTTTATTAACATTATCGATTTAAATATTTGTTTATGTATTTCTTTATAAATCAGATTTTGGATATGCACTATATTTTTAACAATGATCAAATAGTTTTCCATTCACATAATATCATCTCTGATTTAAACAAAAAATATATTTTCTTAACGTATTGCTTATATTATCTGATGTTCCTTTTATTTTAAACATAACGTATGCATAAATCATAAACACAAGAAACTGTTATTATACACGTCACTTTGCAACCAGGTTTTAATCGGATTATTGATTTTAGCAGGTACATATATTTCAGGTATAGACATTATCGAGATATTGCAATCATTATTAACCCTCATGTCGATGAGTTGTCGCTGACTGCGTTTATGTATGCATTTATTTACCTGCACTCAGAAATGAGGACATTATTGGGGTGCAAACTAAGCGCAAATGGAGTACATTTTTGCGATTCTTAAATGATTTTTATAAATCGGTTTATCGCTTACTACCTTCAACACCTTTTAGGTTGTATAAGGCACAACCAGTTTAATTGGTAGAGGATTAACGGTTAAGACGTGTATTGTTTTACTTTTATTCGTACACTATACTCTTACGAAATTGTTTTAAGGAGCTGCACCTGATGACGAACAACATAATTCTGAATTTGATTCGGAACATGATCGAGATGATGACACTGGGAATATAATAATTGGTATATGCCACCCTGGAAATAAAACCACAGGTGAGAAAATATGACGGTCTAACAAAACACATGTTAATTAACAATGTGTTTCTTAATTCGTGATTTTTTTTCTTGACTAAAATGTTGTTGTTTTTAATAGAATGCATTTAATTGAATGCACTTATTTCCTTGGATGCGGTCATTATATCCATATCAAATGTTATGTACCAGTATGTATAAGACTCAACGTTTTTAGACGATGTATATAACGGCGACAATGGTGATTCGAATTCTGTTTCGAAATCCAAAAGCAGTGAGGATACAAATGGTCTGGACATTGGAAAATGTCGTCGTGGAGAACAACACAGATGTAGGAAAATACTGGGTAAATGGTTTTAGATAACCAGATACGTATTGAGTGAATGCAACTGCAGCAATATTTGTTTCACTTATTTTGTCATTGCATAATGGTGACAAAACTGGTTCAAACATATTTGATTTATTTACTACATACGTTTCAATGAATCAAATGAAAAGTAACAAAACACCTTAGCAAATACAAGTTACCTATTTAGTATTTTCAAAGAAAGCTCTGTTGATTATTTCCCCGAAACCAAACAAGACGTTATCTTACTATTTCATTTTCAGTGAAAACAAAAATGAAAATTGCAATGGTTGTCAAATATCAATCGATATTTATCAGTATGTTTTATAGTAGTATTATAATCTCGATACGTTTAACACTATAAGAGCATCTTATACCGTAAAAGGGATCACAAGTACTTCCTAAAAGTAGTCATCTAGCATTCCATGACGCCATAATGTTTTATAATAATTTCTCTTGTACAGGCTATTTTAGTACAATGTTCTTATTTATTATACATGCCTCAGATTCAACCTTCGAAGAAACTCCAGACACAATAAAATACAGACAAGAAGACGAACCGAGCACAAGTAATACAAACGGACACCTAGCTCATTCAAGTAGGAAACAAACAGGTACATGTAATGGATGATGCATCCCTGGTTTGATAAATTTATAGCCAGTATCTATTTGGATCATTTGTATATGTATTTACAAAACGTGTGTAGCGGTGCATTTCTAACAAGTCCAATACCATATCTGAATAAGTTAATATACTTAAAGGAAGTTAAAGCATTATTCTGATAGGTCCATACTCCAATTCTTAAACCAATATATTATGACACGTATGGGGTTTGATTTGTTCTGTTATTTGTAAATTCTAGTTAAAAAGCATTTTATTACAAAATACATAAAAAAACATTACCACGAATTTTGAACAATACTCATTGATGTATTTATCTGTTAGTTTGCAGCTTTGAAAAAATTATTCTTGGTGTAACTAATTAAATATAGGAAATGTTTAAATTTCTCACAGGTCAATTTAAACAAACATTTTAAGGACTGTATTTCACTGATTAGATCAGTCGTGCAAATATAACACTTTTATTTTAAATTAGTATATATTTAAACGTAAATAAGGCAAATAATAAATATAAGAAGCAGTATTTATACAGTTCACAGTGTCATCAGGTTGCAATCGGGATTTATTGGTTTTGTAGCAGGTTAATTTATACTCATTATCGAGATATGGCGATTATTATTAAGTAAACTTACTTGCCGAAGATTTTGCGCTTATTACGTTTCTGAGTGCTAATATTTACCTGCATCCACTGAAATGCGGACGTTATCAGAGTACAAACAAAGCGCAAACTAAGTGCAAATGGAGTACATTTGAGACATGGTCTCTACTGTCTAACTAAAATCATATTGTAAAAGGTTCAGATATGGAATATATTTTATTTTATCCGTTTAATATCTACTTTTACTACAAAATCGAAACTGTTAATTGTTTCAAGGAGCTGCACCTGATGACGACCCACATGATTCTGAATCTGATTCAGAAAACGAACGTGATGATGATACAGGCAATAATATGGATGGGAAATGTCATCCTAGAAGCAAACACACAGGTGAGGAAGTGTACGTTTGTAATTGGCTAACAAAATAGTCAACATGTTTTAATTCTTGTTTTACTTGATTCAAAACTAATATATATTTAATTTCGAAAACATAGTTTTTACATAATTTATACATTGACCATGGTGACATTTTAACATTAGTTTATATCAGTGTATTATTGAAAAGTAATTATATTAATTATTGTATTGATCTGTGCTAACGACGGTGCTGATGGACGTGGGAGCTGAGACTGTTGCTATCTTTATTTATTGTTTATATTCTCTGTTTTTATATAAACTATCACTTGGTTTTAGTATAAATATTTGTAACGTTTTGTGCAATGACAAAATCATTGATAGTGTACAGTATATTAACTAAATAAAAACATTCATTTCGTCAGATTTATCCGTCGAAGAATCTATTGCCACCTTCGAACATAAACGGGAGGACAAACCGAGCGCAAGTAATTCAAACCGTTTCGAAGTCCTGACGAGTAAACAAAGAACAGGTAATGGTGATAGATGCATATTTCCTTTCTTTAATCAATCTATTAACATTATCTATTTAGATAAATATTTATGTATTCGTTTATTAGTCAGACTGGGGTACGCTATGTATTTTAACAATTATCAAATATTCCCTTTATATCATATCATAGTTGACATGCACTATAAAATGTGTGACTTATTTCTTATATTATCTGCTGTTTATTACCTTTTAAACATGGAAAATGCATAACTAATCAATGTAAGAAGCAGTTTTTGTACAATTGACACTGTCATCAGATTTTGAGTTACTGATTTTCTACATATTAAAGAGATATTTTGTTATTACATGTACCAACATTCTTGATTTTGCGCTTACTGCATTTCTGAGTTGTTTTTTTACATGCACTAAGAAATGCAGAAATGGGCGGAGTGTAGACTTACCGCAAACGAGCGCACATTGTGTACACATTTTTGGCTCTTGAATGATTTAGGGTCTCTTCTGGCTAACTAAAGTCATAATTTGAAAGGTATATTTTTTATATAGTTCGTTTATTATCTTATTTTTTTTACAAAATTGTAACTGTCAATTGTTTCAAGGAGCTGCAGCTGATGACGATCCAAATGATTCTGAATCTGATTCGGAGCACAGATGTGATGATGATACAGGTAATAAAATGGACGGTTTATGCAACTCTGGAAACAAAACCACAGGTGAGGAAGTGTTATTGTCTAGCAAAGTACATGTAATAAACAACGTGTTTCTTATTTCTTTTTTTATTTTGAGCAATTTGTACATTTACAATCCTACCATTTAATATTAGTCCATATCAGTGCATTATTGAAAAGTAATTATATTAATTATTGTATTGTTCTGAGCTTCCAGAGGACAATACCGCTAACGACAGTGCTGATGGGTCTGAGAGCTGGGGATGTTGCTATATTTTTTTATTGCTTATATTAACTGTTTTCATATAAACTAGCACCTGGCATTAGTATCAATTCTGGTAACTTGCAATGACTCATTTATAGTGTACAATATATTAACTCATTTAAAACATTAATTTTGTTAGATTCATCCGTCGAAGAATCTATTACCGCCTTCGAACATAAACGAGTGGACGAACCGAGCGCAAGTAATGGGAATGAATTCGAAGACCTGGCGAGTAAACAACGAACGGGTAATTCCTTTCTTCGATCAATCTATTTACATTATCTATTTAGATCAATGCTAATATATTTATAAGTCAGACTGGAGTACTCTAATATCATCTTAACATCTTATCATAGATGACATGCACAATAAGATATGTGATTTATTCCTTATAATATCAGCAGGTAGCTGTTTATTTCCATTTAAACACAGAACAGGTATTCCGCTTTAACCGTTTATACATACATGGGAGAGAAAAAAAAATAAAATACAATGACAAAACTGATCTATTCTGATTAAAAAATGGCCACATGTATCTATAAACCTCAAACATTATTTTTTTAATCCAGCGGTAACAGAGAAATGACATAACAACTTCCATAATATATTAAAGATATATGAACTTGATGGTAGTTGCACACAAAACTTAAACCAGTATTTCTAAGTAAAACATATTTAAAAAAAAAATAACCAAAAAAAAAAAAAAAAAAAATTCTTTTTTAAATATATAAAAAAAGTACTCAGCATCTGCATTATATTATGTAATGCAGGGTGTTAGTTGTAACTATGATCCAAGTATGAGTGTCCTAGCACTAGTACTTATTGAGAAATAGAGTAAAATAGTAAACTTAACATTGGAAGTAAATGCAAACTTTCAGCATCAAACGAAGTCAATGGACCATGCAATGTAGGTCATATTCAGCATCTGCAGTGTATAATGTGATGCAGGGTGTTAGTTGTAACTATGATCCAAGTATGAGTGTCCTAGCACTTGTATTGTTTAGAAATAGTGTAAAAATGAAAACTTAATGCTGGAGCTAACTATAAATGTTTGACGCCGCCGCCGTCGACGGAAAAGTAACACCTTAATCTCGCTCAATCCCGTTGGATCATATAGATACAGTGAATTACATATATATATATATATGAATATATATATTATATTTTATTTCATAAAGAGATATTGTATCTATATGATCCAACGGGCTTATAAATATGTCCTTTATAAAGCATATGAGTAGTCATGAATCCTTAACTGGATCTTACTCATATCAAGCTATCATAATTTGTCCACCCTGTCCAGATGTGTTGCATGTAATTCCATAATAAAGTCAGGGTCGACACCAAATTAATTGGTTTGGCGGAGGCCTTGATATTGTATCTACATGTAATAACTTCTGAATTGTGGATAAAGATCCAAATATACGGATTGCGTGACGAACTCAGAGTTAAGTGGTCCTACGATGAAGTAGTGCATTACTATTCATATTTGTTTTCATATCGGTTGCACGAACTTTGCACTTAAACATATATAACTTTAATAAAAAATTACGATTTCTCAACTTGACTGTTCCACATTGGGTATGTGTGGTACGGTTAAAACTGAGATTTATTATACACCAAACATATTTCCTAATGGCATGTGTGTAGTTGGCACTAATCGATCTTGAATGGAAGCGATTGGATTGTTCTCAGATATTGAATGGTGTCCTTTGCACTGAGATATACTTCCATTATGATTGATAATCTCATTTTGCATTATATCAGTTAATGTTACTTTTATTGGTGTTTGCATTTTATATGATTATTTGGAGATAAATATGATGGACTCAGACACCATTTGGGAATCCACCAATATTAAGATCAAATACTTTGTTGACAACAAATCTATATCTTTCCAGGCTTTATAACATGTTTTATAATAGTCATTTATAAATCGATCATTTCGAGAAATCACCTTCATTTAATATGTTACTGTTAAAAACAAATGTGAACCATGCCAATACTTAGTAAATAACGCGTTATATCAATTTGATGATGTCAAGTGAATAGTTCAGTATTAAACACACTAATATTGATTACTATAGTGTTCATCATCTTATTTAGCAATGCCAAACATAAAGAAAGCAAAATAGGATTTGACAAAAAATCGCAATGGTTTAAAAATATTGATCTTTAGTCACTAGTATACATTTGTATTATGATAAGCGCGGTAAGAAATGCATTATAACAGCATATTGTGCTGTATAAAGAATCAAATGTATTTCCAAAAAGTATATATATAGAATTCAATAGTAAAGACTCATTGAAGTTTTAATGTTTTATAACAACTATTCTTGTAATGAATATATTTTTATTGCATTGATCTAATTCACTGTACGTTGTATCAGATTTGCCTTTCGAAGAAACTCCTGTCTCTATCGAACAGAAACAAGGAGACGAACCTTGCCAACGTAATAGAAACGACGCCGAAGCTCAGTCAAGTACAAAACTAACAGGTATGTAACTATATATTCATTAACTTGGCAGAAAGTGAATACGAGAAGTATTTTTAATATATATCAAAGTATGCATTTATATAATATCATAGATGGCTTGCAGGATAAAATGTTTTCTTTAATTATTTTTATATTATCTGCTTTCCCGTTGCATTCTAAGGAATCATATAACATCTAGCACCACGTGTCACTAATATTGTTATCAACTGTTCGTGCAAGGAAAGAAGACTTTATATTGTACAATATAATAAAAGTGGAGCGCGTGGTCCCATGATAGAACACCGAACGCATGATTGGAGGATTGTGGGTTCGATCCCCAACTACGTCTAAGTGTGCTGTCCTTGAGCAAGACCCATTTCCCCATATGCTTAGTTCTGGTTATACCCAGGAAGACTTCGAGCGTGGTTTGTTTAAGTAGTAAGAATTTAATTGACAATCAAAGAAAAATAATAAGTTTAAAGTAAAATAATAAATGGTGTAGACATACAGACTGATATTTAAAATCATTGTACATGCACGAAACCATGCAATGTCACAATAGTATCATAGATTCACACACTTGCAACTTGTGACTGTATTCAAGGATATCAGTTAAATATGTTCAATATCTTTCTTTTGAAACCTGTATTAGTAAATCACATCGAAAATTGATCTTTTATTTTACAAATTTATATTAGGTCATAAATGAATCAAGTCATCCAGTTTATCATTTCATATCGCACATACAAGCATCATATCAGTTTTACGATTGACAGTTTACAGCATCATTCCTTTTTTATCGACTTTTCGTAAAATAGGGGCGGGGGGGGGGGGGGGGGGGGGGGCTTTTGTACTCGTCCCGGCGTCGGCGTTGGGTTTTCAGGTTAAAGTTTTTAATCACGTAAGATATTTATGCTTTTGATATGAAGGAAACTTAACATGTGTGTTAAGCATCCTCAATAGAACACTCTGGTTACAGAGTAAATACCCTTTTGGACTTAAAGATTTTATTTTTTAAGCAGTTTAAAGTATGTACTACAAAGTGATGAGCTTAAAGTTTAATTTTCTGTAATGCTGGCACAAAATTATTTCAACTATTAACCAATTTCATGAACTGGTACCGAAATATTGCCCTCTGATGTGCAGCCTATATTGTACATATATTATTTATAAAACTGAACAACTTAGAATGAAAAAGGATATCTAGCATTGCTTAACTGTATGTGTCGGTACAAGACTACAGATCTATTTACAAGAACTGGTATATGATCATATGATTTTAAGATAGTGCATAATCGTCTTACATATGTAAAACAGAAGATCATCTAAACTATAACTTACACTATAGTTTAAATTCTTGCTGGAATTATTTCAGGTAATGTTTAATTTGTATATTAGCATTGCTTGACCAATTTATAGTATTCTAGTAATAAAAATGAAGTATTTAAGGTTATTTTACGTACATGATGTGTCTTAAGATAGGTATTGACACACCTATTGGGGTCATTTGTCCGCAATGATTAATGCATTTATAAAACAATTTTAAAGTTTGAAAGACAAATGTAAGAAATAACAAATGCTGAATTAATTAATGAAAATATATAGTGTTGATAAATTATTTTGCCAATTTATTTTTAACAGACAAGCAAAAATTATAGCTTAGTTTTACCACCCCTGAGTCTTAATTGTCTTGATTTGGTACTTAATTCCTGAACAAGCTGTTGTTTAAGAACATCATCGAAATAGTCGGGGGCGTTGTCCCGCCGACAGCCGCCGACAGCTCTAGTTTAAACTTGTGTTGTTTAAAAAAAGTGAAGATAAGTATGTTTAGGCTGGTTACAACTTTTTATCACATGTTAGATTGTCTATGTTTGTATTATATTGTAATCATGTCACGTAAATGAATAAATATATAAATAAATAGTAAATAATATGAATGTAGTCAACGTTCAAACAATATGGGTACCAGCTGTCTCTTTCCTTTCATTTAAAAATAACAATACCAAACTTATACATTATGTATGAAAACAGAGAAGTAATGTTTTCTGCTTGTCAGCAGAAAAAGTGTATTAACATTGTCGAACAGTTTAATATAAATATGATTTAATTGGCAACAAGAAAGAAATGCCAATGGTTGTTATATATACATCAGTATTTATTACTATATATTTGCTATTATTATAACCTTGATATTTGTCACATAATAACAGCATGTTATACCGAAACAAGAATCACAAATACTTCTAAAAAGTAGAAATAGATGCGCAATTCATTATTAACAAATAAAAAATATCTATTATTTTACATCATCGCACCGCTGACTTGCAGAATACAACTGGTGTATTAACTAAGTGCATACTATATTCTCCATTTGCATTTATAATATAGCATATAATTAGTTTTGTTAATACTGTTACTTTGAAGACAGACGATTCATTCAAAGTACAGCATAATATTCACACATTTCTGTCAGGTCACGTGTTTCGTGTAAAAGTTCATGTCATAGGAATTAAACTTTGGTCCTTTGTAAATGTTTACTGTATATTTTATTTAGAGGATATTATGATACGTACGGGGCTTGATTTGTTCTGTTAGTTGTAAGTTTTAGATAAAATACATTTTAATACAAACAAAAAGCATTAAAACGACTGATGTATTTATTAGTTGATATTCTGTTGTGGACAAATAATGTGCTTGTGGCAATAAAATAAGTACCGGAAATGTTAATTTCTTATCGGTCAATTTAAACAAACACTTCCCGGACGATATTTTGCTCATCAGTTTAGTCGTGAAAAGATAACATTTAAACATAAATAAGGCATACATTATAAATATAAGAAGCAGTAATGATACAAAACACATTTAGCTTTAAATCGGGACTATTGATAGACATGAGGAAGCGTAAATCGAGCGGTAACTAAGCCCATTTGAGGTTCATGAACGATTTAGGGTAGGACTAACAAAATTCATACGTTATGCATATCATTTTTATTCATATCAATTTTTTACAACATTGTAATTGTCAATTATTTCAAGGAGCTGCACCTGATAACGACCCACATGATTCTGGATCAGATTCGGAAGACGAACGTGGTGATGATACGGGAAATAAAATGGATGGGAAATGTTATCCTGGAAACAAAAACACAGGTGAGGAAGTGTACGTTTGTAATGGGCTAACAAAGTAAATGACTTGTTTATTATTTCTTGTTTTACTTGATTCAAAGTGTGTGTGTTTTTTTTCAATATAATAGATTTAGTTTCAAAATATATTTCATGAATTTACATAAATGTCTTCGTATAGAGAATCACATAGGTAAGTAATGACTGACAAGAAGTAAGGTAAATGAAAACAAACAAAGCAGAACATCCAAATTGTGTTTTAATGAGAAGAAAAAAAGTAAAAATGCTAATTTTCTTGGTGAACGGCCTGAGATAATCAGGTACGTATAATTTAAGTGCAACTTGAGCAAATATTATTTTCACATATTTTTTCATTGCTTGTTAGCGATACAACTGTTTCATACACATTTTATTGATACCCTTTTTTTAGCTAGTAAAATCATTTAGATTTGTATTACATATTTAGTGACGTTATACATGTTGTAGCAGTTTAGTTATAGTATATACGTTCCAATCATTTAACTATCAAATAAAAAATATAAAAAAAACGTTAGCAAATACAAGTTACCTTCATTTCTCAAAGCAAAGTATGTTAACAATTTTCCCCAAAACTTAACAAGACAATATCTTAATATTAAATTTTCAAGAAATAAATATTGAAGCAACTTGCCTGAAAAGTTTATGTAATGATTATGCTAAAGACGCCACTTTCTGTAAATCTACAATTTAAACACAGTTCTCTTAAAGCAATTTATTTGGTGGAAATCCTGATGATTCTAGTTTTCATTTGTATTTGTGATGGTCGAAAGAAGAATTCATACCTAACATTATCTACCGTGCTTAATATTTTCTTGAGATAACGTCGGTTTGTGATAGACAGGTTTTCTACTGGTTTAGAAATGATTTAGTGACAATTTTGTGTTGGAAAATTAGAGTAACGCTGGAGGGAAGAGAAGGTGAAGCTTCTTTAAAGATGTTGGTGGAATTTGTTAAAAGAACATTTTTATAGTTTTCGATACAAACAAAAAACTGCTCGGTTTTCAGTCTGGTGTGAAACAAGTATCAATATGTTCTGTATATGATGGTGATCATTATGGGAATATTGAGCTCACAGAATTACGTCTTTACTTTTGTGGTAAGCATAGAAAGGGTAATTATTATGTTTGAAAGGCGCATTAATAGTAATCTGCAAAATAAGTTGCATGCCCAGCGCATCACACGATTAGATGTCAGGATAGTTACTGCATGATGTCTTTCTTAATACTAGTATATGGCTTAATGAAGTGTGTGTTTTGCCATATTGGCGCACACCTAATTACAATAAGAAATGTGTTTTTAACAAATTCCATCAACACCAAGCGTAATATATATTGAAAGAATCTCCACTTCCTCTTCCCTCCATCGTTACTCTGACTGTCCACCATAAAACCACCACTTCGTCATTTTCAATCCAGTAGACAACCGGTTACGGTGAACATAAGTTTGAGAAGGGTGTTATCTATAATATTCTATTTGGTAACAAGGCAGTTTCGCACATATAAACCTCTCGTTTGATGTTTTCACAGATATTTCTATGTATTTCCTAAATGATAAAGAAAACAGCTACAGTCTGTAAATGTTCAGAAGTACCGAATGATCATAAATGTTACGACATCATCTTGCTCGACTCAGATTTTCCAAAATATATCAACAAGTTTTAAAATAATATAATTTTCTACCCCTTGTCGCCAATCCCACCACCATTCAACGTTACCTCCACTGTTTCCTCCAGATACTATTCGACGCGATGTTTTCTTAATAATAATAGATTGATAAATCGTTTCGAGAATGTATTTTCGCATACATGAATTTATATCAATTTAGCTGTCGGAGGGACAGCGCATTCGAATATTTGTCACAGAAGTACAAATTTGATTGAGACTGATGACAAATCCAAGCAAATAAGAGTTATCTTACTTACAAAATTGACAAAATTGAGTACGTTTTATAACTGCAATACACTGCATGAAGTTTTAATCAAATACATGCAGTGACTGCTGAGTTATAAAATTTCTAAGTAAAATACAGAGACCCTAATTTGCAAAACAATCTGGCAAGAGTTTTCCGACTTAATTAATTTAGTTGATTTCATGACTACAAAGCTGTATGTAAAGTTTCAATAAAATACATTGAGCGGTTGGTGTAATTTGTACTTGACAGTACTTGCATGCGAAACTTAAACCAAAATTCTAGGTAAAAGAATAGCAATTATTTGCATTTTATTCGTGCAAGAATTAGCTAACTTAGTTATTGTAGTAGAGTTGATGATTGGGAAGGCTTGTGTAAAGTTTTAATTAAACACATTTAATCGATAGTGAGATATGGACTTGATGGTACTTGCATGCAAAACTTTAACAAGTATTTCTATGTCAAACAAGGACAATAATTTGTATTAAATTCAGGCAAGAGTTATGTAACTTATTTATTATAGTATGGTTGATGTTTAGGAAGATTTGTGTAAAGTTTAAAGTCAATACATGCAACGATTACTAAAATATGGACCTGATTGCACTTGCAAGCGAAACTTCAACAAGATTTTCTAAGTTAAACAAGGGAAATAATTTGTTTAATATTCATGCAAGAGTTATCTAACTTAGTCATTGTAGTAGGGTAAGAAAGCTTGTATAAAGTTTCAAAGCAATATATGCAATCGTGACTGACATAGGGACTTGCATGCAAAACTTTAACCAGAATTTCAGGCAAGAGTTATGTAACTTAGTTATTGTAGTATGGTTTGTGACTGGGAAGATTTATGTAAAGTTTATAGTCAACACATGCAACGGCACTGCTTGTTAAATATTCATCGGTATTCATCAGTATATCCATTATTATTATCATATGTATAATCTAAATACGTTTCACACGTTATAACACCTTATACATGTACCGTAAAAGGAATCACAGGTACTTCCAAAACGTGTAGACTTCAATTATAAATGCTGATTGTCCTCATAGTGTTTAATAACAAATTTCACTGTACTTAGTATTTTAATGCAATCATCTGAATTACTTAACATATATTTCGGCATATTCAGCCCTCGAAGAGATTACTTGCTCTCTCGAACGGGAAAACAAAATAGCGTAACTAACAGAGGCGAACTCGCAAATCTATTTTTAACAACTCTCAAAATATCCATTTAAATATTATCATCACTTATTTCTTAACTTCTTAATCATATTCTATTCTGTTCATTTAAATTTTATAATATCATTAGATATATAGCACCTGCTATTATTATTATTATTGATGATAACTATTAGTGCAAGGACAAAGACAATTAAAAGTGTCCAATATAACAACTGAATAAGTAAATATACTAAATGAGTGTTGGAATAATATTCTAATATATTCATCCTCCATTTCTGAAATCACTCGGTCATGCAGAACAATCCAATGTGACGTATACAAACTGTGGAAAGGAATGAGCATAGCACATAAACACCATAAACACCACATACACACACTTTCAGTATGATTGAAATGGATACCAGCTAATGTATTCAAGGATATCACCTATACTTTCTCTATGTCGTACAATATAAAAACAATAAGACAAACTCGTTGTAATCGCATTTACAATGTTATACTAATTCACATATAAAATAAATCACACATTATTAATTTCATATCGCATATTAATAGTTTTATTGTATCAAGTATGTAGCCAACGTCCAAACAAAACTCATCATTATCGATGACAGTACTATTCATTTTCTCATTCAACAAAACAAAACAAAACATATACAAAGTATAAACAAACATATAAACAGCAAAACAAACATATACACAGCAAAACAAACATATACACAGCAAAAATACATATACACAGCAAAACAAACATAAACAAAGCAAAAACAAACATATACAAAACAAAACAAAACATATACACAGCATAAACAAAGATATATGCACAGCACAAAAAAAAACATATACAAAGCAAAACCAAAAATATACATAGTTAAGCAAAACATAGTTATGCAAAGCAAAAACAAACACATACAAAACAAAAACAACATATCTTATTTAAAGATGATGTAAAATGTTTACTGAACATAAATGTCCACACTGTTTTATTAACATAAAGGATTGTAAACATAATTTAATTGTATACAGATGTACATCAGTTTAATAAAACTAAAAAAAAAATAAATAACGAAACAAAATTCGCAATACATGTAGTTGTAAAATACCCTTCAACATTCATTTCTATACCTTTATATTATTATAAAGTCTTTAAGAATCGCATGATGATATCATCTTATTTAGTAAAAATAATAATCACAAGTACCTTCCAAATATAAACCAAATGTAGAATTCCATAGTTAACGTTGCTCGAAGTCATTATATTATATAACATATTTGTCTATTGCAATGTTTCTCATTCAATGCACATTCTTTTCATCAGATTCCTTCGAAGAAATGCCTGACTCTATCAAACGGGAAAGCGAAATTAGCGCAAGTTATAGCTACGGCCTCGATGCACAGTCGAGAACAAAACAGACAGGTATTTGTGATTGATAAATACTTCCTATGTTTGATTAATTTCTTTGTTTTGTATTTGGATTTGGATGTATCGGTCAACTCGTCAGGAAGTGGGTGCGGTATGCATTTTAAAAACAATATCCAATAACTCGTTTACATCATATCATCACGGACAGAATAAACTACGTTTTCTTTATGTATTGCGTATTTTTTGTTTTCGTATAAACTAGAACCTGGTATTAGTATCATTTCTGGACACTGTTTGTGCAAAGACAAACTATATAATAGTGTGCAATAAGATAACTGAATGAATACATTCATTTCGTCAGATTCATCCGTCGAGGAATCCATTGCCGCTTTCGAAAATAAACCGGAGGACGAACCGAGTGCAAGTAATGGAAACATACTAGAATCCCAGACGAGTAAACAACGGACAGCTAATGGTGATGAATGCATATTTCCTGTATTTGATCAATTTATTAACATTATCGATTTAGATAAGTGTTAATGTGGTTGTTTATAAGTCAGAATTTCGGTACGCGATGTATGTTTAACAATTGTATCAAATATAAACTTTACACCATATCATTGCGGACTTGCACAATAAAAAATATCTTAATTACCTATTGCTTAAATTATATACTTTCCTTTCCTTTATCACATAAACGAGCCAAACAGAAGCTGTTATTATAAAATTATCATTGTTATTAGCTTTTAACCGGGATTATTGGTTTAAGCAACATATACGTTTCCACACACAATTGAGGTGTTGCTGTTATTAATAACACACCTGTCGACGATAATGTTCGGAGTACACTTAGTGACATGCAAACAAAAATGCGGATATTAACGAAAAAATCATCCATATCTTTCATTATCTTTAATACAAAAACTGTATTCATAAATCATGTCGCGAATTCATCTTCGCTTATACGAATTCATATCAATTCATGAGTGAAAAAAGAAAATGAAAATATCTATTTTGTTAAATATCCTTCGATATTCATCAGTATATGTGTCATTATGACTACAACCTCGATACGTTTTACACTATAACAGCATAATATACCGTAAAGTGAATCTCAGGTACTTCCGGAAAGTTATTATTTTTGTGCTTGTTATTGCAATATTTCTAATTCAATGTATATCCATTATGTAAGATTCAGCTCCCGAAGAAACACCTGACTCTATCAAATATGCACGGGATGGCAATGTGAGTGCAATAAATAAAAACGGTCTTGGTTCACAATCAAGTACAAAACAAACATGTATTCGTAATTGATAAATATTTACTGTGTTTAATAAATGTCTTTATATCATTGGTTTACTCGTCAGAAAATAGGTTCGATATGCACTTTAAACAATTATCAAACTATTATTTTATTGAACTTGACGGACTTTCGGAATAAGCTACGTTTCCTTCATTTATTGCCACATTCGAATATAAACGGGAAAACGAATCGAGCGCAAGAAATGATAACGGAGTCGAAGCCAAAACGAGTAAACAACGAACGGGTAATTGTACATGTAATAGGTGTATATTAAGTTTAATTTACGTATTGCTTATATTAGATGCGGTTCCTTTCCTTTTAATCATAAACAAGGCATAAATATTGCGAGCATAATCGGAGCGCAGAATAAACGTAAACTAAACACAAATTGGGTACGCGTTTGAATTCTTAAATGATTAGTGTCTTTGCTGGCTAAATTAAAAAAAAAATAAATAAAAGGTCAAAATATTTATACTATTCGTTTTTGTTTTTGTTTATTTTATTACAACATTGTAACTGCCGTTTGTTTCAATCAGCTGCGCCTGATAACGACACCGATGGTTCTGATAATGATTCAGAACACAAAAGTGATGAGGGTACAGGCAATACAATGGTTTCGAAATTTCATCCTGGAAACAAAAACAGAGTTGAAGAATTGTTTAACAAAAGTACATATAATTCACAACGTGTTTCTTATTTCATGTTTTACCTCATTCAGAGTGTTTTTTTTTCAATTCGATACATTTATTTTCAAAATCATATTATTACACACATTTTGTACATTAACTATAGTAACATTCAAATATTATTCCATATCAATGCATTATTGAAAAATAATTATATTACTTATTGTATAGTTCTGTGCTCCCAGAGGATCATACCGCTAACGGCCTTGCTGATTGGCGTGAGAAGGTGGGACTGTTGCATTCCCCTCCAGGACAATCTTAATAAAATATAGTCCTTGGTTGCGGTCAGTGAATCCATATCAAATATTTTAAATGTACCAGTATGTATTTGACTCAGTTTGTTTCAGACGATGCACATGACGATTATCATAGTGATCCGTATTCTAATGTGGAACTCAAGAGCAGTGATGAAACAAGTTGTCTAGACATTCGCAAATGGCGTTATGGATTAGATGGAAAAAGACACCGTCAAACTTTCTTTTTTATTGGTAAATAACTTTCAAAAATATTCAATTATTTAGTATATCCTTGTCAATGAATAAAATAAAAAGTAACAAAACATTCTACAAATACAAGTTGCCTTCCTGATGTTTCTAGTTTCAGTTTTGGACACGACATTGGTGATGATCGAAAGATGCATTCATCACTTAAATTATGCTTAATAAAACACCTTTACTGATAAATCGTGTCGTGAGTTCATCTTCACTTATGAGCAGTGGTTGTCAAATATCCATCGATGTTTATCAGTATATGTAATATTAGTATTATAACACTAACACAGCACCATCTTATACCGTAAAGTATTACTTAAAGTATTTCTTTCGAATTCCATAACTTATTCTTTTTGGCGTCATAATGCTTAATAAAAAAAATGTCAGTACCTACCATTTTATTGTAATGCTCTTATTCACTGTACATACATTGCATCAGATTACTCTGAACTGAACGAGTACATATACTGAATGAGACTTTAATCATTATGCTTATATGTTCCTCATCCAATTCTTAAATCACTCACCAAATATAGAACTATGCTATATAAGCAAATTAAATTTTTATTAAACTATGAAAATAGATGAGAATATCACACGCATAACAATTTACCCCAAATGTTCTTAAGGCAATGTGTCTAGTGAAAAAATCTGATGGTTCTGGTTTCAATTTGCATTGATGTTGATCTATCAGAAGCATCCATACTTAAATTATCTTTAATAAAAAATAACGTTTTTAAAATAAAAATAAAAATAGTTCAATCGATTATATATAATGTTATTCTTTATTATCCTCATTAGTATTATCATTATATATAATATTATCATTATTATTATCATTATTATTAGTATTAATATCATTATCGTTATTATTATTATTATTATCATTATTACTTTAATTATTATCATTATTATCATTATCATTATTATTAGTATTAATATCATTATCGTTATTATTATTATTACTATTGTTATTATTATCATTATTACTTTTATTATTATCATTATTGTTAATATTTATATCATTATTGTTATTATTATTACTATTATCATTTTTATTATTATTATTATTATTATTATTATTATCGTCTATTATTAGTATTATTTATTAGTATTATTATTATCATAATTATTATAATTATTATTATTAGCATAAGTATTACAATTATTATCATAACATTGCTACCGGTGTAAAGGAATCATCGGTGGTAACGAATCACTTTCATTATAACCTATTATACATTACAAAATAATTGGTTATTAAATTTTTAATACCATACGTTTGAAGATGAATCCTTAAACAACAACTGGAAAAAGATGCGAAACAAGTAGTCGGGTTTTCAATTTGTTATATAGGTTTTAGAATCTCCATTGGAAAGAGTATATTGAAAGTGGCGTCATCAAAATATTCGTCTGTCGGAATACAAAAAATACTGCACACACATGTCTAAATAAAATATAAACAAAGTAAACATCTTGATATAATGCCATTTTAATGTTCTACATGTAACCACTCCACAAAAAAGAAAATAATCCGTTAAATGTGTTTTGTAAAAAGAATCACTTGTAATGCTTTTACGGTCTTTCCAGGAGTAACGAATCAGTTAATATGCAAATAGGGCAAGTGATTATGTGTGTTCAATATGTTTTAGATTTCTTTGTGCAAATGAGCAACTTGATCTGAATAGTGACTTTGTCGGTTTACGACAATGAATTGGCCTGTGTTATTCAACTTAGGCCAAAAAATAGTGGTTGTTTCATATTTCATGAACAATAAGATGGTGCTCAGTACTTACAAGTCGCTACTACACCTTTTTCTCTTTAATGTTAAATTAATATTGTCTTAAACAAAACAGTTGCAATACACTGTTTTGTTTTCAGTATCACCTGGAAATGTTGTTCAGTGCATTGGTTGTGACATAGATGTCATAGCACAGATTATTTCAATATACCTAACAATATATTATGTGCAATGTATGTTAACTGTATAGATATGTGATGTCCTTGTAGAAGACAACATAAGAATCATAATATGAAAACTTTTCAGTCGAAAATTTCTTTTAGTTTCTTAGCATTTTTCAATTGGGAAATTTGTTATTTTCGATTGGGAAAAAAATATACTATTTGCCATTAGGAATGGACAGAATAACAGCCCCAAAAATGGGCAAACGAGAGCCCTGATTCACCTTGGCAGTGCCTGGATTATGTGAGGAATGCCAGGGATGGATACATAAAGAATTTGTTCCATCTGGCTTTGATACTGATGCAGTCAAAGTTATCATACTATTTGTGTGTCACAAATGATCATTACTATGGTGCTTCCATACCATTTGCTATATTATCATACCAACTATTCAAGACATTACATTGACATATCAATTTATCTGGGAGAAGGAGCTTAATATTGTATTTTAGCACTTTCGACCAATGTCAAATGAAGTTTTCGTCGTGATAATTTTTATATCGTCCATGGCCTGTCACCTGCCAATAATTCGTTTTCTAACGACAGCGCTTTATTTAACTTTATATGAAATTCATGTATATTCATGAGAACAAAGACTAGTCTTTGACGTCAATAGAATCATTTAGTCTTTGATAGACATCTTGTTGAGCATATGTGAATTATGCATTTTTAGCATGCACAATACAGTAATACTATGTAACAGTTGAATAAGACACATGAGATGTTTAATGAAGGGAAAACATCTTTATTCACAAATCATGGAACCTCAATTTAGCTACGTAAATAGTATATGTGAAGAATAATGAAGTCAACTGCTACCATGCATTCAAAATAAAACCACCAGTGTATGTTTATTGTAGACCGCGAATACACCAATATTCAAGACAAAGTTACAAGTTTAATATGGATACCTGATTAAAAACGTTCAAACGTTAAGTTCAGCTAGAAACAGATGCAAATCGGGAACTAAAGTTACAATTGTAACTGGTGTACTAGTAGGCTATTTTCCTAAAGTGATGGCAGAAGATTAAAGAGAACACTTGGTACTGGTAGTAAAATATTTTGTAAGCCAGGTGGAAATCCTGTGTCAAACTTTGTATCTTAGCCTGCGCGTGATGTCTTGTAATCATATCCTTTATGAATAAATTATATTATTACACATTATGGTATATATCGTGCCAGAAAAAAATATATGATGCAGAGATTTAAGTTGCCAAAAATGCACATTATTTCAGTATTTTTCCATTGCACGTGTATGATGTTATTCATAACGTACATCTATTACAGTGTCATTGTAAAACGGTGGATAAAGTTCTTCTTTAGTAAATTTATTGTTAATTTAATGCAAGATTGTACCATTTTATATGAATATAGAACCTGCAACCTAAACATTCAATGGCAAGGATAATTTTTTCAAGGCCGAATTTTTTTTAAACTTATTCAATTAAAAAAAAGGAAAACGCCAACTTGTTAACTATTAGGTGATAATAACTGCAAAGCTGATAGTTAAACAGTGCCTTTTAAATAGTCCTCGGACACTGCCTCATCATAAAATATGCGCGATTCGTTACTATCGGAAGTGACCCGGTATCACATGAAACGGCAATGTCAATAAAAAAAAAAACGTTATAGACATTGTAAGATCGATTTTAAAATGAAAACTTCACAGAATGCTAGATAGATAATTTGTCTTTCAATGAACTATAAACAAAACTAACAATTTGAACTTTGATTTTATTAGTAATAAATGAAAAGTGATTCGTTAACAAAGGCGAAACTGTATTATTATCAACATAATAACTTCAATACGTTTCACACTATAAGAGCACCTTACATTGTAAAGGGAATCACATGTAATTCCAAAAAGTAGTCATGTGGACATTAATTATAGTTAATGCTGATTGACGTCATATTATTTTACACGAATTGCATTGTACTAAGTAATGTTTAATGCAATCTTATTCACAATACATGTATTGCGACATGTTAAGCCCTCTAAAACATTGTTTACTCTATCGAACACAATCAGGAAGACTAACCAAGCGTTACTAATAGAAATGAACTCTAAGCCCAGTAAACAACGAATCAGTAATAGTAATCATAGATCAAATGTCCCTTTTATTTCATGAATTTATAAACATAATTATTTCTCAATTGGTTATGCATTCGATACTTCGTCTTTATATGGGTTTGCGATGTATTTGCACAATAAAATATATTTTCTTTATTTCGTACAATTACAGTAATAAGGTACATGTGTCAAGTGTATATGAAATAAGAATGCACCTGGTACCTTTTTGCACCGATGGGGCGATTTGTTAATTATATGCTCTGATGTTCCTTTCCATTTAATAAAAGCAAATAAAACCTAGCTCCTGGTATTACTAGTACTGGTGATAACTGTATGTGCAAGGACAAAATATTTAATAGAGTTCAAATAATAACTGATTTATACCCAACGCCCCTCCCACCCTCTACCCAACCCCCATACCTTACTCTGCAAAACATTTTGTGTATTTGTGTATCAAATATCAACATTTGGGTTGACAGTTCAAACCATTACCACTACGCTATCGGAACAGACAGTAGTACAACACACTTAATATTGATATATAGTTTATTTTATAGTTTATGTAACAGATAAATCTGCTATCATACTACAAACATCCCTAATACGTTAGGTTCCATCTAAAAATAGAACGACGTAGTTTCAAAATAGCTGAATCGGTTTACAGTATTTTTTTTCACTGCTGGTAACTGTTTGTGTAATTACAAATTATATGACATTTAGGTAATGTATTTATTGAAATATTTTTTGTTGTGCATTCTGCTTTGTGATGTCGGCAGAATCCCAATGTTCTTAAGGCAATTTAGCTGAAAGAATACCTGATGATCATGTTTTAATTTGGAACTCATCATTTCAGTGATGATTGAAATTATCATCAAAACAGTATTCATATATTAGCGAAACATAGTTATGCAAAGCAAAAACAAACATATACAAAGCAAAAACAAAATATCTTATTTAAAGATGATGTAAAATGTTTACTGAACATAAATGTTCACACTGTTTTGTTAACATAAAGGATTGTAAACATAATTTAATTGTATACAGATGTACATCAGTTTAATAAAACTAAAAAAAAAATATATATATATAACGAAATAAAATTCGCAATAGTTGTAAAATATCCTTCAACATTCATTTTTATACCTTTATATTATAATAAATGATAAGAATAATGATGATATCATTTTATTCAGTAAAAATGATAATCACACCTACCTACCAAAATAAACCAAATGTAGAATTTCATAGTTAACGTTGTTCTCAGTCATTATATTATTTAACATATTTATCTATTGCAATGTTTCTCATTCAATGCACATTCCTTTCATCAGATGCTTTCGAAGAAATGCCTGACTTTATCAAACGGGAAAGCGAAATTAGCGCAAGTAATAGCTACGGCCTCGAGGCACAATCGAGTACAAAACAAACAGGTATTTGTGATTGATAAATATTTCCTATGTTTGATTAATTTATTTGTTTTGTATTTTGATTTGGATGTATTGGTTAACTCGTCAGGAAGTGGGTTAGATTTGCATTTTAAAAACAATATCCAATTACTCTTTTACATCATGTTATTCCGGACAGAATAAAGTACATTTTCTTTATGTATTGCGTATTTTCTGTTTCCATATAAACTAGAACCTGGTATTAGTGTTAATTCTTGAAACTGTTTGTGCAAAGACAAAATACTTAATAGTGTACCATAAGATAACTAAATGAATCAATTCATTTCGTCAGATTCATCCATCGAGGAATCTATTGCCGCTTCCGATAATAAACCGGGGGACGAACCGAGTGCAAGTAATGGCAACATACTAGATTCCAAGACGAGAAAACAACGAACAGCTAATGGTGATGAATGCATATTTCCTGTCTTTGATCAATTTATTAACATTATCGATTTAGATAAGTGTTAATGTATTCGTTTATAAGTCAGAATTTTGGTACGCGATGTATGTTTAATAATTTTATCAAATATTTACTTTACATTATATCATTGCAGACTTGCACAATAAAATATATAAGTCCAAACGAGTAAACAACGAACGGGTAATTGTACATGTAATAGGTGTATATTATGTTTTATTTACGTATTGCTTATATTAGATGCGGTTCCCTTCCTTTTAATCATAATTAAGGCATAACTATTTCGAGCATTATCGGAGCGCAGAATAAACGTAAACTAAGCACAAATGGTGTACGCGTTTGAATTCTTAAATGATTAAAGTCTCTGCTGGCTAAATTGAAAAAAATTAAAAGGTCAAAATATGTATATTATTCGTTTTTGTTTTTGTTTATTTTGTTACAACAATGTAACTGCCATTTGTTTCAATCAGCTGCACCTGATAACGACCCAGATGGTTCTGATAATGATACAGAAGACAAACGTGATGAGGATACAGGCAATAAAATGGGTTCGAAATTTCATCCTGGAAACAAAAACAGAGGTGAAGAATTGTTAAATAAAGTACATATAATTAACAACGTGCTTCTTATTTCATGTTTTACCTCATGCAAAGTGTTATTTTTCCATTCATATCATACACACATTTTGTACAATAAATATGGTAACATTAAAATATTATGCCATATCAGTGCATCATTGAAAAGTAATTATATTACTTATTGTATAGTTCTGAGCTTCCAGAGGATCATACAGATAACGGCCTAGCTAATGGGCGTGAGAGGGTGGGGCTGTTGCATTCCCCTCCTGGACAATCTTAATAGAATATAGTCTGCTTTGATTGTATTTCTTGGTTGCGGTCAGTGAATCCATATCAAATATTTTAAATGTATCAGTATGTATTCGTATTCTAATGTGGAACTCAAGAGCAGTGATGAAACAAGTGGTCTATACATTGGAAAAGATCGTAGTGGAGAGAAACACACAGGTAACTAATGCTTGATATGACAAAAGGTAAGATAAAGCGGTATAACCGAAAAAAACACGATTGTTGTATGGTTTAATGGAAAATAACACAGTAAAACCTTCAATGTTCTGGGTAAATGACTTTAGTGATCAGATGTTCGAGATGATCAGAAACGTATAGATTGAATGCAACTGGAGCAAATATTCATTTCACTTATTTTGTCATTGCATATTAGCGACACACCTGTTTCAAAAATATTATATATTTAGTACATCCTTGTCAATGAATGAAATAAAAAGTAATAAAAACCTCTTCAAATACAACTTGCCTTCATTTAGTATTCTTAAAGAAAGTGATGTTAACCATTTACCCCAAACCTAACAAGACGTTATCTTACTATTTTATTACAGGAAAAACATCTTAGAGCAACTTTCCTAACATACGTTTGATTTAATGATTACATCAAATAATGCAATTTCCAATTAATATATATCTTTTTTGGAAAACCTGATGTTTCTAGTTTCAGTTTTGGACACGGCATTGGTGATGATCGAAAGATGCATTCATACCTTAAATTATGCTTAATAAAACACCTTTTCTGATAAATCATGTCGAGAGTTCATCTTCCTAATCCTATCCATTCAATAAAAGCAAATACAACATATTACTAGTACTGGTGATAACTGTATGTGCAAGGACAAAATATTTAATAGAGTTCAAATAATAACTGATTTATATCCAACACCCCTCCCACCCTCTACCCCACCCCCGTTATTCACTCTGCAAAACATTTTGTGTATTTGTGTATCTCCCGGATTTAATTTTTTATTTTAACTTTATTTAATGTTAAGTTGATCCCGAAAGGTATCAGATTTAATAATGATCAGGCGTTTTTTCCTTGTATCGTACTATCCAATTTTGTATAAAACGAAACAATTATCGCAATGGTTGTAAAATACAGATTAACATTCATTGTGTAGGACCTATTTATAATTATAACCTCGACAAGTGTCGCATTAAAACAACATCTTATACCTAAATAGGACCATAAGTGGCTCCCAAAAATAACATTGTAGAAATCTATACGCTGATGGACGTCATAGTATTAGATAAAATTTTTGGTACTTAATACATTTTTATTCCTACATGCATTGTGTCAGTTTCAGTCCTCGACGAAACTCTGCACCCTATCGAACATAAACGGGAATCCGAATCTTGTGCAAGTAATAGAAACGTCCTCGAAACTCAATCGAGTACAAATGAAACAGGTATTTGTGATGTATAGATATTCCTTTGTTCGATCAATTTCTTAACATTTCTCTATCTCTAACACTTATTTATGTATGTGGTTACTCGTCAGAAAGTTGGTACGTTATGTATTTCAACAGTTATCAAACTATTGTTTTACATCATATTATCACTGACTTGTAGATTTTCCATATGCTTTCTCTGGTACCATATGTTATATAGCACCTGGTATCATTATTACTACTAAAAACTGTTGCTGAAGGGACAGAGGATTTATTATGTATTCAACATAACTTTCACACGTTTCTGTCATGTCACGTGACCCGTGTAAAAGTTAAACTTTCGCCGCTTGCAAATTTCATTTAGATAATATAATTACATTTAGGAAATGTATATGTTTGATTTGTTTTCGTTATGCATTCCGATTTTCAATGTCGGCAGAATCCTAATTTTCTTGATGCAATTTAACTGATAAAAAATCTGATGATTCTAGTTTCAATTTGGAACACACCATTTCAGTGATGTTCGAAAGTATCATAAAGACAGTATTTATATATTATAATATCAGCATTGCTGATTTCGTAATTAAAAACAATATACAATTATATAGTGATGCCTTTATTTATTTTTTTCAAGACAACAATAAAGAGTGGGAAGACTGCTTGCAGGCTGACGATAAAGAGAGAGCACACCAACTGGTTGAGTCTAAAAAGTGGCCGAATGGTTTGTTATTTGCTAAATATCGTAATAAATTCGGGGAAAACGAAACTTTTAAATATGTTTGCGATAAACTTTGTGATTATGTCAAAAATCGTTGCAGTGGTGTTAAGTCATGCTGGGTTGGTCGTAGAGCCAGTGGTGATAGGAATATCGTGCTTGTTGTTGTAACCGATAAACAATCGCAATACAATAAAAACCATGGACTGGAAGGATACGACATACTTTATCGCGGAATATACGAAGTCAGTAAAGAAGGAAGGGATATAACGTACTGTCCCGAAATCCTATCATACAAACCTTCTCCAAAAGAGTATCTAAAATTGAAAAGTACTTTAGAAAAATATACTTCTGCGCTGATGAAATCGCACAGTCAGTTGACTATGATTTCACCAAGCTTCGTGAAATCAAAGGACTTTGGAACAGAGAAGCATACTCTTATAGCACAATGTTGCATTTGCTTGTATGTTCACATAAAGTCTGTTATTCCAATCGGTGAAGACGAATTTCCTCAAAAACTTGAAGATGTTCCTACTGATGTTAGAGAAGGTTCTGTCGATTTGCTTGGTCTAAACGCTAATGATAAACAGCCATCAGTAATGACAGGCGCCACCATTTGTGGTCGTTCCAGTCTGCTACAAGGAACATTAGGTCCTGTGTTTGAAAAAGGAAACGATACTTTCTGTATATCATGTTGTCATGTTTTGCTGCCTAAAAATGTAATCGAAAACATTCCCTTAAATACGTATAGTGAGTTAAATGGACATAAAGTCTGTCAGCCACGACCCGAAGATGATGATGAGTTTGGAGAGGTACATGGTGCACTGTATAGAAATGGTGGAGAAAGTTCTGCTGGTATGGAAATAGCTGCTGTTAAAATAATAAGCCGACATCCAAACAGCGGTAATTTTCCGGATATCACATTTCTCCCAGGTATTTTGTATTATTTTTTTCAAAATGATAATTTCATATTTACGTTTCTTATTAATATACTGAAATAGCTAAATAGGACAGAAATTATCAATTTTATTGTTTGATTTGAATTTAAAACAGGAAGGGATGGATTTCAAAATCGGGTTATCAGTAGCGTGTGTGGCCGCCGCGTGAGATGATGACTGCTTGACAGCGACGTCGCATTGATAGCATAAACTTGTTTATGTCAGCCTGTGGGATACTATCCCATTCTTCTAGCAGTGCTGCTCGCAGCTCATTCACGTTGCCAGGCGGGGTTGGACGTCGGTGTACGAGTCGGTCAAGATTATCCCATAAATGTTCTATGAGATTCAAATCCGGGCTTTTCGATGGCCAATTGTCGATGAAACCAACGTTGTGGTTTTGCAAAAACGGTATGTTGTCACGGGCGATGTAATGTGTGGCATTATCTTGTTGTAATGTCGGTATGACGACATGGGTTCGAAGGAGAGGGACAACATGAGGACCCAGGATGTTTTCCCTATATGTACGGGCATTCAAATTTCCCTCAATAACAACCAGTGCGGTGCGTTACCCGTAAGCAATACAGCCCCACACCATAACTGACCCCTGCCCCAAAAACGATCGCGCTGTAGTACGCAACAGTCGGCATACTGCTCATTCCTGCGTCGGTACATTCGTACTCGGCCATTGCCACGTGATAACGCAAATATCGATCAATCGCTAAAACAAATTGTCCGCCAACGCTGTCTTGTCCAATGTATGTGTCCCCGGGCCCACTGCTCTCTGTTATCGCGATGACGGAGCGTCAAAACCGTTCAGACGTACGGACAACGTCCGTGCAAACCGTTATCGGCTAAACGATTTCACACAATATGGGCGGAAATCCGGGCATTGTGGGTACTGGGTGTAACGGCAGACGTAGCTGTTGCGGTGAGAAATTGATCTCGAAGGTGCTGGTTTAAGATATAGCGGTTTTGGGCGCGAGTTGTGACACGCGGTCTACCACTCCTTGGTAAGTCTGCGGTACTTCCGGTCTGCACAAATCGACTTCGGAGGCTCCTTACTCGTGCTGCAACCTCTGCAGTCGGAACCCCAGTCTCCAGCATTCCGAACACTTTATCCCGTAAATTTAACGGAATTCGTGGCATTGCAATTCCAATTTAAAACCTTCAATTTTGAAAGTTTTTGATATTTTTCTGTATGTTTTCGAATAATGCAATTTTTAAGTGGACAAATATCCAACACGTGGACCGGATATACCAATCCCGCCATTGCACGTGGAAATTGGACATTGAGCTGACTAAACTGACCTAAATTTTATCTATGGATTAACTAACCGATTTTGCAAATAAGAACGATTTATTTGTTTACGTATACGTAACCTTGAAAATGTTGCATGTACTTTACGAATGTTCCTTTTTTGGTTCAGTATATACAATATGCCAGTTTCAGTGCAATTTTTCCAGCACCTAAAAATGACCAGCTCACCCAAGCTCGCCGATCATTTTTAGGCAATAAAATAAATTCGCTGAAACAGGCATATTGTATACTACTTTCTTTTTATCAAACAGCCAAATCCTCAAACGGAACCCAAGAATTGAAATCATTTGAAAAAACACTCCATTTTACATATGCGTGTTTCTTTTTGTAATCGCGTCTTAACACCTTTTCTATTCTAAATAGTTCTTGATTTACTTTAGCAAGTTCTTGTTCATAGAATGATCCCACAATGTTTTCGTTGTTTAAATATTTCAGAAGATACGTAACAGGCTTTGTCTTTTAAATTTCCCTAACGACAAATAGTTTTCTCGTCCAATTAGGAGTGTAACCCTTTTCAATTTCTTTTTTGTATTTACTTATTCTAACCCAATCAACACTTTTGAAAGATATTCTGGATGTCTGAGATTGTTTGGATTTAGAAGAATACAAATTATGTATTACCCTTTCTTTATTCTTTTTCATTCTTCCCTCTTCAGGAGTCATACCAATACTGCTATATTTGGTCTTATTATATTTTGAGATTATTTTTGGGCAGGACATCAATATAAGTATTTGTATTATTTGAAGTAAAATGCTTCCACATTATTTTCTTCATAGTTCTGTTAAATCTTTCAATAATTACTGTTTTTCCCTCATTAAAGATGTGAAACATTTTAATATTGTTATCATCCAACAATTTGTTAACGTGATTATAAAATTCACATTCATCATCCAACTACTTTTGAGGTCTTACATTCATGTCACTAAAAATGTCTTCAAATGCCCCCAGTTACCTCCAAACCAGTTTTATTCTTAAGCGGGACACTTCAAGTATATTTACTCAAGACATCAATTACATTCAATAAATATTTAAATCATGTACTGTATTTTGAGAAAGCTTGCATATCAATCAAATCAACAATAGATTGACAAATACCGACTTTGTGTGGACATCTCCTATATTAATTTCTTTTAATACATAAGGAAAAAATGACAAAAAAAATATCTGGAAACCATTAAACTTATCAGAGTAAAAAAGTGCTGTATTTAGTTAAATGCCTTGCAGTCAATCAGCATTGAGTATGTATTATGATGATTACAGTACTGTCTAGATGGGCCCGCTTAGCTTTGTCTGTTTGACCTTCAAATCAGGGCCCATGCGTTCGAGTCCCCGCCCGGCCACTCTTTCCGTGTTAAATGTTATACGACATTGCGCCTCTTTAGGATTCGTCAAAAGATATACAGAGTGTGGCCGGGAGGGGATTCGAACGCATGTCCATTGGATTGAAAGTCAAACACTCCTCCGTCTTAGCCCGAAATGGTGGTTATAATATGATAATATTGTGATGATATTTATAATGACAGTTGTGTTGTTAGTGATTTGAATATGCGGTCATTCTGTTAATACGGTTGACTGTGATAAATATAGTGCAGTTACATCTGTTGCTACTGATATTGATTAAACAGATTATGTTGTTGTTGCTGCATAAAATAACAATTGATGATGATTGATAATGTTTATAATTGATGATGATAATGATACAGATAATTGTAATGATCGTTGATGACGAAGATGGTGTTGAAAATAACTATTATGATGATAAAGTAGAAGTAGTAGTAGTAGTAGTAGTAGTAGTAGTAGTAGTAGTAGTAGTAGTAGTAGTAGTAGTAGTAGTAGTAGTAGTAGTAGTAGTAGAAGTAGTAGTAGTAGTAGTAGTAGAAGTAATAGTAATAGTAGTAGTAGTAGTAGTAATAGTAGTAATAGTAGTAGTAGTAGTAGTAGTAGTAGTAGTAATAGTAATAGTAGAAGTAAAAGTATCAGAAGCAGCAGCAGTATCAATAGTATCGCAGTAGTACTGGTAGTAGCTGCATCAATAAAGTTGTAGCAGCATCATCAGCTTAAGTGGAAGTATTATCAAAATAAGTAGTAGTAGTAGTTATATTAGTAGTAGTAGTAATAGTAGTAGTAGGAATAGCATTTCTTAGAAGATAATTACAATACAAATTTTTGTTAATGACTCGATTTTCTTTTATGAAGCAACTTAGTATAATAAATTATATATTAAAAGGGTTAGATTTACGTCGTATGTAAATATTAATTGAACAGATTTAAACATTATGTATCTATAATTGTTCATCCATTCGATAGGTATGAACGTTTTCATCTGTTGATCCGTGTAAACCAGATTAACATTAGGTAGCGTTCATTTCGAATACCATGGAAATATATTGTTTATAGACATCTATGTCTATTTGTTTACGATATGTGAACTTCTCAAAAAGGGATTGCGTATTTTAGGTTTCATGGTTATATTTTTTCATGTAAGCTTGAATATGTTTTGAAAACGAAAGTGAAATCCGATTACTTTAATGAAATATATCTATCGACCCGACTGTCACAGTTACACTACTTTGTTAATAATAGAACGTTCCGACTATTGTCTACACTTTAGCTACCAGCGCGATTTTGTTGAACACGTGTTGGCTGTAACTGACAAATACACATGATGAACTGAGGAAAGACAGACCTATATTTCACAATATATTATATAATTATATCAGTTGATTAAATGTTTTTTATCTCGTGTGTTCATATTTACTATTTATCAATACAGATTAATTTTAATTAGGAAATTAAGTTTATAAATGTATTATTAACTTTAAATACGGCTACTGCGTTTAACCGTCGATCCGTCTCATTACATAACATATGCCTGTCATTTACAGAGGCCAAGTGTTAACTGATGTGTATTAAATATTCTCTAGTGAGATAGTGCTAGTGTTTAACCATTTTCTTAGACGAATATATCGATTTCTACAGTAGACGCCATATTTCACACCAGCGTGACATATTTTCATCAGCATTTTTCAGGTATATTAAAAATACACTTATAAAAAAAACATATTTCAGTTTTCTAATAGATATATATCTACTTATAATTTGTATTTTAATCAAGTGAATTTGCGATATCAACGTAATCACACCTTTCATCACGACGGTTTTGAAACGCCTTTCTAATCTTGTGCTGTTTACACAGCATTGTAACGAAAACTAGCAACCCGAAATTACCCCATGTTGCAATACGCATCGATAGTCGCGTGTTTCCAAGTTGTTGTCATTAATTAAAACACATGTTCTTTCAAAGTTTCATGTTTGTTTTAAATTTGTACATACTAGCTGGGTACCTTATTTAGAGACGTAAAACATTCAACTATTTACCTTGCCCAACATTCTTATTGTTTCAATATATATGTACACGTATGTTTATGATACCGCAATTGAACAGTTATATGGAATTGTAAATATACATGAATTGAGAAGTTTCTGAAATAAGCAAACATTGTCATGATGGAATAGCTATTAACAGGAGAATGTAAAACTTTCGATCTACCTCGATTTCAAAATCAAAATATACCAATTAAATGATAATCGAAAACTACTAATCATAAACTCAGCTCGTATTCATTACACAAATCTGTTTAATAGTTAAGCGTTAATCAAAACACACATTAACAGATTGGCCAAATGAAACTGAAAAACGGTACACATACGCATAGTTTAAACTGAAACGGTAAAACGCTGCGTATGCGCAGAACAGAAACGGATAAACGGTGAGCATGTGCATAAGCATCCCTAACCGTTCGTCTCCAAACGGACGAACTTACCAACAACTAACGAATCACAAACGTGGTCGAAACGGCGTTGAAACGTAAAAACTCGGTAATAAACCGGTTCCTACTGGAAAAATGGAAATTATGGTAATTTAAAGATAAATATACCTCAATTATTTTTTTTTATCATAAATTAATTGCAAAGCAGGGTTCTGGACCCTCTGTTTATAAGCAAAAATAGATGACGACTTTATCGAACAAATTACTAAAAGATACAAAAAAAAACTATTCCATGTTAGCAAAAGATGTAAAAGGAAAAACAGAGACGATTTTAAAAAAAAATTGTGCTCATGTATTTTCGCATCGTTATTGATCGTGGGTCGTAAATTGGTATATATATTTTTTATCTTTAACCTGAATAAACATGAATAGATTAGTTGTAAAGATTGATTGTACTGAATGACAAATTGAGGCTTTGGATAAATTGGAACCGGAGAAAAGAGCAAGTAGTCTCGAATTAATAAAGATAAATAATAAATTAAACCAAATGTTGTTTTGGGGGAGGATGGTGTTAAAGATATAGGAACTACTCAAAGTGTGTTTTTTAAATCAAAAGCAAAAGCATTATTAAGTGAACTTAATATAAAAAAGAAATAAATAATGAATTATCAAACATAATCAGTGAATGGATTTGTCTAGGATCTGGTTGAACAATGAAAGAAGTGAAGAAACATTATGTAACAATTACAAAATACAGACCAATAAAAGGTTCCTCGTATGTTGCTCTTCCTGATGTTATAAAATCTAGACAAGGAATAATCAATATTAAAAATGAAAAAGACGATGAATGCTTTCGTTGGTGTCATTTGATGTATTTGTTTCCAGTTGAAAAGGACGCACAAAGAACAACAAAATATGAAAAAAACATTTAAAGGAAGTGGATTATGATGGAATAAAGTTTTCTGTTTAGTTAAAAGATATTCATAAAATAGAAGCAGCTAATGATATAAGGTTTAACGTCTTTGGAATTGGAAATCATAAAAAACCTATTTATCCATTGTCCATTTCAAAAAGTAAAAATGAAAACTTGTGAGATTTTATTATTATAAGGGAAAGGTTCTTCGGAAGGCCCTTTGGAGGCTTCATCTCATTATGTTTGGATAAAGAATTCTTAACAGTTTGATGAAGCCATAATAAAAAAACATGCATAAATTATTCTTTTGCAAATATTGCATTCAACATTTTACATCAGAAAGAATCCTTAATAGCCACATGAATGTGTGTCTGTCTATTAACGGAACACAGAAAGTTAAAATGCCTGATGAGAAAAACAAGTTATTTTTTAGAAATTATCGTCAACAATTAGCACACCCTTTTATCATTTATGCTGATTTTGAGACAATAGTAAAACCAGTAAATGAAAAGTTTGGTAACTCAACTGAGGCTTACCAAGATCATGTTGTTTGTGGGTTTGGATTCATGTTGGTATGCACATATGATAATACATTTAGTTAACCAGTAGAGATTTACAGAGGGAATGATACGATTTATCATTTTATTGGAAAGATGTTGGTTGAGCAGAAGTATTGTAAAGAAGTGATGAAAACCATTTTAATAAAGAAATTGTAGTAACGGACAGGAGGAAAAAGTGTTTAAAAAAAGTAAGTCTTGTCATATTTGCGAAAAGGAACATACAGAAGATAATTTAAAATGAAACTATCCTGTGAGAGGTCATTGTCATGTTACGGGAAAATATCGTGGAAGTGCACACAACAAGTGCAATAGATTCTTTAGATTAAGAAAATAAATCCTTGTCGTGTTCCATAATCTAAAGGGTATGATGGTCGTTTCATAATGCAGGAAATTGGTCAGTTTGAAAGGGAAATTAATGTTATTCCTATAAATATGGAAAAATACATGGCCTTCATGATAGACAACTTTG
The DNA here is from genome assembly GCA_029582155.1 of Panopea generosa. NCBI lineage: Eukaryota > Metazoa > Mollusca > Bivalvia > Adapedonta > Hiatellidae > Panopea > Panopea generosa. The sequence continues at coordinate 3,760,263 of CM055912.1, read as the reverse complement.
TCTTTGTGGATAGTTTACCAATCCTTTTGTAATTTAATCAATAACTTACCAGAAGAGGCATTTTGTTTTACTAAAAATCATTTTAAAGATAAGTAGGAATTAGTAAAAAGAAAGAGGGGTTGTCCATACGATTACATAGATAAGTTTAGTGATTTACAATTACCATCAAATAACTTATTTTATTAAAAGTTAACAAATGGGAATGTGTCAGATGATTACGAACATGCTGGTGGTGTGTGGAAGCCATTTAGTTGCAAAACAATGGGAGACTATCATGATCTCTATTTAAAGAATGACGTCCCTTTGCAATCTCATGTTTTTTAAAACTTTCGTGGGACATGTTTAGAATATTAAAAACTTGATCCTTGTCATTACTTTTCAAGTCCCGGTTTAGCTTGGGATGCAAAGTTAAAGATGACAAAAATTAAGTATGATATTATCACAGATATTGACATGCATCTAATGGTTGAAAAAAGATTGCGATGTGGTATTAGTTACATCGCCAACATATATTCTAAAGCAAGTAATATATAATTAGATGATTACAGTCCTAGTAAAGAAAGCAAATATATTACATACCTAGACCTTTATGGTTGGGGAATGAGCCAGCCTTTGCCTGTTGGTAATTTTTAATGGGTTAGTCCAGAGGAATTGGACAAAACTGAAAATAATAACTTTTTTATAGAGTGCGATCTCAATTATCAAAAAAAAAATACACGATCTACATTCTGATTACTCTTTAGCACCAGAGAAATTATTAGTAAAAGATGAAATGTTATCTGATTTGTGTTAAAATAAAATAAAACTAAAAATATGATATAAGTAGTGATAGAACAACAAAGTTAGTTTCTAATTTATTTAATAAGGAAAAATAGATTATTCATAGGAAACTCCTTAAACTTTATTTTGATCTTGGAATGAAGTTTGGTGAGGTGTAGAGTTTTACAGTTCGATGAAAGGTTGGCTGAATATATTGATTTTAACACACAAAAGAAAACATGAGCTAAGAATGCTTTTTAATTTTTTTTTAAGTTGATGAATAATTCTGTTTGAAAAAAAAACAATAGAAAATTTTTGAAGAATAATAAATTTAAAATTAACACATGATGAAAGAATATTAAAAAGCATGCTGCCAAAGCAACCGTTATTTCGGCACCAATGTTCAATGATTATTTGTATGGAATAAATTAAATAAAAGAGGAGTTGATTCTTAATCGTCCTTGTTATATTACCATTTTAGAATTAAGTAAATATTTAATGATTTTCATTACAATTTTATGCTTAAAAGGTATGATAGAACTAAAGTAAAATTATTTTTCACAGATACTGACTCCTTATGTTATGAAATTAAAACAAAAGATGATTATGAGGATGTGTAGGAAGATAAAATATTGTTTGATAATAGCGATTAATTGAAAAACAGTCCATTCTTCTTCAATGATAATAAAAAAGGTTATTGGTAAGATGAACGATGAGGCGGCGGGTATTCCGAATACTGAATTTATCGGTTTGAGAAGTAAGATGTATTCGTATAATATGGGTGGTAAAGATATAAAAAAAATGTAAAGGTATAACCAAAGGTATAACCAAAGGCATGAGGATTACAAAATACTTTATTAACGAAGGTGTGAAAATACACACAATAATGAATGAATAGGCTTTTACGGCGTACCAATACAGTTTAGGTTATTCGACGCCAATAGGAAGGAAGACTCCAGGTTCACTCCACATGTACAATAACCAGAAATTAGCATACTAATTAAAAAGGTACATCAATAAATGAATATGCAGAATAAACCTAGAACCTTGATTCCTGCAGAACTGCAGAGTTTCAGCAAATTCTATCATATTACTCCATTTGTCGCTTCTTACAACAGGCATAAGCCACAGTGATCCTATTTATGCCATCACTCATGGCTCCCTGGAACCACACAGGGGTTGATAATTTAACCACAATAGTGAACATGATAAAAATGATAAAAAGAACATGACACCCATTCGAAGGATTCCTACCCCTCTGCAGAGATCGACAGTGATTCTATTCTTAGCCGGAACAACACGGGCTTACACACAATAAAAACAATACAAGAATTTCGCAGAATGATATATCTCGCCGTGTCCGCTTTGACCGTTAATACACACATGGGAGAGAACAAAATTAAAATATTATATTCAAGCAAGAGTTATCTAACTTGGTTAATGTAGTATCTTTAATGACAAAGAAATATTGTAAGAAGTATTGTGTGAAGTTTCGATCAAATACATTAAGTGATTTTTAGATATAGTTGCAAACAAAACTTTAACCAGTATTTCTAAGTAAAACATATTTTTAAAAAAAAATCAAAATAAAAAAAGAATTGTTTTTTTTTTAAATAAATAAAAAAAAAAGAAAAAGTACTCAGCATCTGCATTATATAATGCAGGGTGTAAGTTGTAACTATGACCAAAGCATGAGTGTCCTAGCACTAGTACATATTGAGAAATAGTGTAAAATTGAAAACTTAACGTTGGTGGTAAATGCAAAATTCAGCATTAAACCACGTCAATGGACCATGAAATGTAGGTCACACTCAGCATCTGCAGTATATAGTGTGATGAAGGGTGTCACTTGTAAATATGATCTAAGTATGAGTGTCCTAGCACTTGTACTTGTTGAGAAATAGTGTAAAAACGAAAACTTAACGTTGGAGGTAATGCAAAATTCAACATTAAACAATGTCAATGGACCATGATATGTAAGTCACATATAGCATCTGCAGTATATTTTGTGATGAAGGGTGTCACTTGTAACTACGATCGAAGTATGAGTGTCCTAGTACTTGTACTTGTTGAGAAATAGTGTAAAAACGAAAACTTAACGTTGGAGCTAAATATAAATATTTGACTCCGTCGCCGCCGTCGCCGCCGCCGCCGCAGACGGAAAAGCAACACCTCAGTCTCGTTTTTCCTTCGTCGCAGCGAGACAAAATCAGTTAAGCATCAGGTTAAAAGGTAAAATAATAAATAAAGCTAGTTTATCATGTTCTGATAATAAAACATGTATTTCGGATGATGGATTAATACACTTCCATATGGTTATCATGTAAAATAATAAGACAAAGAAAGAAAAGGTATTGAGGTGTGATTACAAAAAAGAAACAAGCATAGGTATAATGGAGTTGTTATTCAAATGATTTCAATTCTTTGGTTTAAGGATTTTGTTGATTGATAAAGGTAGTAGTATACAATATGCCAGTTCAGCGAAACTTTTCTATTGCGTAAAAATGACCGGAGAGCATAGGTGAGCTTGTCATTTTTATGAGGTGGAAAACTTGCGCTAAAACCGGCATATTGTATATTACTGTCGTTTAAACTTCACTTATAACATACTTACGTGTAGCGCTTGGTCGAGTTGTAGAGCATCTAACCAAAGAACGGAGTATCCCGGTTTCGATCCTTCCCCCCACGGCTCTGTGTGGTGTCCTTGAGTAAGACACCTTTTTTCCCACACAAGCACTACTTTTACCCGAGAAAAGTTCAATTTATATCAGTTGTAATAGCTTGTATCACAATCGAAGTTAAACAATTATTTTAAACTTAAGCAAACAAACATACTAATTCATATAATAAAATGCGTTACACTGTACACTGTCATGCTGATGTTATATATGAATGTTCGGACGATTTTTCAATAACAACACGATAGTAATTTAAAAAAAGTGTTAAATGTGTGTATTTGTAAATTAAATAACTGTATATGCTATGTTTATCCAATTCTGCAGATATTCCCGAATGTTTTTCATGTGAAAACCCGATCATCTATACATCAGGAAAAGCAATTGGTTCTATGAAAGAGTTGGCCACAAAATGCCGAAATGGCGGGTTAGTAATAAATGTTGGGAGTGCAAGTGGCATTAGATCCGGAAAAATTATACCCATTGGCAACGATGTGATTAAGAATTCTCTTAAATTTAAATCACATGACGGCTTCATATATGAACTATTCAATCAGATTGAAGTGATGCAATACACTACACTAGAGTTTGGTAAACCTGGTGATTCTGGTGCAATGGTAGGTATTTTACAAAAAGAAGATAGAAACGATAGAAAGAATGTACACGAACTTCTGCCTTTTGGAATTTTCGAAGGAAAAACAACCAACGGAACGTATGTTGTCACACCAATCTGGGAAATATTGGATGCTTTAACTGATCATTTCGGTGAGACTTTCAAATTGAAATCGTTTGAAATACCAGCGCAGATAAACGACCGAGTCGAAACTGCAATGGATGAATCATGAGAGAATCCTTTGGCTTAACTATGAGAATACTACTTTTGATCTCATAAGACCGGCTTCACTAGGTTATTATATCTATAGAGTGTAAACTTTATAGAAGTGACAATAAAGACAACGTTTTCACTTATTTATTGTATTTAAACTTTTAAGTGCTCTTTCATTACTATTTATGAAAAAAAGGGATAAACATTTTCGCGTTTGCTTGTATTTATTGAACATGTAACCATTTCATTATTTAATCATTCTGCAACAAACTTAGTAAACATATATCAGTTGTGTTGATATGAACAGTGTTATGTGAAACAGTTGATAATATTTCGAACTTAGTATCCTAGGCCCTATTATAGCAATAAGTTTTAAATACGACAAGGTTAATATTAAATAATCTATTGTTCGCTGTGTACTTATACAGTACGGGAACCGTTTATTACCGACTTTTTTTTGGTTTTAACGCCGTTTGTTGGGATCACATATGTAACTAAAGCACATATGTAACTTAAAAGACACATATGTAACTAAAAGGGCACATTGGTAAATATTTAGAAAAACAACGACAGGGCACAAATGTAACAAATCGGACACAAATGTAACTAAAATTCTTATATGTAACTGAAATGGGCATATATGTAAATACCACGAAACATGCTAGATTTTTGACAAAAAACATGAATTTTACTGTGTATACTATACTTTGCGATTGTAATATGTAGTTGTGATAGTCTCCAATATATGTTGTTAATCCTGATATTGTTAATCTAGTGTTAGTATACTGACCAAAAGAGCTAACCCGACACTCATTATTTTTCGTAATTCACCGAGTTGTCTTAGTTTGTGATCCAGACTACATGCTGAACTTTCTTTAACATTGGTATGAAAAATGTAGTTTAAGCGCATAATAAGACGTGTGCTAGAAATAATCATTCAATCATGAAATTATTCAAAAAGACCCTATTAAGGCTTAAAATTACTTAAATATTCGCTTGATGAAGCAATATGCTTGACTTAAAAAACATTTTGTATTTGCTAGCGTATTGGCTCTCAGAAAATGACTTTAGCCCTTTATTTTTCGGCTTAAATTATAATTAATCTCAACAATTTGATCGTAAATATTTTCGAATTGGACGTTTTTTCTAGGTTCTAAAAGAGACGTCTTGACTTCACGTAAATCTGAACAGAAAGCATTTCGCGATTTTTCAACATAACTGAAATATTGCACATATGGATTTGATTAATATTTAGATAAAAAGCAGATAAAATTATTCTAAACCGATGTTTACCTATCTGATGAACTGGTGGCCAGTATTAAACATTTCCGATTTCAGCTGCTGTCCTATGCACTTTTATAGTGATGTTTTATTATGTTGTTTTTTTCTTTATACAGTCACTATAACTAACGCACGGGCTCGAGCTGCACGTACAAATAGGCATTCAGCCCAAACCCGACGCGGATTAGTGATTTAAAACAAAAAAAGATTACATATCAATATCATTATCTTGTCAGACTGTTTGATTCGTGATATGTCAAATAATCATCACAAAATCGCCACAAGTGTAGCAAAATTGCCAAGGGCCGACAAATCACAAGGGTAGAATACAATCGTACACAAAGTAAAATTAACTGTTTTAATTTTACATGAATAAATTTACAAATATACAAGTATACCATATATACACATTAAAGATAATTACTCAACACAAAAAAAACACAGCTGGTTTAAAACAAAGTCTTTTGGTGGTGTTCGTACTCTTATTTTCACACAGTTCTATTTCCTACACGTACGTAACCTACATCGCGATCTAAACTGTTTCTATCATCCAAAAGTTTATAAAATGCACTATATACTTTCCGCGTCCGGATATCATAGATTTAGCATCACTCGTCCCTTGCAGCGGTTGCTATATAACTGGGTTGTCTCTCCCTTGAACTCTATACTGAGTATGTGGCTTCACGTCGCCCGTACCGACTAACGATCGTATTCCGACGTCAGGAACGTCAAGTCGTCCATATGACGAATATATGGGTTGCTGTCCTATGACTGTACTGCCACCAACTGACTTCCTGTCACGTCTATACATCGTTATTGACGAAGCGGACACATTTCTCGCTTACGTCTAAAAACAGTTTCCGCGTCCGGATATCATAGATTTAGCATCACTCGTCCCTTGCGGCGGTGGTTATATAACTGGGTTGTCTCCCCTTGAAATCTATACTGAGTATATGGCTTCACGTCGCCCGTACCGACTAACGATCGTATTCCGACGTAAGGAACGTCAAGTCGTCCATATGACGAATATGTGGGTTGTCCTATCGATCTATCAATATATTTTAACAATTCCACGGTACCTGACCTAAATATAGCCTATATCCCTACAATGGACATGTATTAGCTGACACTACTAAATTAGGCCACAACAACCTAACTATTTTGTTACAACAAGGTTCATCATCACCGTCAACTGAGGAATAAATGAAACGTTTTTTTTTTCACTTTTCCCATCTATCAACATTTTAGATTTATTAAACTGGGCAAAGTGCACATAGAATATTATAAGAAAATGAAAGGAATGAAAATATAAAACAAAATACAATACTATAGGTATACACGTTGTAATTACTGATAAAACAATATTAACAGAACTTCTATAACTGTACATTGAACTATCCAAACAGATTACTGATCCCCTGCGAGTTGCTGTATCCAGTAGGCTGGAGTATCGTATTTGAGTCCTGTGTTTTTGCATGTCTGAAAAGGTTTAAGAAAATTATTATGCGGTAACACATTGATTGATTGATTGATTAATTGATTGATTGATTAAATATTTAGCGTAATTTTTCTACCATCGAGGGCTAACAGACGATTAGTTAACCTAACCACTGTATCTTGGGATTAACTAGTACTCGAGCACACCCCATCTCTGCAAGTAACTGATAACTTTCCCACTTGAATCAGCGGTGGATAACAAATGATGATTAGACACAATGTCGTATATCAATCGTCACAGGGACTGTTGCCGGGCTGGATTCGAACTCATGGTCCCTGGATAATCAAACGCGCTACCAACTGAGCTAATCGGGCCCGGCTAGTAACACATGAAGGTGCTTTTATAAACAGAGGTAATGCTAGATATACCAAACTGTTTATATTACATAATAATTGGACATTAGAATACTTAAACCTAAATATTCTATTTGTTACGAAAAGACTTATTTCTAAAATCATTATTATTATCCGTCCTCCTAAATACGTTAAAACATAGTTCAAAGTATAAGCTATATTTTATAGCCATATGTCATTGCTATTACTCTGTAAAAGTATATATAGAGGATATGTGTTTGTTTTGGTTCAAGATCTAATTATATTTCATCAAGTGATCACCAAAAGTCATATTCTCGCGAGCGGCTTGAAATAAAATGTCATTTCATCTTACACCAAAACAAACAAATTTTCTTTTTCTTTTAAACATTTACATTGTATTATTTTTTTGTAAATTTTGACTTCAATTCGCCATTAGATATTATTGGATTAATAAAATAAATTGATATTCGGACAAAAGAAATGTTTTCTTTTCATAATTTCACTGTTGGAAACAGTGGATTACCATTAATAATCAAATGAAAAATCTCTACAATCCATCAAAAAGCTTAAAAAAAAAAAAACATGTCATATTCCATAACCTTTTCTCTTGTATAGTTTGTAAACATATCTGTTTATGTAATATTAGGTAGAAGGCCAATATTATATTCCATAGTGGTATTCCATATCCGTTAGATTTGTTTTCATTGGTATAATTCAAAACCATATACTCGTGCAGTGTTACATTGCATAGCCAATGATATATTGTGTAGAAACGATTTGCCAGTTGTGTATTCCATACATACAGGTACCAATGACATATTGTGTAGAAACGATTTGCCAATTGTGTATTCCATAGATACAGGTACCAATGACATATTGTGTAGAAACGATTTGCCAATTGTGTATTCCATAGATACAGGTACCAATGACATATTGTGTAGAAACTATTTGCCAATTGTGTATTCCATAGATACAGGTACCAATGACATATTGTGTAGAAACACTTTGCCAATTGTGTATTCCATAGCTACAGGTAATAATGACATATTGTGTAGAAATTATTTGCCAATTGTGTATGTATTCCATTGATACAGGTACCAATGACATATTGTGTAGAAACGATTTGCCAATTGTGTATTCCAAAGATACAGGTACCAATGACATATTGTGTAGAAACGATTTGCCAATTGTGTATTCCATAGATACAGGTACCAATGACATATTGTGTAGAAACGATTTGCCAATTGTGTATTCCATAGATACAGGTACCAATGACATATTGTGTAGAAACTATTTGCCAATTGAGTATTCCATAGATACAGGTACCAATGACATAATGTGTAGAAACGATTTGCCAATTTTGTATTCCAAAGATAAAGGTACCAATGACATATTGTGTAGAAACGATTTGCCAATTGTGTATTCCATAGATACACGTACCAATGACATATAGTGTAGAAACGATTTGCCACTTGTGTATTCCATAGATACAGGTACCAATGACATATTGTGTAGAAACGATTTGCCAATTGTGTATTCCATAGATACAGGTACGAATGACATATTGTGTAGAAACGATTTGCCAATTGTGTATTCCATAGATACAGGTACCAATGACATATTGTGTAGAAACGATTTGCCAATTGTGTATTCCATAGATACAGGTACCAATGACATATTGTGTAGAAACACTTTGCCAATTGTGTATTCCATAGCTACAGGTAATAATGACATATTGTGTAGAAATTATTTGCCAATTGTGTATGTATTCCATAGATACAGGTACCAATGACATATTGTGTAGAAACGATTTGCCAATTGTGTATTCCAAAGATACAGGTACCAATGACATATTGTGTAGAAACGATTTGCCAATTGTGTATTCCATAGATACAGGTACCAATGACATATTGTGTAGAAACGATTTGCCAATTGTGTATTCCATAGATACAGGTACCAATGACATATTGTGTAGAAACGATTTGCCAATTGAGTATTCCATAGATACAGGTACCAATGACATATTGTGTAGAAACGATTTGCCAATTGTGTATTCCAAAGATACAGGTACCAATGACATATTGTGTAGAAACGATTTGCCAATTGTGTATTCCATAGATACACGTACCAATGACATATAGTGTAGAAACGATTTGCCAATTGTGTATTCCATAGATACAGGTACCAATGACATATTGTGTAGAAACGATTTGCCAATTGTGTATTCCATAGATACAGGTAACAATGACAAACTGTGTAGAAACTATTTGCCAATTGTGTATTCCATAGATACAGGTAACAATGACATAAATTATTTTGTAGAAACGATTTGCCAATTGTGTATTCCAAAGATACAGGTACCAATGACATATTGTGTAGAAACACTTTGCCAATTGTGTATTCCATAGCTACAGGTAATAATGACATATTGTGTAGAAATTATTTGCCAATTGTGTATGTATTCCATAGATACAGGTACCAATGACATATTGTGTAGAAACGATTTGCCAATTGTGTATTCCAAAGATACAGGTACCAATGACATATTGTGTAGAAACGATTTGCCAATTGTGTATTCCATAGATACAGGTACCAATGACATATTGTGTAGAAACGATTTGCCAATTGTGTATTCCATAGATACAGGTACCAATGACATATTGTGTAGAAACGATTTGCCAATTGAGTATTCCATAGATACAGGTACCAATGACATATTGTGTAGAAATTATTTGCCAATTTTGTATTCCAAAGATACAGATACCAATGACATATTGTGTAGAAACGATTTGCCAATTGTGTATTCAATAGATACACGTACCAATGACATATAGTGTAGAAACGATTTGCCAATTGTGTATTCCATAGATACAGGTACCAATGACATATTGTGTAGAAACGATTTGCCAATTGTGTATTCCATAGATACATGTAACAATGACAAATTGTGTAGAAACTATTTGCCAATTGTGTATTCCATAGATACAGGTACCAATGTCATAAATTATTGTGTAGAAACGATTGGCCAATTGTGTATTCCATAGCTACAGGTTTTAATGACATATTGTGTAGAAGTTATTTGCCAATTGTGTATTCCATAGAAAGAGGTACCAATGACATATTGTGTAGAAACTATTTGCCAATTGTGTATTCCATAGAAAGAGGTACCAATGACATATTGTGTAGAAACTATTTTCCAATTGTGTATTCCATAGCTACAGGTACCAATGACATATTGTGTAGAAACTAATTGCCAATTGTGTATTCCATAGATACAGGTACCAATGACATATTGTGTAGAAACGATTTGCCAATTGTGTATTCCATAGATACACGTACCAATGCCATATTGTGTAGAAACGATTTGCCAATTGTGTATTCCATAGATACAGGTACCAATGACATATTGTGTAGAAACTCTTTACCAATTGTGTATTCCATAGATACAGGTACCAATGACATATTGTGTAGAAACTATTTGCCAATTTTGTATTCAATAAATACAGGTACCAATGACATATTGTGTAGAAACTATTTGCCAATTGTGTATTCCATAGATACAGGTACTAATGGCATATTGTGTAGAAACTATTTGCCAATTGTGTATTCCATAGATACAGGTACCAATGACATATTATGCTGTAGATAAACTGTATAAATACAAGTATTCACTACTCACGTTTGGCTGTTCAGACCATTGTGAGTCTCGGCTGGGTATGAGTTGGGACTGGTATCTTTGTGGTGCCATATCACCAGATTGTCTTGATTTGGTAAAGTTCCCGTATGTTGACCAGCTATGCAGATTAGAGATTGCTAACAATAAAAAAACAAATAAAAATGAATATCATAGTTCTAATTTATAAAATGTAAATAACTTTTGCAGCTTACAACCAACAGTTAATTGGTAAAGGTTTAAAAGCCTTAAATGTGTTGTTGATTTATTGTCGTAAATATAAAATGAAACCTAATATATCATGTCAGTTATTTTATGCGTTTGTTGGGTCAATAGTGGGGTATGCATCTGAAATACGGGGCAATACCAAATAAAAAGAAATTGAAAGAGTGCATATAATATTTTGTAAACAAATACTCAATGTTAGAACTAGTGCATTCTCATCGGCTATATATGACGAGTTGGGTAGATACCCTTTGTACAAATCACGCTATATTAGAATTATACAATTCTAGTACAAATTGATAAATACAGATCATATTATATTACAGAAAGTATACAAACTTGCGTATGATGATTGTATAAAAGGTAAAAAGAATTGGTTGTCTAATGTTGAACAAATGTTATCTGACTATGGCTTTGGATACATTTGGGAAGATCCCTCAATGCTTGTCATTAATAATTTTATTCATTTATTTAAACAAAGAGTTATTGAGTGTTTCTACAAAATTGGAATTATATAAATCAAATAGTGGTGTGCTAGAATTCGCAGGATTTAGAAGATGAATTTCATTTTATTTTGATATGTTCCTGCTATTCTCTTTTTAACCTAGCAAAATATATAAAATGTGCTTTATCTATTAGATTGTCTTTGACACATAGTTGAATGTTGTCATCCTCATTTAATTTCATCACTTGAACATTGTTATATGAAAGTATAGGTATAATTTTTTTTTCGTGTGTGTGTGTGTGTGTGTGTGTGTGTGTGTGTGTGTGTGTGTGTGTGTTTCCACGTGACATGATCTAAATACATTTGTTAAAAAATGTATAGTTATAACGATGTACTATGTGTAAGTCAAATAAAATATATCTTCTTTTCTGTTCTGTTCTAATGGTTTTAAACTTAGATGTAAAAGGAGTAAGTTACCGATTGCGGAAGACAGTAATCGTATTTAACGGTTTGAATAACAAAGAAAATGTGTGTTTATATTAACAAGAGGTATGTGACGTGGTGAGTAAATATATTTCTAACTGAGTCATACATTTGTCATATAGGTACATATAATACCAAGCACACATGCACATACTATGTTGTATTTAATGATGAATGCTGTGAAAATACATCTTACTACACAGTTACGCCTCTTTATTATCATGGTAACATGATTCTTACGCTTAAAAAAGTCCTATGTAATTTGGTTTTAATTTTTTTTCAAAATGGTTTCATAGTCGTTGTGATTTCGTGCTGCAGATGAATAGAGCAAAAGTTGGCATGGCATATACTGCAATAAGACTTTACTGGTGTTAAAAAGGCGACTATGATTTCAACATATGGTTGTATTTATGAGCATTTGAAGACTTCTTTTTTTATTCAAATAATCTCATGGTGTCACTGCATCCTCTTAAACAAAACAAGCTTATCAACCTACCAGTTATTGTGCGTTTTATGTGATTAAACATTATAATGGCAAGGAACAAAGTTTCATATTTTTCAACTTTCAATTTCTTCTCTTTTCATTTTTTTCATTTACAGTTAGTACTTATGCAAAACAACCATGCCGTATTTGTTCAAATGGAATAACTACTCTTAAGTTATAACAATAAATATTTTGAATAACATACTAGTACATACTTTATATATCGCCACTTGTAAATCACCAGTAATATCTGGGAGCTAGACTCGTACAAGCTTAACAGCTTTTTTTCTAAATCCCAATTCTTATTAATTGTTTGTCATTGATGAATTGCAAATGTTAAGTAATATACTATGTACAGTTCTTGAACAAAATATTGTTTAAAACAAAGTTTCATATTCTGAATCGGTATCGCATCCTCTCACTTTTAAATGAGATTCCGAATGTCAAAATGTTTACACAGTGTTTATACAAACTCTCCTCCTATAATAATGAACGCGATATCAAATCGAATACATCAACACATACTGCTTATATAGTGTACCTATATCGTATGAAGAATTGATTATTATTTGTATTGCTCTCTACTGTTTCTTTTAGATATTTCTTCTGACCTAATCCGAATATTTTTTCGGAATCTCTCCCGTTTATTTATTTAAAGTAACTGGCCTTCTTTTAATGAATACAATCCTAAATTGAACACATCAACACTATTGTGTGTCTCGTGTGCCAACTATGTATGCATATTATACATAATAAATATACTTTTTTTGCTTTATATTATTAATCTTAGATAGATTAAATCTGAATAGTTTTTATTTTCCGAACTCGGAAATCATGTTAAGGTAGAAATGTAACAATATATACTTACCATAGGGTATGTCCTGTAACCATATAGGTTGTTACCCTGATACACACAAAGTAGAAACGTAACAATATATACTTACCATAGAATGTGTCGTCTAACCATATAGGTTGTTACCCTGATACACACAAAGTAGAAATGTAACAATATATACTTACCATAGGATATGTCCTCTAACCATATAGGTTGGTACCCTGATACACACAAAGTGAAAACGTAACAATATATACTTACCATAGAATGTGTCGTCTAACCATATAGGTTGGTACCCTGATACACACAAAGTAGAAATGTAACAATATATACTTACCATAGGATATGTCCTCTAACCATATAGGTTGGTACCCTGATACACACAAAGTAGAAACGTAACAATATATACCTACCATAGAATGTGTCGTCTAACCATATGAATTGGTACACTAATACACACAAAGTGGAAACGTTACAATATATACTTACCATAGGATATGTCCTGTGACCATAAAGGTTGGTACCCTGATACACACAGCTGCTTGGACACGTTCCACTGAAGATAAAATAAATTTGTTTGTCTCAATCAAAAACTCCTTTTTATTTCCTACAATTAACACAAAAATAACATAACCCGTTCATACTATATTAGCAATTTAGCTAGACTGGCATTGGTAGTTTATTTAGCAAAATATTTGTCATTTAAAAATGTATTGTTAAAAGTCAATAATTATGTTGTTTTATTTTTGAATATATTTTATCAGAATAGTTCTGCAATTACTGGTATAACTGATTGTCCATGACAATAAATTGGCATCATATCTGTTACTTCTTTTAGAATGCAACTTGGATGTTCTGGGCAGAAAAAGAATAAATTCCACACAGTGAGAGGTTCTGTACAACACTCACCCACAGGTAACAGTAGTACTACAGGGCACTGATCCGAATGTATCCGTACATTTCAGAGGACCTAAGTCTTTGTAAACTGCAATGGAAATAATCAAACTGGTCTCATGTCGAAATATTGTTAAAGTTTACTCTTCGATCATCTTCTTTGCAGGGTATATACGTTGCCTTTGGTATTACATGTATCGCACCAATTAATTTTGTACTTTTCTACATATAGAGAAATGCACTTCTGGTACACTGGACAAATTGTAAACGGTTATTAAAGTGTCTTGTTTCTATAGATTGTTCTCTGTTAGTCCAAATATGTTAGAAAACCATGTGGTGGGCCAGTTTGTTGTTTTACAAGTTTGATGTTTTAATGACACCCTTTCATTTTTGACAATTCTGCCCATTTGTTGCAGTGTATCACTACACATCTTTAAACTGTTATATCTTCACCAAACAGTTCCCAGTGTCATCTAAACTTATCAGAACTCATGAAAATGTTCCAATGGTCTCATTTGTAGAAAAATATGATCATTTTAAGCATTTGCAACAAAAATAATGCCCTATCGATTTACACAGCTCTAGTTTCTTGGGAGTAATAATCTTGCTACCATCACTAAGGGGAGATAATTGGCGAGACCTGCATATATAAATGACAACTAACATGAGAAAAGCATACGCATTACAAGCATGTATACAGCATGACTTTAAATGAAATATGTACATCATACGTGAATAAGAACTGACCACTTCTTAGTTCTAAGTAGTGTAATTGTTTGTTAATATTTTTACAGATAGCGAAAAAGAATATAACGCATAACTATGAAGAATTAAAATAAATCCTGAAAATAAACACGTACAAAATCATACCGTCATATGTATGGAATATGAAAAAGAAAGAAACAACGTTAATGAAAACAACCGAAATGCACAGTAATAAAGTCAAAGCAGACACAATCAAAGAAAACGTGAAATTCAGTTTGTGGCAGTAGTCCTAAATTAGATCACGTGCTAGTGATAGCACATTATTAGCATATACTATATATTCTTTTATATGTATAAATATAGAGTCAAAACTTTATTAAGCGGACAGTCAGGGAATAATCAAAAGTGGCCTTTAAAGACAGGTTGTTGTTTAATGCAGGTTAATTTGCTTTGAATGCATATAAACGTGAAATAACAAATTTGGCTGTTTAAGACAAGTGGCTGCTTAATAGAGGTGACCGCTTATACAGATTTGACTGTACTTACTTATGGTCTTGTCTGTGGCATTCCCGTTACGGCTCTCACCATTGCAATCAAACACACCGGTGTCCATGGTAACGTTTACCCGGGTAATGATCAGGTTACCGCCGGAAAGCATGAGATATTTACTATTTCCTGAATAAAAAAAAGTACAGTAAAGTGTTTGTTTATTATATTGAAAAAGTCAGTCACACACTCCTAATGGGACAATCTTATGTTGACACGGTTCCTTCCAGAAAGCGATAATTTCCAGGCGTTTGGCTGTTATCCATTAGGTATCCTCAATATAATTAGCTGCTGGGTAAGCAACCGACCGCATCAGAAAAGCAAACAAGTTTTTCACAGTGATTCGCACCTTCGACCTCCGGCTTCCAAATCGTTAGCCTTAACCACTAGGCCACGGAAGACGGCCAAATATGACAGACGATATTAGTAGTGAACATTGACCTTATCACGTTTGAAGACCTGGGTAATATCAATAAATCAATACAAGTGTATAAATCTACTTCTGAATCTTAGTTGGGTAGACTGATATATGATTAGTTCGTCGTACTCTCTCTCTTCTGGATTGTCTTTGGTCACATTACTTTCATGGAAGGTTCAAGGGCATTTAAATATCTGATTGACGTTTACATACTCTCCTTGCGCATTCATCCTGGTGTGTTACATCATATACGAATGCTGGGATATTGTCAAAACAATCAATCCGAAAAGAAGCACTTGAAACAAGACGTACGGGATCTAAACGAGAATCGAACAAGGAGAGAGTATGTGTTTTATGGTAAACATGCTAGCCATTATACGCTTCTGGACTTAAACCAGGAGCCAGGGGACAAAATGGTAGTACCCGAAAGTAGTTCCATAGAAAATTGACAGTGGTCGTTGAAGATGGTGTGAGTGTGAAAATGCACTTGACAGGTACTATTGCAATGTGAACTTGTGAAGGGAATATATTTTCCCAGAGAATGGTGGGAAATAGAGTGGACTGGTAGCTATAACACAGATTGGAATATTTCTTAGACGGTAAGAATTTTGAATAATTTGGCTGATTTGACCCCTGTATGTGAAATAGGGCCACTTACTTTCGCTTTGAACAAAATTGTGAAATTGGAAGCAGTTA
Organism: Panopea generosa; assembly: GCA_029582155.1. Taxonomy (NCBI): domain Eukaryota; kingdom Metazoa; phylum Mollusca; class Bivalvia; order Adapedonta; family Hiatellidae; genus Panopea; species Panopea generosa. Next base: position 3,743,506 of record CM055912.1, on the reverse strand, counting down.
ATTTCCATGTTTTAACTGTTTGTTTGCGTTCTGCTTGAATTGAATATGAATTCTGGAAATTCTCAATGAGTTTTGAGTACAACTGTAAGTGGGACCGTATATTGTGCTAATATTACGATCTATGTCAAATTAATGGTGGGCCAGCTTCATCTTAATTGATGCTTAATCACTATATAACACAAGGGAAAATATATGCAATACGATACAACTCAATAAATCCATGGTGTAACACTATGTCACATTGTAATGTAATGAGAACCGTTGGAAACTGTTTTTTGGAAAAGACACAAATGAACATGTCCATTGCATTCACTGTTAATCAGTTGAATTTAATTGTCCATTATGTTTTATTGGTTTAAGTTTTATTTAAGTGTACAAGTAACCGGGACCGATCGGCTCAGCCAGTAGCGCTTCTGACTACCAATCAAGGGGTCGTGAGTTCGAATCACCGCCATACAACATAGATTATATACTACAGTGCGGGGCATTTATATTCATTTCTATATCATGATACAAAATGGCAAAGATAGCTCACTCGGTTGCGCGTCGCACTATCTATCCAGAGGTCCTAATTTTGAAGAGTGAAAATATGATTCACTTAAAAATCTATCTTTTATGCATCGTATTTACAAATCTATATTGTTTGCATTAAGGCGATATCTATGTATATCAAAAATAATTTTCTCGTCTATATGTATCGCTCTTCTCTTAAAATCTACTTTTTTCTTCTTTCTATATCATTTAATCTCTTTATATAAAAAAAAAATAAAACTAATTATTTTATCACGAAGACGTCAACACTCACAAATTAAAACATCCACAAAGAAGTCAACACTCACACATTAAAACATCCACAAAAACGTCAACACTCACACATTAAATCATGCACAAAAGACGTCAACACTCACACATTAAAACATCCACAAAGACGTCAACACTAACACATTAAAACATCCACAAAGACGTCAACACTCACACATTAAAACATCCACACAGAAGACGTCAACACTCACACATTAAAACATCCACACAGAAGACGTCAACACTCACACATTAAAACATCCACAAAGACGTCAACACTCACACTTAAAACATCCACAAAAGAAAATAGTTTGATGATTGAAATGGAAACATATGAACAATACGTCTATTCTGTATTTGTTAAAATAATTCGTTTTCAGGCCTTACTATCCATTGTAAAATTGTGAATGACATGATGTATTGTATGTATTTAAAGTAATATTGCATATTTGCTCTGTGCTGTAAAAATAAAATACATGTACGTGTATAAGTAAAGAATACGAAGTACAACAATTTATTACAAAAAAAACTTCTATCAGTTTTACATAAATTAAAAGAGTGATAATATTATCAACTATTTCACTATTTTTGAAGAGTGAAAATATCATTTACTATTTCACTCTTTCAAAGAGTGAAGATATAATTAACTATTTCACTATTCACTATTTTTGAAGAGTGAAACTATCATTTACTATTTCAATTTTTTTGAAGAGCGAAAATATCATTTACTAGTTCACTATTTTTGAAGAGTGAAGATTATCATTTACCATTTCACCATTTTTGAAGAGAGAAAATATCATTTACTATTTCATTATTTTTGGAGAGTGAAGATATCATTTACTATTTCACTATTCAATATTTTTGAAGAGTGAAACTATTATTTACTATTTTACTTTTTTTGAAGAGTGAAAATATCATTTACTATTTCACTATTTTTGAAGAGTGAAAATATCATTTATATTTTTTTGAAGAGTGAAAATATCACTTGATAGATGATTCACATAAAAATCAATCTTTAATGCATCCTATTAACACCTCTTTACTGTATGCATTAAGGCGGTATCTTCGATGCATAGATCTATTAAGTATAACTAAACTAAACTTTTATCTGCTTACATGAATCAAACTATAATCACCTGCCAATGGTATGCCTTCATGTGTCCACGTGACGGTTGGGGTTGGATTTCCTGTTGCTGCGCACTGAACGTTAAGCACAGCTTCTGCGCCGGTCATTGGTAGTACATGCGGCATCGTGGTGACCGCCACGCCCTCTGGTGTGAACATTAATCACGTAAATATTTGAAAGCAATATGAAGTTAGTAATTATATATCGTATTATTGTAGTTATAATAACTGTGTATATTTCTCTTTTCAAATATAAAATGCGTCGTACACCTATGCAAGACGTTCATTATTGAAAAAAACACGAAAATTACATAGTATCGTGTATCGTGTTCATTACTTATATGTTACCATATAGCAGTGTCTTGTTACTTTGGTCCACCGTGGCCGGGTGTCTAAGGCGTCGTCTCAAGATCACTAACTTCTAACCGCTAAGGTTGTAGGTTCGAGTACCTCTAGTTCAAACACTTTAAGTGAAAAAGTGTGCCAGTTACATGCGAAAGGACGGTGGTTCTGCTCAGATTGAACATAAGGACGTCCGCCACTACAATAAAACTGGAAATACTGAAATGTGTTACATGTAATTATAGAGATTCAAATTAAAACAATCTGATATCTGATATTTTTTTAGAATAGTATGTTTCGCTCTCGAGCCTCATTGCACCTTCAGTCAGCTTCTTATCAGCCAGTATATGGATAGAGTCTACTAATAGCTAACTGTCTACATACCGGTCAGAAGATGGATAGAGTATAGTAATAGCTTACTGTCTACATGGATAGAGTCTAGTAGTAATAGCTTATTGTCTATATATCAGCCAGTAGTTGGATAGAGTCTAGTAATTGCTCACGGTCTACATATCAGCCAGTAGTTGGATAGAGTCTAGTAATAGCTCACGGTCTTCATATCAGCCAGTAGATGGATAGAGTCTAGTAATAGCTAACTGTCAACAAATCGGCCAATAGATGGATAGAGTCTAGTAATAGCTCACTGTCTACATATCGGCCAGTAGATGGATAGAGTCTACTAATAGCTTACTGTCTACATACCGGCCAGTATATGGATAGAGTTCAGTAATAGCTTACTGTCTACATACCGGCCAGTAGATGGATAGAGTATAGTAATAGCTTACTGTCTACATAGATAGAATCTAGTAATAGATTACTGTCTACATGGATGGAGTCTAGTTATAGCTCACTGTCTACATATCGGCTAGTATATGGATAGAGTCTACTAATAGCTTACTATCTACATACCGGCCAGTATATGGATAGAGTTCAGTAATAGCTTAATGTCTACATACCGGCCAGAAGATGGATAGAGTATAGTAATAGCTTACTGTCTACATGGATAGAGTCTAGTAATAGCTTACTGTCTATATATCAGCCAGTAGTTGGATAGAGTCTAGTAATAGCTCACGGTCTACATATCAGCCAGTAGTTGGATAGAGTCTAGTAATAGCTCACGGTCTACATATCAGCCAGTAGATTGATAGAGTCTAGTAATAGCTCACTGTCTACAAGTCGGCCAGTAGATGGATAGAGTCTAGTAATAGCTCACTGTCTACATATCGGCCAGTAGATGGATAGAGTCTAGTAATAGCTCACTGTATATATATCGGCCAGTAGATGGATAGAGTCTAGTAATAGTTTACTGTCTACATATCGGTCAGTAGATGGATAGAGTCTAGTAATAGCTCACTGTATATATATCAGCCAGTAGATGGATAGAGTTTAGTAATAGCTCACTGTCTACAAATCGGCCAGTAGATGGATAGAGTCTAGTAATAGCTCACTGTCTACATATCGGCCAGTAGATGGATAGAGTCTAGTAATAGCTCACTGTATATATATCGGCCAGTAGGTGGATAGAGTCTAGTAATAGCTTACTGTCTACATATCGGCAAGTAGATGGAAATAGTCTAGTAATAGCTCACTGTCTACATATCGGCCAGGAGATGGATAGAGTCTAGTAAAAACTTACTGTCTATATATCGACCTGTAGATGGATAGAGTCTAGTAATAACTAACTGTCTACATGGATAGAGTCTAGTAATAGCTAACTGTCTACATATCGGCCAGTAGAGGGATAGAGTCTAGTAAAAACTTACTGTCTACATATCGGCCAGTAGATGGATAGAGTCTAGTAAAAGCTTACTGTCTACATAACAGCCAGAAGATGGATAGAGTCTAGTAAAAGCTTACTGTCTACATATTGGCCAGTAGATGGATAGAGTCTAGTAAAAGCTTACTGTCTACATATCGGCCAGTAGATGGATAGAGTCTAGTAAAAGCTTACTGTCTACATAACAGCCAGTAGATGGATAGATTCTAGTAAAAGCTTACTGTCTACATAACAGCAAGTATGTGGATAGAGTCTAGTAAAAGCTTACTGTCTACATTAAGATTCGCTGAGGCACTGACCGATCCAGCACTGCTTGCTGCAGTGCACGTGTACCGACCACTGTTAAATGTATCCACAGCGGTCAACGTGAGGGAGTTATCGGCGTTCACGTGGGCATTTAGTGGAGGTTTGGCACCAGTCTGTGAAAAATACCGCACATTATTTTACAGTCAAACCTGTCTTAAGCAGCCAAGTAATGAAATTACCAAACGTGGCATTTAAGGATAGGTTATCGTTTAATAATAAATTTTCCTTGAAAGCATAAAAATAGGAAAAAGCATAAAAGCAAATTTGACAACTAAAAACTACCGGTGACTGCTCAATAAACATGGCCGCTTACACAGGTTTATCTTTTGTAATTAGAAAAAAACAACTTTTTTTTTATAAACACTTAATAACACTAGATAAGGATAAAATATAAAGCAATGTTATTAATAAACAAACGAATATAAAATGATACACGCATTGAACATGCATCTGTTAATTGTGATAATATACGTTTTTTGAAATCAAAATATGTATTAAACACGAATGTAAATGCACGTATTGGTTATGAATGCTATCAAAGTTGTCGATAGCTGAACATATACATATATACAATGGAACATTCTTCATGTAACCCCAAACTATTAACTGCTATTGGTAACGATATTCTAGTGCCAGAATAAACCAGAATTGGGCATAAGCTGACACAATTATATCATAGTTTTTCAAGTCAACAGTGCTCATATAGATATCCATATGTTCATTTATTCGTATATGACAGTTTTAAGATGCGTTGAAACCGCCAGTCAGATTGAACAAACAAACTATTTTAATAAATGCGTACTATTTTTCAGAAGTTACATTTTTAATTAAGTTACCAGCGGATACGTTTCAAATGTTTAAGCCATGCGCTGTTGCTCAGTAGCGTGTCTTATTTTCAATCCTGGGCCATAATTCGTCAACAATTTGAGTCTGAGAATTAGACTTAAGACTCAAATCTTACTTTATGTAAAACCCTGTAGACATACAATTATAGGTAAGAAATACGATTATGTAACATTTTCTGTTAAATAATCATTAAAACTGCTTAGTTTTGCAAAAAAAGTATAGCTAATTGCTTGTTAAATAGATGTTATTTTAATGAAAAAAAAATTGACAATTTGAGTCCGAGTCTGAATCTCAGACTCAAACTATTTATGACTTTAGGTCCAGGTGTCAGGAGTTCGAATCCCAGCCTGGCAGCACTTTTAGTGATGATCTATATTATCGTTGGCATTCGTCTCTCACCGCTGATTCAACTGGGAAAAGTGATCAGTTACTTGCGGAGATGGGTGTACTAGAGCACTTGTTAAGATTTCAGGATACCAGAAAACAGTGGTTAGATTACACATTGATCGTTTATTAGCCCTAGATGGAAAAAAAATGGCCCTAGGTGTTCAAACAAAAATCAAATAAAATGTTCAAGAAGGTATACATTAAGTAGTTAATGAGACGTATAGACCATAAACAATGTATATACCAGTGGGTATGTCCACGTCACAGTAGCTGGTGGATTGCCTAGTGTTGTGCAGTGTAACGTCACAGTGGCGCCCTCTAGTACAAACTGGTCTTTGGGTGGATTTAGGATTTGGGGCTTCCCTGTTCAACACAGAAGGATCGTCTTAATAGCGGTAATATTTTGTTGGCCTCATAGAAAATATTTAAAATGAGCTTTCCCGTAAAATTATTATCATTGTTATCATTATAAATAATATTAGTATTATCATTACAATTACTACTATTGTTATCATTATAATTACTTTTATATTTTTTTTATTATGATATAATTATATAAGTAGTAGTAGTAGTAGTAGTAGTTATGTTATATTAGTAGTTAATTATATACATGAGAGAACGAACCATGTTTGAGCTAAAATTAATGAATTATATGATACACATCATTCATATATAGGTAAAATTGTCATACTATTACAAAAAAGTGCAATCACATCTCTGACAAAGTTTATAAAAAGTGCTCTTAAAACAAGGTAAATTTAAGCACTTTTTTCTTTTAATTCATAATTAATAAACATTTGTTTCTGTTTGTTTGTGGAGATAACAGATACAACACAGTTAGGATATTCAATAGATCGTGAACATTGAAAGATTTTACAATGTAATGTTATGTTATGTGATGCAATGCGATATACATATGTTCTTACACACCGGATAAGGATATCTGTATTTTTACCGGGGTTGGATATTTCTATCTCACCCTAGGGTCGAGATAAAATTCTCGCTCTATGATGTTAAGACTCATTTATGACGTAACGAATAAAGTATATGACGTAAATCGTATGATTTATGATTTACGTCTTAAAAGCTACTATTGTAAAGAGATAATGATAAAATAAGTTAAAATAGTTATTTAATGTTTGGTATGCAAGAAAAAATATCATTTAAAAAAATTGACATGTTTTTTTTCGGTTTTGATAAAAGAAAATCCATCCCGTAGGATAATTGTTTTCACAGGAACTCGGCAGAACCTAGTTCCCGCCAAAACAGTTATCCCTCGGAACGGAATTTTCTATCCTAACCTAAACCCATGTACGATTCTTATAATCAGACTGGAATGTCCCAATTATATACATACATGTATTTTCACTTGATTTTCATCATGTATACAAAGCTTGGAACAAAATGGAATCTCATTTTAATTTAAGGAGGAGATGAAATGACAAAGTACAGATGTAGTTATATTAGTACATGTAATATTTTCATTGACACCTACTTGTAAATGTAGCACAAATGTTCCAGAAAGTCTCAAAAATATGTCTCCCGAATCAAGTCTATGGAAAAAGCAGGGAACTCCATGCCTATCCCATAATTCATAGCAACTGAATGCTTACTAAACTGTGACATCATTCAAACTTACCAACAACTGTAACCACCGATGTAGCCTGGTCAGTTTCGTACTGGTTCTTTCCGATACATTTGTAGCTTCCAGCGTCGCCTGCCTGTGCCGAGGCCACTTGTATAGTACTTCTACCGTTACTATCTTGTACAGCACTCAACACTGTCATTGAAATCAAAATTATCATTAATAACATGTAAGATTATTCTCTTAAATTTGGCTCTCAGCACGTGGTTTATGACTATGCTCTTCCATTGCCTAGAATATATTGAGATTCCACATTAAACATTTAAAATATTATTTTTTAATTTCAGAGAACGTTAATTAATGAGCAAATCCGATTCAGAGAGTTTTGTCATTGGGTTTGAGCCATTCAATAAGCTTGTTCATGAAAGGTATTTGGGAAAAAAACATGTTTTGTAACCATTTCTTCCTTTAATCACTGTAGCAAGAATAAATGAAATGAAGTGATTCATATCTTCAACCTCGGTTGAGTTACAAGAATATTACGCTGGAGATATTAGAGCTGTGTAAATTTGATGATTTTATATTTTTTTGAAAATGCTTAAATTGGTCATGTTTCTTTCCACAGAAATGAAGAGTGACCAATGTCTTGAGTTGTGCCAAGTTTGAGTTGGATTCATTGTTGTTGCATGAAGAATATGAAGATGCGTAGTGATGCATTGCAAAAATTGAATAGAATTCATCCCGTGTACAAAATTCGTCTGCGTAAGATTAAAGCTTAAAGTTTCTTTAAAGTGTATAGTATCCTTAACTCAAACAAACACTTCTCGGAGGCAAATAAATCAAAGATGCAACACTTATAACTTTTTGTTCAGAAAATCGAGGGCTTGGTGCGAAACGGTTGTAACTCAATTTTCCTAAATTGTTTAGGAAAGACATAAACTTCTTCATTCTTTTATTTTTTGTTCATATTTATTGTCTTAAAACTATCATTTCCAATTTTGTGGATGAATTCAATAGATACTGACAGGAAATAGTCATTTAGCTTAAAAAAAGAAGATATTTGATGAAGACCCAGTTACAACCCTTTCGCTCCAAAATTTTGCAAATTTTGAAATTGGTGCGAAAGGGTTGTATCTGGATTTTTGTTCTCAGTTCCTGCAAATGTCAAATGCATTTTTAAACATCTTTTTTCATGTGTTTATTATATATATATATTTCTGTTATTTACTCTATTTCAAAATTATTTAGGTTGAATACCAATTTTTTGTTGTTGTATTTTATGAAAAAATCAATGGGAAATAATACATTATATAATCTAATGACCATTATATTATCTTCCATTCACTTTCTGTAACAAACGGATATCCCAATTAAATACAGGTTATTAAGGAATAAATATTTTTTATATATTCTACATTTTTAGCACTTTTAACGACAGTATTAGGTATGATAAAGACCATGATATTGTTCGAACGTTACTCAACACTAGGAAAAAATACTGATAATTTTGACTATAATAAAACTTATTCATAACTGTTTAATCATAAATACAGAGAAAATAACAGAAATGAGCTACAGCATAAGAAAAGAACTTTAAATGCTAGTATCTCTGACAAAATAGTAAAGTGAAGTGGTTCTAAATCATATAGTGATGAACTGAAGGCCCAAGTCTGCAACCATTCTGGTCAAAAATGCAAAAAGTTTTGTTAACTTTAAGTTATCATACAAACTGCTTCAGCATACTGGTTATTTCATTTTGCATTGATAATGTACTGTTTGGTTACAACTTTCAGGAAAGGTAAATCTCATCAGCTCATTGCCATCCAATTTGGTTGTGATTTTTTATGAAGCTCCACTAAAATACATCGTTATAATAATGCGTTTTACTGTATTACGGTTAAACAAACCATAACTTATCTTTTCAAGAACTAAATTTATAAAATAGCGCTTGTTTAAAACCTTAAAATTAGCAATGCAAGAAGTATTTTATTATAAAACTTACTTGTACATGTAATAAGGTAACAGTATGTAGAATGGATTAAATTGTGTACCCTTTGAATAACAATTCCTGACATGGAGACAAAAGATCCACATCAATAATATTGCTGGTGTGATTGGGATAAAATGACCCCTCAACTGTTCTAGTTTGATAATGGATGGACTAGGTGTGGTCGACTCATTTATGGAAAAGTGAATACTTTACCATCATAATCAGACTGATAGTTGAACTGATTGGGGGCAGACAATTAGCAGTTTTATACTTGTGTTGATCCCCAGTAAACATTATCATTTCAGCGTTAATTTTAAAATTCTTGATTTAAAGAGCAAGATTTATCAAATGACAAAAACTAAACATGAATATTTCCTGGATATAGTAATGGTTTCCTGAACTGGTACGAATTCTAATTAGGCTTCAATGATCTCAGGTAAGAATAGGTCAACTGATCGACTGTACGCTCTTGATGCCTTAAAAATTATGCTCAATATTTGCTCATTCAATTTCAAAATTGCTGCCCACTGTGAGGTTGTATAATTATGCACAACTATTTTTACCGGCACACTCTGTAGAAGACGGATAGACACTCCCTCATTCTGTGCATTCTCTTAATATTTATGAGTGATAGAAAAAAGATTGAACCTCTGCAGGCAAAACCACAACATGACAACATGACAATGTAAAACCTGTAAATATAAATTGTCTTCTTCTGATTATTGTTTTGATAAAAATTAAAAAAAAAAAAACAAGGCAATTCCACATGCTGTTTTAATTGCTACTGACTAGCAATAAGCCCACTTCATAAATGGTTAAATCTGGCTCCAATCTTTTTGTCCTTCTGATACATTTTCAAATACATTTCATAAACCACCTTGATCTTTCTTGGGTCGGTGGAACGATAGATTAAAATTGACGTATAAAAAGACTGACTGTAGCAGATTAAAATGCTTCAAGTGAATACTTTTGCTTTCACAATTGGCATATATCTAGAAACACTAAGACCAACAGTCAAAAATTGCATCAAACACATTTCTATCATTGCTATAAAAATATTATACTATCATTTTAATGATCAATGCATTCATGAATTTAAATATGAACTTGTTCTTGAATGTTCATACTGGGTAATCCGATACAAAGCTTAATTTATACACGTCTGAAACACCACTAAATGTTTCTTCTGATAAAAAATGTTGCAACTATAGGTATTGGCCTCATTAAATAAGATGGCTTTATCATTATTTGCATATCCATTGGTCTTGGGAGGCGCAAAATAAAAAAAAATAATCAAAAGACTACTTGTAGAATTGCAGTATTTTGGACTACTGTATATATTTACCATTTAAAATAGGCACAAATTAAGAAATAAGATTCTTCATCAAGGTCAATACCATTTTCAAGTGTAATACTGCCACTTGTATCCTTGATGGGTAATTTCAAAGGAAACATTGCCTTTTAAATTGAGTGGGGCTGCTGAAAAACTTGTAACGGTACATGGATTCTGAACATTAATATGTACACAAGTATTTTAACCATCTGAAGCTAGCATACCAATATTATTTCTGAATCAAGAAATACATTTGTACTAGTTAGATCTCTAGTTTATAAAGATTAGTTTAACTTTTAAAAATGAACAACAAAGAAATTAGCTGCAGTAGTTAAGTGAGTTAGTTTAGAATGATCGGTAAAATGTGAGAGAAATTTTGCATTATACAACCTATAAAATTATGTGCATCCCTTACTTTTATCTCAGTAAATTTCTTCCTTATTAAATTAAATTATTCTTTAAATTATAAAATGAATAAGATTTGCCTTACATTGCAGAGGTCATAAGTCTGAGTTGTGGCAATATCTAATATAGCACTAAGTGCTGGTTCCACCAAGGAAACAGATTTCTGAAAACTTCTTTCACGATCAGAATGAAAATGATAGGACATCAAATTGATTTTATATATTTATTTTCAGTAAAAACATGATAGTAAATCTATATCTTTTATTCTTATATACCCATTTCATCAGCAATTTTATTCAAATTTTTACTTGTTATAATGTATTAATATATTATATCAACTTGGTAGTATGAGGCAAAAAAGAACTAATTCATAAATTTATTTAAGATGTCATTTATGATAAACTAAGACAACCTGATAACTTAGATTATGTTAAATTAAGAGTTGTAAATTTATGACCGAATGAAAAAATATCAATGTTAGTTTATAATATACATATAAAAACAAATATTCTAAAAAATATTAACTCTAAATTTTAATGGTTTGGACATAAATCTTCAGATACAAGCGTTTCACACCAATATATTATTTGGATTTTCATTGTTGAAGGGTTGTAACTTAAGTTACAACCGTTTCGCACCAAAGGAATCTGACTTTTTGAGATACAACCTTAGGACAAATAAACACTTTTAGGGGTAAAACTTTAATATTCAAACTTATAATTTTTACTGGATGTGTATATACACAAACCAAACTGAAAAAATACAAAAAAGTCATTTTTGATGAAAACATCAGTTACAACCGTTTCGCACCAAGCCCTCGAAATGATGTAAAGTTATTGAATTACAAAGAGAAAGGTCCCATTCGAAGAAATGTTGTTTTCTCCCATCCTTTCAGTTTTTCTTATCTATGAGAAATTCGTTAATACACAAGTCGGGATCTCCCCTTTTTATTCGTCAACGTTTTAGGATAACCTGATATTGATCAATGTGTGACTTTATCGCGGGTCGCGATTTAATAATTGGTCAACAAAATTTAAGAACTGTACAGTACAGATACAAAATAAAATATAAGTTACTGAACAGAATATCCATGATATATGATGCTTGATATAAATATGGAGTGTTACTGCTAAGATCAAAATCGATCGGCGATATAGGTGAGACCTCTTTAAGCGAATTGAACGCAGTCCAGTACTGCACTGATCATCTTCGACGCTTGGTTTTTCTTCAAACAAACATCGAAAATGATCAGGATTTGATAGTCTTTATCGTTAGGTGCTCTATTTAAATTCATTGACACATATACACATTGTGTAGATGTCTGGACTTCGAATAAAAAAAATTCTAAATAGAATGTTCACTTAATTTAGTTTATAATTTATAATCATTTTGTGGAAACAAACACCATTTAACGTCTATTTATGAAATCATTGCATGGTAGTGTATATGCTGCCAATGCCAATATCGTGTGTTCGATCCCTGTCTTAGCTAAATATAGACATTTCATATAAAGTATATCTTAAACTGCAGCTATATCTCATTCAAAAGGTAGTTTTAGGACTGTTAACTCATTGTCCGTCAGGTCAGCATACTATTCCGTTATGACAGCGATTATGATACCGTCATTGTTGTGGCTGAACTTCAATATTGATATTTTAAAGGAAACGGTATAATCATCCATTTCAGTTGTTACACTTACTAGGAACGGACTGTCCATCAAGACGAGTGTGTACCCACGTGACAGTCGGTGTCGGTGTTCCGCTTACGTCACAAACAAGCTGCATTGAGTCGCCGACTTTAATGTTCACAAATGAAGGCGTGACTGTGGCCACAACTGGATCTGTATTGTTATAAAAGATAACATGTTATTTACTATTATTTTAGTTTATGTATAAGTCACTGCAAATACGCTAATACATAGGATGTACATTGATTGAAACAGGCATGTGCAGTAATTATTTGATTTACGTAATTTTCAAAACATGTTATGTTATATATATTAAGTCCAGTTTTATTGGTGAAAAAAAAACAGAGACGCCGTTCCTTCACCAGTAACTTGTAAAGTACCGTAACGGCTCTATTGGATATTTAGTGATAACGTATTAACTTAATAATTATTGCAAGATGTAGAATTGAGAAATAAATAACTTAAAATAACAACACAAAAAAATTAAAGTGTATATATCACAATTGTGTAACCTTCACGTTATGTGTTAAAAGAATACGTGGGATTTTGTAATCTTTTAGCACAAGAATAAAAACTTCTATTGCCATAAAAAGTAATACTTCCTCTATGCAATTGGTAAATTTTATATCTATATTGAAAATGAGTGTGTAGCAACATACAGAAAAATATACTTGACATGGTTACCCGGAGCAGCCCATGACGTCAACGACGTCACGTTTTTGTATGACGTTTAACCGGTAAAATCACATCTTGTCAAAGTACCCACCGGCGTTCTGGGATGCACTTCATATCTGACTGTTCACCAATTTATCATACAAATCTCTATACCATTCTTCCTTGAATTGTGCAATGATGCAATAAGTTTGAAACTGAAGTTTATTCAGATTGGCACGCTAAACAATGTGCAAATACTTGACGTCGTTGACGTCATGAGATTTCCCCGGTAGCCATTATATACATATTTTCTAGCATTGTTGCTACATAACGGTATTTAATATAAATATGAACATTGACAATTGCATAGAGGAAATATAATTTTAATATAATTTGTATTCTTTTTGAAAATATAACAAAAGTTCGCTGACCCGATTTCTTCGTAGTAACCGAACAGAAGGGTATCCTTCCTTTGACCAACAGACGGTTGACCAACAGACGGTTGTAAAAATTATCTTCAAATATAAATATTTACGTTCCCACTGTAATCGGCCTTAATGAACTATACATATTTACTGCATTTCATTTCCCAATGAAAAACACTTGCAGCTGGGCAGAGCTAAAAAGGACCAGTTTATATTTCATTGGTTGCACGATTTTGTTTTGCTGGTGAGACGTCACCTTGCCGTTAGTTTCACGAATCGTTTGCCATAAGTTGTCCTACAAATGCGTGCACTTATTCAGTATGTTGACAACGTCGCCATTACATTCATGACATTTGCTTTGCGGTTTAATGCGTATAGTTTGCTTGATAAATATCAAAATTACAAAAAATAAAGTAATAGTTTTATCTAAAATAATTGGAGGATATAATGTAAATTAAGGATTAAAAGCCGAATTTTGAGTTTTCATTGGGTGATGAAAAACAAAAGGACAGTTTAATGCACCCGATGAAAATTCAGAATTCGACTTTTAATCCTTAAACATACCTGTGACGCGCAGTTCAATCAGCTTCTCAGTCGTGCCGAAAATGTTCTCTATAGTACATTTATACTGGATTCTGTAAAGGTATAGATAATTAGATGATACTAAACATATTAATATAGATGGGGAAATGACGCAGCATTCATAGGACACACATTTGCATTCTCAAAATATATAACCCGTATAATATGTACGATTAAATGCATGCAGAATGCGTGACAACTGCTGCAAACGTCTAATAAGAAACTTGCGCAGCAATATTGACGCTTTAATCTAAAACAAAACACTCTTTGCGTGGAGTTAAGTTTAAATATCAAAATTAAAGAGTGGAAGCACACTGGAAACATACTATTAAAGACTAGAACATATCAAATCATGATATTTTATCATAAATACGGAAGGCACACATATACATATGAGCTAGCCATATATATAAGAAATAACTAACTACACATATGAATGTATGAAGTACACAAAGTCTAGTATATCAACTGCCAGTTATAATTATTAGGAAGTCACATCTATTTATATAATGTAAAGCAAAATATGTGTATAAGCCACACATATGTATATACAGTTACACCTGTCTAAAGCATCAATTCAGGGAAAGAAACAACTGTGTATCTAAAAGGAGGACTGAGACTTCATTAAGGTAATTTGCTCTGAACGCATAAAAATAGCAACTAGCTTTAGGCTGCAGAAGACATGTGGCTGCTAGATAGTGGTGACCGCTTACACAAGTTTATCTGTATAAAGTAGTAAGTATAAATTAATCCAACAAACCCATCGATGATTTGAGCGTTCTGTACCAGCATGCCCTCGCTAGTTATGGTGTATCTGTTAATTCCGGTTGGACTGGCTGTCGGTTGAAACGTAATTTTCGGTGGAGGGTAACCAGACGATTTGCATGGAAGCAAAACGTCATGTCCAACATAAGCCGTCACTAACTCTGTTTTATTTCCTTGGTACTTCGGTTTTGCTGTGACGCAATTTTGTTTTAAATTAGTAAGAATTAGTAACTAACAAGACAGCATTATAAATATTTATACTAATGGAATAAACTACCTGAAAAATTGTTGTATGTTTAATTCAAAACCTAAATATAAGTAGTATGTATTAATTACACAACCCTTCACTAGTGCGGGGTTTTCTGCAGGTACATTTAACTTAAATATATGTAAGTCTAGTGAATGTCAATGGAAACAAGCTTTATGGCAAATAATTTACTGAAATAGATAACGTATATGTAAAGCAGTAAGATAATGGAAATTTATACTTACATAAAGTGGAACAACATTGCTGGTCGAACGGAAGTGGACGTCCCTCAGCGCCCTTTTGACCCTTCGCCCCAGCCAGTCCTTGTGTACCAGGTTCACCTTTGTATCCTGGGATGACAAGACTTGTTTTACAGTTTGACCATTGTCAGTATAGAACGTAGAGTGTGTACATTATAATCAGTTTTGTTTGTTCAACCTTCCCTAAACCTTTAATTCATATGATCACCTTTGAACACCTCTAATATAGAAGGCTTTTGAAAACAGTGTAGAACAAGTTCCGATTGCTCGTAACGAGCAATCAGAACAGGTTCTGTACTGTTTTCTGCTCTATCAGAATAAATAGGTAAAGTGTATCTATTCATGGAAATTGACAATGAATGGCTTTTGAGTTTGGGAGAGTTCGATTAAAATGCATATGGAGTAAAGAGATAAAGTAACACACGGAAATTTGGATAAATTGTCAAACTTACATCTTTATGATAACAATGGGTTATCAAAATGTGCTTAGGAATATAATTTCATATAAAATATGAGGTTAGGGTTAGGTATACTCAGATTAAAATTAGTTTATTGATTGAATTTGTTTATATTGCGCACATATATGATAATATATGCTAAATAGTTGGATATACATTTTATTTTCAGAACTTGTATTAGTACGATAGTTTAACTTAAAACATCACAGAAAATCGTATTATTCATAAATCTTTGCTCATCATTTAATCAGTTTCACAGAAAAAAAAAATAATAACATCTAAATTATGAAGCTGCATGTACGAATACCTCCACATTTATCAATTATTTTGGATTTATTTGAGGAAGGAATGTTAGAATTTAAAAATTATTTAGAGGCACCCCATGCAAAGGAACGAGGAGAGGAATTCAATAAGCTTTCCTTTTGACAAAATTCTTTGTAAATATGTAATATTGTAAGATATTCGAAATAAAATATGTTTAAACCAAAGGAACGAGGGACGTTATTTGTTTTGTAATAGTAATGTTTAATACATTTCTAGATCTTATTGTAGATTTATAGTGTATTGCAGTTTGACACCTATGGACAACATCAATAAAATTCAAATTCTGATCATTAGGGTTAGAGTTAGGGAAACCGAAACTCAACTACATGTACTTGTTTCTACTAAATGTGTCTATTTACTTAATATGTTGTATCAGTATTCGGTATTAAACGTTTGATCTAAGGTTTATCTGACGCCTCTTTAATCGCTATGATCACATGCTTTTGTCTAACACTTGTTAATTGTTCTTCCTTCATCCCATTTACACTTTTTACTTTATTGTTTCTCTAGTTTTCTTTATTTACGTTTATTTTCTTCTACTTCTTTTTTCTATTTCTTCTTCTGCGTTTACCTACTATTCTTCTTCTTTGTTTTCTTCTTCTCCTTCCTTTTCTTCATTACCTTCTTATTATTCTACTTTTGCTTCATCATCATCTTCTTTTACTTCCTCTTCTCCTTCATTTTCTTCTTCTCTTATGTTTAATCTTCTTTTTCATCTTCTTCATCGTCTTCTGATCATCATCAGCACCATCATCATCATCTTCTGCTACTTCTTCATCATTTCTTCTTTTTAATTTTTTCTCAATTCTTCCTCTGGTGGCCATATAACAAATAGCATTATTCATAATCACATTATTCCCATTGATCTCTATTCAAAATGATATTTTAAATCATGTATTAGCCACCAGCATCATTACCTGGCACACCCGGAACACCGTAATGTCCTCTTTCGCCTTTAGGTCCTGGCACACCTGGATCACCATAATGTCCGATTTCTCCTTTAAGGCCTGTACAAAATTTGTAAGATTTTAAACAGAACAGAACCTCCATTTTATAAATATATAATCAATATAAAACTTACAGTCAATTTACATCTATAATAATTCATTATTGTTAACAGTAGCATTTCCGCCACTATCGTATCATACTTGTTGTCGTTTTCTATTCCGTTCAGTTCATCAATTTAAAGTTAAGGATATAATAAGATTGAACTTGTTAATTAGTCCTAAACATTTACGATAAAAGGCTTGGTGATATTAATTGATTTAACTATTACATTAAAGGGATTATATTGGCATATTACCGTCAATTCCCTGTCCTAAATACACACGCCCAGCATGAAGATACACTTATAACTTAGAAATATACACATCTATAGTGTCTAATTCATAACCTATTTATAACAAACATCGGGTTTCTGAAGCCACGTTTTTGTTTTTGTTTACATTTGCCATTTTCAAAGAACCGCTTTCGGGTTTCCGATCAATCATCGGATAACATCGTGAAGACTCGTTCCCGATCTCGTTTTCGAGGCTTTGTTAGGGTGGTTTACGGAGTTCAATGTAAAAATTGCGCAATACTTTATTGCAGTTTAAAGGCAGTTTTGGCCAGTATTCAATTACTGGTAATGTGATAACTTTCAAGTAAATAATGGTTATACATCAAAACATAAGCATTATTATGTGCACATTGCATACAGGAAAAGTCTGAATTAACAGCGTGTATGTGTTACGTGCCAATATAATCCCTTTAAACATATCACTTAATGCTAGCTTACTTGTTGATATTTGTGATACAACATACATACCTCGATCGCCCTTCAGACCTGGATCTCCCTTTAGACCCGGAATACCTGGTACTCCATAATTACCCTGCTGTCCCTTGGGTCCCGGGGGACCAGATAAACCTGTCTGTCCCTGTGGACCAATCATTCCCGTCATGCCTGGATTTCCTTTAGCCCCTGAAAGTGTTAAGTTAATCAACCGTTGATTTTCCTTATTTCTATATAGGGTAAAACCTGTATAAGTGGTCACCTCTATTAAGCAGCCACTTGTCTTAAGCAGCCACATTGGCTATTTCCAATTTCTATGTTTTCAGAGCAAATTTACTTGGATTAAGTAACAACCTGTCTTAAAAGGCCACTTTTGCTCCTTCCCTTGACTGGTTGCTTAAGACAGGTTTGACTGTATATTAATTATACCATGTATACCGATAGTACAATACAATGTTAGTTTACATTTGACCAGGTAAACGTTGTCGATAGCGTGTCCGGTTGTGATTCAGTGTGCCGTAGGTTCGATTCCCCTCCGGGCCACAGACTCTGTGATGATTAATACTTGGCTGTTCGGTATTTGTCCTAATAGTTGTTTTGGTTTATCAACAGTTTAGGCGTGATTCTTGTTAATGTTGCATTAAATCATGAAAAAAACGTCTTACATACATGTACATACAGAAAAAAATCCAATTTTAGCTCTACCTTTATATTGATTTCATAGACTGATGCTAATGGAAAAGTGTCGTAGTTTTCAAAAAGGCATGTCATTTTTTGAATGGGGTAAAACGCCATTATCAAAACACTTCAGATTTTGGCATATCAAGTTTTATTGGTAGAGGAAAATCTCACTCAGAATGAATCTAAGTGGCATCATCACCTTTCCGCAAGTAACTGGCAAACATTTGCACATAAAGTTTTCGGAGTGAGTGAGATTAGAAGCTACGAAGTTAGTGGTGAGAGATAAGTGCACTGAGTTGACGCCTAAGACCACTCGGCCACGGAGGACACCGCATGGCACATAATATATCAACAAGGTGTGTCTTCTTGATAGTAGAACAGATGATATCATCCATGATATTCAGTGCACACTACCTTTAAACTTTATCAATGAACTTAAACAATAGTACTCATTTTACTTTGTTAGTATGACGAATGTCCTACTTAACTAGTAATCCTCAAACCAAATCTCGACATGATGCAATATTTATATGAGTTTTGGGGCAATGAGCGAGGCATAGGAAGAACATGCAGGACAATAGTGCAGTCTTGTATCATGTTTTATATCTCCGGTGATAGTGTTGCCTATTACTGTGCCCAGACGGTAACCCAATGTTAAATGACAATGACAATATTTTATTCAAGTAATTTAGGCCACCGTCCCATAATACAAATATAAACAAATATTATTGTAATACAACAATGTGACAAAAGGATCTTTAGACAATATCAGGAATAAAAAAGAGAAAAATATACATATGAATAAAAAACACCGAATGTCTAAAATGTTATATCAGCGTTTATAAGAGTTAATTGAATCTTATAAACGGTATAGCATAGTCATATTTAAGTTTGTGTCAGCTTGGACTTGATTCCGTTTATTGAACATTTGGAGAATTTTATCAACAAATGGTGGTTTTGTGTACTAATTAATTTGAAGAATAAATTGAAGCATCTATGATTACCATTCAAAAATTCGGAGATTCTCATTTCTCAATTATTATAATACGCACATTTCATTATTTACATGACATTCGTCCTCAATTTCGCCAGAGTTCCAAAAAAAATGCATATTCATTGTTCATATGGGACATTAGTGTGTATTTTGGTTTCAACTAAAATATATTAAATGTGCCATGTGTGTTTTACTTACTAAGTTAAAATATCTACAGTTTTTTTGGGATCCTGTAAAGCTAACCAGAACTAGAGCATACCCCGTCTCCACAAGTAACTGATAACTTTCCCACGTGAATCAGTGGTGAGAGACGATAGGCAATGGACACAATGTCGTATATTAAATCATCACAATGACTGTGATTCCCGGACTGATAAACGCGCTACCGACTGAGCTAATCGGGCCCGGCTGATTCACCAAACAAAACATCTGATAATCAATTCAATATGAGATCACAATAAAGGTGTTTGTTGGCGACTAAAAACCTGAAATTGATTTGCAAATTGCCTCGAAAGTGTTGTTTTAAATTATCAATTCCTAGTAACCATACCTGGAAGACATATCTTTGACGCATTTCCGCAAAAGCTTTCCAAAACCTTGACCTATAAAATATAAAAAGAAAACATGTTATTTGTTAAAATCTAGCGTGATTTGTATTGACTGTAAATGTAAGACTCATTCAAATTAAATTTAGAATATCAACCGCATTATCTCAGTAATTTTAGACCTTATCTGTTTACAATGTAGTAGTCCGATAACGATATTTCTGATGTGTTATCACATACATATACTGTATGCTTCAAGACGTCTAAGACTATTTAAACTGTTTAAGGTTGTTAACATTTAACTTTAGATATCACAAATGCCTAATCGATTACATGTGATAGTGAATTTGTAATTCCACACGTGTTACAAGATTAATTTAAGAACATGTGATAAAATATTTAAATAATCACATGTAATACATAATAAAGTTAGTCAGTCAATTTTTATACTAGGCAAAAACATTATTAAATAATCACCGCTTTGTGCGATAAGGCGTTAACTGTAATACTACAGTCAAACCTGTCTTAAGCAGCAAGTTAAGGGAATGAGCAAAAGTGGCCTTTAAAGGCAGGTTCTTGCTTAGTATAGGTTAATTTTCTGTTAAAGCATCGAAATGGGAAAACCAAAATGTGGCTGCCTAGGACAAGTGGTTGTTTAATAGATGTGACCGCTTACACAGGTTTTACTGTATCAAATTATGACAATTCATAAACACTATAAATCAGATTCCCACTTACACTGAGGCAGGGAACAGCATGCAAAATTATCAAGATTACTCGGAAACATATAATACAGTCAAACCTGTATATGTGGCTACCTCTATTAAGCAGCCACCTCTATTAAGCAGCCACTTGTGTTAAGCAGTCACCTTTGCTATTTCCCGTTTCTTTTTTTCATAGCAAATTGACCTGTATTAAGCGACCACATGTCCTAAAAGGCCACTTTTGCTCCTTCCCTTCACTGGCTGCTTAAGGCAGGGTTGACTGTATATATAATATGTATAACTTGTTTGTGTCAAAATGTCTAAAAGAAGAAAAACATAATATATATAGATGTATAATATGCGTAACGTATGTAATATGATTGATTGAATGATTGATTGACTGATTGATTATGTATCGTCATTTTATTCCATCGAAGGCTAACAGGCGATCAGTTAACCTAACCACTGTTTCCTGGGATCCTTAAAGGTTAAACAGTACTCGAGCAAACCTTCGCAAGTAACGGATAACTTTCCACTTGAATAAGCGGTGAGATACGAATGATAATATGACACAATGTCGTATATCAATCATCACTACGACTGTTTCCGGGCGGGGGATCCGAACTCACGACCCCTGGATTGACAGTCAGACGCGTAACCGACTGAGCTAATCGGGCTTATGTAATATAAACATATGCACATAGAGATTTTATGTTTTTTACACTTTATGATTGAACCATTTATTGTCCCACTGGCCCAGCAAAACGTACAAGTTACGCCGGGCTATATGACACGATTTAGAGTTTACAAATCATTCACACATTCTATTATTCTATTATAGACTTACACATGCAGTACCGCAGCGTGGTTTAGCGGTAGAGCGTATGCCTCGCATGCGGAAGGTCGTTGGTTTGATCCCCGACCGGGTCATACCAAACACTTTAAGAATGGTACTAGAAGCTTCCATGCTTAACGCTCAGCATTTAGAGGACAGTTCCAGGAGTGGTCAGTTTAATGTGACTGGGTGGGGTATCATACCATAATTTTGCGACATGATACTCCAATTGTGACAGCGCTCAGAATACTGTCTCAAGTAGACACCGTCGCGATATGACTGAACCCTTGTTGAAAGCAACGTTTAACACAACACAACAACAAATCATCACACATTCTATTACACAAATATAGACTTACACGTGCAGTATTTAACACAATTAATTGCTGGTCATCGAGTGTAGTATATACAAGACTCCTGAGATTTCGCTGTTATTAAGGCAGCTATGTCAATGAAAAATATTATCCACAACATCACAATTCACGTGGTTCTGCTGATGAGTTTTTACTATCAAATATAATACTTTACTGCACGATTTTTATTATTTGCGATATTAAGTCACACCATAACTACAACTTTCAAATGGTGAGAACAAGTCTTCGCATATATTGTGTGGTTGTTCGGCGATGTTAATGACATGGAAAGCTCGTGCACTTCGCCCTTACAACGAGACACTCTTGATTGTTGAATTACAATATCAGTTGACACATGTTGTGGTCGCCTGTATGTAAGACCATAGACAATTATTTATGTACAAAACGTGTTAAATTATGCTGAAGGCATAAAACAGCAAAGTGGATTTAAACTGGATATATTATAGTGAAATTCGATTTGGATAAATGGCAGCTAGTATGTGAGTATTTCTAATTACTGTTAAAAATGATAATTTAAACATATCACGTAACGGATTGACTAAATTGAAACCACTCGGTCGGACTGTCACGTTTCAACATCGCCAGATAAACATATTTAGCAAGTTTTATTTACAATTTTGAGTTTAATGTTATGAATATTAACTTAATTTTTTATAATGTCGGCCAGTGACAATATTACTTTCGAGGACATGTATTTCTTATATTACGATAGATATGGCAAACTAAGACAAAGTGATATTCATATTCAATGACATTCATGCTGCAGTATATGCATTAACGCTGTGGTCGTTCTGTATGTTTCTAAATCTACCTTCTTCTATTGCTAGCTTATGGATAGAACACCGGAGTATAGTTAATGCAATTGTATGACTATTATTTATATTACACTTAATATATTTTTCAATACCAAAGTTATTTTTAACTTTTTTGTATGCAATTGATTTAGGCGAATCCGTCAATTTAGCATATTATATTTTGTAATACTGGTCGTAGAGTATTTCTATCAATTTAGATAACCGCAATTAAGAAACAGTATTTTCATGCAATAAATGATAAAATCCAAGATCATTTAATATGTGTTTAATCCCGACTGCCCATGACGAGCGGATATGACTTTTGATTTGACCTTTGAATATTATTAACACAATGTACCAGGCCGTGATTTAATCCTATACAAGAACTTTAATATAATTTCTTTTCTGACTACAATTAAAAGACCCTTTCCTAATTCTTCAAAACAGCACAATTTTGAGTTTGAGTTCATACTTTTAAGATTTGCTTTTAAAAGTTAAGATATAGTTGGTGCTACATGGAATTCCTACACTTCAGAGTCATGATTTAATATACTTTAGGTTATTTCATACTGTCAAACAGTTTTATTTTCTCAGTCATGTTCAATGCGACAATATCAAAGTAACGAATTAAGGGTGAATGTAGCTTTAAGCAATCAGATGTAAATATAGTATCTGTACTAGTAAATGTTGTTTAAATAGTTACAATCATGTAGTAATAATAAAATAATTACATGAATATTTAAACAATTATATGTAAGTAATATTATAACAAGTACATATACGAAATATTTAAATAATTACATGTAAGAAATATTTAAACAATTACATATAAGAAATATTTAAACAATTACATACAAGTAATATTTAAACAATTACATGTATGAAATACTTAAATAATTACAAGTAAGAAATATTTAAACAATTATGTGTAATAAATACTTAAACAATTACATGTAAGTAATATTCAAACAATTACATATACGAAATATTTAAATAATTACATGTAAGAAATATTTAAACAATTACATATAAAAAAAATTTAAACAATTACATACAAGTAATATTTAAACAATTACATGTATGAAATACTTAAATAATTACAAGTAAGAAATATTTTAACAATTATGTGTAATTAATACTTAAACAATTACATGTTAGTAATATTCAAACAATAACACATACGAAATATTTAAATAATTACATGTAAGAAATATTTAAACAATTACATATAAGTAAAATATTTAAACAATTACATACAAGTAATATTTAAACAATTACATGTATGAAAAACTTAAATAATTACAATAAAGAAATATTTAAACAATTACATTTAACTAATATTTAAACAATTACATGTAAGAAACATTTCAATAATTACATGTAAGTATTATTTCAACACGTACATGCAATATAAAGATACTATCAACAACGTGCATATTACATTGTAACACTTGCATGCAAATTATTAGATAAGTTTTTGGCTAAAATGAGTTATTCGAAATATGAAAGCTTATGAAATATAAAAGGAATACTTATTCAATATCAAAAATGTGTTTATGAAATATGAAAGGAAATGCTTATGAAATATCAAAGTGAATGCTTATAAAATTTAAAAGGAATGCTTATTCAATATTAAAAAAAGCGTTTATGAAATATGAAAGGAAATGCTGATGAAAAATCAAAGTTACTGCTTATGAAATATTAAAGGAAATGTTTAACAAATAACACAAATTGCTTATGAAAAAAAAATGCTTAATATGCAATATCAAACGAACGGTTATGAAATATCAAAGGACATGCTTATGAAATATAACACGAAGTGCTTATGAAATAGCCATGGAAATATCTATACAATTTTAAAGAAATGCTTATTAAATATCAAAAGAAAATGCTTATAAAAAAACAAAGGAATGCTAATGATTACCTCCTGTTGGACAAGTGCTGTCACAAAAGCGGATAGATTGTCTGTGGCAACGTCTCGTTTGCTTCTTTTCTGAAAAGTAAAAAAAAAACACAACAAATAAAAAATATATAACATATATATAACATATTATTTACGGCTGTTTGGGAAGTGAATAGTTATATATTGTACTTCTTATTCTCATATAAGCCTATAACACTATATGTTATATGTATATGCTTATACATGCAGCAGTTGTTGGTGAAAACCATCAACATATGTGTCCTGAATCACTTCGGCAAGTCTTTAAAAGATAATAAATACTATCTGATAAACGAATTCCTTGAAAGTACAAAACATACGTCAAGCATAAAAACGTAGCAGACTCGATTAAATTGAGTTTGTTTATTAGTAATAATGACATGTGCAACATATATAACGTCCTTATCACGCATTTAAGCCGAGAAGCGCCGATAAGCCCCATAATCGCAACAGTCCGGACATATTTCAACCAACAGTGTTAAAATGTAATAGGATTTATTAATTATGAGCCACGATCAATAAATAATTACATTAACTTAAAACACTCTTAAGTGCAACAATACTCACGTTTTGCGGCGCAATCTGATTTTCCAGATATTCAAGTCGTGATTTAAACGACGTCAATTCTTGCACTTGACCCTCTAATGTCAAAATGGCGTCAAACTGTAGATAGTTTATAAGTCCGAACGTGCAGACGACCGACACTACAGAGAATATCCATAAGAACCCTTTCAAGCAGCCCCCTCCGCTATGGATATCTCCTTCGACCAATTTCTTTGTTTCTCCCATGTTAAGGGACGATCGAGATTGAATACACAAAAGTGATATTTCTTAAGTTAAGATTCGTATATTAAAAAAATTAAACTTTTAAAAATATGGCATTGTTCTATCATACGATAGTTGAAGTGGCAGACCGTTTAACCTGACCTAATAATTTCTGTCGCAGACAATAGAGGCCCGTCATCGTTAACTATAATAGTACTTCTTCCCCTTATTGTGTCAGCCGGCAACATTAAAACTTGGCTGCTTTTCTAATAATACGATCGAGAGGTTCCCAAATTAGCGTCATTTTTATGCCATCGAGGGCTAACAAACGATCAGTTAGCCTTACCGCTGTTTCTGGGATCCTGAAAGGTTAACACGTACTCGTGCACACCCCATCTCCGCAAATAACTGATAACTTCCCAACTTAAATCAGCGGTGAGAGACGAATGACAATGAGACACAATGTCGTATATCAATAATCACATATACTATTGCCGGGCGGGGATTCGAACTCACGACCCCTGGGTTGATAGTCAGGCGCGTATCCGACTGAGCTAATCGGGCCCGGCTCGGATAACTCAAGATTGAAGAATTGTCTATGGGTTACTAATGTATATTCATATACTGTACAAAATTACATTGTGTTAGGCTTGTTCTAACGACACTTGTAGTAATGGCGTTATTTATATATATATATTTTTATTATCATTGTTATAGATACCGTGTATTAAAAAAATCCAATAGGTCATAATACCTGTAAGGATACAAAATGTTACATTTTATATAACAAATGGTGCAAACTGAAATTATGTACAAATATAAACAACATATACGCGCTTACACACCCACACACACGCGCGCGCGCCCACACTCTTACATTTACGCACGCATACACACCAATAAATGGATGTTCATGGACGCACACGCACACGGACTCGCACACAAACATAGTACTCATATAACTGTCTTCGTCTTATAAATGAGGTGTACAAATGTAATCCCAACTGTGTGTAAGGCACATTTATCTGAACGTTGGAAGATCCTCACTTGACTGTAGACGTTATCTGGGCAGGATAAAGGCAGTTACCTTATCAGTTGTCCCTAACCCCGTGCCATCGTACTTCAGAGGGATCATGTAGAACCGTGGCGTCACCAGGCGATGTGTATAGCAACGATCAACTATTGCACTTGATGTTATTTTAAAGGGATTATATTGGCATATTACCGTCAATTCCCTGTCCTAAATACACACGTCCAGCATGAAGATACACTTATAACTTAGAGATATACTCGTCTTAAGTGTCTAATTGCATAACCTCTTTATTACAAACATCGGGTTTCTGAAGCCACGTTTTTTGTTTCTGTTTACATTTGCCATTTTCAAAGGACCGCTTTCGGGTTTCCGATCAATCATCGGATAACATCGTGAAGACTCGTTTCCGATCTCGTTTTCGAGGCTTTGCTCGGGAAGTTTACGGAGCTCAATGTAAACATTGCGCAATACTTTATTGCGGGACGTTTTAAAGTTTTGTTAAATATTCAATTACTGTTAATTTGATAACTTTCAAGTAAATAAAGGTTATACGTCAATACATAAGCATTATTTTTTGCACACTGAATACAGGAAAAGTCTGGATGAACAGCGTGTTTGTGTTACTTGCCAATATAATCCCTTTAATATTTCGTTTAAATACGCTAGCTAACGTGTATACACATCACGCAGTGGTTTCAGAGTTAATAGACAAAGTATGAGTATGTCGTCATCTGAGATATAACTTTAGTTTTTCTTTAAGATATTATCGTCCAATTAGAGCAACAAGGTACCAAGTGTATATAAAATAAGAAGGCACTTGGTATCTTTTTGCACCAATACGGTGTTGTGTAACTGCCTTATCAACACTGACACTATCGTGACTTGCCAGTATTTTGCACAGTCACTTTGTTTATGTTAAATCATTTTTGCTCGTTTAAGAAGCTTATATGGATATGTCATTTCTATCCTGTGTAGAACCACTGAGTCGTTTTAGGGATCAAACTAGCAACCTCTGATGTAAGCCGTCAACACTCTATCCGTTACATTATCTCCCCGCTTAAATATAATTAATCTATGCAGGATACATGTCTTGAAAAAGGATCACACAAACAGCTGTAGCGTGGTCCATGACAATACGAACCTAAGACCATCCGGTCCTTAATCCTGTTATTCTACCGGTTTAGATCATAAAATTATATTCTTTTAAAACAGGTTGAATGTTATAGGCACCTTGTTATTCAATAAATTTACACAGATACAGTCAAACCTGTGTATATGTAAGTGGTCATCTCTATCAAGTAGCCACTTGTCTTAAGCAGTCACATTTGCTATTTCCCATTTCTATGTTTTCAGAGCAATTAAACTTGGATTAAGCAACCAACTGTCTTAAAAGGTTATTTTTGCTCCTTCCCTTAACTGGCTGCTTAAGAAAGGTTTGACTGTATAGACTTAATCAGAACCATAATCATATAATAGTAAACATGATAATGAAACGCCGGTGAATTTTAGAGTCCCGTTCCCACACTTCTCTTTTGGCTTGGAAATCTCACATACCTC
The DNA here is from genome assembly GCA_029582155.1 of Panopea generosa. NCBI lineage: Eukaryota > Metazoa > Mollusca > Bivalvia > Adapedonta > Hiatellidae > Panopea > Panopea generosa. Next base: position 3,715,212 of record CM055912.1, on the reverse strand, counting down.
CTGGTAATCCGTGGATTCTTTTGGTTATAAAACTATTTTCAAGTAGTCAATTTATCACTCTTAAATTTAATTTTTTCTTTGCCTCTCTGAAAGGGTATCCTTTGTGTCATCACATTTACTGAACGGAACAGCTAACCTGTCACCTGACATTTAATGTAGCTAACATTTTATGTACTTTCTCAATGTATCAAAGCAATTTCCATAACACATTTAGACTAGTATAGAAAATAAAATGGGCTATGTACAGTAAAATCATTTTAATATTGTATGGTAGTATCGTATACACATTTTCATAATGCCATGATTTATAACAAACTAAGACTATCTGAATCATGTCTGGTATCTACACTCGCCATTATCGCAGAGATTTGAATTTGACCTGATCCGGTAACAAATACTATCTATCGGAACAAAATTCTTTTAGAACTATTGGTAATGTGTTAAGTGTTCCAGAGTTGCATGTCTTTATATGTAGAACAGTACACAGTTAATTCTTGTGTGGTACTTAATGTCATTTTTCCTTTATTCCCCGCTTCTAATTAAAAAAAATGTAGGTTCAAACAAAATGAAAACAATAGTTGCACATATCTACAGTGTAGCGGCATTTCTAATGCTGCAGGATGACGGAATTGGCCGAGTACATACGATTGAATTGTAACTTTTACAGTAATTTCCGTCGGTGAAGCATCTAATTTACATATTAGACTGATCGGTACATTTAAATTTAAAACATGATTTTTGCACTTTTAATAAGTATCGGCTGTTATAAAGCATCGAAGTGCGACAATTCACGGACAGCTTTGTAGCTCATAAACAAGTTGATTCTTTCTTTATTGTCAATATATATCATATGCATGAAATCGTGTAAACATTTATCTGAACTCTTGACATGGCGTGAAAATATCAGCCTTTTCATGAAGACAGCAGATGTTTCTTTACTATGATTTTCTAAGTATAAACATGTGTGCATCTTTCTGCAAATATCTGGTAATCTTTTAATGCCGTGTTAACCCATTACCGGATGAATATTCATTTGAGACTTCGCTTACTAGGAATATTTAATTAGATCAAATTTTACAGTAGCTCATAAGAGCAGCCGACAGTATAAGGTCACATCTACCATATTTTATTAGCAAACAGAATAGACCCTGATCAGTCAGCTCCTGTTTGTAAAGGTCGTAAGAAATCGTATATATGGAGTAAAGGGTTTAACAAAGTCCATCTTGCTTATTATATTACTCTAAAAAACACTTCTTTTCACAGCATCACTACTTAAAGAGCAAAATAACTGATCGATACAAAACGCAATTTATTTTATTTACATTTTTGTCAACAAAAAAATCCGTATCAGTCGAGCACCTTTTCAAGTATTTAATCGTATTTTCCTTCAGGTCTCATTAAACTGTTGAATTTTGTTTATTTTTAAAGTTAGTGCAGTGACACACAAGTTATTTTTGAAAATACTCTAATATTCATTAATCTGTTTAATACAAATAAAAGTCACATTTTAACACCAGTTTGAGGGTTTTCGCAGTAAACTTTTGCTCTACTCATCTGAAGCAAAAACATGAAAAGGCCTTTTTAGTGCAATAATCGTTTTACCGTCATAAAAACAGAGAAAGGCCTTTTTTAGCGCGAGAATCGTTTTACCGTCATAAAAACAGAGAAAGGCCTTTTTTAGCGTGATAATCGTTTTACCGTCATAAAAACAGAGAAAGGCCTTTTTTGGTGCGATAATCGTTTTACCATCATAAAAAACAAAGAAAGGCCTTTTTTGGCGCGATAATCGTTTTACCGTCATAAAAACAGAGAAAGGCCTTTTTTGCCGCGATAATCGTTTTACCGTCATAAAAAAGGCGTATCTGTGTAGTGAGATGAAAGGGACTAAAACAAATCCAGCGCATGTGTAATTCTCTCCGAGGATTTGTTGCGCTACAATGTATAACATATCATTCTTGTGCGGTCATCATGAACTAAAAGTAAAGACTGAAATGATTTTGTGCGTTAACAGTTTAATATTTTTCTTATTTTGACATAATAAATACATAGTACAAAGGCATAAATATCTTCTCGTTAGTAATTGAACGATAATAAGTAATAACGCGGTGCATATATAATTAAATCAAGAAAAAAAACCGCTATGAATGTCTCCAAAAATGAAATTATTTTGAAAATATATAAATATGCATCTTATTATCATTAACAAATAAAATCCAAATTCACCAAAACGTGTCATAATCGATAGTTATATTGGAGTGCAAAACTTGAAAAGAAATCCTCATTCCAAAAATTCCTTTGGCAATACGGGGTCAGTGAGTGTATAGAGACATATATAAAGGATAAATTTTGAACAAATATGATATATTCCCTTAAAGTCTCAATCACAACCCTCTTAACGAAGGCCTGGCGACTTAATACAAATGATAAAATATGTTCTATAACCTGGGTTTCACTGTGTTCCTCCCAACTCAATAAATGAATTATTAGTTATACGAGTATAATCAAGTGAAATGTTTTAAATGTTTTTTCTCCCTTTTGCATACATTTGATCTCTCAAACAATTAATTAAACCATTTCTGAAATTTCTGCTACATGTAATAACGTTTCTCGAATATTAATGTTATTTAAATTTAGGTGAATGTTAATGTCACTTCTTATGATACAAATTTCTTAAAACTTCGATATATTCCGTGACCTAGTGGTTAAGGCGTCCGCCTCGGAAGCGGGAGGTCGAAAGTTCGAAACCTCGGTAGAATCACTTGTTTTTTTTATCTGATGCGGCCGGTTTGTAGCACCCCCGTGGTTGCATAGATTATTCAGCAGTATTTTACAAGTCCGTGTTCTAATATAAAAAAAACAAGTTCCATAAATTTTAAACATACAAAATGTCCTAGTATTAAACAACTATTTTCCTAGATGTAACCAACATCCTTCACTCTCAACGTTCCCGTTCCTTCCTCCAATACTTAAGTTCTCGAGTTTATATAGGTTCGAGGAAACAACAATGTAATTAAAAGCAGATGCAATCCTGATGAAACAATCATGTGGTAAAATATAATAAACAAACATAATGACAAAAACATATAAGTATTGTATAATGCACAGCATAAACCATCTTATCAACCTAATTGTGAATCTTTTAAATAGTTAACAAAATAATCAACTTTGGTTTATCAATCTGCTTAGACAATTAAATGCCGAGGTAATTGATTCTACATATTTAGTTGTTTAATCGGGGAACCATTTAATACCCATATTATGTAGATAACGACTAAACCACACCAACATTATGAAATATTTATCGTTAAACAATTTAAGTAATCCCATTCTTTAATTAGTAAACAAAGTGATTAAGTTTCGCTTATCAACCTATGCATACAACAGAGGGACAATTACTAATTAAGTCATTGCCGAGATAATTGATTTTACTAAATATTCAGTTGATCCATCAGTGAATCCTTGAAAAAATGCATGGTGGACATAATGACTAAAACATACCAATATTTTGAAATGCACAGCATAAACAATGTAATTAGAGGTCAGTGCTAAGAGGTCATTATGTTACATCTTGCTCACCCAGCAGCTAGTTAAATTTAGGGGTACGAATGTCTAACAGCCTGACGCCTGGTAATGATAGCTTTGGTAAAGTAACTGTGTACAGCATAAAGGTATCTCTTATGAGTTAGGTGTAGCTGGCCCTTTCAATAGGGGCGACACTACAATAAACAACAATTTACTTATTGATTTGTTGTTGTGGAAAACGATCAAACTTGGTCATATGATAAATGAATGTTGTTTAAGTGAAGAAGTAATGATATGGCAATTTAAACAAATCTGAATTTTAAGATTGTAGCGACATAGGTAATATCTTGCAACATATTTATAAATTATTATATCAATATTTGGATGAAATCTCAAGTTAAGATTTCGAGTATTTATGTACTCTTTTTATTTTTATTTTCTTAAATAATATAAGAAAATGTCACATCAACTTTTTTTCTAACCCTAAGATCAAAGTTGTTTTTAATTTGAATTGTTACTTTTCTTTACTAATTATTGTAGCAGATGGCCTGTAAACATCCTAGTCCCAACTGCAATTCTAAGTTTCTGAATAGTTTCACGCATACTTTTTAAGTGTGCTTCCCCTGAACCTTGACTATTCGTTACTAAAAAGGATTTTTTTTTATCATTTTTGCAAAATGGGAACCAGATACAGATACAAAAATACAGCTGTAAACCTATGAAATATTGTCCAACAATCGTTATTGAAACATTTTTGTATAAACCCTGTTCAAAATTTTAAATATCCATTAAAATTGATATATAGTTACATATCTCGTAAACTGAATGAAATATTATAAGTGAATAAATCGTGATATATAATTTTATAGTACCATCTATCACCGATTTTAAATATTTAGATATATACTGAACAGAACAGCTAACCCGCAACTTTAGTATTTCCAATATTTTTGTCAAAATATCAAGTAGCGTTTTTTAAAACTGCATATGCCATTAACAGAAAGGTACGAAGTTTTACATAACCTAAATGTTCTTTCTTATTCAAGCCCAAATTTAAAGGAAATTGTTTGATACTTTTTGAGAAAATACATAAAATGGCATGTATATAAATGGTTAGGTGGCGGGTTAGCTGTTCCGTTCAGTATAAGTATGGATTAGATACTTGTATTTATTCATAGTTTCCACGGCAGTGAAGTCTAGGACTTCTAAATCTGAGAATGATACAACTGTTGTTCACAAATTTAATTTCTTAAATGCTGTAGTACAATAACATTTAAGACAACGCTTTAAACGAACGTACATATAATACATGCCTTTCGCTGTAACTCATATCCGTACATATTTAGTTGTATTAACTACATTGCCTTACGCTGTTATCAACATAAAAAATCTACCAACTAGCCAGTCTAATTCTATCTAGAATACGTGCCGGTCGTATTCAAATATATTTTCTTTTCATACAGTGAGTACTGGAAAGAAGTATTATTGATTCTTAACTGAAACTAAAAATTATGCTGCTATAATTGGTAACAATACCATTATAATCTCGATTTTTAAACAAAAAAAAATCAAAAATAATTATCTGAAAAATCTGTATAACTTAAAGCATTCATAGTCAAATACAAATTCCGTTTAATATAAGGGATGTATTTACATATAAGTACACAGCGAATAATATATTTCATATTAACCTAATTTATCAACAAATGACACGATACACATAAATATATACTTTTACATATTTTCTGGTTATGGTGCAAGAGAAGTCATACGAGGGGCGTTCCGTAAATAATGCGACTGCTGTATTATTTTGTGGATACATAAAATATACTACTTGGTAACGAAAGATCACTGTTGCTATTCACAAGTTTAAATCTGAACCATACAGTAACCGATCATAGTGTAATGTATTTTGCTTAATAGCGTATTCATTACACTGTATGGAAAATAACTGGCAAACGAGCAGAAAATCAATGCAGACCATTAGTTGGGTTGAAGTTGAAAGACACATATGTGTGGCATTTACATGGAATGTTGGATGTCGTATAGAACAATGTGTAGATAAATGGCAAAAAATTCAATCCGGACAACAGTAGCTGTACCACCAACGACCAAAGAAAATATCGAAATAATCCGCGAAATCCAGAAACCTGATGCATAGTAATACACCATAAGAATTTTGGCTCAGATGACAAACTTGCGGTTAGGACAAATTCACATTGTTTTGAAAAGTTTAGAAAATGACAGCACAGGGGTGGGGTATTGCATTTGTTGACAGAGGACAAATAGAAGGTTGCCATGGTGAAACAACTTTTGATAATGTATCCAAAATATAGAAATCCATTTTTATTGATTATATAGTTACGGATGACGAAATGTCGCTCCATTATTATTAACAGAAACTTGCTACGGAAAATGCAAGACGCCCATGTATTTCCAGACAATTGCGATCTGTGGTAAAGGTCTTTTATGCAATATTTTTCACAAGCAACGTCCTGCCGTACGGACAGCGGTGTCAATGGGCAGAACTGTCACAGGTCGGTTTTATAAAAAGGTAATTTTGAAATAATTAAAGAAGTACTATAAACAGTCTTGTCCTAAAACAGGTCTTAAGTATGCTCGTCTTTTCCATGCCAACGTACCAGCCAACAAAGCCAGTATTGTGACTGACATTTTCAGTCAGAGATGGTCACCGTTCTTCCTTATTTCCCCTTACCTATTTTCTCTTCCCAAGATTGAAAAACTGTTGTCTTATAACAGATATAAGATATTGATGAAAACGATAATATTATTCTAGTAACAAAACCAATCGTATTATTTACGGAAAAAAACATATATATATCCTAAAGTTATATACAGTAAAACCTGTGTAAGCGGTCACCTCTATTAATTAGCCACCTAGCCTAAACAACCATGTTTTCTATTTCCCTTTTCTATGCTTTCAGAGTAAACTGACCTGTATTAAGCAACAGCCTGTCTTAAAAGGCCACATTTACTTTTTCCTTTGACTGGCTGCTTAATACAGCTTTGACTGTATAATTAATACATGTATAAAGTCGATAATAACTACTGTTAGTCGCCTCCAAGTTAATCATACAACTAACATATACAAAATGGTGTACTAGTCACGGAGTGATGTCATACAAAACCGAATAAAACGACGTGTTAAATAGAATAACTAATTTTGAACGTATTTATAAAATAATCATTTGACGTGTGTTCAGGAAGACGGCCGAAAAAGAAAGAGTCAAGTAAGAATTCGCAGATAATTTGGGTGGGCACGTAATTCCAATTGAAACAAATTGAACTTAACGGAACAAAAAACGTACAAAATACTATAATTTAAATGATATAAACATACTGTACGCAAAATTGATAATTATAACAAGAATATAAGTCAAAATGCAAATAATAAAAATATCCGAAACATTTGTACAACTACATGTATTGACTCTGTCCAAGGCAATGATGCAATATAGCATTTATAAGACACGTTTCATCAATTTTTTTGCGGCAACGTATGTTTTTTATAAAATAATTAACCTATAAATTGTCTCTCTCATAATAGTAAACCATTAAAAACAAACCAAATAATGTTATAATCTGGTGTTAAGTATTCCCATAATAGTTGCACATAACTTATTGTAATTGTTTAAAAAAAACAACAATTGCTATTCTTGCTACACTTCTCGGAACGATACTACGAGACTAGTTTCGTAAGAACTGAAACTGTTGCTTGTTATTTTTATCTCTTATCTTGTCCATATCGACACAATTGATATATGTTTAATTAGTTGGTTCTTATTAAATATCAATAGATAAAACAAATGTGCTTTTTATGCCTTCTCTGTTTCGTTCATGATGCAGAAGATTGAAAAAATGAAATGTAGATTTCTTACACATGTTTATATGTTCAATAAATACTAGCAAACGCTAAATTATTTATCAAAACATGAATAGTAATGAAAAGAGCACTTCTCTGTATGCATTTAAAAGTCACAAAACAATAAATAAGTGAAAACGTTGACTAAATTGTCACTTCTATAGAGTTTACACTCTATAAATATCATTACCAAGTGAAGCCGGTCTTATGAGATCAAAAGTAGTATTCTCATTGTAAGCCAAAGCATTCTCTCATCATTCATCCATTTCAGTTTCGTCTCGATCGTGTATCTGCCGTGCTATTTCAAACGATTTTAATTTGATAGGTGCACCAAATCTTCTAGCTAAAGCAGTCAATATTTCCCAGATTGGTGTGACAACATAAGTTCCATCGGTTGATATTCCTTCGAAAATTCCAAAAGGCATAAGTTCGTGTACATCCTGTCTATAGTTTCCTTCTTTTTTTTGTAAAATACCTACTATTGCACCAGAATCACCAGGTTTGCCAAACTTTATTTTTGTTATTTGTAACACTTTAATCTGATTACAAAGTTCATAACTGACGTCCCCAGTTGCTTTTAATCTTAGATTAACCGTCTCTACAGCGTTGCCAATGGGAATAAGTCGACCGGATCTAACGCCGCTAGTACTCCCTAAATTGACTACTAACCCACCATTTTGGTATTTTGCGGCCAGCTCTGCCATAGAATCAATGTTTTTTCCTGAGGTATATTTGATTGGGTTTGGACATGAAAACCATTCAGGAGTATCTGCAGAATTGAAATAAAAATAACATATACAGTTATTTGAATTAACAAATACACAAATTAAATACTATTTTAAATTAATACGTATACAATTAATATATATAGAGAAAAACTTACGTACCTGTACAGTATAACAAATCTCCAATATTATAGGTATAAGTAAGTTGTTTTTTAACTTGAGTATTTCGATCTTGAAACAAGCTATTACCACTTCTAAGATTGTGAGAAAAAAGTGTATTGCTTAAGGACACCGCGCATAGCCGTGGGGGAGGATCGAACCCAGGACGCTCCGATCTTGGATTCGATGTTCGATGTTCTACCACTGGGCCAAGCGCTCTACATGAGTGTTTTATATGTGGAGTTTAAACAAAAATTCTTGCCATAGTGGATAAGTACGGGTTCATTGTGTTTTCTGAATGCAATGAATAAATCAAATTGTTCTACAAAATTGTCGATGAAGCACTAGACATAGCATCGTTCTGAACGTACATTATAGTATCAAAACTAACACAGTTGATAGTATGCAAACGAAGTATTCACCACGTGTGCATGTGTTCATAGATATTTGTTATAACACGTGATTTCAGTGGCAGGTTGTCTTTAAGGTATTTATTCAAAACAAAAATAAATCAGATCAGAATAACGACTATGATATCGACGTTGACCACATCTATCATGCATTGTGTGGATTATAAATTAACGAAATTCGTGCACCAAAATGAAATGTAACATTTATTTTCGTCATTTTGGTATTGATTGTAACAAAATCGTAATGTCATTGTACGCGACACAACATGTTGCGTTACGTTCATGTAAACTAATTATAGCGACGTTGGGGACTCGTTGAAAGAGAGGCTAAGGAGTTTGGTTGTCAATTCAGACGTCTGATGTTCGATCCCCAAATCCGTTAGGTTTAGTTTTTTACAGAGATTGTTTGCTCAGCACATCCACTGTGAAAACCACTGTGAAAGACATAGCCGTGTCACAAACACAATACAAAGTTTAGACACAGTAATTCGAAAACTTGCAGGATTTCTGACCCTTTCTTCTTAAAGTTTAAAGATATGTTAGTTTTATTGACATGATTGTTGACATGTAAATATACCTTTCATTTATCATTGATGGTATATGTATGAACATTAGACATATTTGATTGTGTTTAAAATTTTGCCTTATCAAGGTTAGAGGCATTGGACTCTTAAAATGTAAATAGTTTCCATGCTTTGAGCAATATATCTTCCAAAGGTTGACTATCAACAAAGACACAAGTTGAGCAATTTTGTGATATTGACATTTACATATTTATATCCATAAACAAAAATGAGATATTAAAATTTTGAAAAAATATAACATGATACCTGGGAATAATTTGATATCCGGAAAATTACCGCTGTTAGGTTGTCGAGTTATAATTTTAACAACAACTATCTCCATTCCAGCAGAACTACCGTTGCCCTTATTATACAGTACACAATGTACCTCTCCGAATATATTATCATCAGAAGGACTGGGCTGACAGACTCTAATTCTATTTGACGATATACAAAAATTTGAAGGAAGAGTCCCAGGCAGTAAAACATGACAGCTTGTTATACAGAAAACATCGTCTTCATATTCAAACACAGGACCTAATGTACCTTGTACCGCACAAGTACGATTACAAATGGTACAGTGTACATCACAAGAACGGCCACAAACGGAACACTGTACATCTCGAGCACAGATGGTGGCGCCTGTCATTACTGACGGCTGTTTATCATTAGCATAATGACCAAGCAATTCGATAGAACCTTCTCTTACATCTACAGGAACTCCATCAAGGTGTGAAGGAAATTCGTTTTCACCAATTGGAATAATAGACTTTATGCGAACATACAAGCAAACGCAACATTTTGCTATACGAGTATGGTTCTTCTTTCCAAATTTCGTGGATTTGACAAAGCTTGGTGAAATCATTGTTAAATTACTGTGCGATTCCATCAGCTCAGAAGTTTTTGTTTCTAAAATACGTTTCATTTCTTGATATTCTTCTATAGAAGCCTTGTAAGATAAGCTTTCGGGACAGTACGTTATATCCTTTCCTTCTTTACTGACTTCGTTTATTCCACGATAAAGTATGTCGTATCCTTCCAGTCCATGGTTTGTTTTGTTTTGGCATTGTTTATCGGTTACAACAACAAGCACGATATTCCTATTCTTGGCTCTACGACCAACCCAGCATGATCTAACACCACTGAAACGCTTTTTGACATAATCACAAAGTTTATCGCAAACATATTTAAAAGTTTTGGATGTTTCCCCGAATTCATCACAACATTTAGCAAATAACGAACCATTCGGCCATATTTTACACTTAACCAGTTGGCGTGCACCGTTTTCCATTCTTTCTTTATCATTATCTTGCAGGCAGTTTTCCCACATTTTAATATTGTCTAGAAAAAACAACAATATAAAGGCATTACTATACTAAAGAAGTTTAAATTTAAATTTCGATATCAGCAGTGCTGGTATTAAAATATATTAATACTGTTTTTATGATAATTTCAATCATCACTGGAATGATGTGTTCCAAATTAAAACTAGAATCATCAGGTTTTCTTTCAGCTAAATTGCCTTAAGAACATTGGGGTTCTGCCGACATCACAAAGTAGAATGCACAACAAAAATTATTCCAATAAATACATTTCCTAAATGTCATAAAATTTGTAATAACACAAACAGCTACCAGCAGTGAAGAAATAATACTATAAACCGATTCAGCTATTTTGAAACTACGTCGTTCTATTTTTAGATGGAACCTACCGTATTAGGGATGTTTGTAGTATGATAGCAGATTTATCTGTTACATAAACTATACAATAAACTATATATCAATATTAAGTGTGTTGTACTACTGTCTGTTCCGATAGCGTAGTGGTAATGGTTTGAACTGTCAACCCAAATGTTGATATTTGATACATAAAATGTTTTGCAGAGTAAGTAATGGGGGTTGGGTAGAGGGTGGGAGGGGCGTTGGGTATAAATCAGTTATTATTTGAACTCTATTAAATATTTTGTCCTTGCACATACAGTTATCGCCAGTGCTAGTTATGCCAGGAGCTATGTTTTATTTGCTTTTATTAAATGGAAAGGAACATCAGAGCATATAATTAACAAATCGCCCCATTGGTGCAAAAAGGTACCAAATGCATTCTTATTTTATATACACTTGGTACCTTATTGCTGTAATTGTACGAAATAAAGAAAATATATTTCATTGTGAAAATACATCGCGAACCCATATAAAGACAACGTATCGAATGCATAACCAATTGAGAAATAATGATGTTTATAAATTCATGAAATAGAAGGGACATTTGATCTATGATTATTATTACTGGTTCGTTGTTTACTGGGCTTAGAGTGTATCTCTATTAGTAACGCTTGATTAGTCTTCCTGATTGTGTTCGATAGAGTGAACAATATTTTCGAGGGCCGAACATGTCGCAATACATGTATCGTGAATAAGATTGCATTAAACATTACTAAGTACAATGCAATTGGTGTAAAATAATATGACGTCAATCAGCATTAACTATAACTGATGTCCACATGACTACTTTTTGGAAGTACATGTGATTCCCTTTACGATGATGTTATAGTGTGAAAAGTTATTGAAGTTATTATGATGATAATAATACAGTTTCGCCTTTGTTAACGAATCACTTTTCATTTATTCTAATATAATCAATGTTCAAATTGTTAGTTTTGCTTATAGTTCATTGAAAGACAAGATATCTATCTAGCATTCTGTGAAGTTTCCATTTTAAAATCGATCTTACAATGTCTACAGCGTTTGTTTATTGACATTGCCGTTTCAGGTGATACCGGGTCACTTCCGGTAGTAACGAATCGCGCATATTTTATGATGAGGCAGTGTCCGAGGGCTGTTTAAAGGGCACGGTTTAACTATCAGCTTTGCAGTAATTATCACCTAATAGTTTACAAGTTGGCGTTTTCCTTTTTTTTTAATTGAATAAGTTTAAAAAATTCGGCCTTAAAAAAAATGATCCTTGCCCATTGAATATTTTGGTTGCAGGTTCTATACTCATATAAAATGGTACAATCTTGCATTAAATTAACAGTAAATTTACTAAAGAAGAATTTTATCCACTATTTTACCCTGTCACTGTAATAGATGTACATTATGAATAACACCATACACGTGCAATAGAAAATTACTGAAATAATGTGCATTTTTGGCAACTTAAATCTCTGCATCATATATTTTTTCTGGCACGACATGTACCATAATGTGTAATAATATAATTTATTCATAAAGGATATGATTACAAGACATCACGCGCAGGCTAAGATACAAAGTTTGACACAGGATTTCCACCTGGCTTACAAAATATTTTACCAGGCACTGCCGAGGTGAATGAAGGCTCTTGTTTGCCCATTTTTGGGGCTGTTATTCTGCCCATTCCTAATGGCAAATAGTATATTTTTTCCCAATCTAAAGTAACAAATTTCCCAATTGAAAAATGCTAAGAAACTAAAAGAAATTTTCGGGTGAAAAGTTTTTATATTATGATTCTTATGTTGTCTTCTACAAAAACATCACATATCTATACCGTTAACATACATTGCACATAATATATTGTTAGGTATATTGAAATAATCTGTGCTATGACATCTATGTCACCACCAATGCACTGATCAACATTTCCAGGTGATACTGAAAACAAAACAGTGTATTGCAACTGTTTTGTTTAAGACATTATTAATTTAACATGAAAGAGAAAAATGTGTAGTAGCGACTTATAAGTACTGAGCACCAACTTATTATTCATGAAAATTGTCTTTGCATGAAATATGAAACAACCACTATTTTTAGGCCTAAGTTGAATAACACAAGCCAATTCATTGTCGTAAACCGACAAAGTCACTATTCAGATCAAGTTGCTCATTTGCACAAAGAAATCTAAAACATATTGAACACCCATAATCACTTGCTCTATTTGCATAACTGATTCGTTACTCCTGGAAAGACCGTAAAAGCATTACAAGTGATTTTTTTTACAAAACACATTTAACGGATTATTTTCTTTTTTTGTGGTGTGGTTACATGTAGAACATTAAAATGGCATTATATCAAGATGTTTCCTTTGTTTATTTTTTATTTAGAAATGTGTGTGCAGTATTTTTTGTTTTCCGACAGACGAATATTTTGATGACGCCACTTTCAATACACTCTTTTCAATGGAGATTCTAAAACCTATATAACAATTTAAAAACCCGACTACTTGTTTCGCATCTTTTTCCAGTTGTTGTTTAAGGATTCATCTTCAAACGTATGGTATTAAAAATTTAATAACCAATTATTTTATAATGTATAATAGGTTATAATGAAAGTGATTCGTTACCACCGATGATTCGTTGACACCTGTAGCAATGTTATGATAATAATTATAATATTTATGCTAATAATAGTAATTATAATAATTATGATAATAATAATACTAATAAATAATACTAATAATAGATGATAATAATATTAATAATAATAATGATAATAGATGATGATAATAATAATAATAATAACGATAATGATATAAATACTAATAATAATGATAATAATAAAAGTACTAATGATAATAATAATAATAACGATAATGATATTAGTACTAATAATAATGATAATGATAATAATAATAATGATTATAATAAAAGTAATAATGATAATAATAATAATAATAATAATAACGATAATGATATTTATACTAATGATAATGATAATTATAATATATAATGATAATACTAATGAGGATAATAAAGAATAACATTATATATAATCGATTGAACTATTGTTATTTTGATTTTCGTTTTTTATTCATTAATTGATATGGAATGGTATAAACGAAGTTGAATTCGCGCCATGGTTTAAAAAAACGTTATTAATTATTAAAGATAATTTAAGTATGGATGCTTCTGTTAGATCAACATCAATGCAAATTGAAACCAGAACCATCAGGTTTTCCACTAGATACATTGCCTTAAGAACATTTGGAGTAAATTGTTATGTGTGTGATTTTCTCATCTAATTTCATAGTGTAATGTAAATTTAATTATACTTACATTGGATAGTTCTATATGGCTGAGTGATTTAAGAATTGGACGATGAACACATAAGCATAATGATTAAACTCTCATTCAGTATATGTACTCGTTCAGTTCAGAGTAATCTGATGCAATGTATGTACAGTGAATAAGAGCATTACATTAAAATGGTAGGTACTGACATTTTTTTATAAAACATTATGACGTCAATAAGCATTAGTTATCGAATTCTAAAGAAATATTTTTAGGAATCCTTTACGGTATAAGATGATGTTAAAGTGTTATAATTCTACTATTAAATATACCGATAAACATCGATGGATATTTGACAACCACTGCTCATTAGTGAAGATGAACTCTCGACATGATTTATCAGTAAAGGTGTTATATTAAGCATAATTTAAGGTATGAATGCATCTTTCGATCATCACCAATGCCGTGTCCAAAACTGAAACTAGAAACATCAGGAAGCAACTTGTATTTGCAGAATTTTTTTGTTATTTTTTATTTTATTCATTGACAAGGATGTTCTAATGTCGCTAATATGCAATGACAAAATAAGTGAAATGAATACTTTGTCCAGTTGCATTCAATCTATACGTATCGGATAATCTCGAGCATCTGATTATCTAAAGTCATTTACCCAGAAAATAAGTTTGACTGTGTTTTTTTCCATTTAATCCATAACGCCATTTGCCAATGTTTAGAACACGTGTTTCATCACTGCTTTTGAATTTCAGATTAGAATACGAATCACCATGGTCATCGCCATGTGCATCGTCTGAAAAAAATGAGTCTAATACATATTGGTACATTTAAAATATTTGAAATGGAATCACTGACCGCAACCAAGGACTATATTTTATTAAGATTGTCCAGGAGGGGAATGCAACAGTCCCACCTTCTCACGCCCATCAGCAAGGCCGTTAGCGGTATGATCCTCTGGATGCACAGAACTTTACAATAAGTAATATAATTACTTTTCAATAATGCACTGATATGGGATAATATTTTAATGTTACCATAGTATTATACAAACTGAGGAAAAACGTGAAATAAGAAACACGTTGTTAATGATATGTATTTTGTTAAACAATCACACTTCTTCACCTCTGTTTTTGTTTCCAGGATGAAGTTTTGAACCAATTCTATTGCCTGTATCCTCATCACGTTTGTCTTCTGCATCATTATCAGAGCCATCTGGGAATTCATCAGGTGCAGCTGATTGAAACAAATGGCAGTTATAATGTTGTAATTTAATAAACAAAAACAAAATAAAATAATATACATACTTTAACCTTTTAAATTGATTTAATTTAGCCAGCAGAGACTCTAATCATTTAAAAACTCAAACGCGTATCCCATTTGCGCTTAATTTGTGTTGATTCTGGGCTCTGATAATGCACGCATCTGTCATGTCAGATTACAGTTCTGACACATCCTCCTCCACATCTGTTTCTTTGTGTTCACAAGCTGGTAACGCCTAACCATCTTCTGATAATAAGGGAAGAATAGCAGATGTGCCGGATATGTCCGTCGACGAAATGTCATACAAAATGCCAGATGAACAAATTAATGAAGTTTTTGCGCCAAAAGAAAGAAAATTATTGACCAAAAACAAATCTAAAATGGGTGCCTCGGATATGTCCGTCAGCGAAATTTCAGACGAAAACGTAAATGAAGTTTCTGCGCCAAAAAACAAATCAAAATTGATGACCAAAGTCAAATCTAAAAAGGCTGTAATTAAAAAACAGACAAGAAGTAGAAATGTTATGAAAAACTTAGTGAGTGCAATAAAAATGCTGCTTTAGGGCTTCAGAACAAAAGTTGTTTTGTTGTGGTTGTAAAATATAAAGAAATGTTTTACTGTTATATACAATAAAAGGGTTGCTTTAGGGTTGCAGAACAAAAGTTGTTATGTTGTGATTGTAAAACATAAGAAATGTTATTTTCATGTATTACTGGTATTATGTTTACGTTTATTACGGTACCCACATTACGGTACTATGTATAGGATTTGTACGGTACCCACATTTACGGTACTAAGTGTACAAATTGTATGACAGTTGTTCTGTATTTTTCAAAGTCAGAGGCAAAATGAGAGCATTTTGTTTAATCCCACTACTGTTTGGCTTAAGTTGTCGTTGGTTGTATTATTATTTTGACCAAATGATTGGTTTCACTTATTGTTGACCTAAGACCACTTGATACATTTTAGACAAAATTACAGAATGCTGTGATTATAGTTTATGCAAGTGTAGTAGCAGGATATTAATATCAAACAAATGTTACAAGATGAGTGGTTTTATCTTGAACACAGACTCACTAACAATATGTATCACCGATTAACGCCATTTGTTATTTTACCGAGAAAAGAAAAAAAAAAACAATACGGGTTATGAATTGATATAAAATTTCACATTTACGCTAATTAGAGATACGAAAACAGATGCATGGATATTTTGCAAAAAATCTCAAAGTAACGCCATAATTGACGGACATAAAACTATAATGGTTATTACAATACCTGTGTTACGCTTAGACAGAGTTTTTGTAATATTTTAACTTATTCAGACAACAAATGTGAAAGTCAGACTGACGTAAGCGATATTGAAAGTATATCCTACAGACATTGAATTAAGCCTTAACTTATGTTTGATCAATGGAAATCCAATAAAATATTTAATAGGTCTTTGAGGGTCTTCAATGGGCTGCAATAAGTAAGAACACAATACCAGTCTAGAGTTATATTTGCATTGGGTTCTGATTATGTGGTGCCACTGTCACTACTGGGCCGGTAATATTATAAGAGAAGCATTGTAAAATATTTTCTAAATACTGTTCAGCCAAAAATAGGTGTGGATTTGATAAGCAAAGCTCCCAAAGGGATGACAAAGCGGTGTCGAAAAGAGTCGAAAGCCAAAATTCAGTTACTGGTGGGCCAGTATTCTCCGCACCGAATGGTTAAATGACGTTGGCCACATTAGTCCAAATGATGTATCCGTCTTTGTAAGAGGAGACGAAGAGGTTGTAAAGAATGTTACTTTGACGATATAGTGTCAAATTGTTGAATATGCTGGTTTAACTATTGCATAACAGACAATCGTATTATGTGCTATGATTCTCAAAATGCTACAGGTGAAGTTAGCCGTTATGACGTTTTGATTGAATGTGTATAATTCGACTGTTTATTTTTACAAGCCTGCCCAATGATAAATAAAAATAATAAGAGATAATCTGTACCACCACTTTAGTTGTTACAGTAAATGTGTTGATACGACTGATAACTAAGACTAATTGGAACTATAAATCCACTAGAAAAAAATGGTGCGAGGTATCCTGTCTTGGATCACAGTTATCTCATTATAAGTGATTAGAGGTGCACACCTTTCATCGGGATTGAGTTACATGAACAATATGTGTGCTGAAGATATAATACAATTTTACGATAACGATATATTATCTAAGTTACATGGAAAACATAAGTTTAAAGGAGGAAAGCATCAACCATACCGAGAGACATTATACATCCCATGTCGCCAGCATAACCGACACTAGAAGACTTATGGACCCGATATTCAGCGTTATGGCTGTGAAGCGACATGTCATGAAGATGGATTTGACTTTAGTGATTATAAACAATACAACAACGACACAGATTTGGAAATAAACCCCGTGCCGTACTATGAGTTTAAAGTTTTATAAAGATTTAACAAGTGATAGTTATTTAAAATCTAATAAAATGTATACTGTTAAATTAGAATACTTTTGTTCACTTTGTCATCTTTATATCATATAGACGTTTGAGGCAAAGTGAAAAAAACGAACTCTAGAAAGACTCAATTAGTGCTATTCTTAATGAATGTTATATAAGTAGATTGACCCAGTCAGTGCGAATCAAAAAACACAACTGTGATTATACGCATATATGTATTCACCAACTTGTGGGAAAATGTATATTCGTTAGGGATAGGAGAGCTAGGTCGGAAAAAGAAATCTTTCCAAGTAAAAATATTTCTCAATTAGTGGGAAGGTACAGTATGTAACACCCGAGGTGTTATGCCTCACATTACCACCGAATACTTGATCCAGTGTTACTCAATTGTTAAGGCAAAACACCTGTTAATAGAACTGCCAATCAAAGGTTATTACCCGCCTGGCGAATTATCTAACTGAATAATAAAGGTAAGAAAGCTGTAGCGTTATGATGATTCGTCCTGCAACTCTGAGACGAAATATAAATGTACATGATTCTCTGTCAGAGAGGAGTTGAGTCTGAGGAGAGTACACAGGGTAGATTTTAAGTCTTAGGAGAATTCAGTTGCTAGTGAGAGCTCTTAGAGAGCTCTTACTTAGTTATGGGATAGCAGTGGCGGTTTAGATAACAAGTGGGGTACTGGGGAAGTAAGGATTGTTGAACTATGCAGACTTAAGGTTTGGGTTTAATTAACTTCTATACGGTTACGCGAGTTATGGAATTATATGGAATTATATTAACATGTAGAAACTTAACACTATACAATCACGCCTTAGTTGTAGATTTATATTAATTTGTAGAAACTTAGTATGTTTTGTGATTCTTTAATCACTACCTCTGAACATGGTGATACAAGAGGCTGTTACTTTACTCGCGCTAATTTTGCTTTTTGCCGTTTATGTTTGACAGAGTCAGGAGTTTCATCGAAGACTAAAGCTGACACAATGCATGTACAATCATTATAAAAAATAACTGTGTTATATTATATAATTACGTCAAGCAGCGTTATACATTTGGTAGGAAATTGGGATTATCTTTACTGAATTGGATATTAATATCATGAGAGTCCTTTAGCGATAATAATAATAGAACTGGTATATCAATGAATGTTGATGGATAGTTTGCAACCATTGCGATATTTATTTCGTTTTATATTAGATTTTTTTTTATTAAATTGTTGAACATCTATTACAATCATATGGTGTGTGTGTGTGTGTGATATTCTCATCTATTTTCATAGTTTAATGTAAATTCAATTATACTTACATTGGATAGTTCTATATGGCAGAGTGATTTAAGAATTGGACGATGAACCATAAGCATAATGATTAAATTCACATTCTGCATATGTACTCGTTCAGTTCAGAATAATCTGATACAATGTATGTACAGAGAATAAGAGCATTACACTAAAATGGTAGGTATTTGAAAAATTGTTATAAAACAGTATTACGTCAAAAAGCATTAGTTATGGAATTCTAAAGAAATACTTTTAGGAATCCTTTACGGTATAAGATGGTGCTGTTATTGTGTTACATATAATTATAAATATCGAAAGGTATTTGACAACCACTGATTATTAGCGAACATGAACTCTCGACATGATTTATCAGTAAAGGTGTTATATTAAATATAATTTAAGGTATGAATGCATCTTTCGATCATCACCAATGCCGTGTCCAAAACTGAAACTAGAAACATCAGGTTTTCCAACAGAAGTCATAGATTTATTGGAAATTGCATTATTTGATGTAATCATTAAATCAAACGTATGCTAAGAAAGTTGCTCTAAGATGTTTTTCCTGAAATAAAATAGTAAGATAACATCTTGTTAGGTTTGGGGGTAATTGTTAACAGTACTTTCTTTAAGAATACTAAATGAAAGCAATTTGTATTTGCATAGTTTTTTGTTACGTTTTATTTCATTCATCGACAAGGATGTACTAAATAAGTTAACAATTTTGGAACAGGTTTGTCGCTGATATTCAATGACAAAATAAGTGAAATGAATATTTGTCCAGTTGCATTCAATCTATACGTTTCTGATAATCTGGAGCATCTGATCACTAAAGTCATTTTTCCCAGAACATTGAAGGCTTGACTGTATTTTTTTTCATTAAACCATAAAACAATCGTGTTTTTCGGTTATTCTGCTTTATCTTACCTTTTGTCATATCAATCATTAATTACCTGTGTGTTTCTCTCCATCACGACATTTGCCAATGTCTAGACCACTTGTTTCATCACTGCTCTTGAGTTCCGCATTAGAATACGAATCACCATGATCATCGTCATGTGCATCGTCTGAAACAAATTGAGCCTAATACATACTGGTACATTTAAAATATTTGATATGGATTCACTGACCGCAACCAAGGACTATATTTTATTAAGACTGTCCATGAGGGGAATGCAATAGTCCCACCCTCTCACGCCAATCAGCAAAGCCGTTAGCGGCATGATTCTCTGGAAGCTCAGAACTATACAATAAGTCATATAATTATTTTTCAATAATGCACTGATATAGAATAATATGTGAATGTTACCATAGTAAATGTACAAAATGTGTGTATTATATGATTTTGAAATTAAATGTATCTAATTGAAAAATAACACTCTGAATGAGGTAAAACATGAAATAAGAAACACGTTGTTTATTATATGTACTTTGTTTAACAATTCTTCACCTCTGTTTTTGTTTCCAGGATGAAATTTCGAACCCATTGTATTGCCTGTATCCTCATCACGTTTTTGTTCTGAATCATTATCAGAACCATCTGGGTCGTCATCAGGTGCAGCTGATTGAAACAAATGGCAGTTACAATGTTGTAACAAAATAAACAAAAAACAAAAATGAATAATGTAAATATTTTGACCTTTTAATTTTTTCAATTTAGCCAGCAAAAACACTAATCATTTAAGAATTCAAACGCGTACCCCATTTGTGCTTAGTTTACGTTTATTCTACGCTCCGATAATACTCGCAATATTTATGCCTTAATTATGATTAAAAGGATAGGAACCGCATCTTATATCAGCAATACGTAAATAAAACATAATATACACCTATTACATGTACAATTACCCGTTCGTTGTTTACTCGTTTGGGTTTATATATTTTATTGTGCAAGTCGGCAATGATATGATGTAAAGTTAATATTTGATAAAATTGTTAACATACACTGCGTACCGAAATTCTGATTTATAAACGAACACATTAACACTTATCTAAATCGATACTGCTAATACATTGATCAAAGACAGGAAATATGCATTCATCACCATTATCTGTTCGTTGTTTACTCGTCTGGGATTCTAGTCTGTTTCCATTACTTATACTCGGTTCGTCCTCCGGTTTATTTTCGAAAGCGGCAATAGATTCCTCGATGGATGAATCTGACGAAGTAAATGTATTCATTTAGTTATCTTATTGTACACTATTAAGTATTTTGTCTTTGCACAAACAGTTTTCAGAATTGATGCTAATACCAGGTGCTAATTTATATGGAAACAGAAAATACGCAATACATAAAGAAAACGTAGTTTATTCTGTCCGTGATAATATGATGTAAAAGAGTAATTGGATATTTTTTTTAAAATACATACCTGACCCACTTCCTGACGAGTTAACCGATACATCCAAATCAAAATACAAAACAAAGAAATTAATCAAACATAGTAAATATTTATCAATCACAAATACCTGTTTGTTTTGTACTCGATTGTGGCTCGAGGCCGTAGCTATTACTTGCGCTAATTTCGCTTTCCCGTTTGATAGAGTCAGGCATTTCTTTGAAGGAATCTGATGTAAGGAATGTGCATTGAATGAGAAACATTGCAATAAAAAAATATATTATACAACATAATGACTTCGAGCAACGTTAACTATGGAATTCTACATTAGTTTTACATTTGATAAGTACTTGTGATTATTATTTTTACTAAATAAGATGATATCATCATGCGATTCTTATAGACTTTATAGTAATATAAAGGTAAAGAAATGAATATTGAAGGGTATTTTACAACTATTGCGAAATTTTATTTCGTTATATATTATTTTTTAGTTTTATTAAACTGATGTACATCTGTATACAATATAATTATGTTTACAATCCTTTATGTTAACAAAACAGTGTGGACATTTGTGTTCAGTAAACATTTTACATCATCTTTAAATAAGATATGTTGTTTTTGTTTGTATATGTTTGTTTTTGCTTCGCATAATTATGTATTGTTTTGCTTTGTATATTTTTGGTTTTGCTTTGTATATGTTTGTTTGCTTTGTATATGTTTTTTTTTGCTGTGTATATATTTGTTTATGCTGTGTAAATGTTTGTTTTGCTGTGTATATGTTTGTTTATGTTATATATATATGTTTGTTTATGCTTTGTATTTTTTTGTTTTGCTTTGTATATGTTTGTTTTGCTTTGTATATGTTTGTTTTGCTTTGTATATGTATATTTTGCAGAGTATATGTTTGTTTTGCTGTGCATATGTCTATTTTGCTGTTGATATGTTTGTTTATGCTGTGTATATGTTTTGTTTTGTTGAATGAAAAAATAAATAGTACCGTCATCAATAATGATGAGTTTTGTTTGGACGTTGGCTACATACTTGATACAATAAAACTATTAATATGCGATATGAAATTAATAATGTGTGATTTATTTTAAATGTGAATTAGTATAACATTGTAAAAGCGATAACAACGGCTTATTGTTTTTATATTGTACGACATGGAGAAAGTATAGGTGATATCCTTGAATACATTAGCTGGATTCCATTTCAATCATACTGAATGTGTGTATGTATATGGTGTTCATGTGCTATTCTCATTCATTTCCGCAGTTTGTATACGTCACATTGGATAGTTCTGCATGACCGAGTGATTTCAGAAATGGAGGATGAACATATTAGAATAATAGTTCAACTCTCATTTAGTATATTTACTTATTCAGTTGTTATATTGGACACTTTTAATTGTCTTTGTTCTTGCACTAATAGTTATCATCAATAATAATAATAATATCAGGTGCTATATATCTAATGATATTATCAAATTTAAATGAACAGAATAGAATATGATTAAGAAGTTAAGAAATTAGTGATGATATTATTTAAATGGATATTTTGAGAGTTGTTAAAAATAGATTTTCGAGTTCGCTTCTGTTGTGCTATTTCGTTTTCCCGTTCGAGAGAGTAAGTAATCTCTTCGAGGGCTGAATATACCGAAATATATGTTAAGTGAATAAGATAATTGCATTAAAAATACTCAATACAGTTAAATTTTTTATGAAACACTATGACGCCAATAAACATTGATAATTAAAGTCTACACGTTTTGGAAGTACCTGTGATTCCTTTCACGATATAAGGTGTTATAACGTGTGAAACGTATTAACATTATACTAAAGGTAATAATAATAGATAAACTGATGAATATTGATGAATATTTAACAAGCAGTGCTATTTTATTTTTCGTTTTAAGCTGATTTATTCGGAGAAATGATTGCCATTTTTTTACTTAGAAATTCTGGTTAAAGTTTTGCATGCAAGTCCCTATATCAGTAGCCATTGCATGTATTGTCTTGAAACTGTACACAAGCCTTCCTAGTCATCATCCCTACTACAATAACTAAGTAAGATAACATTTGCATGAATATAATACAAATAATTGCCCTTGTTTGACTTAGAAATTCTGGTTAAAATTTTGCATGCAAGTCCCTATCTCAGTAACAATTGCTTGTATTGCCTTGAAAATTTGTACAAGCCTTCCTAGTCATCAACCCTCCTACTACAATTTCTTCTTTAGATAACTCTTGCATGAATACAATACAAATGGTTATGACTTCGAAATTCTTGTTAAAATTTTGCATGCACGTCCCTATCTCAGTAACCATTGCATGTATTGCCTTGAAACTTTACACAAGCTTCATAGTCATCAACTTTACTACAATAACTAAGTTAGATAACTCTTGCATTGATACAATACAAATTATTGCCCTTGTTTGACTTAGAAAATCTGGTTGAAGTTTCGCGTGCAAGTACGATCAAGTCCATATCTTAGTAACCGTTGCATGTATTGATTTGAAACTTTACACAAATCTTCCCAGTTACCAACAATACTACAATAACTAAGATACATAGCTCTTGCCTGAAATTCTGGTTAAAGTTTTGCATGAAAGTCCCTATCTCAGTAACCATTGCATATATTGCATTGAAATGGTATACAAGCCTTCCTAGCCTAGTACAATGACTAAGTTAGATATAACTCTTGCTCTTGCATGAATATAGCCCAAACTATTGCCTTTGTTTGACTTAGAAAATCTGGTTGAAGTTTCGCGTGCAAGTACAATCAAGTCCATATCTTAGTAATCGTTGCATGTATTGACTTTAAACTTTACACAAATCTTTCCAGTCATCAACCATACCATAATAAATAAGTTACATAACTCTTGCCTGAATTTAATGCAAATTATTGCCCTTGTTTGACTTAGAAAGTTTTTCTTGTTTAAGTTTTGCAATGAAGTACTATCAAGTCCATATCTCACCATCCACTCAATGTGTTTGCACAAACCTTCCCAGTCATCAACTCTACAACAATAACTAGGTTATCTAATTATCTAATTCTTGCACGAATATAATGCAAATAATTGCTATTCTTTTACCTAGAATTTTGGTTTAAGTTTCGCATGCAAGTACTGTCAAGTACATATTACACCAACCGTTCAATGTATTTTATTGAAACTTTACATATGGCTTTGTAGTCATGAAATTAACTAAATTAATCAAGTCAGAAAACTTTTTCCAAATTGTTTTGCAAATTAGGGTCTCTGTATTTTACTTAGAAATTTTATAACTCAGCAGTCACTGCACGTATTTGATTGAAATTGAATGCGCAATGTATTGCAGTTATAAAACCTTCTCAATTTTGTAAATTGTGTAAGTAAGATAACTCTTATTTGCTTGGATTTGTCATCAGTCTCAATTAAATTTGTACTTCTGTGACAAATATTCGAATGTGCTGTCCCTCCGACAGCTAAATTGATATAAATTCGTGTATGCGAAAATACATTCTCGAAACGATTTATAAATATATTATTTTTATTAAAGAAAACATCGTGTCGAATAGTATCTGGAGGAGGCGGTTGAGGTAACGTTGAATGGTGGTGGGATTGGCGACAAGGGGAAAGAAAATTTTCATATTTTAAGAATTGTTGATATATTTTGGAAAATCGGAGTCGAGCAAGATGATGTCGTAACATTTATGATCACTCGGTACTTCTGAACATTTACAGACTGTATCTGTTTTCTTTATCATTTAAGAAATACATAGAACGAGAGGTTTATATGTGCGAAACTGCCTGATTACCAAATAGAATATTATAGATAACACCCTTCTCAACCTCATGTTCACCGAAACCTGTTATCTACTGGATTGAAAATGAAGAAGTGACGGTTTTATGGTGGACAGTCAGCGTAACGATGGAGGGAGGAGGAAGTGGAGATTCTTTCTATATATATTACGCTTGGTGCTGATGGAATTTGTTAAAAACACTTTTCCTATTGTCATTAGGTATGCGCTAATATGGCAAAACACACACTTTATTAAGCCATATATTAGTATTAGAAAAGACATCATGCAGTAACTATCCTGACATCTAATCGTGTGATGCGCTGGACATGCAACATATTTTGCAGATTACTATTAATGCGCCTTTCAAACATAATAATTACCCTTTATATGCTTTAATACAAAAGTAAAGTTGTAATTCTGTGAGCTCAATATTCTCAGAATGATCACCACCATATACAGAACATATTGATAAATGTTTTACATCAAACTGACAACCGAGCAGTTTTTTTTGTTTGTATCGAAAACTATAAAAATGTTCTTTTAACAAATTCCATCAACATCTTCAAAGAAGCTCCACCTTCTCCTCCCTCCACCCTTACTCTGATTTTCCAACACAAAATTGTCACTAAATCAATTCTTAACCAGTAGAAAACCTGTCTATCACAAACCGACGTTACCTCAAGAAAAGATTAGGCACGGTATATAATGTTAGGTATGAATACTTCTTTCGACCATCACAAATGCAAATGAAAACATCAGGATTTTCACCAAATTAATTGCCTTAAGAGAACTGTTTAAATCGTAGATTTACAGAAAGTCGCGTCTTTAGCATAATCATTACATAAACTTTTTCAGGCAATTTACTTCAATATTTATTTCTTGAAAATTAAATATTAAAATATTGTCTTGTTAAGTTTTGGGGAAAATTGTTAACAGACTTTGCTTTGAGAATTGAAGGTAACTTGTATTTGTTAACGTTTTTTTATATTTCTCATTTGATAGTTAAATGATTGGAATGGATATACTATAACTAAACTACTACAACGTGCCACGTCAATAAATATGTAATACAAATCAACATGATTTTACTAGACAAAGAAAACGTATCAATCAAATGTGTTTGAGACAGTTGTATCGCTAACAAGCAATGGAAAAATATGTGAAAAGAATATTTGATCAAGATACACTTTAATTATACTTACTTGATAATCTCAAGCCGTTCACCAAGAAAAATGAGCATTTTTTTTGTCTCATTAAAACACAATTTGGATATTCTGTTGTGTTCGTTTTCATATACCTTACTTCCTGTCAGTCATTACTTTCCTATGTCTTTCTCTATACGAAGACATTTTTGTAAATACATGTAATATATTTTTGAAACTAAATGCATTATATTGAAATAAAACACACACTTTTGAATCAAGTAAAACAAGAAATAATAAACAAGTTAAGTACTTTGTTATCCCATTACAAACGTACACTTCCTCACCTGTGTTTTTGTTTCCATAATAACGTTTCCCATCCTTTTTATTGCCTGTAGCATCATCATGTTCGTCCGATTCTGATCCAGAATATTGTGGGTCGTAATCAGGTGCAGCTCCTTGAAATAATGGACAATTACAATGTTGTAGAAAATTGATATGAAGAAAAATGATATGCACATCTTATGAATTTTGTTAGTCCTACCCTAAATCGTTCAATGGGCTTAGTTACCGCTCGATTCGCTCTTCTCCATGTCTATCAATAGTCCCAATTTAAAGCTAAATTTGTTTTGTATCATTACTACTTCTTATATTTATAATGTGTGCCTTATTTATGTTTAAATGTTATCTTTTCACGACTAAGCTAATGAGTAAAATATCGTTCAGGAAGTGTTTGTTTAAATTGACCGATAAGAAAATAAACATTTCCGGTACTTATTTTATTGCCACAAGCACATTATTTGTCCAAAGCTGAACATTAACTAATAAATATATCAGTCGTTTTTATGTTTTTTGTTTGTAATAAAGTGTATTTTATCTAAAACTTACAACTAACAGAACAAATCAAGCCCCGTACGTATCATAATATCCTCTAAATAAAATATACAGTAAACATTTACAAAGGACAAAAGTTTAATTCCTATGACATGAACTTTTACACGAAACACGTGACCTGACAGAAATGTGTGAATATCATGCTGTACTTTGAATGAATCATCTGTCTTTAGAGCAACAGTATTAACAAAACTAATTATATGCTATATTATAAATGCAAATGGAGAATATATTACGCACTTAGTAAATACACCAGTAGTATTCTGCAAGTCAGCGGTGCGATGATGTAAACTAATAGATATTTAATATTTGTTAATAATGAATCGCGCAACTATTTCTACTTTTTAGAAGTATCTGTGATTCTTGTTTCGGTATAACATGCTGTTATTATGTGACAAATATCAAGGTAACTCTACAAGTTAATGATGATATGATATAAAACATTATTTTAATAATTGTTAAAATTTCACCTCTTACCCACTTTCTAACGAGATAACGAATATAGAAACAATTGATCTAGTTGATCAAACCAATAATACATCATTCATTACAATTACCTGTTTGTTGACTACTTAAAGGCGCTTTGTGTCTGTTGGTATTACTTGTGATCGGTGCGTATTCTTGGTTATGTTCCATTGAATCAGGAGTTGCTTCAAGAAAAATGTTATAAAACATTATGAAGTCAATAAGCAGTAGTTATGGAATTCTAAAGGAACACTTTTGAGAAGTACTGTTGATTCATTTTACGTTATATGTTTCTGTTATAACGCGATCTTTATCGAAGTTATAATAATAAATGTACACTAACGAATAGTGATGGATATCTTACATTTATTTCATTTTTTTTCGTTTTACATTAAATGCTTTAATAAGCTGTTGAACATACACATACACTATACGGTTACTAAACATTCTGTTAAGAAAACATTATATACGAAACTTCCGTTTCTATACATGTACAATATATTTAAATACATTATGTTTTTTTTTTTTTCATTATATATGTTTGGTATTGGAGAAATATAGATTATATCTCTAAATGTAGCGACAGAAATACATATCATGTACAATCATACTGGACGTGTGTACTGTGGCATTGCTGTTCTTATTTGAGAGTTTCGTGTAAGTCGCATTGGAGAGTCCTACTTTGCTGAATTGTTAAAGAATTAAAGAAAACATTTCTAATACTGTAAGTCAGTGATATTATAATGCAAGTTAACAATTTGATTGTTGTTGAATATACATCGCATGCCCACATTCTGACGAATAAACGAATGCATAAACAATAAAGAAATAATAGATATCGTTAATAAATTTATCAAATGCCAATTGAAAGACAAATCCATAACATAAATGTCCTGCGTGTCATATTATTCTGAGTCAGTAAGGAAAAATAGTCAAATTCATGTGAAAGAAACTACCTTATACCTTAGTCGTGTTACCTGACAAAAAAATTGTGAACATTATGTCAAACAAAATGAATATCTATAATATCTGTTTGATTTGTCCTCAATTGAGCTTCAAGGCCGTTTCTATTACTTGCGCCAGGTTTTCCTTCTTGGTTAAGTTCAATAGAGGCAGGAGTTTCTTCGAGGACTAACTCTGACGCAATGCATATACATTGAATTAGAAATATTGCAATAAAATGTATTAAGTACAAGAAAAATGTTATATAATATTATGACTTCAATCAGCGTTAACTATAGAATTTTACGCTATTATTTTTGGTCGGTATATGTGATTATTTTTTACAAAACAATATGCTATTATAATGCGATTTTTATGGAGATTATAATACTATAAATGAATCAAACGAATGTTGAAAGTTATTTAACATCAATTCCGATTTTTAATTCGTTTTATATTAAGTCTATGTTTTTGTTAAGCTGTGAGACATGATTACTCAGATATGCAGTAAGAGCAAAATCAGGTATGTTAATAACAACCGTAATATCTCTTTAATGTGTAAAAACGTACATGTAGCAAAATTCAATAACTCCGATTAAATGCAGATGACGGTGTAAATTGTATAATAACTGCTTCTAATATTGGTTATTCATGGTTTTTGTCTCGCCGCGACGAAGGAGCGAAAGCGAGATTAAGGTATTGCTTTTCCGTCGACGGCGTAAACATTTATAGTTAGCTCCAACGTTAAGTTTACATTTTTACACTATTTCTAAACAATACAAGTGCCAGGACACTCATACTTGGATCATAGTTACAACTAACACCCTGCATCACATTATACACTGCAGATGCTAAGTATGACCTACATTGCATGGTCCATTGACTTCGTTTGATGCTGAAAGTTTGAATTTACCTCCAACGTTAAGTTTTCGTTTTTATACTTAATCTCAACAAGTACAAGTGCTAGGACACTCATACTTGCATCATAGTTACAACTAAAACCATGCATCACATTACATTTTGCAGATGCTGAGTGTGACATACATTTCATGGTCCATTGTCATTG
This sequence comes from Panopea generosa, assembly GCA_029582155.1. Lineage (NCBI taxonomy): Eukaryota > Metazoa > Mollusca > Bivalvia > Adapedonta > Hiatellidae > Panopea > Panopea generosa. Next base: position 3,685,313 of record CM055912.1, on the reverse strand, counting down.
TTTTTTATGCTGAATTTTGCATTTACCTCCAACGTTCAGTTTACATTTTTACACTATTTCTCAATAAGTACTAGTGCTAGGACATTCATACTTGGATCATAGTTACAACTAACACCCTGCATTACATAATATAATGCAGATGCTGAGTACTTTATTTTTTTATTTATTAATTTCTTTTTATTCTTTATTTAGCTCGCTGGGACGAAGTCCAAGGAGAGCTACATGTGTATTGCCATGACCCCGGCGTCGTCGGCGTCGTCGTCTGTAGACACCCGGGTTTAACTTTTGCGTTTAAGTTTCAGTTATCTATGCAACCACTCATTGGATGTAACTGAAACTTCACATGTGTATTCACCATCATCAATGGAACACAAATAGATAAGAACCATTATTTTGGATTGCTTTTTGGCACAGTTATGGCCCTTTTTGGACTTAGACACCCAGGTTAAACTTTGAGTTTAGTTGCGTTTAAGTTTAAGATATCTATGCAACCCTCATTGAATGTGAATGAACCTTCACATGTGTGTTCATCATCATCAATGGAACACACACAGACAAGAACCATAACCCTGGGTTGCATTTTGACACAGTTATGGCCCTTTTTCAACTTAATTTTTCAAGTTAAATTTTTTTTATCAGGTACGATATCTATGCAACCCACTCATTCGATATGAATGAAACTTTGCATGTGTGTTCACCATCATTATTGAAACACACAGAGACAAGAATCATAACTCTGGATTGCATTTTGGCAGAGTTATGGCCATTTTTCGTCTTTAGACACCCAGATTAAACTTTTGCGTTTAGATGCGTATAAGTTTTGGTGTTTGCCTTTAATCTCAATCTTTGCATTGGTGGTGAGTTTTATCCCAACGGCGAGCTTTGTTGTCTTCTGACAACTCTTGTTATTTTTAATTTTTTATTTATTTTTTTTGTTATTTTTAAATATATATATTTGTTTTAAATATGTTTTACTTAGAAATACTGGTTAAAATTGTTTTTTGTTAAAATATGTTTAACTTAGAAATACTTGTTAAAGTTTTGTGTGCAACTACCATCAAGTTCATATCTCAAAAATCACTTAATGTATTTGATCGAAACTTCACACAGTACTTCCTAAAATATTTCTTAGTCATTAAACCGACTACATTAACCAAATTAGAAAACTCTTGCAGGAATATAATGCACATTCTTGTGTCATATTTTTGCAAATCGTTCTGTAACTAAATTCATCAAATCAAATAACTATTGTAAATAACCACTTTTAATATATTATGGAAGTTGTTATGTCATTTCTCTGTTATCATTGGATTAAAAAAATATTGGAGGTTTACAGATACATGCGGCCAGTTTTAATCAGAAAAGATCACTTTTGTCATTGTATTTTAATTTTTTTTCTCCCATGTGTATATTAACGGTCAAAGCGGACATTCCGCGGAATTCTTGTTCTATGTTTAAATGGAAATAAACAGCTACCTGCTGATACTATAAGGAATAAGTCACATATTTTATTGCGCATGTCAGCTATGATATGATGTTAATATGATATTCGATATTTTTTCAAATATTTAGAGTACTCCAGTCTGACTTATACACGAATACATTAACATTTATCTAAATAGATAATGTAAATACATTGATCGAAGAAAGAAATTACCCGTTCGTTGTTTACTCGCCAGGTCTTCGAATTTATTTCCATTACTTGCGCTCGGTTTTTCCACTCGTTTATGTTCGTAGGCAGAAATTGATTCTTCGACGGATGAATCTGACAAAATTAATGTTTTAATTAGTCAATATATTGTTCACTATTAATGAGTCATTGAAAGTTACAAGAATTGATACTAATGCCAGGTGCTAGTTTATATGAAAACAGATAATATAAGCAATGAATAAATATAGCAACAGCCCCAGCTCCCACACCCATCAGCACCGTCGTTAGCGGTATGATCCTCTGGAAGCTCAGAACAATACAATAATTAATAGAATTACTTTTCAATAATGCACTGATATTGACTAATATCTAAATGGTAGGATTGTAAATGTACAAATTGCTCAAATGAAACAAAAAATAAGAAACACGTTGTTAATTACATGTACTTTGCTAAACAATAGCACTTCCTCACCTGTGGTTTTGTTTCCAGAGTTGCATAGACCGTCCATTTTATTACCTGTATCATCATCACATTTGTGCTCCAAATTAGATTCAGAATCATTTGGGTCGTCATCAGGTGCAGCTCCTTGAAACAATTGACAGTTACAATTTTGCAGAAAAATAAGATAATAAACGAACAATATAAAAAATATACCTTTCAAATTACTACTTTAGTTAGCCAGAAGAGACCCTAAATCATTCATTTCCGTATTTCTTAGTGCAGGTAAAAAAAACAACTCAGAGATGCAATAAGCGCAAAATCAAGAATGTTGGTAATAACAGCAATATCTCTGTAATGTGTAGAAAATCAGTAACTCCGCTCAAAAGCTGATGACAGTGTCAATTGTACAAAAACTGCTTCTTATGTTGAATAGTTATGAGTTTTCTATGTTTAAAAGGAAATAAACAGCAGATAATATAAGAAATAAGTCACATATTTTATAGTGCATGTTAACTATGATATGATATAAAGGGAATATTTGATAATTGTTAAAATACATAGCGTACCCCAGTCTGACTAATAAACGAATACATAAATATTTATCTAAATAGATAATGTTAATAGATTGATAAAGAAAGGAAATATCCACCATTCACCATTACAAAACCAAGTGATAGTTTATATGAAAACAGAGAATATAAGCAATAAAGATGGCAACAGTCTTAGCTTCCACGTCCATCAGCACCGTCGTTAGCACAGATCAATACAATAATTAATATAATTACTTTTCAATAGTGCACTGATATAAACTAATGTTAAAATATCACCATGGTCTATGTACAATTATGTAAATACTATGTTTTCGAAACTCAATATATATTAGTTTTGACTCAAGTAAAACAAGAAGTAAAAAAGGTTGACTAATTTGTTAGCCAATTACAAACGTACACTTCCTCACCTGTGTGTTTGCTTCTAGGATGACATTTCTCATTCATATTATTGCCTGTATCATCATCACGTTCGTTTTCAGAATCAGATTCAGAATCATGTGGGTCGTCATCAGGTGCAGCTCCTTGAAACAATTAACAGTTTCGATTTTGTATTAAAAGTAGATATTAAACGAATAAAATAAAATATATTACATATCTGAACCTTTTCATTATGATTTTAGTTAGCCAGTAGAGACCAAATGTCAAAGTGTACTCCATTTGCACTTAGTTTGCGCTTTGTTTGTACTCTGATAACGTCCGCATTTCATTGGATGCAGGTAAATATTAGCACTCAGAAACGTAATAAGCGCAAAATCGTTGGCAAGTAAGTTAATAATAATCGCCATATCTCGATAATGAGTAGAAATTAGCCTGCTACAAAAACAATAAATCCCGATTACAACCTGATGACACTGTGAACTGTATTAATACTGCTTCTTATATTTATTATTTGCCTTATTTACGTTTAAATATATACTATTTTAAAATAAAAGTGTTATATTTGCACGACTGACCTAATCAGTGAAAGACAGTCCTTAAAATGTTTGTTTAAACTGACCTGTGAGAAATTTAAACATTTCCTGTATTCATTTAGTTACACCAAGCATATTTGTTTTCAAAGCTGCAGATTAACAAATAAATACATCAATGAGTATTGTTCAAAATTCGTGGTAATGTTTTTTATGTATTTTGTAATAAAATGCATTTTTACTAGAATTTACAAATAACAGAACAAATCAAACCCTATACGTGTCATAATATAGTGGTTTAAGAATTGGAGTATGAACATATCAGAAAAATGCTTCAACTTCCTTTAAGTATATTAACTTATTCAGCTATGGTATTGGACTTCATAAATGATATTGTCCCAGTTTTCAACAGTGATAATGTTACCAGGTGCTCTATACTTTATAAAAGAGTACAAAGAATTTAAGTACATGTAATACATAAAAAAACATAATATTTTCTGCAGTAAGCGATTAAATGTTGCAAAAGAAAAGTTTAATAATTGTTAGAAATGCACCGCGTACACATCTTTTGTAAACAAATACTTAAACAATTAATCTTAATAGATTCTGATGATAAATTTACCAAACTAAGGATGCATCATCCATTACATGTACCTGTTTGTTTCATACTTGAATGAGCTAGGTGTCCGTTGGTATTACTTGTGCTCGGTTTATCTTCTTGTCTGTATTCATTTGTGTCAGGAGTTTCTTCGAGGAGGGTTGAATCTGAGGCAATGAAAGTATAATAAATAACAACATTGTACAAAAAATAGCCAGTACAAGAGAAATTATTATAAAACATTATGGCGTCAATTAGTTATGGAATTCTATATGATTACTTTTAGGAAGTACTTGTGATCCCTTAACGGTATAAGATGATTTTATAGTGTTAAACGTATCGAGGTTATAATACTACTATAAAACATACTGATAAATATCGATTGATATTTGACAACCATTGCAAATTTCATTTTCGTTTTCACTTTTGGTAAGATACCGTCTTGTTTGGTTTGGGGTAAATTATCAACAAAGCTTTCTTTGAGAATACTATAAAGGTAACTTCTATTTCCTAAGGTGTTGTGTTACTTTTCATTCGATTCAATGAAACGTATGTAGTAAATAAATCAAATATGTATGAACCAGTTTTGGAGCCATTATGCAATGACAAAAAAATGACACAAATATTCACTTAGCACGTATTTGCTTATCTTAAACCATTTCCCCAGAACATAGTTCATAATCCCACACTCCCGCCGCAGAAAAAAAAATTGTTGGGGTTGCATTTTGTAATCGCTTGTAATTGTTCAAAATTCTTGGTTATGTTTTTAATGTATTTTGTAATAAAATGTATTTTATCTAGAACTTAATAAAAACATAACAAATCAAACCCCATGCATGTCATAATATTTTTAAATGAAACACACATTAAATGTGTAAGGAGCACAAGTTTAATTCTTATAACATATTTATCTTTCACGAGGGTCACGTGATCTGCCAGAAAGTATGACTGTTATTGGATAGTGTAAGGCATATACAATATAAAATGCAACAACGGGTACTCATTATAATCATACTGTAAATGTGTGAATATGTGATATCATTGCAACAACGAATAGTTTCATTTAAGCCCAATTATAAGGCACATTTGATAACCTTCCGCGTCCAGGTGGTCTAATAATTGGATTTGAACATATAAGAATAATATTATATATATATCATTCAGTATATTTACATCATTTATTATAATATACACTATCAGTTATTCTGTCTTCGCACGAACATTTTAAAACAGTATTCATTCTAAATAGTGCTAGATTTTAAATGATTCAATAAATTGCAAAAGCAGAAAATATAAGTTATAAGTAAAGAAAACATTTTTATCCTGCAAGTCAGCGATGATATTATATAAATGAATAATTTGTTGTGTGTTTGCGTATTCACTTTCTGACGAGTATACGAATACATACTCGATTGAACTTCAATGTAGTTTCTATTTCTTTCGCTAGGTTCATTTTCTTGTTTATGTTCGATATAGAGAGAAGTTTTTTCGAGGGCCAAATCTGACACAATGCATGTAAAGTAAATTAGATGTTTGCAATACAAATATATTTGTTACAGGAAAAGTTGTTATAAAACATTATGACTTCAATTAGCATTTACTATGGAATATTACATGTATATTTTTTTAGAAATACTTTTGATTCTTTTTACATTATGTTTTCACTTTCACTTTCATTTCAGTTGCCTCTTCGCCACGGCATCGAACTCATTTTTCCTGTCCAATACTATGAACAAACAATGTCCACGTTTAATTTCAGCTTAGATAGAGGACACAGACAAGTAAACAGAAAGATGATATTATTTTTATATATACTGATAGATTTGGTATTTGACAACATTGTACAAATGTTATGAATCTTTGTATACTAATGTTAAATAATCACAATATATATTTATCAACTCTATTTACCAATATGCTTAACTGTAATTTACATAATTTGATTTTTCGCACTATAACACATTAGTTTACAACACCAATATGTACATGCGGCATTTCACCGTGTACCAAATATGGTTCGTCACCACATACCAACCGCCAGTATATCCTGATATACCATACCGACTATTATGCATTTAGTTCAAAACATTGCTATATAGTAGTTTACCACACCCTATCTACACACACATTGTAAACTACACCCGTTATGAAACGTGTTTCCTAGTATTCAGTCATACATACAATTCCTCGTGTATGTGTCATGTCACCATATGCCAATCTTTCTGGATTATATACCATTGTCATGAATGATTCATTTTCAAATATACATGTACATGTACATCCACAAACGTACACACATAACGTCATCATAAATATCCGTAAATGGAGATAATAGTACTCCCAATTACAGCAATGTTTTTTTGTTGTTTTGGGGATAGTTAAGAAGCACATGTACAAGGTAGTGTGATATCTATTTTTGAACAACCAGGCATATAAATCTAAGGTTAGTGCGCCTAACTACAATGCAAACCAAGACCAGAAGACTACAGAATCCATCACCTCATAGAAATGGTTTCGGTCATAGTTTATATACATGATCTAACACTGACACGTCTTGACACTAAATACTATTTACAAACATGCACTGAAAGCATATATAAGAAGGATCCAGTTATAGATGTATAATACAGTAGAACTTGGATGGCTGGAATATATAGCTTGAACGACTTATCTGGTCCCGGTCAATTCTTATTTCGAAATATATACATATATGGTATGATGTTGAACAATACTTGGCTCGAACAATCCATAACTCGAACTATTTTGTCCACTCCCATCGCGTCCGAGCCATCGAAATTCTACTGTTATTACTGAAATCAGAATAAAGCTCTTTCGTAAAGGTGGTTGCTAAAACCACAAAAACATTTTTTTTTTGTATCGTTTTAGACGCTCGTTAACAATGTATGGCATTTATTTAAGGATGGCCGTTTGTGAACGAACAGACATCAATGTGCATACAGCCTATAGTGATTTCGCCTAGCTATAATGCAAACAACGGACACAAGACCATATAATCCATCACATCATGGAATAGAAATCAGTTAAGAATTCATACCTATATGCACACTTATGTCTGCCATACACAGCGGAAACTAAATAATAAGGTGAAACATGTGTTTGCATTAAGTGTGAACATGGTGAAAAACAAGCATATTTTTGGTCAAAATGAAACAAGAATAATAGACTACAACTCGAGATTTGCTGGATGAAACTGACTTGACTTATTGGACATTTTAATACCGGTTTAAAGTAAAACAGTTTTATGAAAAAAAATGTAACAGGAATTTAATCAAAATATAGGGCAAAAACACCACAACCAAGAGACGAATCGAATAGAAAACATGTGCTTGTAGAGATGTAAAGGTAGAAAGACACTCAAATATTACTGCCTAACATATTAACATATATCATAAATAACTATGTCTGGTTAGTTACATATTTCTTTATAATATACACATTACTCGGCCGTTCAAATCAGTGATATAAATTATAATCATAAGGAATCGGTCAATATGTAATATAAAAATAAAAGTGCAATCTACATTTTGAATAACTATTTAGTGTTATTACCTAGATACATTCTGTTGTTTAGATCATGTAAACGATTTTGAATTTAAAAATAAGGAGCAGGGAAGAACCGATGTTCATTACATTTATAGTATTATTACAGTCGTTTAGTCTAGAGAAACGGTTAAACATATCTTCATACATATATTTAAAATAATTAAATTCCATCCATACTTCTTGCATTTGACTCGTCACCACTCTGAAAGTCCGAAACAACACCAGAATCATTCGACTCTCCATCGGAATCAGCGTCACCTGAATTACATAAACAAAACTATCGTGTAACTCCATTAAAGTGACTAACGCAGTTGAAAGTATATATTGAATCATGACATATAGTAATATAATTTTACATCTAAAGGTAGTTTATCATTCCATCTAAAGGTAGTTATTCATCAATAAATAAAATAAAAAAAAATATAAGGAATAGCACTGGTTGGTTTTGTGATACTTAAAACCACGAGATATTATGGTATACACGTTTTTGTAATAAAAGAATCAATTAAACATTGTTACATGATACAAAGAACTTGGAGCCATATAAATATATTTGGATAGTTGATTCACAGTTACTTTGATGTTTATAATTGCTTCATATCAAAATTGACTCCATAAAACAATGCATTACAACTGCCTTTTTAAGTTTTAAAATAGACAAGCGAAAAACTGATAAGGATAAACATTTAGTTTGTCTTGATTGTGTACGAACTGATAAACACGTATATGGTACATGAGGTTTAAGTTTTATAGTAAGTAAGGCTGATAAACGATAAACACAACATGACAATTGTTAAATGTACCAGTCTAATACAGTTTCAAATACAAAAAGTTAAAAAGATAGGCAGAAAATTTAACCAAAAATATTTGGCAAAATAATACAACCAACATACCAATCGAAAAAAGATCCTGTACTAGATAAAAGAGTATGTTGCCAACCAAAATTAAATGTATTTAAGCAAATAATTAAGTCACTAAAATATGTAGTATAAATACATTTTAGAATAAAGGAAAGATAATACCGCCACAATTGCCAATACATTGTATTAAATCTATAGACATCTTCTTCGTTCAAATAGGGTTTCTTATCCATTATGGAACAGGCGTTAATTTGATCATGTGCTTAAATTTTGGTCACATGACACCATCTTTCAGCTCTTCAATTGGTTAGGTTTAACACATGGTTGTCTAATTTCCACGTGCATTGCTTGTGCGCGGATTAATAAATTATTGTTTATCTCTATGCCTTTTAGGATAGGATGCAAAAGATTAAATTAATTAAAATTATGTTTTAAATTAGAACTTTTCAAATTTGCATTACGATAAAAGTAAAAAGGGATTTGACATAAAACTAACATATTACATCATTAACCGATGCAAAGATTGTATTTAAAGAAATTTATAGTTACGTGTCTTCCTCCATTAACAAAACAACTTCGGATTCCTAGATATGATAAAATGCGATTACTGAATATATTTATGCAATCGTATGCTGTTATATGTTTCCTTGAATAAATATGATTTCTTGCACGAATATGATTAAACGGCATTAAAATACATTGGACTTTAATTATTTTTTCAACACAAAAAAAGGTTGCGCTTTATATCCCTGGTTACAAATGTCTCATCGTTGATTTTTGTGTCATGTTATACTTAATGTATACTATTAAAACCAACATGAGACCTACTACATGGAATTTTTCAACAGTAAATACGTTACATGAAAAGTTGATTGCATCGACTAAATTATATTATTAATTGATTATTTGAATAGTTTTAAATATTGATCCAATACTGAATCATAAGAATGTAACTGGTATAGCAATTTAATGAGCGTTACATTATCCAAGGATTATGAAATAAACTGATAATATATTTCCCCTATATAAACACAAAAAAATCAGTGAATACTAGTTCTATGCCATGTATAAATAAAAATGCGAAATGGATTAGAATCAAACATCTACAAATGTCACATTAACAGTTTCCTTCCGTTTTGTAATTAGATTTGTCACATAGTGAGCTGGTTACCCAACTAAAATATACCCTATACATATCGTTTTGGAAAATGATTCGTATGTGAAAATAAAGCACATTACGACCAAACTACAATATTAATCGAATCACGATCTTTTCTAGAAATAATTACCATTATGTTGTCAAATATAAGCACTGTACACATTGTTGTTCTTCTCTGTGTTAGTCATGCAAAGGCTAGTATGTACATAGATAACTTATATAATTGATTTTGTGTGCATATATTACATACATTTACCTTGCTAATCCATGGTCTTCTACAAAATTTATTATGATTGTTATATAAAAATATTTTGGGTTATTGTTCTAGAAGTAAAGGCATTGTGTCAAATGTGGTTCAAATAGTTGAAATGTAGAAGTCTCGCCAACGCCGAGATAATCATATTCGAAAGAGGCCGCTATGTCAAACTAATTTCTTACATGCCTAGGGTATCTGCATTTATAACGGATGTGAAACTTCAATCTAGCTAAGAAACAGAGAAAAAAATCCCGAGCAGTGACATTGGAACTATCTACGACATTACACATTGTGTTTCCATAACTCAATACAACTTTTGCCTACAGTTTGTAGATTGACCTGAAGTGAAAATGACACTTATACACTATGGGGTTGATAAATTATTGACCAAGGTTACAGTGATTATTTAAAAATATCTATTTCCTGACGTTAAATGACTTTTGATTGACACTACAGTCTTTGAATAACATTTATACATGGGATTGGAGGTCACATATAATAAAGGCTATTTATAGAAAATCAGTTTACTACTGATACCTCAGGAACGAATTGAACTTGGAACCTCATATATTGCAAAAATGTTCATCTTGGTGACCAGGTAAATATTTTTTTCCTTTTATCGTTGGTAGATTTAAGTTCAAAGTAACAGTTGCTTGCTATAGAAAATTGGTTTCCGAATGACAAACCTGGAACAGTTTGCCAAAGGAACATAAAACATTAGGAATTGTTCATCAATAATTAAGTTAAGACGAAACGTCTTTCGACATTTTATGTACGAGAGCCGAGTAATACGGCAAACACCGAACGATGAATCGGAAGTGATATTGCACTAAATTAATATCAATAATATTTCACGAGTGTATTACATTCCGGAATAGCACATTATGTGATAAAAGGTTTCATTATCAATAGTTATTAATTTAATTTGCATTAATATGTGATTATATAATTAAACAGTTCTTGTCTCACTGCACAGGTGTGACCTTTTTCTGTCAGAGTAACATGATTCATGCGCAAAATGTTTCTATGTATTTTGGCATTTAAATGGTTGGAGTTGCAGTTTTTACATGAAATTGCAAGATGTTTCTCATTCAGTGATGTATTATTTCCTGAAAAGGAAAACAAATGTGACGCTTTTTGTAACTTCGTTATAACAAATGCCAATTTTTAATGACAGTTATTCGTCCATCTGTGTAAATGGCATCTTGCCATTATATACCATTCCAGTAAAATGTATAAGCTAAATTCATCTGACGTAACTTACGTTTCGGTTTCAATATATATCGTATTCAAACCTGTTTTGAGAAACCTAAATATATTTACAAAGTGTTAAGGTTTTGGATTAACGATTAACGTTTGTCTTACCAATCAGCATTTGATCCAATTTTTCTTCTATGAAAGTCAAAATGATGGATGATTTATGCAATAAATATATGTACAATCATGTTACACTAGTATTTTATTTGTATCCGCTATCAAAGCAACAATTGTAAGCTGGCTTACAAAAATTGATGGTAACAGTTTGCAAATACAACAATGAATATTCTATCAAAATATGACCATTTTCAGCATTAAAATACACGCGTATTTTTTTAAGTTAAATATAACGCTGTTGATATTCGGATCAATTAACTATATTTTCGATATGAGATCAGCTGTAGTTTATAAGCAGAGCTATTACGTACCAGTATTCATTCTACTGACACTACGATCAAGTTTTGCATCTGCAATCTTACATCATCTTGAGTTTCATGTGACGATTAGCTTGTCAAACATTTTCATTATGCTAACGTTTAGATGCCGATAAAATGCATTTTAATATCAACACAGTCTCTTACGGGTGGTCTTTACGCAGGAAATGTTATGGGAGTATCTGAGACGCAAGAACATCGAGTGGGATAATGTTGCTTAATTGTGTGGTCCGATAAAACTCATGTTGGCCGCAACGATGATACACTGAATTTTGGAGTCATGAATTATATTTGTTTAACGTCTCAATACCAAGTTGTGACCTTTTCCTGTCACAGTAACATGATCCATGCGCATAAAACATATATTTAATTTGGTATTTAAATGGTTGGAGTTGCTATTTTTACCTAAAATTCCATGGTGTTTTAGCGAGGACTTCTCAATCATGTCGGCCGGCTCTTCTTCTCGCCTTGCTGCTTTGGGTGCATTCTTTAATCGAGATATATTATTTCCTGAAAACGAAAATTATACTCATACTTGAAAACCATTGTGACGGTTTTTGAATAAACACGTTCAAAAGCGATCTTCAAAGTTAAAAATCTCATGTTTAATTTACGCTAGAATATTTGAGTAAGGAATTATAGAAATACAATAATACATTTCTGCATACGTCTGATGCAAATAGACTTCCCTTTCTAAATGTAATAATTAGATATGACAATCAATAATAGAAAGTTTACGTTTTAGAATAAAATGTTTTAAGAATAATGTTTTTCTTCGTTGATATATCATGTAAATTCAGCATATTTAGCATAAACAATAATAGAGTGTCAAACAGATAACCATCTTTTTTTTAAATCGTATATTGAAATCTAAAATAATGGCCTTGCAGTCTGTAGCATTGAGTAGTTCAAAATTTACATAGCATTTAGAGTAATTTTAACGTTACCCTGTAGATTTTGTAACGACCTATATAATTATTCACACAAATCCTGACATAATCTACTTTCAATTTGTTATATTTTGCAAGTATGTTCCACCGCAACTCTGATTGCTATAATACATTTTCAGCTTCGTTATAACAAATGCGAATTTTTTAAATGACAGTTAATCGTCCATTTTTGTAAATGGCATCTTGCCATAATATACCATTCCAGTAAAATGTATAAGCTAAATTCATTGAAGTTACTTACACTGCGGTTTCAATATATATCGTATTCAAACATGCTTTGAGAAACCTTAATATATTTACAAAGTGTTATGGTTATTTTTTATGTTAATATGTCTAGAGAAAAACTATATTGAAATGTTAAGAGAGTATCCGAGACGCAAAAACACCGAGAGGGATAATGGTGCTTAATTGTGTGGTCTGATAAAACTAATGTTGGATGCAACGATGTCCCACATGATTAAGGAGTTATAGATTATATTTACCTAACGTCTCACTACTGCAACAACTTTTAACTAATCTAGGACAAAATTTCCTCCATTAACCCTAATTCGCAAGTCATAACATTTCAGAGACATCATAGTGGTATAACTATATAAATCTGGTGCAAATTTAATAAAAAGATATGGTGCAATGGAAGAATTGCAATGAAGTCGACTGATCAAAATAACTCACCTTGAGCTTAAATGGTCATGTAATAAATTCATTTCCAGTAGCTCTTTAAGGAAGACAAACTACTCTATGCATTGCTTTGTATAATGCAAAATACTGAATTTATTTTTAGTAAGACAAAGCAATTACCTCAACCCACTCTCAGTATATCTACCGATGTTCATATTACTAAATAATATGTATGCATTTGGCTATAAAGCATTTATAGGAAGAAACATATAATATATAATGAGATTAATCATAAATATGGAATAATAAATGCATATGTGTCATTTGTTTCAGAAATGAATAAGTATATTATAATCATGTGCTTTTTATTTTACCTCACTCACTTTTAGTTGTATCAAAACGTGAATACATTTAAAAGTATTACTAGTATATTAAAAATATAATGTTCAGGAGTCACTGATAAGATTAATATGGCATTAGATATTGGAAAAGGGGATGTTGACTGTCGTTTTAGTTTGAAATAAAGATACCATTTCACTCTGTTGGAAGTTTTCTCATCAAACATTATGTATATTCCTTATATGGACTACCTATGTTCTATAGTCTCGTCAAATGTAATTCATAACACTCGAGAAGTAAACTAGATCCATAGAATATTTTATTTCCTTGTCTTATGTCAATTGTGGTCGAGGCCATCCCAAATTAACCGTACAAAAAGTTTCATATAATTTGTTTTAGTCACAAATGACCAAAACAGATAAGATAATAACAATTATACAAACATGTGTGTAATCAATGGCACGCTAATCATATGGCATATCTTTATCTACCTATATATTTAAACCTATACCTGTGTAAAGAAACATTAAATAAAATGATATTATTTGCTAGACATACTTTATATATTAAACCTATTCCTTAAACAAATAATAATAATAATAATACGTTTTTTTTTCATAAACTTTAGTCTGACTTGCTGTTCAACTTAAAATCATAACACAGTCATGTAACTTTCACAACAGCAGAGTGTTGTTAATAACCATACTATAGGTATCGAACACGTACACGAATAGGTCGGGACCTTTCTTAGTTACATATAGCTAAGTTTTAGAGAATTATTTTTAAATATTAATGTTTTTAAATAATTGTTTTAAATTTATGTTGATAAAATACTTTAAACCCAAATATTGTTTTCTTGTATTAGAATAAAATAAGATACACATTTTTTTTATAATCGTCATGATATAATACATACATACAGTATCACGTTTCTGTGATTAAATTTATTGACTGAAAGTTATAATGTATTATAGGCTAAAATTGAGTAAACTTGTATTCTACCCTCGTGAGTTGTCGGCCCTTGGTCATTTTGCTACATGGCATAAACATGACGCTTAATATTCAATTAATCAACCAATCAATGCATCGCCTTGCACGGGCCTCCAAGTCAATAGACTTATTCGACAATTCGAGCGAGTAAGCTTGCTGTTATGCGGACTGACCTGCTTTTCTAGTCTAGTATATTGTTAATTTAGTTTGTCGAGTATGCAAACATGTTGCATTAGTCGAAAATTATGTCAAAATCAGTTACAATTTATTGTCAGCGGACTCACACTGTATACCCCCTGAGCTCCAGCGTTTACGTCTCACTACATAGCAACGCCCCCTTTTTCCCCACGGTAATGATTCTTACACTTAAATAAAGACCTATGTAATGATATTGACAGTGGCTGCAGATGAGTAGAGTAAGAGTTGGCATAGCATATACTGCAATAAGACATCGCTGGACAGGTGTTAAAAAAGTAACTGTTATAGGATTTTAACATATGCAGGTATTTATGAGCATTTGAGGACTTTTTTCTCAAAAAATATAATGGTGTCACTGCATCCTCTGTAAAGAAACAAGCTGGTCAACATACCAGTTATTGCGCATTTTTATGTGGGTATACATTCCTGCTATGAACAAAAATAATTAAAAAAACAATGTGGAGTTTGTTTTTCTACCATGGAAATCCTAGACCTTATTTTATATAGAACAAAATTCAACTTTATGCATGTGTGTGACACGCTGGACACCATTGTCGCCTAGCCTACATTCTCAAAAACAATGTCGTGAAACTGGTCATGGGCGCCGCCATATTGGTTAACTGTATATGAAACCCGGATTAGAATCTTTTGGCATATATTTCGCTAAAGCTGAAAATAGCGACACATGTAAGACAAAAACGAGAAATGTTCAAGAAGTATTGGTGAAACACTTTGAACAGTCAAGTCATCAGTTAAAACGGACTTGTCCCATAAGAATATTTTGATAATAGTTTCCTAATTGTCACCCCGTGCTTCTGGTATACCCTTGAAAAATAGATAACATCGCTTTGCAGGGACCTCCAAGTCAATCGACCTATACTTGAGCTTTTTTGTGGTGTGCGCTGCTTTTCTAATGTAGGCAATCGCCCATTACTCGCAAGTATTACGTCAAATTAGTTTGTCGATTATGCAAACATGTCGTATTAGTTGAAAGTTAGGCAAAATAAGTCGAGGGCTCAGCACGAAACTATTTTAACAGATATTTTTATAATTAACCAGGAGAAGGAAAAGTCTGTTTCCTTTTTTTAAAAAATACAAATCGATAAAGTTTCAGGTATAATATACACGAATGCAATTCATTTAGATACTGTGAGCTTAAAACATGATACATGTGTCAATTTTTAATAAATTTGAAGAAGTGTCACTTACAATACTTTCACGCTGAAATTCCAAAATTAATAATAAAAGAAAGTACATGTAATGCGAAACAATTGTAACTGACTTTTTCTAACATGTATAAAACATTAAATTGTTATCTATGTTGGTGTTTGAAGTTAAAACTAGAATATGTTTAATGCCTTCAAAGAAGTTGCAAGACATGTTACTAACAGTAGTTTCGCACTGAAAATCCAAAATATGAATAATAAAACTTAGTGCGAAACTATTGTATCTGAATTTTTTCTCTAAATTTCACCCTATTTTTGAACTCTTTAAATGCTATCACATAATGCATGTAAATTATGTAAATTAAACAAGTATGATGTTTGTCATGAAGTTATTTTGAAGATTTTAAAACAAATACTTCAGTATTTTTGCTAAATTAAGATAACGCCTTCTCATTTTAGAGTGTACATTGCTGCGTGATAAATTGTAAATATCAACTGTCTTGTGTCACTGTATCATCATATTTTATCTTTATTGGGTAGAGTTATCTAAACATAACTTCAATAAGATTTCTTATTCATATTGATGTTCGTTGTGATAAAGAGATGAAATATGCATAATATTATTATGTTTTTAAATACTTTTGTAATAGCAAGGTCTCACAATTTATTGCAAAAGCTGCCTTTAAACTACTTTCGAAAACAATACAATAGGCAAAGGCTTTTACAATACTTGTACAATAAGGCAAATCTACCGGTTTGTATTTCTTGAATTTTTAAATGCATTACAGAGATTACTCTGATCTGTTTTTGGGGTTTAGAAAATCCCAAGTTAAATTGGGTTTTAAAAATATGCTTGTGTAGAAAAAAACGTGACATTTGTTATATTTCTAGGTCTGCATTAGTTAGGATATTTTCAATACACCTAACCTACTGGAGTCTTCATTGCAATAACGGCTTTCCATTGAAGGTAAACTGTGAATGTGCTCTCGCACTTGAATATCTAACCTATTTTCTGCAATTGTGTTTGTTCTCGACCCTCTGAATTTGCCTTCCCTTATTTTGTGACCACTCCTATCAGAATTGTATTTGCAGTAACAACCATTTGGCCAAAAATTGATAACAGATTAAAAAAAAAATGTTTTATTTATATGCTTCAAAATTACAAAATCTATCTAATTGTTTTACTTGCCAACCGACTTGATATCTCGATATCATTTGGTGTTTTATATGAACGACTTTTCAAATAATGGGTGAAGAGAGTCTTAACGTAAGATTGTGGTTGTTGGAGGCAAACAGCTGCCGAATTACATGATGGTTACCTGAGATTTTGTGACATCAATTTTGATACAGTAGTAGTTAAATGAGAAGTCACACGTTTAAATTATAGTACTATAGGTTAAACGGTGTTATTGTAACAACTGAAGAAAGTGTTTTAATGACTCGTTAGGACTTTAGTATATACTACAAAGAATTTTGTTAATAGTGGAATATATACAGACCTTCATTCGAAATGTCATGTTCGACTTGTTCATGTAACGTCATATTTGGATGCTATGAATAAATAAACATGAAACAGTATGGATATATTTCTAGACTATTTTATTGTTCAAATCATTCCAACATTAATACAGCATCTAATGTTATAAACAAGTAATACATGTTTATCGTATCTTAATTTACGACAATATATCAAGTAAATCAAATACACGTTTCCCTACACCAATAAAAAATTACCCACCCCAACCACACAAATATTCACTTCGTAAAGAAATGAATTTGTCGAACACAAAATTATTTCATATCAGTTTATATTAACAGGACGAGACAAACTAATAGACAACCTAGAACGCGTATCAGTTACATCTTACTTACAGTTCGTCATATGCTCTTACCACTGTTCAAATCGTTGATCACCTTCCTTTTCACATTTAACAATTAAAAAAGAAATATGTAATATTGAATACTTGTACATGAAAATAGTCTTATATGATATCCAAACACGATATTACCATTTTTATTCACCTTGTTTGATTTTTATTTAAAAACGCATTTACTGTGTGATTATTCTAACTTGCTTTATAGGGTCCTCCGAGTCATATTGGTCTAAAATGTCGTCGTCTATTGACTACTAACCTCTCATAGCTTGATTTGTGCGTTCGAGGGCAGCTTGGTCCAAAAATATTATGTGGGAAAGTTTGCTAGTTTCTTGCGGATTGATGGTGGTTATACTTATTTCATTCTCAGGTCTTCTTCAACCAATGAAAATGGACATACAATAAATAACGTCCATGTGTTATAATAGGCGCTTAATATTAATATTAAAGTTTTGAAGCATATGGAAACAAAATCGGATCCTCATCAAATATTTATTTTTTTCGTACTGAAATTGATATTTTTAATTATAGTTCGTGCGATTTTCCTTGCCTGCGTGCGTGCATGCGTGTGTGCCCACGCGATAAAATGACAATTAAACTGATTAATGATAGTTCGATTCATATACATAAATATTTTAATCTCTTATTACGAGAATCGTTTTAAAAATTAAAAAGAGACTAAATAATCATCGTATGATAATGATTTGCATCTAATTGTTTTCATTTACTATGTATTATTAACAACTGAGAATTGCAATGCTTTATCTTAAACAGAATAAATATATATTAAATTATTCAGACGAAACGTAATAAAATGAATTTTATTTTTTTTTTATTGAATTCAATAATTTTGCTGCTCGTATTTCATTTTAGATTGCTTCATTTTTAACAAGCTCTCATTCTTTCATTAATACATACCAATGAATGCTGGTCACGTTCCAAATTCTTTATATTCTAAAACAAAACCAAATATATCAATGCCATTTTTTAACATGTAAGTACGTATTATTATAACTATATATTTCTGTAAAAAATCATGTTGACAATTTATAAATGTAAATGCATTGATGTTAACATGAATGAAATAGATAAATCATAGATATTTTTTAATTTAATGTCAATTTTTGAATACATACTATGTTTGATCATGCATGTTTGCTGTATTATCTCATTGCTTACTTAATATGTCTGATAATGTGTTTGTAAAAAAACATATTCTTAGTATGAACATCAATACTAACAGAAGTTTAGATGTGTCAACATCATTACCCCATCCCCTTTAAATGGACTCACGACACTCTTGAAAAAGTTTAAAAATGCATCGATTTACCATATCCGTGGTAATATAAATATCACCAGGTGAGTGTATTAACTATTCTATTTTCATCGTTTGTATCAGTATGAAAACTATCCAACAAAATATTAATCAATAAGCATATGAACAAGTGTGACATCCAGCACTCGTTTTATGATAAATGTTAATATCACCTTAAAATAGATTTCGGAAAGTAATTCTATGACACTAATATTCATGTATGAATTATGCAAATAACTGGTTTAAATATTGCAATCAATGAATAAAATTTCCCTTATGTCTATATAAGTTGTTTTTAATAAATATTAATACTATTTCAAGTTAATTAAGGTAAACGGTAGACTATTTTCATAGGATACCTCAGGCTGCTTAATAAACATAAATATATTGAACTATTCTACTACTTCTTAATATTCTTAACCTTTAGTATTTAACCAAAGTCTTATACAGTAAGAACTTCTATAAACACTTTATAACCACCTATTAAAACTCGAGTAAATTCGTAAAAAGTAAGTGTGCATTAAGCAATTCTTAGTAGATACTACCAACTTCATATTAAAACCATATCACGATGCAAGAATTATATATCTAAAGTACTGGCACTGGACACTTTTTTGTGTTTATATTACTACAGCAGTAATGCAAACAAATCGATCATCACACGGAAAATATAACTATTTTAAATAAGAATATATTTCTATATATTTAAGCTTATCAATTCATGCTTGTCGGTTTGACAAGGCAGCGACCAGTATCATTATATATATATAATGTATTAACTAGATAATATATATTGATGGCATAAAAAACATGTTATCATTTTCGAAACGCCTTTTCAGAGCCATTTATGATCTTTATCGTTGAAGAGGCATCACCTTTAAGTATGATAATTTTAGAATGTAATATTTAAAAATTGATTATTTAAATGCTATCGTTTAATGTTTGAAATACAAATAAATCATATCGAATGTTACTGAACTTAGTCCCGTACCTTGCATTTCAGTTCATGTGTCAGATGATTGTAAGTATCGTCTGTATCTGTGCCAAGAAAGTCATCTGTAAATATAGGAAAACTTATTAAAACCAATACACTACTTTGCATCGGTAACATTTGCTAGTTTTGCCGTTCAACTTGTAAATAAAAAGTCAAGCTCAAAAGGCTTATGGTATTGATAAGCCAATCAGAATGAGATCAGCTGATTTGGTAATTGCGTTATATAAAAAATGAGAAATAATATGTCATGCTTTTCACAAACAAGAATCCACCAAACCAAGTATCTTGTCTTCTTGTGGCTGCGTTATATGCTTCCAATAGATCTTTTGATAAAATCAAATACAAAGTACATGTGACCACTATAGACTACTGGATAATTATAACATGTATCACCAGGTGTAACTCAAAATTACCGAAATATACCTAAATATTCAAACCATATTATTTAGTTTTGTTTTATATTTCTCATCGTCGACTGGAGAGTAGTTTTCAATTCATTTTTTATACCTTGAAAAGTGATGCTTTTTTGTTTTCATGTTGATTTTACAAAATAAAATGTGCAATGTTATAACTTAAAAGACGATTGATTATTTTTAATCTTTTAACAAAATAGAGCAACTAAGACACAGTCCAATCATATAATAAACAAATCATCAACTCGGATGATGCATATTCAAGCTTGTTATTCCGTTTCAACGGTCAATTTGTTAATCACAAGGTTGGAAAATAGTATATAATATTAAATATCAATTAAATTACTTTAATATTTTGAAATGGTTTTAATAATAAAATCATAGTTACACCAACCGGGCTATTTACATTTGTAAAGGCATACACGTGAATGATATTGTGCCAATTATGATTAAACTATTTTTCTATTTATCTCATAGTTTTGTACCTGGACTATGACCATAACATCCTTGAGTTTCATTTCGAATGTTTGCATCGGTATCATCTGAGTCGGTTAATTGGTTGTAGTTCACTTCTTGTGCCATACCTATGTTCAACTATGTGCTGAAAGAAAAACAAAAATTATACAAAATATTATTGAGATATGGTGTGTGTAAATTAGGGACAAAGACAGCCGTTCTTACATAATCTCTAAAACAGCCGGTTTGTAAAATAAAGATGTTTATCGTTTTAGTCTTTTTTTCTTAACAACTATAATCAGAATACATCAAAACAAATAAAGTAGAAATAAAATTATATTTGTTGTAAAAATGGTCACACATGTTAAATAAACATGAAATGCTAGCCAATAATGAAAAAAACAAATATGCGCTTTGTTTACCATAAAAATTGCATTAATATAATAATTTAAAATGAATTTTCTTTCGATACAAATGAGATAGAAGTTTATAATTATGTTTTTGAATAAGTAGTTGAATGTACCATATAAAAGTCAGAACGTTATAATTATTAAATTGGTTTTATATGTATCTTGTTAAACGTCCGTACGAATGTCGATGTGAATGTTGTTATGCACTGAGCATGACATTTACATTTTATACGCCGGTGTCAAAGTTTCTGATCTATGTTAGATTAAAGATTTAATTTCAACATACAGCATGTAAAATACAATTATTTCAAACAATTTTCTAGAGCGAATTATCTGTTTGACATATGTAACCTATTTTTTGAATATGTGACTGTACTTGTTTATACATTGTTGATGATTTTATGACATACCACCATTTTTACATCTTTAGAATGTTTTTACATATAGGGTAAAATATTTCACATTGAACATTTACATATGTGTAACCATTTTCATATTTGGGTGTCCGATTGGTCTATCTGTAAATTAGGATATTGTAGACATAAAACATATGTGTTTTCTCTAATGGTTTGCCTACTAAGTGTACTCAAATAAATACAAGTATTATTTTCTTTAAGTGTTCTTAAAATCTTTACATTAAAAATGTTTGTTTGCAATGCTCCGACACAGTACTTTTTGTGGTTACATATACATGTAGACAGGTTGTTACTTGTCCTTTTCGTCAGTTATTTTGAAAGGAAAATGGAAAGCATTTACTAAAGGGAAAAAAATACAAAATTATATCAAATTCAAATAAAAATGTTTCGCCAGCTGCAATCTGAGTAAGAGCACGGCAAACATATGTTTAAGTACGGCGTCATTATTGTAGGCAAGCATACATATTATTTCAACAATCAAAATCAGGAAAGACTTACCAATTTTCATTGCAAGTCGAACTTATTCTCTCTTTTACTGTAGCACTATGGGGCATAGCTTCAACAATTCCGCAAGAGTCCTTGTAGCCGAGTAAGTCCTAAAACCATTTACACAGCTCTGGGATTTTCCTATTTTACAGTGTTTAAATTATTACTATGTATGTGAATACTATCTATGTACATGTTTTAACGAATATTTGTTGGTAAGATTTGTTGGAATATAGTTTTAAGGTGATTAAATAAAGGTTATAAAACTAAGTTTTCTGTTTATGAGTCAGATGGTTAAAGTTAATAATTTATCTTAAAGTTCACCTGCTTAAATTTGCCATAGTTTGATGTAGTTCAAGTGTAGAAGTAATTCCGAGCCTGCATAGTTAATAAAATGTGTGCCTCAAGGGACAAAACAAACTTTTAGCATAATATGCTTTTATCATTATTGTTATGTTTTCGTAATATGCTGTTTAGCGGTGCTTTAAACATATTTTTAGTCATATAACGACGGTGTCTACTTGAGACAATATTCAGCGCGCTGTCACACGTGCGTACCATTCCACAGACACATGGAATAATACTCCAACAAGTCATATTATATTGACAACGGGTCGACTATCTTAGAACTATCTTCTAAGTGCTGAGTGCCAAGAAAGAAAGCTTTTTGTAACAGTTCATGTCTTTGGTATGACCCGATCGAGAATCAAGCCAACGATCTTTCACATGCGAGGCTCTACAACTAAACCATGCTGTTGTTATTTAAAAAATATGTTCCATTTTCTGTTGTATATGGCATGACACATTTAATTAAACATAAATTAGAGTTGTTTGCGTGTTGTAAAATATATTTTAAACTGTTTCTAAACAAGGAAAACAGGTTTATCAGTACGTATGTATAAACCTACAGGTATAAAGTTACAGGCACTTGTCACAATCTCGTTTTAAAGATATATGGTCATATAGTATCTATATACTATATGGCAATATATACTAAACATAGCCTGTAAATATTTAAATGTTTATTACTTTATGTCTTTACTTTATTATCTACCTTGTTTGTGCACAATTCTAATTATATCATCCTCAAGTTTCAATCTCCCGAATCAGATCGATGAACCACCAATGAAAAAATCAGGGAATTATACCTGTCCCACAATTTATAGTGATTGAACGCTTACTAAACTATGACGTCAGTCATACATTCCCTTAAACAAATAACCAATCAGCGTGCTTGTAACAGTTGCTATTTAACGGACCCTATCAGGAAAGGTGGTTTCTTTCTACAGACTAATCATGAAAACAACCAAGAGCAGTATTTATAGCTATCTGACAATTGTTCTACCTGGTTAACATAAATGACTAAAAAAGACAGATGATACATATCGTGTTTATCTTGCAAACACTCTGAACAGTTCATTGAAATATATGAACAACTGATCGCAAAACAATAATGCTCAAAACTATTTTCGCAATGAATAAGATTAAGTTAGACTATGGCTTTGATTTTTAATATTAAACATTCGTTGCATTCACGAGCGAAAGAAGAGCGGCATATATGTATTATTACCGAAACACTTGAATTATAACCCTCATGTTTGTATAACATAATTTGAACTTTATTTGATAATAAAGATTGAAATGCTGATATCTGACAAAAACTATCTAATGACACAATTAATGATATATCCATACTACTGATATCTGACAAGTTTAAGCATAAGTGATAAAACCATTTACGTTGCTGAAAATCAGTTAGCTCTATAGTTTGTTTCAGGGTACTTTATCACTCCAAACAGTTAATAGATCATGCCAACTGGGTGTACCTTAAAGGGAGTATATCAGATAAATACGCTATTAATATCTTAAAAAATATTGAAATATATAAAAAGCATCTCATTACTAAATATATTCTAAATGGTTTGTTATGTCGAATCCACCAAAATGTGACAAAAGCGATATTTAAGTTCGAATGGTAAACTTGAAACGAAATCCTCATTCTAATAATAGACAGCACTTAAAATATAGTTTGAAACCTTCGCATCGTCATTCGTGAAAACTTGTTTAACAGATCAAAATGATGTGACTCATGTAATTAAAAATTTAATCGGGAAGTCAATCTTACAGTTATTTTGGCATGTTTAGATACATGTAGATATCCGTTAGGCAATAGGCGTTAGCTAAAATCATTTTTTCTCTATATATCATGCCTATATATAGAGAAAAAATGTTTTTAGCCAATTTTCGAAGTTTGGAAAACCCTGATGAATTCCCTTTAACATATGAGCGCTGCCTACCAATGACAAATGAGGTCATTCATTATTAGGTAGTTTTTAACAAAACATTACATACAATAAGAAATCAGAGTGTGATTTAACGTCGAGAAGGTGACACTATATATTCCGCTGACGGGAAAATGTTCTGGAATATTTGTTAACGAGTTAAATTATCATTGAAATGTATTACTATAAATAAATGTATCCTAATTACAGCAAAAGCGTTTTTCAATATCTCAAATTAAATTTTTTTATATTGTTTGGTATTACGGCTGTGTGATAAAATGTAAACATAGTACTGTGCCATGACAAATGCGTGTGTTATGTCTGACTATTAATCCAAGGGCCGTGAGTTCGAAACCCCGCCCGTCAACACTATCTAACATATACGACATTGCGTTTAATTATCATTCATCTCCCACCGCTGATCCAAGTGGAAATGTTAGCAGTTACTTGCGGTGATGGGATATGCCCGAGTACTACTTGTATGTCATCCAGGATCCAAGGAAACAGTGGTTAGGTAAACAGATCGTCTGTTAGCACTCGGTGGGATAACAATGACTGCTAAATATTCAATCAATTAATTCAATCATTAGCTGACATCTACGACAATGAAATGTCGGTCAAATGTTTATAACAAACATATCAGAAACAGGTAAAAGCAGATGCGACATAATAATACGTATATACAGAGTTAACTTTTTAATGAAAATTTCAAATGAATCAATCACTATCAACTTACACCATTTATTGCCTCAGGAAATGCTTTAAAGTTTACTAAATATACTATATATCACCTGCGCAATGTACAAGTTAAAGTCTACACAATATACTCTATATCATAGTCCAAATGTACAAGTTAAAGTTTATACAATATACTCTATATCATAGTCCAAATATACAAGTTAAAGTTTACACAATATACTCTATATCATAGTCCAAATGTACAAGTTAAAGTTTACACAATATACTCTATGACACCTGCTCCATGTACAAGTTAAAGTTTACCCAATATATTCTATGTCACCTGCTCTATATAAGTTAAAGTGTACCCTCTATAATGTATATCACCTGCTCTTTGTACATGTCAAAGTTTATATCACTGGCTCCATGTACAAGAGTGTTAATTACTTCCTTCTTAACATTGGTCTACGTATGTCACATAAATCCTCTTTTGCCTTTATTTACGCATGACAAAAGATAAATCATTCTAGAAATTGTAAACGTTTAAACCTATGTTTTTACTATATTATAAACTGCGTATGTATGTAACAAAATGTCCAATCGGTATGGTGAAATAGTAATGCAGGCCATGCATTCAGTGATAATCATTATCTAATTCAGATTGCTTTATCATCAGATAAAAATGAAGTGAGCATTTATTTACCTGTTTGTTATGTATTGATATTGTTATCAGCTATTTATCATGTACAATGTTTTAAAATTCATTTTAGTAACCATATGAAATTATATTAACAGGCTGCTAAATTATTTAATATGTCCTTGTTTGTGCCCAGGTCGGTTTAAAAACTCAAAGAAAATGGCATTGAAAACAAAAACACTCCTTTGTAAGTTGCAAATAAAATTAATTATGCGTTATATTTTAGATATAAATGTATGTGCAACAGGAGAATTGCATTCAGCATCACTATAATAAAACAATCAACTGATGACACCACTGGAAATTTGTCATCTATAAATGTGCTTCTTCAACTGATGACACCACTAGAGATTTGTCAATTAGAAGTGTGCTTCTCCAACTGATGATACCACTGGCGATTTGTCATTTAGCAGTGTGCTTCTTCAACTGATGATACCACTGGAGATTCAACATTTAGAAGTGTGCTTATTCAACTGATGATACCACTGGAGATTCAACATTTAGAAGTGTGCTTCTTCAACTGATGATACCACTGGAGATTCAACATTTAGAAGTGTGCTTTTTCAAATAATGATACCACTGGAGATTCAACATTTAGAAGTGTGCATTTTCAAATGATGATACCACTGGAGATTTGTCATTTAGCAGTGTGCTTCTTCAACTGATGATACCATTGGATATTCAACATTTAGAAGTGTGCTTTTTCAAATGATGATACCACTGAAGATTCAACATTTAGAAGTGTGCTTTTTCAAATGATCATACCACTGGAGATTCAACATTTAGAAATTTTTCTATATCAACTGATGAATCCACTGGAGATTCAACATTTAGAAGTGTGCTTCTTCAACTGATGATACCAATGGAGATTTGTCATTTAGAAGTTTGCTTTTTCAACGAATGAATCCACTGGATATTCAACATTTAGAAGTTTGCTTTTTCAACTGATGATGCAACAGGAGATTCAACATTTATAAATTTGCTTTTTCAACAGGTGATACCACTTGAGATTCAACATTTAAAAGATTGCTTTTTCAACTGATGAATCCACTGGAGATTCAACATTTAGACATTTGCTATTTCAACTGATGAATCCACTGGAGATTCAACATTTAGAAGTTTGCTTTTTCAACTGATGAATCCACTGGAGATTCAACATTAAGGAGTTTGCTTTTTTAACAGATGAATCAACTGGAGATTCAACATTTAAAATATTGCTTTTTCAACTGATGAATCCACTGGAGATTCAACATTTAGGAGTTTGCTTTTTAAACAGATGAATCAACTGGAGATTCAACATTTAAAAGATTGCTTTTTCATTTGATGATTCCACTGGAGATTCAACATTTAGAAGATTGCTTTTTCAACTGATGATACCATTAGGGATTCAACATTAACAGGTCTTTTATTTCAACAGATTAATCTACTGGAGATTCATAATTGGAAGTGTGTTTATTCAACTGATGAATCCACTGGAGATTCAACATTTAGAAGTTTGCCTTTTCACCTGATGAATCCACTGGGGATTCAACATTTAGAAGTTTACTTTTACAACTGATGAATCCACTGGAGATTCAACATTTAGAAGTTTGCTTTTTCAACTGATGAATCCACTGGAGTTTCAACATTTAGAAGTTTGTTTTTTCATCTGATGAATCCACCGGAGATTCAACATTTAGAAGATTGCTTTTTCAACTGATGATACCACAGGAGATTCAACATTAACAAGTTTTCTCTTTCAACTAATGAATCCACCGGAGATTCCAATTTTAGAAATTTGCTATTTCAACTGATGAATCCACTGAAGATTCAACATTTAGAAGTTTACTTTTTCAACTGATGAATCCACTGGCGATTCAACGTTTGGAAGTGTGCCTTTTCTAATGATGATAACACAAGAGATTCATCATAACTATTTGAACTGATGAGTCCACTGGAGATTCAACATTGAGATGTTTGCTATTTCAACTGATAAATTAACTGGCGATTCACTATTTAGGAGTTTGCTATTTCAAATGATGATACTACAGAAGATTCATTATCTAGAAGTTTGCTTTTTCAACTGATGAATCCACTGGAGATTCAACATTTAGAAGTTTCCTTTTTCAACGGATGAATCAACTCGAGATTCAACAATAAGAAGATTGCTTTTTCAACTGATGCTACCACTGGGAATTCAACATTTCAAAATTTTCTGTTTCAACAGATCAATCCACTTGAGATTTAAAATTGGAAGTGTGTTTTTTCAACTGATGAATCCACTGCAGATTCAATATTTAGAAGTTGGCATTTTCAACTGATGAATCCACTGGATATTCAACATTTAGAAGTTTACTTTTACAACTGATGAATCCACAGGACATTCAACATTTAGAAGTTTGCTTTTCCAACTGATGAATCCACTCGAGAATAAACATTTAGAAGTTTGCTTTTTCAACTGATGAATCCACTGGAGATTCAACATTTAGATATTTGCTTTTTCATGTGATGAATCCACTCGAGAATAAACATTTATAAAATTGCTTTTTCAACAGATGAATCAACTGGAGATTCAACATTTAAAAATTTGCTATTTCAACTGATGAATCCACAGGAGATTCAACATTTAGAAGTTTGCTCTTTCAACTGATGAATCCACTGGGGATTCCACATTTAGAAATATGCTATTTCAACTGATGAATCCACAGGAGATTCAACATTTAGAAGTTTGCTCTTTCAACTGATAAATCCACTGGAGATTCCTCATTTAGAAATTTGTTTTTTCAACTGATGAATCCACCGGAGATTCCAACTTTAGAAATTTGCTTTTTTAACTGATGAATCCACTTGAGATTCAACATTTAGGAATTTGCTATTTCAACTGATGAATCTACTGAAGATTCAACATTTATAAGTTAGCTATTTCAACTGATGAATACACTGGGGATCAACCATTTAGAAATGTGCCTTTCCAACTGATGAATCCACAAGAGAGTCAACATTTAGATATTTGCTATTTCAACTGATGAATCCACTGGAGATTCAACATTGAGATGTTTGCTATTTCAACTGAGAAATCGACTGGAGATTCACTCTTTTGGAGTTTCTATTTCAACTTATGATACTACAGAAGATTCTTCATTTAGAAGTTTGCTATTTCAAGTGACGAATCCACTTGAGATTCAACATTTAGAAGTTTGTTTTCTCAACTGATGAATCAACTGGTGATTCCACATTTAGAAATTGCTTTTTCATCTGATGAATCTACTGGAGATTCAATATTTCGGAGTTTGTTATTTCAACTGATGATACCACAGAAGATTCCACATTTAATAGTTTGCTATTTCAACTGATGAATCCACAGGAGATTCAACATTTAGAAGTTTGCTCTTTCAACTGATGATTCCACTGGAGATTCCACATTTAGTAATTTGCTTTCTCAACTGATGAATCCACTGGAGATTCAACATTTATACGTTGGCTATTTCAACTGATGAATCTACTGGAGATTCTATATCTCGGAGTTTGTTATTTCAACTGATGATACCACAGAAGATTCCATATTTAATAGTTTGCAATTTCAACTGATGAATCCACAGGAAATTCAACATTTAGAAGTTTGCTATTTCAACTGATGATTCTACTAGAGATTCAACATTTCAAAGTTTTCTATTTCAACATATCAATCCACTGGAGATTTAAAATTGGAAGTGTGTTTTTTCAACTGATGAATCCACTGCAGATTCAATATTTAGAAGTTGGCATTTTCAACTGATGAATCCACTGGATATTCAACATTTAGATATTTGCTTTTTCTTCTGATGAATCCACTCGAAAATAAACATTTAGAAGTTTGCTTTTTCAACAGATGAATCAACTGGAGATTCAACATTTAAAAAAATTGCTATTTCAACTGATGAATCCACAGGAGATTCAACATTTAGAAGTTTGCTCTTTCAACTGATGAATCCACTGGGGATTCCACATTTAGAAAATTGCTATTTCAACTGATGAATCCACAGGAGATTTCAACATTTAGAAGTTTGCTCTTTCAACTGATAAATCCACTGGAGATTCCACATTTAGAAATTTGCTTTTTCAACTGATGAATCCACCAGAGATTCCAACATTAGAAATTTGCTTTTTTAACTGATGAATCCACTTGAGATTCAACATTTAGGAGTTTGCTATTTCAACTGATGAATCCACTGGAGATTCAACATTGAGATGTTTGCTATTTCAACTAAGAAATCCACTGGAGATTCACTATTTAGGAGTTTCTATTTCAACTGATGATACTACAGAATATTCATCATTTTGAAGTTTGCTATTTCAAGTGACGAATCCACTTGAGATTCAACATTTAGAAGTTTGTTTTCTCAACTGATGAATCAACTGGTGATTCCACATTTAGAAGTTTGCTATTTCAACTGATGAATCTACTGGAGATTCAATATTTCGGAGTTTGTTATTTCAACTGATGATACCACAGAAGATTCCACATTGAATAGTTTGCTATTTCAACTGATGAATCCACAGGAGATTCAACATTTAGAAGTTTGCTCTTTCAACTGATGATTCCACTGGAGATTCCACATTTAGTAATTTGCTTTCTCAACTGATGAATCCACTGGAGATTCAACATTTATACGTTGGCTTTTTCAACTGATGAATCTACTGGAGATTCTATATCTCGGAGTGTGTTATTTCAACTGATGATACCACAGAAGATTCCACATTTAATAGTTTGCTATTTCAACTGATGAATCCAGAGGAAATTCAACATTTAGAAATTTGCTCTTTCAACTGATGATTCCACTAGAGATTCAACATTTAGAAATGTGCTTTTTCAACCGAGGAATCAACTGCAGATTCAACATTTAGAAGTTTACAATTTCATCTAATGAATCCACTCGAGATTCAACATTTAGAAGTTTACAATTTCATCTGATGAATCCACTGGAGATTAAACATTTATAAATTACTATTTGAACTGATGAATCCACTGGGGATTCACCATTTAGAAATGTGCCCTGTCAATTATTGATACCACAAGATATTCAACATTTAGAAGATAGCTATTGCAACTGATGAATCCACTGGAGATTAAACATTTAGAAGTTTGCTATTTCAACTGTTGATACCACAGAAGATTCATCATGTAGAAGTTTGCTATTTCAACTGATGATACTACTGTAGATTCAACATTTAGAAGTTTTCTATTTCAACTGATAAATCCAATGGAGATTCAACATTTATAGGTTTGCTATTTCAAGTGATGATTTAACTGGAGATTCAACATTTAGAAGTTTGCTTTTTTTACTGATGAATCCACTGGTGATTCCACATTTAAAAATTTGATTTTTCAACTGATGTATCCACTGGAGATTTAATATTTAGGAATCTGTTATTTCAACTGATGATACCCCAGAAGATTCAACATATAGAAGTTTGCTATTTCAATGGATGAATCCAATGGAGATTCAACATTTAGATGTTTGCTATTTCAACTGATAAATCTACTGGAGATTCAACATTTGGAAGTTTGCTATTTCAACTGATGAATCCACTGGTGATTCAACATTGAGAAGTTTGCTTTTTCAACTGATGAATCCACTGGTGATTCCACATTTAGAAATTTGCATTTTCAACTGATGAATCCACTGAAGATTTAACATTTTCAAGTGTACCTTTTCAACTGATGATACAACTTGAGATTCAACATTTAGAAATTTGCTATTTCAACTGATGAATTCCCTGGAGATTCAACATTGAGAAGTTTGCTATTTCAACTGAAGAATCAACTGGAGATTCAACAATTAAAAGTTTTCTATTTCAACTGATGAATCCACTCGAGATTCAACATTGAGAAATTTGCTATTTCAACTGATGAATCCACTGGAGATTAAATATTTAGGAGTTTGCTATTTCAACTGATGATACCACAGTAGATTCAACATTTAGAAGTTTGCTATTTCAACGGATATATCAACTGGAGATTCAACAATTAGAAGTTTTCTATTTCAACTGATAAATCCACTGGAGATTCAACATTGAGAAGTTTGCTATTTCAAGTGATGAATCCACTGGAGATTCAATATTTAGGAGTTTGCTATTTCAAGTGATGATACCACTGGAGATTCAATATTTAGAAGTGTGCTATTTCAACTGAGGAAACCACTGGAAAATTAACATTTAGAAGTTTGCTAATTCAACTGATAAATCAATGGAGATTCATCATTGAGAAGTTTGCTATTTAAACTGATGAATCCACCGGAGATTCAACATTTAGAAGTTAGCTATTTCAGCTGATAAATCGACTGGAGATTCAACATTTATAAGTTTGCTTTTTCAACTGATGATTTCAATGGAGATTCAACATTTAAAAGTTTGCTATTTTAACTGATAAATGCCTTTTTAACTGATAAATATACTGGAGATTCAATCTTAAGAAGTTTGCTATTTCAACTGATGAATCCACTGGATATTTAACATTTAGAATCGGGCCTTTCCAACTGATGAATCCACTGGATATTCAACATTTAGTATCGGGCATTTTCAACTGATGAATCAACTGGAGATTCAACATTAAGACGTGTGCCTTTTCAACTGATGAACCCATTTGGGACTCAACATTTTAAAAAAAAAATTTTCAACTGATGAATCCACTGGAGATTAACTATTTAGAGGTTTGATAGTTCAACTGATGATACCACTCGATATTCAACATTGAGAAGTGTGCTTTTTCAACTGATGATAGCACCAGAGATTGAACATTGAGAAGTGTGCTATTTCAACTGATGATACCAAAGATGATTCAACATTTAGAAGTTTGCTATATGAACAGATGAATCCACTGGAGATTCAACATTTAGAAGTGTGCTTTTTTAAGTGATAATTCCACTGGAGATTCAACATTTAGAAGTTTGTTATTTAAACTAATGAATCTATTGGAAATTCAACATTTAGAAATTTGCTATAACAATTGATGAATCCACAGGAGATTCAACATTTAGAAGTTTGCTATTTCATCTGATAAATCCACTGGAGATTCAACATTTATTAGTTTCCTATTTCAACTGATGATACCACTTGAGATCAACATTTAGAAGTTTGCTATTTTAACTGATGATGGCACAGGAGATTCAAGTTTAGAAATTAGCTATTTCAACTGATGAATCGACTGAATATTTAACAGTCGGAAGTGTGCTTATTTAACAGATAATTCCATTTGAAATCAAACATTTGAGACTGTTTTATTTCAACTGCGGAATCCACTGGAACTTCAACATTTGAAAGTGTGCTATTTCATCTGATGAATTTTCTGGATATTCTACATTTGAAAGTGTGCTAATCCAACTGTTGAATCGTCTAAATGGTCAACATTTAGAAGTGCGCTTATTCAACTGATGATTGCACTTCAAATTCAACATTTTAAAGTGTGCTATTTCAACTGATGAATCGACTGGAACTTCAACATTTGAAAGTATTTTATTACAACTAATTAATCCTGTGGAACTTCAACGTTTGAACGTGTGCTATTTCAACTGATGAATCTGCTGGATATTCAACATTTGAAAGTGTTCTATTTCAATTGATGAATCTACTAGATATTTAACATTTGAAAGTATGCTATCACAACTAATGAATCCACTGGAGATTCAACATTTAAAAGTTTGCTATTTCAGCTGATGAATCCACTGAAGATTCAACATTTAGAAGTGTGCTATTTCAATTGATAATTCTACTGGAGATTCAACATTATAAATTTGCTATTTCAACTGATGAATCGATTGAAGATTCAACATTTAGAAGTTTACTTTTTCAAATATTGAACCCACTGGAGATTCAACATTTAGAAGTGTGATTTTTAGCTGATGAATCCACCGAAGTTTCAACATTAAAAAGTATGATTATTTCAAGTGATGATAACACTGGAGATTCAACATTTAGAAGTTTACTATTTCAACTGATGTGTCCACTGGAGATTAAAAATTTACAAGTTTGCTATTTCAAATGATGAATCCACTTGAGATTCAACATTTAGAAGTTTTTTGTTTCAACTAATGAATCCACTAGAGATTCAACATTTAAAAATTTGCTATTTCAGCTGATGAATTCACTGAAGATTTAACATTTAGAAGTTTTTTGTTTCAACTAATGAATCCACTAGAGATTCAACATTTAAAAATTTGCTATTTCAGCTGATGAATTCACTGAAGATTTAACATTTAGAAGTTTTTTGTTTCAACTAATGAATCCACTAGAGATTCAACATTTAAAAATTTGCTATTTCAGCTGATGAATTCACTGAAGATTTAACATTTAGAAGTGTGCTATTTCAATTGATAATTCTACTGGAGATTCAACATTATAAATTTGCTATTTCAACTGATGAATCGACTGAAGATTCAACATTTAGAAGTATGATTTTTTTCAACTGATGATAACACTAGAGATTCAACATTTAGAAGTTTGCTATTTCAAATGATGAATCCACTTGAGATTCAACATTTAGAAGTTTTTTGTTTCAACTAATGAATCCACTAGAGATTCAACATTTAAAAATTTGCTATTTCAACTGAGGAATCCACTGGAGATTCAACATTTAGTAGTTTGCTTTTTCAGCTGATGATACCACTGGATATTTAACAATTATTAGATTCCTATTTCAACTGATGATACCACTGGAGACCAACCGTTAGAAGTTTGCTATTTCAACTGATGAATGCACTGGCGATTCAACATTTAGAAATTAGCTATTTCAACTTTTGAATCTACTGGAGATTCATTATTTAGAAAATTACTATTTCAACTGAAGAATCAACTGGATATTCAACAGTCTGAAGTTTGCTTATTGAACTGATTATTTCGTTTGAAATCCAACCTTTAAAACTGTTTTCTTTTACCTGATGAATCCACTGGAACTTCATCATTTGCATGTGTGCTATTTCAACTGATGAATTAACTGGATATTCAACATTTGAAAATGTGCTATTTCAACTGTTGAATCTTCCAGAAATTCAACATTTAGAAGTGTGCTTTTCAACTGATGATTCGAATAGAAATTAAACATTTGAAAGTGTGCTTTTCCATTGATGAATCCACTGGAACTTCAACATTTGAAAGTGTGCTATTTCAACTGATGAATCTACTGGATATTCAACATTTAGAAGTATGCTTATTCAACTGATGAATATTCAACTGATGGATATTCAACATTTAGAATTGTGCTTATTCAACTGATGATTGCTCTTCAAATTCAACATTTTAAATTGTGCTATTTTAACTGATGAATTCACTAGAACTTCAACGTTTGAAAGTGTGCTATTTCAACTGATGATTCTGCTGGATATTTAACATTTGAAAGTGTGCAATTTCAACTGATAAATCTACTGGATATTTATCAATTGTATCTTTGATATTTCATCTGATTAACTAACTGGATATTCAACATTTAAAAGAGTGCATATTCAACTTATGATTCTACTTGAAATTCATCATTTAAAACAGTGTTATTTAATATGATGATACCACTTGAAATTCAACATTTGTAAGTGTGCTATTTCAACTGATGAATCTACTAGATATTCAACATTAAGAAGTGTGCTTATTCAACTGATGATTCTACATGAAATTCATCATTTAAAACAGTGCTATTTCATCAGATTATTCATCTTGAAATTCAACATTTGAATCTGTGCTTATTCAACTGATTATTCCACTTTAAATTCGTCATTTAAAAGTGTGGCTATTTTCATATGATAATTCCACTTGAAACTCAACATTTGAAAGTGTGCTTATTCAACTGATGAATCTACTGACAAAGTGTGTTATTTCAAGTTATGAATCTATTGGCACTTCAACATTTAAAACGTGTGCTATTTCGACTGATGAATCTACTGGAGATTCAACATTTAAAAGTGTGCTATTTTAACTGAGGAATCCACTGGAAATTCAATATTTGAAAGTATGCTATTTCAACTGATGAATCCACTGAAAATTTAACATTTGAAAGTGTGCTATATCATCTGATGATTCCATTTGACATTCATCATTTAGAAGTGTGCTATTTCAACTGATGATTCCACTTGAAATTCATCATTAAGAAGTGTGTTATTTCATCTGATGATTTCACTGGTGATCCAACATTTAAAAGTTTGCTAACTTAACTGATGAACCCACTGGGGACCTGGCATTGATTATACTACAAGATATTCATCTTTACAGTTAAATTTTATAATAATTTTGGAGGTGGTTAAGATGTTAGTTTGAGCATTACAACTTATAAAATGTTAGAAACTGTTATTGAGAAATATGTCAACTTGTGAATAAAATGACTTTAAATGAAACCACCCTATTTGAATCTATGTTATGTCACACACATTCACAAGGTCAACTACGGTATCGACATCCCAGAGGATTATACAACGTCTTTTCTGACTTCCTCAATGAAAAGTTGCCGAAAGATTCCTACAGAGCAATGATGCGTTTGTTGTATATAATTGGATACCATCAAGAATTCGACACCTCGCTGACGACAACTTTCTTAAGATATGCGACATGTATGCCCACTAGTTGAGTACTATTTAAAGCCAACTCCAGTATTCATAAACCTTAAATGGAATAACGTAGAACAGACCGCTGGGCAACGGACACTTACTTTAGATATGCAAATGTTGCATAAATATGCTTGAAAAAGTTGGTAAGTGGTGTCTTGCAGACCGTAGATCAGATGCTAGATTATATATATTTTGCAAAATTGTACCTGTGCTTGTTGCCATACAAATACCACCGTATGTTACACAGCCAAGACGAATGTCTCATAATTGTCATTAACTAATACAAACGACTGTTGACTACTGTAAGTACAGTTTCTTCTCTCTCGATATTTGGCAATGGCACAGATTACCATCAGATATTTCAACACTGTCCAGTCTTGATTTTATTACAATCCCTCCCTTTGACTATCCTGTGTTTTAATCGACTTTTAACAAGTCACAGTGTTTATGTAACCTACTTGAAGAGAAATGTATGTAAGCGGTTCGGTTAGCTCAGACGGTAGAGCATTCGCCCTGTAAGCGAGTTCGAATCCCGGACTGGCTGCATATTTTTCTCGTCCTGTTACATTTGGCGCCCAACTTGGGGCTGTGACCTATATATATTCAGACAAACCATTTACATGATTCTCTTGTTTCTATGGAAATTAGAGACGAATTCCAAATTTGTAAGGGAATATGTCACAGTGTGTACGTAACCTATTAGGAGAGGAATGTATGTAAGCGGTTCGGTTAGCTGAGACGGTAGAGCATTCGCCCTGTAAGCGAAAGGTCCCGAGTTCGAGTCCCGGACTGTTTACATATTTTTCTCGTCCTGTTACATTTGGCACCCAACGACGTTTGTCTTTCAGAAAGGATAAGCGTCGCAGTTGATCAAAATAGGTAGCAGAAAATATAAAAGCAATAGGAACACCGCTCGGTAATTTCCGCCTAGTCCGATCAATATTAAAAAGGAGAGTGTCATAGTATTCATACTCATTTAAGAAGCTTGCTTTTCTACAAAAACAGACACTACTGGATATTTAACATTTAGAAGTTTGCTATTTCAACTGTTGAATCCACTGGAGATTCAATATTTAGACGATTCTATTTGAACTGATTATACCACTGTAGATTCAACATTTAGAAGTTTGCTATTTCAACTGATGAATCGACTGGAGATTCAACATTTAGAAGTTTGCTTTTTCATCTGATGAATCCGCTGGAGATTCAAACTTGGAAGTGTGCTTTTTCAACTAAGGAATTCACTGAAGATTCAACATTTAGAAGTTTGCTTTTTCAACTGAGGATACCACTTGAGATTCAACATTTAGAAGTTTGCTATTTCAACTGATGAATCCACTGGTGATTCTACATTTAGAAATTTGCTTTTTAAACTGATGAATCCACTGAAGATTCAACATTTCCAAGTGTGCCTTTTCAACTGATGATATTACTGGATATTTAACATTTGGTAGTTTGCTATTTCAACTGATGACTTCCCTGGAGATACAACATTGAGAAGTTTGCTATTTCAACTGATGAATCCACTGGAGATTCAATATTAAAGCGTTTGCTATTTCAACTGATGATACCCATTCAGAAGTGTGCTATTTCAATTGATGATACTACTGAAGATTCAACATTTAGAAGTTTTTCTATTTCAACTGATGAATCCACTGGTCCTGAATAATGCTAATTAATTAAAAACAATGTAATGGGATTATGATAACATTTTTGATTGGTTAATTCAAACAATTGGACTACCGTAGCGATTTTCATAAGCTTGATGTCACACTAAACACATTTTATCACATTTTTAAATCCCAATCCTCAGTGCAGCGAAATATTAAACCCAATGCAACTTGTATGAGAAAAAATTGAAAACCTAGTACAGGCGAATTTTGTTTTCTCGGCATTCCAATTTTCATAACATAGCAATAATAAGACGATATTGAGTAAACTGTCCATATACATGTAACACCCGTTAATCAAATAATGAAGTTGACAGTGAATAGCAATTTTCATAATTTCAGCTTAGTTTTGATTTACTTCACGTGTTCATGAGCATTTTAATATCAATTATTTATAATCACAATCTAGATTTTATGGTATTATCACCAAAAGGCAGTTAATTGGATTTAAACTTAATTTATTGACAAAAATCATTTGGAATCACTTTAGGGCAATATCCGTTGTACACAACGTACACCGGATATTGCTCTCTGAAGTGATAAACGTTCAGGATGTTGGCTCGGAAGTTTTCAGAACTTTATGTGTGTGAAAATCAAGGTTGTATTTCTGTTAAGAAACCAATATATACTGAACGGAACAGCTAACCAGCCACCTGACATTTTATGTATCTGACATTTATGTTTTTTTCTCACAAAGAGTCAAATCAATTTTCTTGAATTTAGACTGCTATGTAAAATCAATAAACACTGGCTGTACGTATATTTGTAACAGTCTTATGCAATAACAAAATAATGTGAGTACAAAATAATACATAGTAACAAGTACGTGTGTTGTGGTTTGACAAAATACCTAAATAGTTACGGTATTTTCACTCTATGTATAAATTGTTAAATACTTTTTTGCTTCACTATTTGTAAAATAGGGGGTGCTATTGTACTCGCCCTCGCGTCGGTGTTGTTTTTTCTATCAGGTAAAATGCCTACGCAGTCACTCATAGGATATAAATGAAACTTATCATGTGTTTTTGGAGACAATTTATTTTTTTTATATTTAAACATATTCATTTTCATGAAAAGATAACCAGCTGTGCATGTATTGTAAATGTAAAATATTGAAAGAACGTAGAACGTGATGACCATCCGGCAGCTTTAGTTTTATCTATTTATTTTTTTAGGTGGAAAATTTGATCAGCATCCGTTTTCTTGATTAGATTCAAATTGTTAGAAGATGGTATAATTTGAGTTCTTTTTTGCTTTTCGTCTATTGAAAAAAATGAAGCTTGGACACTTTTTTAAAATAATAAAGTTTACCTAAGGTACTTTAGAAGCAACAAACAAATAAAACAAAACATTTAAAAAATCAACCGGAAAATAAAGAAAACATTAATCATTAGTACAAATACAAAAGCGAGTGAAATAAACAGTTGTATTGTTACGAACATTGTGATAATCTTTTGTCACACACTGTAGCCAGTACTTCCGCTACATGACGGACACATTGTAGCAGCATTTTCACGAGCACTATTTGGGTGTATCGGAGTTAACTATTCGTTATATTCCCTTCAGTAGTGACGATGTGTAAACGAAACATTCATAATGGATTAAACTTGGAACGTTCGTTCTCGATTTGATTATGAATAGAGAGAAAGGGGCCGACGGTAGGTAGGAAGGTATTTAATTTCGTAATATAAATGTATTAATCGTTATTGCAGGGTAAACTAGACTTTGTATAATTAAAAAACAATAATGTTGTGTGGATTCTCGAAAATGTAGCCGTTCGTGTGCACCGTGTTGGTTTAAAAAAGTAATTATTAAGACATTCATCGATTAATCGAGAGTTTTAGTTGTTGGCCATATTCTATAATATTAAAACTGGATTATTGCCTTTAGTGACCCTAGGGTGACATCTATATGATCTACGGAATACTTTATTAGATGTTTCAAGAAAGTGAGATTGTCTACATTTGTTGTTGAAAGTAATTCCTTAAATTTAATAATGTTTAGTGTTTTGAAGTATATTGGAAATATATATTTTTTCTCGTTTCTCTTAAAATTTGTGGCATACCATATAGTTCATTTTGTATTGCCAAGGTCTTTTATGATACAACGCCGATATTTACTCTGTTCGTACGGGACGTATGATTCATCCAAACGACCGGTTTCAATCGGAAACCTTTTATTACTCGTTCAAAGTCGAACATGACCTTTTTTGCAATTGAGGTGGCAAAATATTTGAATAATCATCCGTTGTTGGTTTTGAACATACTGTGCATTTTACCCTTTATAGAAGGTTGTTCAAGTTTTGATGCCCAGTTTTTAATGTTATGGTCAATGAGGTTTGTTTAACTTTTTTATCAATATTCTTACTTGTAATATTAATTTGATTAAGCCATAGATAAGTTTTACCTGAAGCATCAAGAATATTCTTGGTAAAATGTATCTATTTAAATGTATGATTGTATTGAAGGAGAAATAGGACATTTTTGTTTCTTTGGGTTGGATACGTTTACACCAGAATCTAAACATAAGAGACTAGATAACAATATCAAGAGGTCATTGACCAAGGTTGACTTATAGCAATATAGAAATTTAAAAATATCATACTTGGTGATCAAAGGAAATTTGAACTGTTGTTCATTGTGATTTTCTTAGAAAAAACTACAAGATACGACAAATACGTTCTTCGTTGAGTTCGATTAAGTAGAGGTTTATATAACTTCCGGCAACATAAACACTCTTCTGAGAAGAGGTTAATGAAACACGCTGCTAGAAATGTGCGGTAGTTTTGCCCTATGCTAGATATACTTTGATTCATTCATGGAGTAAGTTGTTGCCCATACTCGGCGTCGAAAAATACTGTTGTCGCTTTGCGTTCCTGGTACACTCACGCACCAGTTTACATCATTATAACCGTTGTTCTGTAATCGCGACAAAGTTGAATAGAGCTACTTGCGAGCGTCTCTCATATAATCGCGTAACATGTTGTTGAATAGAGCTCCTTGCGAGTGTCTTTTCTGTAATCGCGTAACATGTGGTTTAATAGAGCTCCTTGCGAGTGTCTCTTCTGTAATCGCGTAACATGTGGTTTAATAGAGCTCCTTGCGAGTGTCTCTTCTGTAATCGCTCACATGTGGTTGAATAG
Source organism: Panopea generosa (assembly GCA_029582155.1). Classification (NCBI taxonomy): domain Eukaryota; kingdom Metazoa; phylum Mollusca; class Bivalvia; order Adapedonta; family Hiatellidae; genus Panopea; species Panopea generosa. The sequence continues at coordinate 3,643,998 of CM055912.1, read as the reverse complement.
AGCTCCTTGCGAGCGTCTCTTCTGTAATCGTGTCACATGTGGTTGCAGAGAGCTCATTGCGAGCGTCTCTTCTATCATAGCGTCACATGTGGTTGAAAAGATCTCCTTGCGAGTGTCTTTTCTGTAATCGCGTCACATGTGGTTGAATAGAGTTCTTTGCAAGCGTCTCTTCTGTAATCGCGTCACGTGTGATTGAATAGAGCTCTTTGCGAACACCTCTTCTGTAATCGCGTCACATGTGGTTGAATAGAGCTCCTTGCGAGCGTCTCTGCTGTAATCGCGTCACATGTGGTTGAATAGAGCTCCTTACAAGCACCTCTGATGTAATTGCGTAACATGTGGTTGAATAGAGCTTCTTGAGAACGCTTCTTCTGTAATCGCGTCACATGTGGTTGAACAGAGCTCCTTGCGGCGTCTCTTCTGTCATAGCGTCACATGTGGTTGAATAGATCTAATTGCGAACGATTCTTCTGTAATCGCGTCGCATGTGGTTGAATAAAGCTCATTGCGAGCGTCTGTTCTGTCATAGCGTAACATGTGGTTGAATAGAGTTCCTTGGGAATGCTTCTTCTGTAATCGCGTAACATGTGGTTGAATAGAGCTCCTTGCGAACGTTTCTTCTGTAATCGCGTCACATGTGGTTGAATAGAGCTCCTTGCGAGCGTCTCTTCTGTCATAGCGTCACATGTGGTTGAATAGCTATCCTTGCGAACGCCTTTTCTGTAATCGCATCACATGTGGTTGAATAAATCTCATTGCGAGTGTCTCTTCTGTCATAGCTTAACATGTAGTTGAATAGATACCCATGTGTTTTAGATCTAAGTCTTTTACAGTTTCTTCTTTATGACGTTATGTTTGATATTACTGATTATTTCAATACGTTTCGAATTGACATCAGCCGCTGACAGATTTCCTTGGTTTCCATCTGAATCAATAATAGAACCAACTGTAAATTCAGACCATGTAAATACTCCAACAGTTTGAAAGTTAACATTGTTGGCCGAGTTCCATTTTACTTCATTAAGGGACATACCCTTTGTTCAGTCAGCAAGATGCCATGATGTTTTACTGAATAATGGAAACCGCTGTTCCTCCAATCTTGACCTTGCTAATTTTACCACTTACTCGGGTGGATATACTTTCATTGTACGATTTAACAGATAACAGACCATCCTCTATATCTAACGATATTTCTTCTTCCTTAATGGTGCATATGTCATTCAAAACCCATGCATAATGAACAGCCATTACTGCTGTTCTATTGTATTTGTTTGTTTTAACATCTGTTACCACATAACAATGGTAAAAAAAAAAACAATATGATAGTACGATAACATCTCCGCTGTGTATTTCACTGATAGATTTTATTTTACGATAAGCTCGATTTCTTAAACACGATTCAGTGAGTAGATTTGTCGAGCTGCGAGATACTTCATGGCATCTGGATTCCCCAATTTTATATCGGGCAAGATCGATAAGTTCATTTGCATCTAACTTGTAAAGCGCGTGTTCCGCAAAAACAAATACTTCATCATGTTTTAAATCTAGTTCTATAGCTTCCTCCGTCACTACAAGATCTTCACCGTAATGTACAATACTCGCGTGTAGTCTTGTCGTGGTTCCTAAGCGATAATCCACTGCTGTTGTCACGGCCGTGTGCCACTGAAGTGAACTGTGACGTAGTCTTATAATTATACCGGCGTGTATTTGTGACATGTTGCGCACCTGTAGTTGACTTTGAAATACTTCGGTCTTCGAAACACTTGGTAAGTAGTTTGTTATATTTAGCAGATTATGACATACCATGGCAAGTGGTCCAAAAAATTGCGATTTTCCTGCCAGCATATTTCTTACTGTCATGTTAAAGATCTGTTTTAGTGAAATACGTTGACGTAACTATCTCTTAACTAAGCAGCATAAGCATACATTCCCCTTTATAAAACACCATATCCAATAGCATTATTAAAAGAAAATGTTCGCCTATAACTTTCTGTGCAATATCTATATACTGTCAACACTGATTCACAAAGGTATCCCAATACGGAAGAACAAAGTTTAAAACAATGGCTGCAATAACATTAGATTTCTGAATTACTTGAACACTCTCAGCTCTCCCAATACAGCACCAATGACAAAAATCTTCACAGTTTCTAAACAGCCGATAATATTCTATGATTTTACCAATAAGTCTTTCAGCCTTTTCAATGATGTTCTCAGCTGCGTATGTATCAACTCTATAGGAAACAATATCGATATGGTCAGTTTTTAGATTTTTGGTCAGCTTCAGTTCCCTTCGTATAATAATTTCCCCACCGTTGGTATCTATTGCATTGAAATGAATCACATCTAACTCGGCTTTATTTTCATCTAACTCCAATACGTTTTCAACTATGGCATGGTGTTTATTTAGTGAGATTTGCCTATTAAACAGGTGAAACGTTCCGTGATTTTCACCCCAGCGTATGTGATCGCTAGGTTTGAGGGAAGAAAATGATTTCAGTCTATCGTATTGTACACACAATACACATCGGATGTTTAGTAGTTCGTCGTCTTTGTTAAGAATCCCTTATAAGGTGCCGGACTGATTCCATGATAATATTTATTTATAGGCCAGTAGGACTTAATTTTTAATATTTACAGTTATAGTAAAACATTTACTTTGTTGTGCTATAAATGTGTATATTTTGTTTGCAGTAGAACTTCGTTGGCTCGAGCACGGATTGCTGGAACACCACATATATCTTAAATCACTTATCTGATCCCGGCCGAATTCCTATTTCCAAGTATAAACATTTATGTGCATGTATGGTATTATGTTGGATAAAACTTGGCTCGAACATTCCTTAACTCGAACTATTTTGTCCAGTCCCGCCTGGTTCGAGCCATCGAAATTCTACTGTATTTTAAAATGTAAATAAACGGGCTTCGATATGGTTATGAAATTGTGATAACATAACAATGTATACAAAGGAAGTGACAATGTCAGAGCCTTAAGTGCAAGTAGCAACATGACACTGGGGAGGCTTAAACCTGGTTAATGGTTTCATCAAACTTCGCTATTACCGAGTCGTATAATAATACCGTAACTAGCAGCTTACCAATAAAGCTAACCGCTCTTTTCTGGGATTCTGAAAGGTTAACCAGTACTTGAGCACACCCAAGTAGCTGATAAATTTTTCACTTGAATCAGCAGTGAGACATAATATCGTACATCTATAAAGCTCAACACAATTTATTTCGAGTAAATGCTAATAATTTCAAATTTCAGATTAGTAGAAATTTATCAAAAAATAATGAAAATCAGATTTCCTCTATACAAGTAAATAAAACAAATACATCATTTATGTTGAATTGATATGTGATATCTTTTGGACATGTAATTGATTCAGAAAATATGTATTCTGAACGTACCTTTTCGGACGTTTTCCATCATTATGCGTCACCGCACTTCAATTTAAGCAATGTAACATTTTTATAATGGTTTATTTTACGCTGCTGATTGTTGGTATATGGACTGTTACAAACTTTGGACATCAAAAACAGATATGCGTTTTTATAAAACAATGGTTTTATCTAGGTTCATCCAGGTACATGATTTGATATATTTTGAGATACCACTATTTTCGTACACGGCAACACTGGAATACAATGTTATCAACACATGCTTTTGTCACTTGAAGATCAGTAACATGGTAGTAATACCATATTGCCCCGTTTCACCGCCCCAGTCATTCTGTGTCCAAAAATAAAATATGTTGTTTTTTAAGTGTAATCAGTACTAATCGCCGTGTGCTTTGTGAAACAATTATCAAACACAAAATTATTTAAGTGCCCAATATAAATTCCCCTTTTAGAAAAACATCGCCCAGTGAAAAAAAGAGATTATCATGTCGCTGTCATTAAATACAATTGGATGATATATACAACATATAACACAAGGACTTATAAAGAAGGATAGGAAACTTGCATCAGCTCCTGGCTAAATATTGATAAAATAGCACACGAAGGGCTCATTATTTGGCACATTTATCATTCTAAATAGTTGCAATTGCGTTTTTGTACATTCAATCTAAGCTGTATGTAATATTTTATGTTTTGAAATAATTCAATCATGATTTAAAATTAAGACTTTAAGATATTGAGGTCTAAATAAAATTACTTGATTTTTTTGTGTTATTTTAGCTGCATTATACACAATTTGTAATCAGGAGAACTTCAACAGCTTTAAACACAAATTGCTTTGAATGGTATTGTTTTGATGTAAGAATGTTTATTTGTGTTCCTGAGATTAATGGAATTTAAGATAATTGAAACGAGATTTTGTGTGATAACGCGAGCCTTCACAAAAGCTCAATCAGTTGTCTTTTCTTCTGTAAATCATTCATTGCCTATAATTAGTTAAAATGGCGTTAAAACAAATACAAACAAAACGGTAACCCAACAACAAATAGTGAACAACCCTTGACTGCCAAGCTATATATACACAATAACATTAAAACACGAAAGTCAAGTCGTATTTTATTTTATATTTTATTTAATTATCTTTCCATGTTACAAAGTTATTACACAGGTTTTATGACTAGTGTTAACAACACAAAACAAACGTCGTCAAAAATGCGTTTTCGTATTGTAAAGTGCACGCGACAAACATGTAATAGTTGCAATCATTCATTTCTGACAACATTCTGTATTCTGAACATACTTCCATGGCAAATTAACTAGGCTGTGTTCGGTATTTATATTAGATAACACAGAAATGCAAATAATTTACTGGCTGGTACCAGGCTTCGTTCATTTAGCTGAAATAATGTTCTCTCATGTGAAATATATTAATTTTAAAAGGAATTTATCAGGATTTATTGAAATTTTAAAATTGACAAAAAACATTTTTCTCAATATATCATGACTATATATACTCATTGACCCCGTATCTCTAATAAGAAATATATTTAAACATGCCAAAATATTATATGAAAAGAGGTTTTCTAAACTAGGTTAGATTAAAATAGATTTCCCGCTGATAATTACAACATATTTTTTAGGTATTTAATGAGTCACGTGATTTCATTTTGATTTGAATTTGATCCGTTATACAATTTTATACGTAGTATAAATGGTTTCATCATAGAAAAAGTTCGAATGATAATACGATGGTCGATTTGCCGTATATAAGTAATGTATATTTTTAGAATGGGGATTTTGTTTCAAGATTATAACTCACATTTATATAGCAATTTTGCAACATATTGGTTAATTTTACACATTAAACCTTTTCTTTATTAATAATAATTCAATGTAAATAAACATTTTAAAAATAATCTTATTTTTGAAGACATTTATAGCTTTTTTCCCGATATACTCCCTTTCAATTACATCTAAAATATTTAACAGGATCCCAGATTACATATAGCCCAAAATACTTATTCACCTGACTAGAAGATAAAAAGAACATTCTCTCATGTATACAAAAAAATAGCTTACGAAATGTAATAACAAAATACGTTTAAGATGTAGATGAGTAATACCTTTGAAAATACATGAGGATTTTAAAATGATGCTTTGATGCTCAATAGACAGTATAAAATCTATTACAGTAACTATTGTTTTATACATAGCACACTAAAGTCATCTAACAAACGTGTTAATTTCTAACATCTAAATACAGTTTTGAGACTACTTGCGCTGTTATTATACAAGGAAATCATCTACCAAATGTTGTGTTTTGACAATCTAACGAGGATATTTTAAAGACAATTGATGTCGCAACTTTGTTCAAAGGAACCCATAACAATTTTGGCAATTGTATATTAAAAATAAGTTTAGAAACCGGATACATCAACATGGTGCAAATATTTAACTAAATCACGAAACTGTATCCTACTTTGAATCGGCAGCTGCACTACATCTAACTCCTTAAAGATGCGCTGCTTGTGTGTTCAAGCATTTTGTAGCTATTTTAAAATGAACAAATATGGCTGGTATGGATATGTAAAAAAATAGTACCCATGATCTATGTTACTATAGAAAATATTCTTTGATTCGTTATCTTCATGGAACTGACAATTAAAAAAAAATATTGTAAATGAACAAGTGGGGAAATAAGCCATTTGATATATCAATATCATTGTTATACATCCGGTAGAGGTTACTCGTTTTGGGAGTTCATGTCTCACTACAAGTCAGCTTTTGATATATAATTCATACAAAGCAGTGTCTGTCTTTTTTTACTATATCATTTATTTTACACATACATTTTTAAAGAAATAAGTTTCTTTCTAGACAACAAATGTATTTCTACCTACAACACACATTAACTGGCAGCTTGGTATTTAATGCGGTGGAATCACTTCAGTTTTTATTAAACAAACAGTCCACATTTGTTTCAAATTTCATCCGGCTCCTAAACATAAATACAACTCTGTTCCTGTGGATCCAGTGGAGTCTCATCTCTATATATTTTAGCTATTATTTTTTTGTAATAAGTTAATTGACAAAAAGTAATCACACTCGCAGTCATCTAATGTTTCCATTCATCAATGACTTTCTGAATGACAATGAGGACATTTCTTAGCAGAACACATACCCAAAAACAAATAGATAATAAACCGGTAATGTTGTCGACAAAAAAATCAACATGCAATACATTGAAATTACCTGTAACAAAATAGCCAATGGCCTACAACTCACTAAGGTAGAGTATAACTATACTGAAAAATAAACTTTACAATTTTATTTCACATGAATACAATTTTGAATATACAATTATATTATACATGCAAATTAACAAGATTTACTCAACGTCAAAATATACCGGTCCAATAATGTTCTCAGCTGTAATTGCACTAACACTGTTCACTTTAATAAGCTTTTGTCTAATAGATGTCTCGATACAAACTGCTACTCACTAGCATGTTACAGATGCTGCGATACAAACTATTACATTCTAGTACATAACTGATGTCGCGATGCAAACGTCTCTGCAACCTGAATGAAAGACTACTGTTTTATATATTTTACTTATTTCAACACTACTTTCCCAGAGATAGAAGTGGGTGGTGGGATTTATTTTTTTATGTCTTTAAGGTTTGATACTTGTTTCTAGAGGTAAACTTTACGCTGAGTTCGAAAATTCCCTTTTTAGATACTGCTGTTGGGGCGTTTGTTCACAAATCCAAAATTGCCGCCAAAATGGCCGCCAAATATTAAAATTCATGTTTTAATACATAAAATGATCGAAAACACTGCAAAGTGTTAACATTTAGATTTGTTTGATGTTGTAAGATTTATGACATGTTTTAGGGTAAAACAAATATGATTGATTCAAGTAAGAACAATCTAAATGAGACACTAAATGGCTGCCAAAATATGAAAAAAAATATACCTTTTCTGCATATATACTCATATAGTTGAATGCTTTGGCCTTATCTTTGTTAAAAATTTATGTTAAGTTCGAAAATATATTTTTTACTAACGGCTGTTTGGGCGTTTGGTCAGAGATCCAAAATGGCTGTCAAAATGGCTGCAAAATATTAAAATTGATATATAATATATAATTGGATATAAAACACTGCAACTTGTTAAATTCAGATTTATTGCATTGTTGTAAATTGTATGGGGAAAAAAGTAACAATATGGTTGATTCGTGAACATAAAGTCTAAATAAAGGACAAAAAGGCCGCCAAAACAAAAATGACACTTTTTCTGCAAACATAATATTGTAAACTATATTCTATATATATAGACATATATTTAAGAGTAGTTAATAAATATTTGGTTATTTGGTTATGATAACAAAATGCAAATATGTGTTAAAATGGTCACCAAAGCTAGAAGGATGTGCTTTTATTCAGTAATATGCACATATATTGTTAAATTCTTGAGGCCATTTTTATTATTAATAATTTGTATAATTGGGTTTCAATTTCCAGGAATAAATACTTTTTTTTTAATTTGTGATATCAATTGGAACGAGTCAGTATATATAACCAAAGAACCCTGAACTCATTCAAGGCCGACTGATGTTGAGAAAGCACCAATCCTAAAGAACACAAAGATAGTGTGTTTTCATCTTGTACTTTTAACAAATTCCACCGATTAAAAATGATTCCGTCTAAGTATAGAGACTTGTGACTTCTATTAGTGAAAATGCAGCATTTGCCACAATATAGAGCAGCATAAACAAGGAAAGCAATGTTTGACTTGTAGGAATAAGTTTTGAACTTAATTAAAAGTTCAGTCAATTAACGTTTTACTGTAATACCATTAGAAAAACAAAAGTAGCAATAGAAACAAAGGCAAGAAAACAATACATATTGAATTAAATCAGACAACTGGGTTCCCAAATATTCCGCAATGAAAATACTGTGTCACTGTCAGACAGCAATATTGCATAGTACTGTCATAATTATAAAACATATATCAAATAGCAAACAGGCCATGGGTAAAGATGTAACATCTCGCAAATTTTAAATGGTTTATTTGACAAAACAGAGGGAAAATAGATCAGCTCCACATTGAAAATTAATCAAACGAAAGAAACCATAGATTTCTCAAGTTAATAGAACATGTTTCATGAGTAAAAATAGTTACCTTTTCTGAATCATCAATTTATCCTACACAAATGTAGACTAAGCTGGTAGAAGAGTCAGCAAATGTCCTTATGAATATTGTTAACTTACCACCACGAGTAGATGTCACGGAAAAAACATGTAACAGTCCTAGCAAGTAAGGACATATGAAGAGTGTGGAACATTAATAGCCGCTTGTTGTGACCAAAACAGCTATGCAGATTCAAGCAGCTGAAACTCTTTAATGACGTTTCATATGTACATATCCATTCAATATCAAACTGGCAGCATGCATAGGTATCTGATTCAGGTTCCTCGAACGGATTCCTTAAAAAAACAACTAAAGTACTGATAGAGAATATCGGTAAGACAATGAAGCTATATATAGTTTTATAACGATGAAAATATTTATTGTAATTATTGGTAAGTAAGCAACTGGTAACGTCAGAGATGTCTTACATATGTATTGAGAAGTGGACATGATGGGGTGAAAATTTTATAAATGAGCGGTTTCTTTGATGCAAATAGGTTTGAAACGTCAATAGCATACAGGGAAATGAAAATAACACATTAGCGCAGATGCATGAAAATAAAAAAAAGAAGGAGAAACTACCCCTTTTTCTCTCAGAATCAGAATAAATATGGCAACAAGCACTTCATTTAAAATGATATTCCTAAGAGTGTTCTCACATAATGAAAGGCATCGGCTTAATGCAATTCTGCTGTAAAACATATCATTTTATAAAGCTGATATAGCTGCAGAGAACAACTAATACGTTCTCATTGAAAAAGCTCAAGAAATACATACCAATGTAGACATGAAGAAGCAAACAGAATATCAACATGTCATATTATGAAGGCAATTGAAGGCCAATTGCCAGGGTCAGCCATTGATATGCAATGATACTGTTGAAGCTGGAACTGGTGATAATTTGCATGATTAAAAGCCTGGCGACTCAGATGTTGTGTATGATAGAATATTAAGAAAATGAGTTTAAAGTAAATGATTAGTGCGCTCTAAAAAACAATAGGCGACACTTTATTCTATGGAGTGTTGCACTAACTTTAATGGACATAAAACGTAAATAAATACCCCCTATCTCTTGGACTAGTACTACGTCCGCGTCCCCATGCATAGGTATATCTATAATCGTCCCTTATGGTGATGGATGTATCAACAGGGTTCTTTTCTCGTTTTCTATGATGTACTGAGCTACTATGGCCATACGTCACCTTATGCCGATTCCAATCTGACATCAGGAATATCACATCGTCAATATGACGATTATGTGGGTTGCGCGTTCTATGATGGTATTACCAACGGCTGACTCCTGTTACGTCGTTCACGTCCTACGTGTGCCCTACGTCGCACATACATCAATTAACGGCTACAACTATATATATAAACTCAGATTTACTATTTACTCAATATGTATTAGTAATTACGTTTATCACTTACCATCTCTCTATGTCATGGTAGTTTCATTAGTACCTTTATCTTATTATTTTCATGGTAGTTCTATCAATTTGTCATAAACCGTTCATTTATTTCTTACCATCTATCACAATTCAAGGTAGATAAATCAGTATATAAAAACAGTACATTCATTCCTTAGCATCGTTTATTAAATCTCGTGGTAGCGTAAATTATACATCTCTGCATCTTTCCTCATTATATAATTATACTGATGTACTAATTCTGTATTTGTTTGCTTCGCAAACTAACAGAATAAACTAACATAATTTAATTACATATCTCTTACACTTCAAAAGACCGCATTTCAAAACTTCATTATTACACAATATAAACATCTCAAAATATTTTCCCAGATTCCTCGGCCTATATCCTAATAAACCACTCCCAATACTGCGGAAATGAAATTAAATTCACCTCATTCTAGTCTGAATATATATCAACAATGTGCACAAAAAATTACTTATATCTGCATATGTCGGAATATAGCTATTGTACATTTAACTTATTGAACTGTAGAGACCATAATATAAAAAAAGTACTCACTCAGATCAGATACCGTATGTCGTGATCAAGTTATAAGGTTACACAGTCTGTCAAGATATTTAGGTTGTCATTGGTCTATAGATACAAAACCACCACATACCATTGGTGTATCTCATGAAACTCATGGAATTAATTTGTCATCGATGTCGTACGATTCAAACATATAAAAAAATACCAATAACATACTTATGATTAGTTTTACAATAACTAATCCCTTTTCTTTTTCTAAAATGCTAATTACTCAATGGATTTTTATAAAATAAACGTCAATATTACTTTTTCTTTAACCCCAAAAATGAACATGTAAATACCTTTAAAATGCTTTATCCCAATCTAACTAGTGATACGTTAAACAAAGCTAACCACTTGGCTGATATAGATTGCTATAAAATGTACATACTTCGAACTAGCTGACATGATAATTCAGGCCTCATATTTTGTTACATATGTATGTTTCTAGTGAAATTATACTGCTTGTGGCCAATAAAGTTGTGTGTAATTTTGTGTAGCAACCTATTACATTAGTACAGAAAAGTGACATTGATATAATAAAAGATTGAATATACTTATGATGTGCTTATTGTTCGTGAATGTTTGTAAAACAAAATTCATACTAAGTGAAAATTGCAATTTTCATTCCGATTTGTACCAGTCTCCCCCACTTTAAATCTCAAACGGGAACTAATATCAAGTATTTAATATTATGAAAAATAATACTTTAATTGATCATTGACATATGAATACTATTGGCAACTTGTTATTGTCATATCGTACCGTTTCATTTGTAAGAAAAAAAGTTTTCCAGTAAGTTTTAAAAGTAGATCGCCATCGTTTAATGTAAGTTTCAATTCGTCTTATATCATGCGCTGCTGACGTACGATATCGGGAAATTTAAAGTCGTTTTATGTCATTGAGGGCTAACGGATGATCAGTTAGCTTAATTTATCCTTCCAGCTGGGATCCTGTAAGATATACTATTATTCGAGCTCAAGCATCTCCGCAAATAACTTTGTCCGTATTTTTATTGGCTCGTCTTTTTGAAAAAAAAAACACGAATAGCTATTGTCCATTTCCTTGGCGTCGTCTGCGTCGTCGTCGGTCGTTGTCGTTGTCGTCCGCTGTTATAAAGTTGATGTTAGCTAAGCCTTTTCTCTGTTTCTGAATAAACAACTCATGTTTACGGGCTCTTAAACCTCAAGGTTAAAGTTTTTTGTTTAGCTCGGGTTTAGTTAAAGTTTTATGTTTTGCTCAGCTTTTCTCTGGTTCTGAATCAAACTTCTCATGTTTTGGTGACTAAACCTCATAACACATTTATGTATGTTGTACAAAACAATATATATAGCTGATTTACATAAATTTCCATATTTTGGGCTTTAAAACCTTAGGTTAAAGTTTTTGTTTAGCTCGGGTTTGAATTTTTTTTTTATAATCAATTTTTTTTTAGCTGTCTTTTTGAAAAAAAAAAAGAGCTATTGTCATGACCCTGGCGTAGTCGGGCGAATGTCGGCGTCCGTCGTCGTCTTGGTTGTCCGTTGGTTAAAGTTATATGTAAGCTCAGCGTTTTCTCTTTTTCTGAACCAAATAACTCATGTTACGGTGACTTAACTTCATAAACAAATTCATATCATGTTATACAAACAATGTATATAGTTAACTTACCTCAATATAAATACTTTGGGCTCTAAAACCTTTGAAAAAACGAAGAGCTATTGCAATGACTCTTGATGTCGTCGGCGTCTGCTTCATTTCAAGTTTGTTACCGACCCAAAAACCCTCATCATTACGCACCGCCCCCCCCCCCCCCCCCCCCACCCCCCCCCCCCCCCACGGACCCCCCACAATCCCTGTCCACGCCCAACTTTTTTTTTAATTTTGTTTTGTATTAAATCAAATACTCTGCCCCATTTCAACTTTGTACCAACCAAAAGACCCTTACTCTTACCCCCATCCCCCACTAGCCCAATCCCTAGCCGATTTTTTTAAAACAATGTTATTTTTCAGTAATACTATTAATTCTGAAAGCTGATCACCATCAACTAAAAAAAGTTTACATCACTGACCTTGACCTATAAAATGGAATTTCCTGCACGAGCCAAACCTATTTTTTTTTCTTCTTTCGTTTAATTTGTTTTGTTTTAAATCAAATACACTGCCCCATTTCAACTTTGTTACCGGCCCAAAGATCTTCACCCCTAAACCCCCAACCCCCCATTCACGCCTATTTTTTGTTTTTGTTTTGTTTTATATTAAATCAAATACACTGCCCCATTGCAACTTTGTTACCGGCCTAAAGATCTTCACCCCTAAACCCCAACCCCCCATTCACGCCTATTTTTTTTTTTTTTTTGGTTTTATATTAAATCAAATACTATGTCCCATTTCAACTTTGTTACCAACCCAAAACCCTCACACCTACGCCCCACCCTATCCCCCATCCCTGCCAAATCAATTTTATTTTTCAGAAATACTATTAATTCTGTAAGCTGATCACCATCATCTAAAAAAAGGTTTATATCACTGAGCTTGCCCTATTTAATGGACTTCCCTGCCCCGAGCCCAACCAAGTCCCCCTCCTTGCTGCCCAATTTTTTTTTTTAATTTTTTTTTTTTAGATCAAATACTCTGCCCTATTTCAACTTTGTTACCGACCAAAGACCTTCACCCCTACCCCCTTTAACTCCCCCACCCCCATCCCCGCCTATTTTCATATTTCTATTATTTTATTATTTTGTTTTGTATTAAATCAAATACTCTGCCCCCTTTCAACTTCGGTACTGGCACAAAAACCTTCAACTCTATCCCCCACCCCACACCCCAACCCCCTCCCACCCAACAACCCCAAAACCCCCAATCCCCGCCCATTTTTTATTTTTTTATTTTGTTTTGTATTAATTCATATACTCTGCCCAATTTCAACTTCGTTATCAACCGAAAGACACCCCGCCCCCACACCCTCAATTTCTGCCAATTTTTTTTCTTTTTTTAAATCAATTTTATTTTTTTCAATTATATTATTAATTCTGTAAGCTGATCACCATCTACTAAAAATATTTTTTTTTCTTTTTTAAATTTGTTTTGTATTAAATCAAATACTCTGCCCCATTTCAACTTTTTAACCGACCCAAAGACTCTCACGCCTACCCCGGTCCCTCCCCCTATCCCCTTCCCAGCCCATTTTTTATAGGTACTGGCTAGCTAGCCTTAGCCAGACATGACATATAGTGTATATTTTTGCCCTGATAGTCCTACTTGCACAAACATGTATCTGTTATTTTGCTAACATGAAAGATGCTTTCATTCTGATTGTGACACGGCTAAAATAGTGGAGTGGACACTGTTCTTCGAAATCTGTATTTTTGTGGGTTTTTTTTTGTAAATCTGTTTTATTTTTTCAGTAAAAGTATTGCTTTTTAAACTAATCACCATCATGTTTAAAAAGTTTACTTCACTGACTTTGACCTTATAAATAGATTAGGAAAAAAAGAGCGTCTGCACCCGCTTGCGGTGCTCTTGTTTTAAAAAGGGACATAACTCATTTGTTAAACTATTGAGCATAAATTTATTTTAAAAAGGGGCATTACCCATTTGCTAGGGCTATTGAGCGCAAATTTATTTTAAAAAGGGGAATAACTCATTTATTAGAGCTATTGAGCGCAAATTTATTTTAAAAAGGGACATAACACATTTGTTAGAATCGGGCATAATTCATTTGTTAGAGCTTTTGAGCGTCATTTATTTTAAAAAAGGGCATAACTCATTTGCTGGAGCTATTGAGCGTTATTTATATTAAAAAAGGGGAAATAACTGATTTGTTAGAGCTATTGACCGCAAATTTATTTTAAAAAGGGGCATAACTCATTTGTTAGAATGAAGCATGCATGATTCATTTGGTAGAGCTATTGAGCGTTATTTATTTTTAAAAGGGGAATAACTCATTTGTTACAGCTATTGAGCGTGATTTATTTTATATAAAAAATGGGAACAACTCATTTGTAAGAGCGATTGTATTTTATAATAATACATCTACAAACCGAATGTTTTTTAAATATACCCTTTCAGAATATAGTTTGCATGTTCAAGTTTCTTTATACAATCCTTTGTCAAATATAATAAGCTGAATCATGGTTAATCTAATTGTGTACAGTACTCTAAACGTTTGTTTTTTCATAATATAGTTTTGTACTGCCATTGCAATCGAGTTGTTGTCAGACCTGACAATCAAGTTTTTCAGATCTTACTCAACGAGTTTCATTTCCAGACAAATGGTCGTTGAAGAAGGGTTCATGCGGGTTAAGTTAATTTTATTTCAGATTTCATACTTTGTCTATAGTGGTGAAGTAAGTAATGATACTATGATTGTGAATATATTTATTTATTCATGTCTCATCATAGGTACAATAACATAGAACATAATATAATTACATAAAATAACATATTTCGTTCTAAAAAGAATTATAAGAGACAATATACAACTCATTTACATTTTTTAAATAAAAACTTAAAACCCATTGCTAATCTTGACTTTCGTCTAAAAAGTGATTCAAACAAACTAATTAAAATTTGACAAGCAATATAGGCACTTAAACGCATTTCTAGGAAATGTTTTAAAATATCGAGTGTCATTTCAAATCAGATTTGTAGCGAACTGATTAGCAATGGGCTTCCATACTGTTAATAATATGTAAAATATTCGTTTCTTTAATACATTGAACAGGTTTTCAACTACCTGCATAATAGTCATTGGGAACATTTTGTTCAGAAGCATACACCTGTATTTTTCTTATCCAATATAATGTTAGTTATTCTAGAACTGAACGTATAGATGATATATGTATAATCTCAAGTGATTTTCTATCTAATTGGAATTTTAACATTGCATAATACGTATCCTTTTTTATACATGTACCTTATCTTCAATGACTTGTATGTATTCATGACATAGCCCATTGGAAAAGTTTGTTGTTGTATTGTGTTTAGCGTCGCTTTTAACAATTTTTCAGTCATATCGCGACGGTGTCTATTTGAGACTGTATTCTGAGCGCTGTCACACAGGAGTATCATGCCGCAGACACATGTATGTTACCCAACTCAGTCACATTATGCTGACACCGGGTCGACCAGACCTTGAACTCTCTTCTTAATGCGAGCGTCAACGAAGAAGCTTATAGTACCATTTTGAAAGTCTTTGGTATGACCCGTCCGGGATCGAACCCACGACCTTCTGCATGCGAGGCGGGTACTCTACCATTAGATCACACTGCGGTGTTGGAAAGATAAATAACATTCAGAATATTTTCATAATCGTTTATGTATATTATATCATTTTCTTGTCATATTGGGATTGTATCTTTTTTTTTGTATTTTTTTATATTGTTCTCAATACATTACAATAAATTACACTTTCAAATTACAGAACATATAGTATTAACACAAGTGTTATTCTTTAAAATGACAATTGTAAATAAGTAGTTCTTTTATTACAGATAATTTCTCTATAAGGGATAGTGTGTTTGAAATATACATCATTTCAAAAATTAAATCCATTCTTCACATTACTATGGTGTTATGTTTTACAATATAACAATAAGTTGATTGTTTTAAGTAGATATTCTATGTTCAAATTCATTGGCTCATATAAACAATAGTATTTGAACTCGTTAAATAACAAACACCATAATGGGTTTTATGTAGAAAAAACAACAAAATATTAACAAAACAGACAAACAGACAAATGATATTCTATTAATTAATCAATGTATATTTCAATATAACACATATAGAAGATATGAGATAGATATAGAAAGAAAGAAATATCAAGGAAATTAGGTTATTACTGTAATTACATACAACAATACAAATTATCATTTAATTAAGTCCAGCTATCCTCGTTGTTATTTAACATACTTTTAATTGTGACTATATTTAGTAATAGTCTCCTCTCTTCAATACTATATCGCATGCGTCGTGCCTCTATGTACCACTACTTCCATTTCATCATCATGTTACTTAATAACACATTTGAACTAATATTGACCATTTCATAAGAATAACGGCAACAAATTTGCCGCAAAATACGTAACGCCAGGGGCCACTGTTAAGGAAATAGGCACTATATTTAAAAGAAGTTAAAACGAAAGCTACGACTTCACAGTACAAGTGTACAGATTTTTGATAATTTACGCCTCATGAAAAAACAATCCGACAGCAACACCGTAAACTAACTTAATAAGAGAATAGTATAAATCCAATAATTGTCCAGATAAAAATCTTCATTATAATACCAATAATAAAAAGTAGCAAATGAATCACGCTGACCAAAGTTTTCATTGTACTAAACAGTCTGCGGACCAAATACGTCATGAGGACAAATACACCATCTTGCTTGATTTTCAGCAGTCATCATTTTTTTTCTGCGGACAAAAGGCTTCTTACGGACAAAAGTGAACGTGTCTGTGTTATTGAGCGTATTAGAAATGAAAATAAAATAGAATCAAGATGTAAACTTCAAACATTGGGATACATCTAAATAATATATTAATATAAGCATGGCTTTTATACTTTATTTTAATTAAATGATCAATACAATATATATAAAACAAAAAAATATGTTATTGTATTTCTTGTAAAATCTGCTTTTTTATGAGAAATTCGCCGACAGATATTTTGTCTGCGAGCTTATAACCAAATACATTTATAGATAATATTTTATATGATAAAGAAGAAACCAAATCAGTTTAGGGTAATTTGACAAGTAGAAAAATTTCGGAAATCCTGAACCTTCTTCTCTAAAAAAATAGTGTCCAATATATTAAAATTGAAACGTAGACAATTGTATATTTATCCAAAAGGAAATGTATAATGACGTAATAGTGCATTACCTATAACATCGCATTGTTGCATTCTTATCAATTAATCAACAATAAAAGAAAAACTTAAGGCACTATGCTAGTGACCTATAATTATACTGCTTATATCTATACTAGCGTCGTAAAATATTCGACCTTTATTAAAAAAGGTTCAAAATTCAACAAAACACATTATTTGTCGACAACTTTTTTTGGATGGTGATAATAGAGTTTTTTGTAAACAATCTGTATTTGTTTTGGCAAAATAGTGGCTATAACAATAAACTATATTAGAAAAAAAATGTTTTGACAATTAAAGTAAACGTTGATCAAATCAAAATATTGTTGAAATTCCTCGTTCACTATATTAATATTGATCGAGCTATGATAACTCATTCAATATAATATGTCCGGCGGCACATTAGCATTTTTTATATATTTGCCAGATTTTTTAAACGCTTTAAGACTTTGTAGATTATATAAAAAGAAAAGATTAATTAAATAAAATGGTAAGAAAAACTTTAAAAAAAGATGAGCACCAAACGGGACATTTGTGCAAAACCTCAGTTCCATTTGGCAACATTGATTCATAATCAGCACATTTACACATTGTATTTTTATTTTGCAATTGCCGTTCGGCGTAATTGGTAAATAATTTAAAGCTATCTTTGAAACAAACTTACTGCATGTAATTTTGACTGCCAAAAATAAATTGTTCACTCAAACTATGCTTTTCCTCTCAATCTAAATATTTTAAAACGAATACAAAACGATTATTTAAATAATTTAAAGTGAGCCTAAATGCAACTTTGTTCACAAAAATCTTAACATAATAATAACAAAGTAATAATCAACTTTCAATAAATGTCAACAAAAAATATACGTGGAATACATAACATATCTGTGTAATTACCACAATAAAATACAAAAGTTGAACATTAAATGAAGAGAAGGTGGCGGGAAATTGACGATATAGATTTACCATCTAAAGTAAATATAACATTTTTATATAAGGGTATATTTCTTATAATTATATTTGTTGTACCCTCCTTCTATCAGATGGTTTTGGAATATATCATGAATGAATATATGAATGAATAAATAAATCAATGAATGAATTGGGTTTTTACGGCGTACCAATGCATTGTAGGTTAATTGACGCCAATAGGAAAGAAGATGCCATGGTCACTCCACATGTACAAAAACAACAAATTAACATACATTCAAAAATCACATCATCAAATGAATATGCAAATGAACGTAGAACCTTGATACCTGCATAACTGCAGAAATTCAGCAAATTATATTACTATATTACGACACGTATGAACTAGAGTGATCCTGTTCTTTCCATCACTCATATGTCTCCCTGGAACCACACAGGGTTGGTAATTCAACCCCCCAAAAATGATAAATGAACAGGACACCCATTGAGAGGATTCCTACCCCTCTATGATTCTGCTACAGTGATTCTATTCTTACCCGGAACCACACGGGTCATGAATGAATGAACTAATGAATATCTTTATTTTCTCATCTTGTGAGATAAATTTACAATATTGACATACAATTTTGATAAAGTATAACAATTTATACAAAATATTTATAGCAAAGTTACCATATTTTGAAATGAAATATTATACTTTAATTATTTGTCTTGAGATTTTATTTTAAGAGCAGTTTAATGATTGGAAGAGAATTTCATTTACATTCTTACTTTACATTTACATTGACAAGCAAGCCACTTGTCGTTACTGTGTCATGAACGAATACTCGTTTGTAGCCCTGGATACATTTTACGATAAAATCTGTATTACCAAGATATCACGGTAGGTCATTCCAGAGCCCTGCCAAAGTGTTAATTTGAAACTTAAAACGACATCTCGTCTGAAACAACTGGACATTTTAATTGAAATACATGTATTGCTAAATTGTTTCCATGGTAAGCCTGCGCCAAAAAAATAAAATAAAATAACTACCAGGGTTCGGTTGATTTTTTTTTTATAAAAGTGTGTAAGGGAAAATTTTAAAAAATCATCCGATCTGAAACAATTAGTTCAGTCTTATCAAATTTGGTGATAGAACTATAATAACTAGAGCACTCACTTCCCCAGCGGCAAATTTAGCGTTCTTTCATTTCGGAGCAACACTGACCGATATCCATGATGCCAAACCACAACTTAATAAAATAAACTACATGTTTTCCTACTTTTACTGAATCCATTCAATTCAATTTTAATAGACAAAGGAGCATGAGGTAGGCATGACTTTTGCTGCTCTGTACCTGAACGCACATATGCAATATTTCATTTACTGGTACAATGTTGTTGTACGGTGTTTAGCGTCGCTTTCAACAATTGTTCAGTCATATCGCGACGATGTATACTTGAGACAGTGTTCTAAGCGCTGTCACACTGGAGTATCATGCCGCAGACACATGATATGATACCCCACCCAGTCACATTATACTGACACCGGGCCGACCAGACCTAGAACTCTCCTCTAAATGCTGAGCGTCAAGCGAGAAAGCTTCTAGTACCATATTTAAAGTCTTTGGTATGACCTGGCCGGGGATCGAACGCACGACCTTCCGCATGCTCTACCACTAGACCACGCCGCGGTCTTGCTGGTACAAGTAAATGGATATTTATAAATAGCCTATTATGCAGTTTGTTGAACATAAGTGAGATATAAACTTGAATACAACAGGTAGAGGTAACATATATGCTGAGAAAATATATTAACATTCTCTAACACGAAAATGTTTATATAATTTTTCGCAATGGGATATTCTAGTGAGTACCATACGTTTCATGAAATTCTACATATCAATTCAATTTTAAAAACTGATTACTTAATGTCACCCTCACAACAAAAGTCAAACATTCAGTAACACTGTCGTTAAGCTATTTCATAACCATGTGCGACAACAACCGGATCGTGACCTAGTTCAAATATGGGCAAAATTCCACAGCAATGTATGTCAACGAGTTATAGAAACAGCCGGTACGATATGTTTAGTTTATTCGAAACAACGATGTTTTATTGACCTCATCAGGACCTTGTTCAATTGCTTGATGTTGTAAAAGAGTCTGTTTACAAGTTCTAAAATCATTAATTACGGCCATTCCTGATTAAATATATAATTATATACAAAGTGTACTAAATATTTGATATATCTATATACAAAGTGTACTTAACATTTGATATAATTATATACAAAGTGTACTAAACATTTGATATATTTATATACAAAGTGTAGTTAACATTTGATATAATTATATACAAAGTGTACAATTGATGGATTTAAGCTTCGAACTGGCACGTTTATATTTGCTCGTGCATTACTTCCCTCGCTACATTTGATAAAGAATGTCCATTAGTGTTTATGGCTTGGGTAGTTACTGCAATAATGAACAGAAGTCATTGACTATTCTTATTGTTTGCAATATTTGGAATTTACTAAAAATATATATATTGTAAAAAAATCAACAAAAATCATAAACACTATAGAACTAATAAACATTCTATAAACGTTCGTATGAGACTGCCGGTATGTAATACATGTAATACATTATCCATGTTCACATCTATGGACTTGATACGTCAATTCGCAATAATGGCTTTCTGTATCAATGGCACTATAAACAAATGCGCCAATCCTTTCATAATCCCACGTATTTTAAAACGTAAATTTAACCGTGTACACATATATTTCTTTATGGTCAGATATGCGAGTTTTAGTTATTCTCAGTTACGAGTCTCAAACCTCTAGATTTTAATTTCAAACAACCCGAACATTTATTTGAGAGACCCATTGCTTACTGTTTCATTGCACTTTTTAAGTAAACGACAGATATGTGAGATAAAGTATATGAAACATTCACAATACCCGAAGCCAACTTAATGTTTTTACAAACAAGTCATACGTTTACCGATCAATAAGATTCAACTAACTAAATATATAGATGGACCTTTGTAAATATATATTTTGTTCGCACGCGGCGTTTGTTTACAATACGTTACGGTAAGCCATGAAAATAACCTTTCCGTTTCAGTTTACGGTTTACGTTTTTTACGTGGCACGTGTTCGTGAAGCATGTTAACAATTTCATGGTGGCCATTTTGGCTTGCTACGTCTTCAGCGGATTTGCCAGAGTTGTTTTTAATACTTGTGTCAGCTCCAGATTGCAACAACAACTTTACAGTATCAATACGATTATCTGATGCTGCTTCTATCAACGGTGTATTTCCAGTTTTTGAACTGCAAATACCGGTATTAGCTTTGTAATCTAGTAAAAGTTTTACAACCTCAGTATGACCTAATCCACAAGCAGCAAATAACGGCGTCTGACCCATCTCTGTCCATTTCTGATCTACGTTAGCCTCGTGGTTGAGGAGTAATCGAGTTATAGTCGGGTCACCGTTCTGGGCAGCGATGTACAACGGTGTTAAACCCTTTTTTGAACATTCAAATGGTTCAGTTTGCGGTTTTTGAAATAGCTTACATTCTAACACATGCATATTTCCAGTTATTGTAGAAACAAACTCTTCCGATAAACCGATGTCTTTCCAATCAATATCCATAATCGCTTTGTATTGCAAAAGCATTTCGACAATTTCTGAATGACCCTTCATTGCTGCAATGAACAGGGGAGATATACCATAGTCCATGCATATATTTTCATCAGCCTTGTTCTGCAACAGCAATTTCGCAGTCTCGGTATGTCCATTTTGCGCCGCCATAAACAATGGAGACGCATTGTTGGACATGCATTTGTTAATATCTGCATTGTATTTAAGCAACAGTTTAATAGTTTCGTGGCGGCCATTTTGTGCCGCAATATACAATGGAGAAACTCCGTTTACGATGCATTTGTGTACGTCAGCATTCAAGGTCTGATTTTTTTGTTTATCATCGGAAGTAGTGTGATTAAGAAGGGCCTCACAAACATCATTGAAACCAAGACCTGCCGCGTAGAAAAGAGGGGTTTTATGAAGCTTATTATTTGCAATATCAACTTCAACACCTCTGTCAAGAATGAAGTGGACAAGGGAAACGTTGCCCGACAGAACGGCTAAATGCAATGTTGACAATCCCCAATCTTCAGTCGTACACGTATCGTCAATTGAACCAAAGTTGCTGTCGTTCAATAGCATGGAAACAATCTCTTGATTTCCTCCAAGACATGCCATTGTAACCAATCGCAGTGCGGTAGATAAGGTTTCTACCTGATCTGGATTTGATTCAACACCTTGGCAATTGTCCTTCAGTTTGATAAAAACAAAGTTGAACAACCGTGACATATTTTCTGCAAGTAACCAATGAATGCCTCTTATGTAACTATCCTTCAATAAATGCAACTTGAAATAATTCCTATGCCGCCAGTATTCTGTTTTCCAAACGACAGTTTCAAACAGTTGCAAACAAGGTTGTGTCTTACAAAATAATGTGATGAGCTCATCTGCTGACAGAGTTTCTAAACACTGAACGAAATGATTTTGAAATGATTCATTTTTGATGAGAGGGTTTAGAAACACGTCATGACAATTACCATTTGCTATGTCTTTTATAAGTCTCTCCGACAAACACTTATAATGTGTGGATGGTATAACAATAACATGATCATCGTCGTCTGATTTTTCAACCCTAACATGTTCTCTAATAAAACCTGAAGTGCTTAATTTTAATATCGCGATAGGAAAGGCATTGCCAAAGTGATATGCAATGGCTTCATAGAAGCTGTCATGAATGAATCTAAATATATTGCCCTCCTTGAATAAGTAAACGCCAACTAACGTTTCCATCTCGGAAGCAACTATTGCTCTAGAAAAATCACGTGGCAATCCGCATTGTTCTTTAATATCATCGATGTGATTTATTCTGGAATCTTCATTGTTGCGATAAAACGGGTCTAGGTAGGTGCAATCAAATGTATCCTCAAATATCATGCACAAAACCACTGCACAATATTGAAGTGTATTGTTGTTTTTCAAATAATCCATCTCTTTTACCAAGCAAGCAAACATATTAATGAAAAAAGCTTCAGCACTTTGCTGGTAACGCTCGTTTCTATCAAACATTCTACAAAGAAGAGGAAAGTTAATAAATTTGGTTGCGATGATTCTAGCCTTAATCTCGTTTGACAAAGGTATAGAATTCGACTTCGTGTACATTTCTAACATATGACGTTTTTCATTTTCCAATAAAGGACATTTATCCAAATCATACATTTTTTTGTTTATAATGGTTATAGAATGTTTAAATAGTTTGGCATTTAAAACTTGTTTTCTGCATGTTATAATTATCTTTATTTCAGAACGCATCAATGCTTCAATTGCATCAGAGTAGGTTTCAATTTCATTAAGCTTAACTCTATCTAAACATTCTTTACCCGCCGGATCATCAAAAACAAAAATCTGTTTTTTATTTGGATCTCCGTAATCTCGAATGTCCTTTGCAGACTCTACTGGTATAATCGTATATCCCTGCTGGCAACACTGAAGGGCGATGTGATGAGCAATGGCAGATTTTCCACTGCCAGAGTTGCCTTTAATAGTGATGCATTTTTCATTTTTAAATGTTTCAAGGATCTGGTTTGAAGCTTGAGTTTCAATGAATTTCTTATCTTCCTCCTGCCACGTCTTGATACGTTGATCGTGCTGCACTGTTGAAATGAAATAAATGGACACTGTACGGTTGAGATCATTTACTGTGTGTAATGTGTCACCATTTGACAAGACAGCTGGTGTTGTAGTCAAAAAGATATCACAGTCAGAGTATGGGACGACTTCATATATTCAACTATGGGTTAGACAGCTTGCATTGTAGTCAATAATATAGCACAGTCAAAGTATTGGACGACTTTCTACAGCCCAAAATGTGTTAGTCAGCTTGTGTTGTGGTCAATAATATAGCACAGTCAAAGTATGGGACGACTTTCTACAGCCCGAAATGTGTTAGTCAGCTTGTGTTGTAGTCAATAATATAGCACAGTCAAAGTATGGGACGACTTTCTACAGCCCGAAATGTGTTAGTCAGCTTGTGTTGTAGTCAATAATATAGCACAGTCAAAGTA
Source organism: Panopea generosa (assembly GCA_029582155.1). Taxonomy (NCBI): domain Eukaryota; kingdom Metazoa; phylum Mollusca; class Bivalvia; order Adapedonta; family Hiatellidae; genus Panopea; species Panopea generosa. Next base: position 3,619,487 of record CM055912.1, on the reverse strand, counting down.
TGGGACGACTTTCTACAGCCCGAAATGTGTTAGTCAGCTTGTGTTGTAGTCAATAATATAGCACAGTCAAAGTATGGGACGACTTTATACAGCCCACAATGTGTTAGTCAGCTTGTGTTGTAGTCAATAATATAGCACAGTCAAAGTATGGGACGACTTTCTACAGCCCAAAATGTGTTAGTCAGCTTGTGTTGTAGTCAATAATATAGCACAGTCAAAGTATGGGACGACTTTCTACAGCCCAAAATGTGTTAGTCAGCTTGTGTTGTAGTCAATAATATAGCACAGTCAAAGTATGGGACGACTTTCTACAGCCCAAAATGTGTTAGTCAGCTTGTGTTGTGGTCAATAATATAGCACAGTCAAAGTATGGGACGACTTTCTACAGCCCGAAATGTGTTAGTCAGCTTGTGTTGTAGTCAATAATATAGCACAGTCAAAGTATGGGACGACTTTATACAGCCCACAATGTGTTAGTCAGCTTGTGTTGTAGTCAATAATATAGCACAGTCAAAGTATGGGACGACTTTCTACAGCCCGAAATGTGTTAGTCAGCTTGTGTTGTAGTCAATAATATAGCACAGTCAAAGTATGGGACGACTTTCTACAGCCCGAAATGTGTTAGTCAGCTTGTGTTGTAGTCAATAATATAGCACAGTCAAAGTATGGGACGACTTTCTACAGCCCACAATGTGTTAGTCAGCTTGTGTTGTAGTCAATAATATAGCACAGTCAAAGTATGGGACGACTTTCTACAGCCCAAAATGTGTTAGTCAGCTTGTGTTGTAGTCAATAATATAGCACAGTCAAAGTATGGGACGACTTTCTACAGCCCGAAATGTGTTAGTCAGCTTGTGTTGTAGTCAATAATATAGCACAGTCAAAGTATGGGACGACTTTCTACAGCCCACAATGTGTTAGTCAGCTTGTGTTGTAGTCAATAATATAGCACAGTCAAAGTATGGGACGACTTTATACAGCCCACAATGTGTTAGTCAGCTTGTGTTGTGGTCAATAATATAGCACAGTCAAAGTATGGGACGACTTTCGACAGCCCGAAATGTGTTAGTCAGCTTGTGTTGTAGTCAATAATATAGCACAGTCAAAGTATGGGACGACTTTCTACAGCCCACAATGTGTTAGTCAGCTTGTGTTGTAGTCAATAATATAGCACAGTCAAAGTATGGGACGACTTTATACAGCCCACAATGTGTTAGTCAGCTTGTGTTGTGGTCAATAATATAGCACAGTCAAAGTATGGGACGACTTTCTACAGCCCGAAATGTGTTAGTCAGCTTGTGTTGTAGTCAATAATATAGCACAGTCAAAGTATGGGACGACTTTCTACAGCCCGAAATGTGTTAGTCAGCTTGTGTTGTGGTCAATAATATAGCACAGTCAAAGTATGGGACGACTTTCTACAGCCCGAAATGTGTTAGTCAGCTTGTGTTGTGGTCAATAATATAGCACAGTCAAAGTATGGGACGACTTTCTACAGCCCACAATGTGTTAGTCAGCTTGTGTTGTAGTCAATAATATAGCACAGTCAAAGTATGGGACGACTTTATACAGCCCGAAATGTGTTAGTCAGCTTGTGTTGTAGTCAATAATATAGCACAGTCAAAGTATGGGACGACTTTCTACAGCCCGAAATGTGTTAGTCAGCTTGTGTTGTGGTCAATAATATAGCACAGTCAAAGTATGGGACGACTTTCTACAGCCCGAAATGTGTTAGTCAGCTTGTGTTGTAGTCAATAATATAGCACAGTCAAAGTATGGGACGACTTTCTACAGCCCAAAATGTGTTAGTCAGCTTGTGTTGTAGTCAATAATATAGCACAGTCAAAGTATGGGACGACTTTATACAGCCCACAATGTGTTAGTCAGCTTGTGTTGTAGTCAATAATATAGCACAGTCAAAGTATGGGACGACTTTATACAGCCCACAATGTGTTAGTCAGCTTGTGTTGTAGTCAATAATATAGCACAGTCAAAGTATGGGACGACTTTATACAGCCCACAATGTGTTAGTCAGCTTGTGTTGTAGTCAATAATATAGCACAGTCAAAGTATGGGACGACTTTCTACAGCCCACAATGTGTTAGTCAGCTTGTGTTGTAGTCAATAATATAGCACAGTCAAAGTATGGGACGACTTTATACAGCCCACAATGTGTTAGTCAGCTTGTGTTGTGGTCAATAATATAGCACAGTCAAAGTATGGGACGACTTTATACAGCCCGAAATGTGTTAGTCAGCTTGTGTTGTAGTCAATAATATAGCACAGTCAAAGTATGGGACGACTTTCTACAGCCCGAAATGTGTTAGTCAGCTTGTGTTGTAGTCAATAATATAGCACAGTCAAAGTATGGGACGACTTTCTACAGCCCGAAATGTGTTAGTCAGCTTGTGTTGTAGTCAATAATATAGCACAGTCAAAGTATGGGACGACTTTCTACAGCCCAAAATGTGTTAGTCAGCTTGTGTTGATAAAGATAACACAGTCAAAATATGATGCCAATTCATACAGGCCATAAAGTGTTAGACAGCTATTATAGTAGTCAATAATATAGCCCAGTCAAGGTATGGGGCGGCTTTATACAGCCCACAATGTGTTAGACAGCTTGTGTTGTAATCAATGATATAACACAGTCAAGGTATAGGGCGACTTTCTGCAGACAACCATGTGTTAGACAGCTTGTGTTGAAGTCAATAATACAACACTGTCAAAGTATGGGACGACTTCATACAGCCCACAATGTGTTAGACAGATTGTAATGTAGTCAATAATATAACACAGTCAAAGGATGGAGCAACATTCGACAGCCCACAATGTGTTAGACAGCTTGTGTTGTAATCAATATATAACACAGTGGGTTAAAGATCTTGTGGTCAATAATAACAGGAGTCAAAGTATGAGAATATATTCTACAGCCCAAAATAGATTAGAGGGCTTGTGTTGTAGTCAATAACATAACGTTGAGTCAAAGTATGAGAATATATTCTGCAGCCCAAAATAGATTAGAGGGCTTGTGTTGTAGTTAATAACATAACGCTGAGTCAAAGTATGAGAATATATTCTACAGCCCAAAATAGATTAGAGGGCTTGTGTTGTAGTCAATAACATAACGCCGAGTCAAAGTATGAGAATGCTTTCTACAGCCACAAATGGTTAGAGGGCTTGTGTTGTAGTCAATAACATAGCGCTGAGTCAAAGTATGGGGCGACTTCATACTGCCCACAATAGGTTAGAGAGCGTGTGTTTAAGTCATTGTTTTTGAAAACACATAATGCAGTCAAGACATAAAACTAGCAGACTGACTTAGGAATCATAATCATTGTGTTTGTCATGAAATAAATTCACCTGAGATGCCATTCTTTATTCACTTCTTAGTGCAAACAAATAAGCGGGGCGGCAGTGCAGGTGATAGAGTAGAGACCGCTCACGCTACAGCTTTCTGGTTCGATTCTAACACATTTCAAGACCAGCATTAATTAATCCTGGTTCTACCCATTAAGCTGACTTGAAAGCGGTCCATAAAGGCTCTGAGCTCAGGGATATTACTATTAACTGAATAAGCTCAAATGAACAGTCTCAAGGATGATGACTCTGAAGGTTTCAGATTTTCTTGTGTGTGAATATTCTATTTTATGTTAAAATTGTATTTCGTTAAGAACTCATTATCTTTGTTGTAGTCTTATAAATATGATTCATTAATCGATTTAAGACACACTTATGTCCATCTTTTGACATTTTGTTTTCGATATTTTGTTATCAACTTTTTGCTTCTTTTTCTTACCAAATAAATAGTGGGATGCGGTAAATTTATGTGGAATAAATAATTTTCCATAACAGAAAATCTTGTTTCGTTATTTCAAAAGGTTGTACAAGTGTGTGATAGTATGCATATTACTAATTTTAAACTAAAGCATAGCATTTATTGCTTTTTTGATCAAATATAAACATTTGTTTGAATAACATAGAAATATGCATTATTTACGGTAATTTGACAAACATTGCTTTAATATGCACAACAGCCTATAAATTTCTTAATAAATTCTGAAAGTGCTAAAACTGGACCAAAGGAAATTAAAATACAAACAAATATTTTTACTTGTTTTTGGTTAAAAAAAGAATAAAAATGTGAGTGGGGTACAGATGATGTTTCTAAACTAAATATATATTAGAGAACATCACACGTGCATGTTTTCAAAGATTAAAATATTTGTTATCCATTGTTAATATGATGCGTATTTTTAATTAAGTTTCATATGTATATTAGAATGAAAGGTTTATGATATACTTTTTATGAAAAAAAAATCGATTTTAAAGTAGATATCATCTTAAAAATGATATAGTAAAGATGATCATTTCATCTTATATAATGATTATCAACATTATGCAGTACGTACATAACGTATATTAAATGCACTCACGCCAATGCGCGCGCATGGCACTACTTTATTTTCAATCTGAAGTTTAATTGTGTCTAAAAACAGTAGAATATAAAACATATATAACTAATAAGTACATACATTTAATATTTTGAGGAACTGTCTCTTTTAATTCGTTCACCTCTTTACGTGACAGAATTTCAATTGACACTGCTTCTTTAATCTCAGCCTCAAGTTTTCTGTTGCTAAGTCTGTTCATGGCCTGTGTGAAAAAAATCATGTTAGAAGTTCCATATATGTCATATCTATATAATGAAAATAGCATTTTTATGTTACCTTATTTGATATCATAAACTGTGATTCTTCATATTTGTTATGGTCCTATAATACAAACAATATCCATTGATGACAAGCATAAACCACTCATACATTAAAGTACATTTATCAACTATATTGACTAGAACCTGTGGCCTAACCCATTTGCTTATTATGTAAATTATGCAAAAAAATATGTTTAAACCAAAGCTAAATATAGCTTAATAATAATAACTTATTATTTAATACACAGTAGTTTCTTCGCTATTCCTCTTAGCATTTTGGACGTGGACTACTAAAATATCTGTCAATATTAGATAATCTTAATTGCCAGCATTCAGTGAAAAGCAATCAGACACAACAGTCTTATTTAGATTTCCACGAAAATATTTTCATTGGATCAACGGCGTTTTCCTAGTTCCAAGTTTCCGATTACGGAGTGATGTCGACCTTTGCTAACACATTGTACAGCACTGTCCGCTTAACCTACATATTAACTGCCGGTGTTACATTAAATTTTGACCCCGTTGAAAAAACGGACCCAATGGTAAATTGACCCGAGTCACATTTTAACATTAAATTCCAATCAAAACAGTCGTTGAATACTGATCAGTTTTAAATATTGATCAGGCATGGGGTCCTTTTTTAACGGTTTGTTAAATATAAGCAAAACATCACATGACTGATGTCGCATGTTGTAACAATTAAACATAAGACACGGTAAGCTTTTCAATCGGGATTAAATACACAACACCCATCTGTTATCCATTTATAACACATAAAAGTCCAGATACTGTTTTATTTAGATTAATAAAAAATTGTTTTGTGAGGAATGGCTTGCCATTTGAGAAACTTAGCGTATTTATAATTATTTTGTAGGTAAACGATACTTTAGATGGTGTCTGAGCACTTCTATTGTTGCAGAGAGGCAACCGAGGAGAGGGGGGGGGGAGGAGGGGGGTAGTGTGTGGGAAGGGTGTATCCGTCTCCCGCTGGTAGTAGTAATACTACTCTACCTCCGCTATTGGGATACGGGGAACCGCTCCAAAACTTGAATGTTTGATATCTAAACACTAATTGCTGAATTCCACTCATTTCTTAGAAATTGTGGTTGCTATAAACGCCAATGTTGTTGTTTTTACTTTTAAGCATGTTTATTTAAACACACACGCCCACAAGCCCGCCCGCCCGCCCGCTAACACTTAGATAAAAGCGAATCTCCAACGAATATCAAACCCAGAACACCACGAGTCAAGACGTAAATAATTAAATCATGAATTCTAGTGAGTTTTACGGGGGAGGGATATGATTAGTATTTACTCCATTTATCTTTACTTTAAAACGCTTTTATTAAGGAAACACATACGCAGACACACAAGAAATTTAAGTCTAAACATAAGATGTATTAAAAAGTGAATCTTAATCGAGTTTCACTCCCAGTACTACAAACCAAGACGTAATGAAGAGTCCCCCAACACTCCTGCAAATTTTGGTAGGTGATGTTTGTACATGTATGCCAGTACCCTAGATTGGTCGATTAAAAAAATGATGGGGGCTCTGAGGTATTCTATTATTTTTTTAATGTTAATGACCAACGGGGCATTATCAGGGGCTTTTTGTGTATGTTTCTATGTAAAACATATATCAATTACTTTATTTTTTCCTAGGGAAAGTGCAGGCCTTGGTCAGCAGTGCCTTCGTGTAGCTTCGCCGGTGTGTATGTGTGTGTTGGGGGATGGCATGTACAGTGTGCCATGTACAGTGTTTTTTGTATCGTGCAGCTACACAGTTAAAGATAAGCCCTAAAATATTGCAGGAACAAACCAATTCCAATTGATCAGGTGGATCTTAATGTTTTCAATCTTCTCTGTGACGAGGAAGACTGGCTGTAATCCCATTTTATTAAATTACACCAAACTGTGCAGTTATTGTTTCGTCCTTGGATCACTTACTAAGTTTATTGCCATATACAGTAACTCTTTAAGTATATTCACTTAAAACAGCATATTCATTAACGTAAAGTAATTTTACAAAAGCATGCCTGTATCTGACAATTCCTTATAACCGGATTCTGTATAACCTTATTTTTATATATAAGGTCAAATATCGAGGAATTGACTTTGTTGACTCTGTTTTCTTTGTTTGTAATTAACAAAAATGAGCCTCTGAAGTAACAGATAGGTATATGTATATATTAAACCAACTCTATCAACAACTGGTATCATTTTATCAAAGCTATGTCCCCCCCCCCCCCACCACGAATTAGTAAAAGCTACAAATAAGTACATGAGTTTAACATGATGAGACGAAAATGTGACGTTGGCAAGAAAGAGAAAACTATCAATAGGTCGAGGTTTAAGGTCATATTTACAAGTTGATTGAGTGTAATGGGTTTAATGTCACTTCAACAGGTCAGGTATCTTCAAGGTTTTCCAAGAATTGTGTACCATAAATAATCGATCTTTGCAAGTATTTGACAACTTATTGACAAAACTATGTTACAACATTACAAAAATTAATTTTTAAAGAGCAATCAAATCAATTTCTATATAGGTATCAATTATAAAACTATCACAATCTAATATTAAATCTGAAATAAAATGGGAGTCAGACTTTCAACATATTCAGTTGGACTGGAAGAAAATATACACAATTCCAATCAAATCTTCAATTGATAAAAAAATAAGAAACTTCCAATACAAGTACTTGATGCGCATAGTCCCAACAAATAAGTCATTGATGAAATTTGAAATTGTAAATAAAATTGTAATTTTGTAATGGTTATATCGAAATTACTTATCATTTGTTCTGGGAATGCTTTCATGTGCAAACATACTGGACTGAACTAGGATATATTTAAACGATATAAAATTTAATATAAATATATGCAAAAACACGGTTTCCTTTGGAATTGTAACAAGCAATCCTAGTATTAATAATTTAAAAAACTTTATTCTTATATGTGCAAAATATTTCATATTTGTAAGCAAATCACAAAAAGGAGTTCCAAAAATACAATTGTTCAAAAAGTATATAGAAAGAAGAATCGAGATAGAACGAGAAATAGCTCTCAAACATGACAAATTAGAAATTCATGAAGCAAAATGGAGACTTTTTTCTCCGTTAAAATATTATAAATGAAAATAGTAATAAAAACTGGGAAATCTGTTATGAAATTGTTAACGATATTAACATGGTCAAGACTTTTTTTTTTTGACTTTTTTTCACTCTTTCAATTATAATATAATAGTTAATAAACAAAAAACAAAATTCAAAAAAAAAAAATAAAACATTTATTTTTTCATCATATTATCATTTTAAGTCGGTTTAGCAGTTCTCATTTATTCTTTCTTAATCATTCACAATATGTTATTATTTTGTAACAATAGTTTGTGACCGGCATCTATGTAAATTCATAGTCAACGGCTTCAGATAACTGTTTGGCAAGAACTGCCTGTTTTGACAGAACCTCATCACATGTTTGGTACATGTAGTTGAACACCCTGCCTTCCTGAATACCATTGATTTACTTCTATGGTCATTCACTTTACCCTTAATAGAGGTAAATCGTCCGTCCATGGTTGTTAATTTCAGCGTAAGAATTGAAATTCCTGTTTCTTGTTCACGTATTTTATCCAACAAACTGCTCAAGATTTGATGGGGTTATTAATGTTTACATTATGTGATTGCTGGGCTGATGTTTGTATAGGTGACATTGTCTACTGTTGAGCAGGGTTCGAAGTCATCGGCTACCAATGGGCAGGATGAAAGAACGATAAGTATGACTGAGCAGGGTTGTGTAGGTCCGATTGGTATCTCATGGTGCTGACTATTTTACTGTGGCATTTGACAGTGTTGACCTATTGGCTTTACATACAGTTGTGCCTGTGGCAGAATACTCTGGAATGGCAGTGGCGATAAAGTCTGAAAGTGTTGCCTGTGTCTAGGTCATAGCTTGTGCAATTATGATTCAATACGTATCTTAAGGGACTGGAATGGTTGCTTGTCAAGACATATTGGTGAGTCAAGCTAAGTAACTTACATGCAACTTACATGAATGACTCTTAATGCAAAGCTTTACCTTGTTTCTTTTTTTTTTTAAATTAATTATGTGTATGAATTTAACAACGAATCAGAAGACAATAGGATAAATATAATTAAATAAATTATGTAAAATATAATATTTGCATTTTCGAACTGAGTATTCGTAAATGCGTAAAGTTCATATTCTAATTTCAATTTACACTTTGGTCGGCCTAACTTCTCGTATATACGCTTATGCAGAAGCAGTTTGTAATACTATACAGGGGCGACTTACCTCGCCGACGTCATTACATATTTCTTTGAATTCTTCATTTGCAATTGTTTGACCCGCCATGTGAGAATATTTGTTTCTATAGTACTTGATACGAGCGAGATCAGCTGCTTGTGAAGTGTCGTCAGACTTTGGTTGTTCGTTCCACTGGAACGCCTTTGAACGTGCAAGATATGTGGTGTGTCGAATTAGGCAAATCATTAGGGTTATGTCAAACTTGTCACTGCTTTTTGTAGATGGAAACACTGTGTAGAGAAAGGTATTAATTGAATATATTAAATTTAAAAGTTGTCGTTAATGAAAAAAACAGTATAAAAAGCAAATAACTGCCTGCTGTGAGATAAATAAATGAATCAATAGGAATGATACCATAGACATTGACAAACATCCAAATGCCACGAGATAATTTGTATTTTTTCATTATAATGATATGTATCAAAATTACATGGACAGTCTTGCTAAATGTAAAGTTTTACATCTATACTAAACAAATTAATAACACAATATATATTATATAGATATTGGTGTTGTATTTGTGAATGACTTCCTGAAAGTAGCCTCTCAGTATTTCTGTTTTACAGTGGCTCTACCATTGTCGATTGGTCTTAGTGGATCAAGTATCTTTTATGTTTAAATATGCTGTAAACAGCAAGCTTTATCATGTAGTTTAAACTTTTTTATTTTACCATTGTGATTCAACTTATTACAACAAATCACGCTCGAAGCAAACCCGTACTAAGAATATATATAAAATCATCACTGAATATGTTATAGATATCATATAAACATACACAGCTTCATCTGTTTCTGGTTCAGCACATTTTGCTTTTCTAACTCATTTAGCTTTTTCGAATGCTGTCTAATATGTTGGCTCAGTCCAGAAGGAGGAATTAATTGGTCAAAGCAGATTCGAACTGTCTTCTGTCCAACTTTGTTTATTAACTTGTTGAGCCGGTCACAGTTTTTCTCCTCCTCGGGAAATCTGCCGCTGCTTGAAGCCATATTCACGATATACACTAAGACTGTTGGTCTTTAAGACTGTACAAAATATAGAATTGGCAATATTAAGAATATCTTACAAAATATGTCAAAATGGAAAAGTATATTCAATATATAGAACAGTAACAAAACGTGCACTACAAACATACAGGGGAATTGACAACTGGGGAGAGGGCATCGGAATAATTAATAGCAAACAGAACTGAACATTTCTCCTCGCCCGACATCTCATCATAAACCGAATGTGCAAATAAAAGTAGCTTTAGCCCGACTGTTATCTAGCATACAGTACACATATATATATAGTGTACAACACTATAATGCTTTGGATAAGATATATATATAAATATATATGGTGTACAGCACTCTCATGCTTGGAATAATATATATATACATATATATGGTGTACAGCACTCTCATGCTTGGGATAATATATATATAAATATATATGGTGTATAGCACTCTCATGCTTGGGATAATATATATATAAATGTATATGTGTACAGCACTCTAATGCTTGGAATGATATATATATAAATATATATGGTGTACAGCACTCTCATACTTGGAATAATGTATATATAAATATATATGTGTACAGCATTCTAATACTTGGGATAATAGATATGGTGTACAGCACTCTCATGCTTGCAATAATATATATATATAAATATATATGATGTACAGCACTCTCATGCTAGGGATAATATATATATAAATATATATGATGTACAGCACTCTCATGCTTGGGATAATATATATATAAATATATATGGTGTACAGCACTCTCATGCTTGGGATAATATATATAAAGATATATATGGTGTACAGCACTCTCATGCTTGGGATAATATATATGGTGTACAGCACTCTCATACATGGGATAATATATATATAAATATATATGGTGTACAGCACTCTCATGCTTGGGATAATATAAATATATAAAAATGTATGGTGTACAGCACTCTCATGCTTGGGATAATATATTTAAAGATATATATGGTGTACAGCACTATCATGCTTGGAATAATATATATAAAGATATATATATGCTTTACACTACTCTCATGCTTGGGATAATATATATGGTGTACAGCACTCTCATGCTTGGAATAATATATATAAAGATATATATATATATATGCTTTACACTACTCTCATGCTTGGGATAATATATATGGTGTACATCACTCTCATGCTTGGGATATTATAAATTTAAATATATATGGTGTACAGCACTCTTATGGTTTTGATAATATATGTGTATAAATATATATGGTGTACAGCACTCTCATGCTTTGGATAATATATATGGTGTACAACACTCTCATGCTTGGGATAATATATATATAAATGTATATGGTGTACAACAATCTCATGCTTGGGGTAATATATATATAAATTGATATGGTGTACAACAATCTCATGCTTGGGGTAATATATTATATAAATGTATATGGTATACAACACTCACATGCTTGGGATAATATATCTATAAATGTATATGGTGCACAGCACTCTCATGCTTTGGATAATTTCTATATATAAATATATATGGTGTACAGCACTCTCATGCTTGGGATATTATATATATATAAATATATATGGTGTACAGCTCTCTCTTGCTTTTGATACTATATATTTATAATTACATATGGTGTACAATACTCTCATGCTTGGGATAATATTTATAATTTATAAATGTATATGGTGTACAGTACTCTCGCGCTCGGGATACTATATATATATATAAATGTATATGGTGTGCAGCACTCTCATGCTTGGGATAATATATTTATAAATATATATGGTGTACAGCTCTCTCATGCTTTTGATAATATATATTTATAAATATATATGGTGTACAATACTCTCATGCTTGGGATAATATATATAATTTATAAATATATATGGTGTGCAGCACTCTCATGCTTGGGATCAATATTTATAAATGTATATGGTGTACAGCACTCTCATGCTTGGGATAAGATATTTATAATGTATATGGTGTACAGCACTCTCATGCTTGGGATAATATATTTATAAATAAATATGGTGTACAACACTTTTATGCTTTGGATAATATTTATATATAAATATATATGGTGTACAACACTCTCATGCTTGGGATAATATATCTATAAATGTATATGGTGTACAGCAGTCTCATGCTTGGGATAATATATTTATTAATGTACATGGTGTACATTACTCTCATGCTTGGGATAATATATTTATAAATATATATGGTGGACAGTACTCTCATGCTTGGGATAATATATATATAATCTATATGGTGTACAGCACTCTCATGCTTGGGATAATATATTTATAAATGTATATGGTGTACAGCACTCTCATGCTTGGGATAATATATTTATAAATATATATGGTGTACAGTACTCTCATGCTTGGGATAATATATATATAAATGTATATGGTGTACAGCACTCTCATGCTTGGGATAATATATATATAAATGTATATGGTGTACAGCACTCTCATGCTTGGGATAATATATATGTTGTACAGCGCTCTCATGCTTTGGATATATACATTTATATATATATGGTGTGCAGCAATCTCATGCTTGCTTGGGATAATATACATATTGTTTTTATGTACTCGATAACACTCAGCAAGAATAAGTGTTTGACAAGATGAGTATACAAAAGAAATAAGCATCTACATCTTTTTAAGGTTTTCAACGATATGCTTCAGTTTAGTCTTTCTGTTCGTTTTACAATAAAAGAAAAATGTATACGCGTTCTTAATAATGTTTAACACATATTATTGTTGCATATATGACACTAATTAAAGGCACTGTTATCATATATGTAAATTATATAATATTTAAACATACTAACTAATTTCCAATTTCATGTGTAAAGTTCAGTATATTGTGTAATTTACAATATATCAAACAACAAGGTAAAGTAAGATAATTGCCTAAAATACCCTTAATATTTAGATAGATGTTGTAACACATACATGTTCTAGTAATCCCAATGGAATTTGAACGTTCATTTTTGTTAAAATATAAAAGAGCAGACTAACAATTCCGACCTCTCTAATAAAATAGCGCTGGACAGCACAAACACTTATTATCCAACTGAAGACAATTGATGAAGCTTAACACAAATCATGATTGAGTTTAATAGGCTAAAATATGTGTCAAATTGTACTTTTTTGCGTCTTTAATATCCTTTTATTTTCGTTGGAGGTGTTTTTAAATCAAATTTTCTAATTGAAATTCTGTCTTGAAATCATAAAAAATGCGCCAATCATGTGCCAATTGCATTATTTGGCGTCCTTATTTTCACTTCAATATTACTGAATAAAAAGAGGGGGAATGTTTGTTTAAGTATTTCATTCTAATTTAATTTCGAAATTATGAAAAAACAGCGTGAACACACCTCTTTCCATTCGGCTATATCATAATGAAATAAATACAATTGAATATATGTGAAATCCAAGAACTTGTACCTGGCTCGGAGCTTTTTTGCGCCATCAGCAGCGACTGTTAAAAAAATCGTTGTTGTTTTTTTAAACCCGCGTTTGTATCAACCTAAGAGTAATGATTAGATGTAAAGGAAACACAAATTGTATTTTAGATCATACTCTTATCACAGGAAATGAAATAAGTAATTTTAAAATGTTATCAAAACAATTTTGAATTATTATTGATTATCTAACAATCGGACAAAACAGCGAAAATACGCACTGCTATGGGAGTGGGGACGCTTTATACATGTATTTATATTAAATATACGTCCATTTGCCTGAGCATTGTTGTGTTTGATATCAAACACATGATGTGTTTTATACAGAATTGAGAATTTCTAAGACAATTTATCCCGCTTGTTCCAAACACTTTATATTAGAAAGTTTGCCAGTAACTTGCAGAAAGGCTTTGTTTTTACTTATATTAGTTCTGAAGTCTTCCTCCACCAGTAAAATTGTATATGCCATATATCACCTTAAATGTGCTGAAAATGACGTTAAACCTCATTATAAGAAATATAATAGTCTGGCAGGACTACTTGTATTTACACAGTTTCATGACGATGTGGGTAGCACGATGTGGGGTAAAATGTAAACCAAGTTTAATTCTTGAGTAGGGGTCTCGTGTTGATGAGGAGGGGAGCACGATATCGGGTGAAATGTAAACCAAGTTATAGTTCCCGAGTAGGGGTCTCGTGATTATAAGGAGGGGAGCACGATGTCAGGTAAAATGTAAACCAAGTTTATGTTCACCATTAGAGGTCTCGTGATTATAAGGAGGGGGGCACGATGTCGGGTAAAATGTAAACCAAGTTTAAGTTCCCGAGTAGGGGGTCTCGTGATTATAAGGAGGGGAGCACGATGTCGGGTAAAATGTAAACAAAGTTAAAGTTCCCGAGTAGTGGTCTCGTAATCATGAGGAGGGGAGCACGATGTCGGGTAAATTGTCAATCAAGTTTAAGTTCCCGAGATGGGGTCTCGTGATTATAAGGAGGGAGAGCACGATATCGAGTAAATTTAAAACCAAGTTTAAGTACTCGAGTAGGGGTCTCGTGGGTGTGAAGAAGGGAGCACAATGTCGGGTAAAATGTAAACCAAGTTTTAGTTCCCGATTATGGTTTTCGTGATTAAGAGGAGGTTGAGTAAAATGTAAACCAAGTTTAAGTGCCCGACTAGGGGTCTCGTGATTATGAAGTCGGGAGCAAGATGCCGAGTAAAATGTAAACCAAGTTTAAGTGCCTGAGTAGGGGTCTCGTGATTATGAGGAGAGGAGCACGATATCAGGTAAAATGTAAACCAAGTTAAAGTTCCCGAGTTGGAGTCATGTGATTATGAGGAGGATGGCAAGATATCGGGTAAAATGTAAACCAAGTTTAAGTTCTTGAGTAGAAGTCTCGTGATAATGAGGAGAGGAGCACGATGTCGAGTAAAATGTAAACCCAGTTTAAGTTCCCGAGTAGGGCTCTCGTGATTGTGAGGAGAGGAGCACGATGTCGGGTAAAATGTAAACCAAGTTAAAGTTCCCGAGTTGGAGTCATGTGATTATGAGGATGGTAGCAAGATATGGGGTAAAATGTAAACCAAGTTTAAGTTCTTGAGTAGAAGTCTTGTGACTATGAGGAGGGAAGTACGATATCAGGTAAAATGTAAACCAAGTTAAAGTTCCCGAGTAGGGCTCTCGTGATTATGAGGAGAGGAGCACGATGTCTGGTAAAATGTAAACCAAGTTTTAGTTCCCGAGTAGGAGTCTCGTGATCCTGAGGAGGACGAGTAAAATGTAAAACCAAGTTTAAGTTCCGAGTAGGGTTTTCATGATTATGAGGAGAGGAGCACGATGTCGGGAAAATTGTAAAACAAGTTTAAGTTCCCGTGTAGTAGTCTCGTGATTATAAGGAGGGGAGCATGATGTCGAGAAATTGTCAAGCAAGTTTTAGTTCCTGAGTAAGGGTTTTGTGATTATGAGGAGGGGAGCAGGATGTCGGGTGAATTGTCAATCATGTTTAAGTGCCCGTGTAGGGGTCGCGTGAATATAAGGAGAGGAGCACGATATCGGGTAAAATGTAAACCAATTTAAAGTTCCCGAGTAGGGGACTCGTGATTATGAGGAGGGGAGCACAATATCGGGTAAAATGTAAATCAAGTTAAGTTACCGAGTAGGGGTCTCGTGATCATGAGGAGGTCGAGTAAAATTTAAACCATGTTTAAGTTCCCGAGTAGGGGTCTCGTGATTATGAGTAGGGGAGCCCGATGTCGGGTAAATTGTAAGTCAAGCTTTAGTTCCCTAGCTGGGGTCTCGTGATTATGATGAGGAGAGCACGATGATGGGTCAATTGAAAATCAAGTTTAATGTCCTGAGTAGGGTTCTCGTGATTATGTGGAGGGGAGCATTATAGCCGGTTAATTGTGAATCACGTTTAAGTTCCCGAGATGGGGTCTCGTGATTATGATGAAGGGAGCACGATGTTGGTTAAATTGTAAATCAAGTTTAAGTTCCCGAATAGGGGTCTCGTGATTATAAGGAGGGGTGCAGGATATCGGGTAAAATGTAAAACAAGTTTGAGTGCCCGAGTAGGGGTGTCGTAATCATGAAGAGGGGAGCACGATACCGGGTAAAATGCAAACCAAGTTAATCGCCCGAGTAGGGGTCTCGTAATTATAAGGAGGGGAGGACGATGTCGGGTAATTTGTGAATCAAGTTTTATTTCCCGAGTTGGGGTATCGTAATTATGAGGAGGGGAGGACGATGTTGGGTAAATTGTGAATCAAGTTTAAGTTCCCGAGTTGGTGTCTCGTGATTATGAGTAGGGAAGCACGATGTCGAGTAAAATGTAAACCAAGTTTAAGTTCCCGAGTAGAGGTTTCGTGAGTGTGAAGAGGGGAGCATGATGTCGGGTAAAATGTAATACAAGTTTTAGTACCCGAGTAGGGGTCTCATGATAATGAGGAGGGAAGCACCATGACGAGTAAAATGTAAACCAAGTTTAAGTGCCGGAGTAGGTGTCTCGTGATTATGAGAAGGGGAGCACGATATCAGGTAAAATGTAAACCATGTTCAAGTTCCCGAGTAGGGATCACCTGATTATAAGGAGGGTAGCACTTAATCAGGTAAAATGTAAACCAAGTTTAAGTTCCCAAGTAGGGGTCTCGTGATTATGAGGAGAGGATCACGATGTCGGTTAAAATGTAAATCAATTTTAAGTTCCAGAGTAGGGGTTTTGTGACTATGAGGAGGGGAGTATGATATCGGGTAAAATGTAAATCAAGTTTAAGTTACCGAGTAGGGGTCTCGTGATCATGAGGAGGTCGAGTAAAATTTAAACCATGTTTAAGTTCCCGAGTAGGGGTCTCGTGATTATGAGTAGGGGAGCACGATG
Source organism: Panopea generosa (assembly GCA_029582155.1). NCBI lineage: Eukaryota > Metazoa > Mollusca > Bivalvia > Adapedonta > Hiatellidae > Panopea > Panopea generosa. Next base: position 3,602,583 of record CM055912.1, on the reverse strand, counting down.
TCGGGTAAATTGTAAATCAAGCTTTAGTTCCCTAGCTGGGGACTCGTGATTATGAGGAGGGGGGCACGATGATGGGTCAATTGAAAATCAAGTTTAATGTCCCGAGTAGGGTTCTCGTGATTATGTGGAAGGGAGCATTATAGCCGGTTAATTGTGAATCACGTTTAAGTTCCCGAGATGGGGTCTCGTGATTATGAGTAGGGGAGCACGATGTCGGTTCAAATGTAAACCAATTTTAAGTTCCAGAGTAGGGGTTTTGAGACTATGAGGAGGGGAGCATGATGTCGGGTAAATTGTGAATCAATTTTAATTGCCCGAGTAGGTGTCTCGTGATAATGAGGAGGGGAGCAAAATATCGCGTTAAATGTAAACCAATTGAAAGTTCCCGCGTAGGGGTCTCGTGATTTTGAGAAGGGGAGCATAATATCGGTTAAAATATCAACCAAGTTTAAGCGCCCGAGTAGGGGTCTCGTGATTATGAGGAGGGAAGCACGATGTGAAGTAAAATGTTAACAAATTTTAAGTGCCCGGGTAGGGGTCTCGTGATTATGAGGAGGGGAGTATGATGTCGGGTAAAATGTAAATCAAGTTTAAGTGCCCCTGTAGGGATCTTGTGATCATGAGGAGGGGAGCACGATGTCGGGTAAATTGATAATCAAGTTTAAGTTCCCGATTTGGGGGTCTTGTAATTATGAGGAGGGGTGCACGATGTCGTGTGATGTGTCAATCAAGTTTAGGTTCCCGAGTAGGGTTCTCGTGATTATGAGGAGGGGAGCACGATGTCGGGTTAATTGTAAACAAAGTTTTAGTTCGCGAGTAGGGTCTCGTGATGATCAAGAGGTGGTCGAGTAAAATGTAAACCAAGTTTAAGTGCCCGAGTAGGGTTGTCGTGATTTTGAGGAGCGGAGCAAGATGTGGAGTAAAATGTAAACCAAGTTTAAGTGCCCGAGTAAGGGTCTCGTGATTATGAGGAGTTAAGTACGATATCGGTTAAAATGTAAACCAAGTTAAATTTCCCGAGTAGGGGTCTCGTGATTATAAGGAGGGTAGCACGATATCGGGTAAACTGTGAACCAAGATTAAGTTTCCGAGTAGGGGTCTCGTGATTATGAGGAGAGGAGCACGATATCTGGTAAAATGTAAATCAAGTTTAAGTTCCCGAGTAGAGGTCTCGTGATTATAAGGAGGGAAGCACGATGTCGGGTAAATTGTGAATCAAGTTTTAGTTCCCGAGTATGGGTTTTGTGATTATGAAGAGGGGAGAACGATGTCGGTTAAATTGTCAATTAAGTTTAAGTGCTCGTGTAGGGTTCTCGTGATTATGAGGAGGGGATCACGATGTTGGGTAAATTGTCAATCAAGTTTAAGTTCCCGAGTAGGAGTTTCGTGATTGTGAGGAGGGGAGCACGATGTCGAGTAAAATGTAAACCAAGTTTAAGTGACCGAGTAGGGGTCTCGTGATTACGAGGAGGGTAGCACGATATCGGTTAAAATGTAAACCAAGTTTAAGTGCCCGAGTAGGGGTCTTGTGATTATGAGGAAGGGAGCACGATGTCGAGTAAAATGTTAACCAATTAAAGTGTCCGATTTGGGGGTCTCGTGATTATGAGGAGAGAAGCACGATATCGGGTAAATTGTCAGTCAAGTTTAAGTTCCCGAGTAGGGTTCTTGTGATTTGAGGAGGGAAACACGATGTCGTGTAAAATGAAAACCAAGTTTAAGTGCCCGAGCAGGGGTCTCGTGATCATAAGGAGGTCAGTAAAATGTAAACTTTGTTTAAGTGCCAGTGTAGGGGTCTCGTGCTTATGAGGAGGGGAGCACGATATCGAGTAAAATTTAAACTAAGTGTAAGTGCCCGAGTAGGGTTCTCGTGGTTATGGGGAGGGGAGCACGATATTGGGTAAAATGTAAAGCAAGTTTAAGTGCCTGAGTAGGGGTCTCATGATTATGAGATGTGGAGCACGATGTCGCGTAAATTGTAAATCTAGTGTAAGTTCCCGAGTAGAGGTCTCGTGATTATGAGGAGTGGAGCACGATATCTGGTAAAATTTAAATCTAGTTAAAGTTCCCGAGTAGGTCGTATCGTGATTATGAGGAGGGGAGCACGATATCGGGTAAAATGTCAACCAAGTTTTAATTACAGAGTAGTGGTCTCGTGATCATAAGGAGTTCGAGTTAAATGTAAACCATGTTTAAGTGCCAGAATAGGGGTCTCTTGATAATGAGGCGGGAAGCACGATGTTGAGTAAAATGTAAACAAAGTTTAAGCGCACGAGAAGGGGTCTCGTGATTATGAGGAGTGGAGCACGATATCGGGTAAAATGTAAACCAAATTTAAGTGACCGAGTAAGGTTATCATGATTATGAGAAGGGGAGCACGATGTCGGGTAAATTGTAAATCAAGTTTAAGTTCCTGAGTAGGGATCTCGTGATTATGAGGAGGGGAGCACAATGTCGGGTAAATTGTCAATCAAGTTTAAGTTCCCAAATAGGGGTTTCGTGATTATGAAGAGGGAAGCACGATGTCGGGTAAATTGTGAATCAAGTTTAAGTTCCCGAGTTGGGGTCTCATGATTATGCGGAGGGGAGCACGATGTCGAGTAAATTGTCAATCAAGTTTAAGTTCCCGAGTAGGGGTCTCGTGATCATTAGGAGGGGAGCACGATGTCGAGTAAAATGTAAACCAAGTTTAAGTGACCGAGTAGGGGTCTTGTGATTATGACGAGGTGAGCACGATATCAGGTAAATTGTCAATCAAGTTTTAGTTCCCGAGTATGGGTCTCATGATCAAGAGGAGGTCGAGTAAAATGTAAACCAAGTTTGAGTGCCCGAGTAAGGGTCTCGTGATCATGAGGAGGGGAGCACGATGTCGGGTAAAATGTAAACCAAATTTAAGTGACCGAGTAAGGTTCTCATGATTATGAGAAGGGGAGCACGATGTCGGGTAAATTGTAAATCAAGTTTAAGTTCCTGAGTAGGGATCTCGTGATTATGAGGAGGGGAGCACAATGTCGGGTAAATTGTCAATCAAGTTTAAGTTCCCAAATAGGGGTTTCGTGATTATGAAGAGGGAAGCACGATGTCGGGTAAATTGTGAATCAAGTTTAAGTTCCCGAGTTGGGGTCTCATGATTATGCGGAGGGGAGCACGATGTCGAGTAAATTGTCAATCAAGTTTAAGTTCCCGAGTAGGGGTCTCGTGATCATTAGGAGGGGAGCACGATGTCGAGTAAAATGTAAACCAAGTTTAAGTGACCGAGTAGGGGTCTTGTGATTATGACGAGGTGAGCACGATATCAGGTAAATTGTCAATCAAGTTTTAGTTCCCGAGTATGGGTCTCATAATCAAGAGGAGGTCGAGTAAAATGTAAACCAAGTTTGAGTGCCCGAGTAAGGGTCTCGTGATCATGAGGAGGGGAGCACGATGTCGGGTAAAATGTAAACCAAGTTTAAGCGCCCGAGTAATGATCTTGTGATTATGAGGAGGGGAGCACGATATCAGGTAAAATGTAAACCACGTTTGAGTGCCCGAGGCTGGGTCTCGTGATCATGAGGAGGGGAGCACGATGTCGGGTAAAATGTAAACCAAGTTTAAGCGCCCGAGTAGGGGTCTCGTGATGATGAGCAGGGGAAAACGATGTCGGGTAAATTGTAAACCAAGTTTAAGTGCCCGAGTAGGGTTCTCGTGATTATGAGGAGGAGAGCACGCTTTCGGGTAAAATGTAAACCAAGTTTAAGTGCCCGAGTAGGGTTCTCGTGATTATGAGGAGGGGAGCACGATGTCGGGAAAAATGTAAACCAGGTTTAAGTGCCCGAGTAGGGGTCTCTTGATTATGATGAGGGGAGCACGATGTTGGGTAAAATTTAAACCATGTTTAAGTGCCCGAGTAAGGATCTCGTAATTATGAGGAGGGGAGCACGATGTCAAGTAAAATGTAAACCAAGTTAAAGTGCCCGAGTAGCATTCTTGTGATTATGAGGAGGGGATCACGATGTCGGGTAAAATGTAAACCAAGTTTAAGTGCCCGAGTATGGGACTTTCCCCTGATCCTTCCAAGACGGTGAACCCCGTTTCTTTTACCGGACTCATGATGCTTTTACTGTTTATCACTATTTTAAATATTGTCTCCTATATTTTCTTACTTAAGAATCATTGAATACAAAAACTTTGTTTATTTAATAATAGCTGTTATTGTTTGATAATATTATTGAGTCATTCACTTTTTTCTACGAGGGTTATTAGCACATAGTTTATGACTTACTAAGAGAGAATTGCACACTATCAGTTTTTGACCAGAGCTATGTCATCATTTTAACATAGAAATGAGAAGAAAGAAAGGCATATATAATGTAAGTACTAATGAGTGAATCTGCTGTGTTTATTAAGACTATTTCTTAAAATTAAAATGCTCAACTTAAAAAAAACAACTTAAATATCCGCTGTTCATATAGAAAAGGGATACAACACTTGACAAGCCTCCCTTCCTTTTCGAATATGTGACGTCATCTATGACACCAATATGACGAGAAGAATATTTTTGTACTTTATACACCCATTTGGCTGTTTAATAAACGTATTATGATTATTATTATTTTTATTTATTATGTTCGTGTACATATTGATTCGCCGAGTGAATATGCGTGAATTGATTTCAAAAGTACCGTAACACTATTGCAAGTAAACGTACTTAATATCATTGAAAACAAGGAGGACATTGCACATCATTGAAATTGTCTTATAACACATACTTTGTCCTCAAGGGCTAAGCGGTTAAAGGCACATTACTTACATCTCACTGCTGAGGTCGTAGCTTCGAGTCCGCTCGGTTCAAACACTTTATTTGGCAATGTTTATCAGCTACTAGCTGAACGACGGTGGCACAGCTCATACACCGTTATGACGTCACCAGTTTAACTTGATATAACCTAAATTGTATTTAAGATAAAATATTCTTGCACACCGGTTAAGGATATTTGCATTTTTACAGAAGTAATATATTTCTATCTCACCCTAGTGTAACATAATGACTTCTGAGCACTGACCTTTGTACAGGTAATGCCTCATTAGAGATAATGACTTCTGCAGATATTAGACAATTACTATGTTAATTATAAAGCAGGTCAAAACTCTCTATCTAACAAGTGATCAAGAATTTAAGCGTTACATCCAGGATATATGAAGTCCATTATCTCAGCATCGCTTAATTATCATTAGCTAAAAAATAAGGCTAATTACCTTGTCTATGATGTGCATTTCACAATATTGGTATGTTTCAGTCATTATGTCCACCATGTATTTATTCAAGGATTCACTGATGAACCAACTGAATATGTAAAATCAATTATCTCGGCGTTGACTCTGTTGTATGCATAGGTTGATAAGCGAAACTTAAGTACTTTGTTTATCAGTTAAAGAATGAGGTTACTTAAATTGTTACGATATATATTATATAATGTTGGTGTGGTTAAGTCATTATCTACATAATATGGGTCTTAAATGAATCCCTCATTAAACAATTAAATATGTAAAATCAATAACTTTGGCATTTAATTGTCTAAATAGATTGATAAACCAAAGTTGATTATTTTGTTTACTAGTTGATAAGATAAGTTTATGCTGTGCATTATACAATACTTATATCTTTTTGTCATTTTGTTTATTTATTATATTTTACCACGTGCTTGTTTCACCAGGATTGCATCAGCTTTTAATTACATTGTTGTTTCCTCGAACCTATATATTCTCGAGAAATTTAGTAAAGGGGGAAAGGAACGTGAACGCTGAGAGTGAAGGACGTTGGTTACATCAAGGAGACTAGTTCTTTAATACCAGAACTTTTTTTATGTTTAAAATTGATGGAACTTGTTTTTATAATAGAACACGGACTTGTAAAGTATTGCTGAATAAATTGTGTGTGTTTGAAAATTCGAGTTCTTTAAACTATGCAACCACATGAGTGCTACACTAGGGCCAACTTAAAATTCCCGCGCTATGACGCTAATACTCATTGATGACGTAACTTAAAGTATATATGACATAAACCAAATATTTAACGTCTCAAAAACGACTGTTGTTAAAAATGTAATGATAGAATAATATTTAATATGGCTGGTATGCAAGAAAAAGAATCATTCATGTCTTTTTCTGTTCGGATAGACACATTAATTATGTTAATTCAACATATTTACCATAACATCAATATAAGGCACAGGTAGACGGTCCTCTCCAGCATTATGAAAGGTATCATCTTCACGTTTACCGCCTCCGTTTATACCTTGCTCTATGGTAATGATTCATTTTTGTTAAACCTGTTATGAACAATAGAAGGATATGTTAACAGTGTAAATAAATCGTATCATGAAGGATTATAACTGAACGTATGACAGTATCCAGTATGAAAAGAGTGATAACATATTTTTAGCCTATACACACTTCCTCAAACGCTACATTGCATGTACATATTGCGCAAAAATCACATCATAATACATCTATGAATGCATGTACATATTCAGCAAAAATCACATCAGAATACATCTATGAATGCATGTACATATTCAGCAAAAATCACATCAGAATACATCTATGAATGCATGTACATATTATGCAAAAAACACATCAGAATACATTTATGAATACATTTACATATTCAGCAAATATCACATCAGAAAATATCTATAAATGCATGTACATATTGCGCAAAAATCACATTAGAATACATCTATGAATGCATGTACATATTGCGCAAAAATCACATAGTAAATAGATCTATGAATGCATGTACATATTGCGCAAAAATCGCATAGTAAATAGATCTTTGAATGCATGTACATATTGCTTAAAAATCACATCAGAATAGATATATGAAGGCATGTACATATTGTGTAAATGCATGTACATATTGCGCAAAAATCACAAAGTAAATAGATCTATGAATGCATGTACATATTGCGCAAAAATCACATAGTAAATAGATCTATGAATGCATGTACATATTGCGTAAAAATCACATCAGAATAGATATATGAATGCATGTATATATTGCGTAAAAATCACACCAGAATAGATATATGAATGCATGTATATATTGCGCAAAATCACATCAGAATAGATATATGAATGCATGTACATATTACGCAAAAAATCACATCAAAATGGCTTGTAGATAAATATTTTTCATATAATTATTATCAAATTTGCTGTGTGTGACTGACCCTGAACTACAAAGTTTAAAATATCCTTCCGGATCATTGTTTATTGACGCAACATTTATCGCAGTTAATCGTTTTTAAGATAAAAGCATGATCACGTTCAAGGACATTTGTCACAAACAAATACACACGTTGGATGTGTACCTGAATGATATGCGGTGTAAAATTATAAAATGTCAATAAAATCTCAACTTCTGGTGTTATATTTCAGGATAAGCCCGAATACACTTATTGTATGTTTACTTTATTTGGTTTATTATGATTTTTCAAAAAACGTTGCCTTTATAGTTCTTACATTAGTGTTCGCACAATACCACTGTCTCAAAAATGAAAACTTATTTTACACGATACCAGGTTTAGTATATATATATATATATATATATATATATATACATATGGGAGAGATAATAAATTAATTATTAAAAATTAATTAATACACTCAAACAATACTGAATTCTTTAAAATTATTTTAAAAAAACCCGAGCGCTTTCAGAATATATATTATTCCTTCTTCAGGGGATGAAAATGAAAATATGAATGATGATAATGTTATAATGTCAAACGATTACGATGATAAAAACATGGAAGTGTTGAAAAATCACAATAAAAATTAATAAATAATTAATAAACGTTCACAGATTATGATGTGCGCCTTAAGGCGCGCATATACTTCACAAAAATATATAACGAATTGTGAAATTTTTAAGAAAAATACCGTGTTTTCAGTGAAATACGCCGGTAACATTCAAACTGTGCTGATATACAGTTACGTATATAATCTTCAATCTTGGTCAATATTGACCGATACATTTTTTCTAAAATGAGTGGCTACTACCTGAACGAGACAATATGAGGGTTTTACGCCATTTAAACACAAATACAGGTTATATTAACCAATGAGTTTTAATGGTGGCGGAATACATTTAATATACATGCATGTTATACTTAACGAATCTGAGAAGATTAACCATTCGTTCACAAGACATTGACACCATTTTAGGTCACCTGGGACTTTGTTAATCATTGACATTTTCGACTTTTTCTCAAAAACAGTAAGCTCAATCCTAATGAAATGTTGTATGTAGCTTCGGTAACTAAGGATGAGTTTAAATGAATTGCATGGACGGGGAAAAATAGTCAAATACAAAGTAAACGTTGAAAATCTTCTTACTACAGGAAGCACTGGGAAACAAATGGTGACCATGATAATGGACGTATATGGATCTTTTATAAAAGATGTGAATTGCATGTCACTGGGTCTCACTGTTTTGCCTTATGGTTGGGACCTACTTAATCCATTATGTAGTACTTAATCAATAATATAGAAAATGATGAAAAAAAGTTACTGAATAGACTTGCAATGGAAATGTGTATGCATCGTTTATTTTGGGTAATTACATGCATGTTCTGAAACATACCTATATCGGATAGAACATTTAGAAATATGCTTCCCGCAGAACTAATCCGCAATATGGAAGTATCAAATGTGAGTAGGAATATACGAACTATCCATTTTAAAAATGTTTTTGAGTGGAATAATCCAAGCGCGGATCTAGAGGGGGAAAATCCTAAATATGCCCCCCTCCCCCTGAAAAAAGGACCTCCCTAAGAAGATATTGACCTCATATTTGTGTTTTCCAAATTCGTGGATATAATGAGAGACCCTCTTACTTTGATCGATCAATACAAATAAGCGGTATTTAATATCTCATTATACGAGGGCCCATCAATAATTTCTTGAACTAATTTCGCTATTTCATAACGTGATCACATAGTGTAATGAAATTTTGAATGATCAAAGATAAATCATTTTCAAATTAATTCAGCATGCGCCAAATATTGATGATGTCACACCAGTGACCAATGACGTTATATCAATATTCTGACGTCACACCAAGTACTTTTATACACCGACACTATAAAACATCGGCGTTCTATATAATAATGATCAGTTTAACTTTCAGTTTGAGAAGTTAACGCCGCATAGGGCGGGAATTACAATATGGATTCAGAAAATGTGACAGCATTTAAATGGGAGTCGATGCGAAAGACCTTTGCAAATGCTGCGAAAAATGGTTGGGATGCATTCCGGTTCCAAGTACTAATGAGGGAAACGGTTATACGCGAAAACCCTTTACCGCAGACAGCTATAACACGAGATAAAATTCATTCCCCCGATGACGCAGTCTCGAAATGCTTGTTTCCAAACGATACAGAAAACAAGCAAAGAATTGCTCCTGTGAAGGTTGTCGGAGATGGCAACTGCTGCTTTCGCTCCATTTCAAATTCTGTTTTTGGCACAGAAAACCATCATGTTGAGTGTCGGGTTCGGTGTGTATGAGTTACTCAAAAACTATATGAAATACACAAGCAATGACACATATGTAGAAATGTCGAGCAAACTGTCCGAATTCCAATACGTTTTCGAAACCTCCATCTCTGATGATGCTAGAGTCCCCAATAATATCCCAAAATCGTTGAAGAATGAGATCATGAATTCGGCCAAAAAGGACAGTACTCGTCCCTGTTGCACATGTATGCCAGCGCAAATGCCTTTAGCCGCCCAGTGGTGGCAATATTTCCACAAGTACAAAATGTTGCTATCAACATGCAAGTGCACAACCAGACTATTCGTCCCTTAGGCGGAGACATATCTGAATTTGGCCCACCATTGTACATCATGTGGACACATACTTCGAATCTACAAGTAGAAATGTGGCAACCAAATCATTTTGTTTCTTGCCATATGATTGATGACACAAAACAGTCTTCCAAAAGGGTGTCATCTGAGCAACCCCCTTTAAAGAAGCAGAAAATTTCTGATTTCTTCAAATGTGAATCACATGACAATCAAACGCTCAATACTGAGTCTGAAAGTCATGACCGAACCAATGACCAAGCAGAACATCCACAAGTTTCAAACCCTGAAACTGCAGATGAACATGATGACACAGGTGCAGACCAATTCCGTAGAACATCGAAATATGACCTGGGCGATATTTTAAATGGGACCGTGCCACTGTCTTCGCTCTCACAAACAGACAAGATTTCGTATGTAGAAAGCAGCCCTGATCCGGAAAGACTTAAGCATTTGCCATTTAAGACAAGGCTGGTTGCTGGCAAAACTAAGGAAAAGAAACTATATTTCCAGACTAGTTGGTTGGAAAATCATAAATGGCTGGCATACAGTAGTGTCTTTAATGGTGGTCTTTGTAAACTGTGTGTGTTGTTTCCTCAGTCAGATATCAGGTGTTATGACTTATTGTAAAGAAGCCGTTCACAAATTTCAAAAAGGCAACTAGAAAAGATGGATCATTATTGATACATCAAAATTCTGAGTACCATAAAAACGCTTGTATTTCATATCAGACACTGACGGCAAGCCTCAAGAGCCCAGAAAGCACTATTCAATATAAGATCAGCGCACAAAATAAACATGTGTATGACACAAACTTAAAACTGCTGACACTGATTGTAGAATCAATCATTCTGTGTGGAAAGCAGAACTTGCCTTTTAGGGGCCACAGAGACGATTCAACAAGTACATCTTCCAATAAGGGAAATTTCAGGGCAATTCTGAACTTACTTGCTAATCATGACAAGGAGCTGGCACAGCATTTAGAACATCCACCTAAAAATGCAATTAACCAGCAAGACAATCCAAAATCAATTGATATGTATTATTGGACAATACATCAGAAAACAAATATTAGAAGGCCTAAAAGGCAAGGGATTCTACTCGATCATAGCAGATGAAGTGACAGACAAGTTTGTGAATCAGGAGTTCCTGGCTTTATGCTTACGATTTATAGATGAAAGTCAAAGCGAACCATGTATCCGGGAAGAATTTTTTTACTTTGTTCACCTAGAACGTACTACTGGAGAAATGATTTCACGAAAAAATATTGAAGTGTTGACACAAAACGATCTTCCAGTAGAGAAAATAAGGGGTCAGGCGTATGACGGGGCCGCAGCGATGGCATCAGAAAAGAAGGGCTGTCAAGCTCGGATAAAGGAAATGAATAAACTTGCTCTTTACACACACTGCAAGAATCATGTTCTTAACTTGAGCATAGCACTGCCCGTTGTCAGAAACATGATTGATGGAACTATTTCCACATTCATTTTCATCGATGCGTCGCCCAAAAGACAACGCTATTTTGAGCGTGTACTTGTACACCACGGCACCGAGTCAAAGAGAAAGAAGCTCTTGGGTCTGTGTAGAACAAGATGGGTAGAGCGGCATACATGCTACGACGTATTTAACGACATGTATGCCGTGGTTATTGAGTGTCTCCAGTACATGATAGATCCCTCAATGGACGAGAACACAGAAGATGACTGATCGTGGGATGGTCAGACTAAAATAACCGCACAAGGTCTGTTGGCTACTTTGATGTCATTTCAATTTCTCGTGATATTCATTTGCATTAGAGCTATTCTGGAGACAGTCAAGCCTCTAGCGTCAAAGCTTCAGAAACGCGATTTAGACGTGTACAAGGCACGCAATCTTGTTACTGACAGAGTAGAAAGAGTTAAAGAGATGAGGGCTGACGTAGACCAGGAGTTCACAATATGGTATGCAGACTGCAAACGTATCGCAGACGAGCTGAACATCCAAGAAAATACCCCAAGAACGTGCGGTAGACAAACAAAGAGATCAAACATGACTGTCTCAAGTCCTCCAGAGTACTTCAAACTTACAGTTGCAATCCCGTTCTTGGATCACTTATCTAATGAACTAAATGACAGATTTCAGAAAGACGACCATGTTGCTTATACTCCGGGCTGTTTAATCCCCGAACAAATGATGAACCTGACACAGACGGAAATGCAAAAGCTTTCATCTGATTTGCTCTTCTGGAATTCCGACTTACAAAGCTCTTCCTCAAATGATCTACTAGCGCAATTATCAGAATGGAAGAGGGCTTGTAAAAAGCTTGTTGAAAAGGGGATTACACTAGACAGTCTTCTGGATACGTATAGAATTACGGACGAAGATATCTTTCCAGATGTTAAAACCCTTCTGCACATAGATTGTACTCTACCTGTCAGTTCATTCGAGGCCGAACGCTCATTTTTCTGGATTTCGTCGCATTAAAAGCTACATGCGAAGCACTATGAATGAGGACAGGTTATCAGCACTAGGGCTAATGCATTTGCACCATGCGAAGTACATTGACGCAAAGATAATCTGCCAAACGTTCATAGGACAAAATAAAAGACGAATGTTCAAATCGAGTATATTGTATGATTAGATATTGGTGATTTTACCTCTTCAGTAAAGGTCAAGCGGTGTGAACTTCATGTCCTTGGTCGTAACCATACTGTTGTGCTGACATACTCAGTCTCAGAACATGTAACAATGTCATAAAATGTATGGAAAAACATAAAAAAAAAGTTTTGGTCAACTGTAATTTTAGCAACTGTGCGTGTGTATCATATTACAAATGGGAGCCCCAGTTGGGCGTCAGTTGCACATCTGTTTTAAATTTGCTTAGATATTACCCTAGTGAGTGTTTGCCAAACGATGGTCGACAGGGCTGTTATTTTTATACAGAAACACGTTCTCTGAAACAGCCAAAACAGCTTTGATAAAATTTAGGCACAGTATACCTTCGGCGATGACCTTTCAGATTTGACGTCAGTCATCCACGATGCCACTACCGCAACAACATATTGATCGACATCTTCTTTGAAAGCACTGACTTATTTTTATTAAATTGTGCTGAAGTGACCCTCCCACCAAATGGTTTTGTTTGGTGTCCGATTTCCAGCAGGGCTCGGCATTTATTACATAGGTTTGCACAGGGAAAAACTCTGCCCTTTCATAAGTGTGTTATCTTCATTGTCGTTCAATTTATATGACAATCAAGGACCCTCTCACAAGAAGTAGCTTATCATGTAAGCCAATTAACCATTTTCATTGAAATCTTATTGAACCTCTGTGACCCAGTACTAAAATGATTTTTGTATTAAACAAGATGGTTGCAAGGGCTCGGCCAATTTCAACATTGGCTTATATAGAGAAAACTTCAAAAAGTTTCTGCGACACGTGAAAACATTTTGATAATAGTTGACTTTTTGTACATTAAATGATACATATGTGGATATTTATTCCAACATAGCTCATCCCAGTTCCCTGCCAATTTTTTTTTTTTAAACTTAAAACGACATCTCGTCTGAAACCACTGAACATTTTAATTGAAATACATGTATTGCTGAATTGTTTTTATGGTAAGTCTGCGCCAAAAAAATCAAATAAAATAACCACCAGGGTTCGGTTGATTTTTTTTATAAAAGTGTGTAAGGGGATATTTTTAAAAATCATCCGATCTGAAACAATTGGTTCAGTCTTATCAAATTTGGCGATAGAACTCAATGATTAGATAACTAGAGCCGGGCCCGATTAGCTCAGTCGGTTACGCGTCTGCCTATCAATCCAGGGGCCGTGAGTTCGAATCCCGCGCCCGGCAACAGTCTCTGTGATGGTTGATATACGACATTGTGTCTCATTATCATTCTTCTTTCACTACTGATTCAAGTGGTAAAGTTATCAGTTACTTGGAGCAATGGAGTGTGCTCGAGTACTGGTTAATCCAAGGAAACAGTGGTTAGGTTAACTGATCGTCTGTTAGCCCTCGATGGCATAAAAATGACGCTAAATATTCAATCAATAGATAACTAGAGCACTCACTTCCCCAGCGGCGAATTTAGCGTTCTTACATTTTGGAGCAACACTGACCGATATCCGTGATGCAAAACCCCAACTATAATAAAATAAACTGCAATGTGGTAATTTAATTGCATATCAAAAGACACTAGTACATTCACTTGAACTTACTTTCATAATAAAAGGCATCCATGATTTATTTTACATAAGCCACCATATTTCTCATACATTTTATTGATTTCTTTTGTATAGTAACATAGCTTCTTACCTTACTATATTCCCTTTCCAAAGTAAAAACAGATGATTATAAACCAGTATCAATGAATCTGTTTTGTAAAACACAGTGTCGTAATGAATTAATGTTTTGAATAATGGTTTTAAAACGTACACAAAATAAATTCGTAAACACTATATAGTCGTGTATCCAGTTTATAAACTTCCGTTTAATGTGCAGCACAGTTACGTACTTCTTCAAATAACGTAAATACACACGTAATACTATTTCAGTAAAGCATATCTCTCCCCAGCAAAGGAAACATGTTTAGTAAGTAAATTGTCGATAAAAGCATATTGTATGTTTAAATATCATATTTGAATTATGACAAAAATTCAGTCAAGGAAGATACGAGGGTTATCCAAAATAGTGTGTAATTAAATAAACCGGTAATGGTACGTTATACGGTGTCGTTTGATTTGCCGAGTATAAACTTTTAATACGCTATTTATAATACCAATCTCACACTCGTCTCTAAGGCTAACTACATGTATGTTTTACCAACCTCACACTCGTGTCTCGGGCTAGCCATGCAATTCCAACCTCACACTCGTCTCTCCGGCAAACTTTGTAATATCAACCTTATGTTTGTCTCTCAGGCTAACTTTGTTGTACCAACCTTACACTCGTCACTCGTCTAAACTATGTAACCCAACCTTACACTCGTCTTTAGGCTATGTAATACCAACCTTATGTTCGTCTCTCAGGCTAACTATGTAATACCAACTTCACACTTGTCTCTCAGACTAACTATGTAATACCAATCTCACACTTGTCTTTCAGGCTAACTATCCTATACAAAGTTCACACTCGAATCTTAGGCTGACTAACCAATGTAAACCTCACACTCATCTCTCAGGCTAACTATCCAATACAAACCTTACACTCGTCTCTCAGGCTAACTGTGTATCCAATATAGACCCCACACTCGTCTCTCAGGCTAGCTATGTATCCAGTATAATTTCATTTACAGCTATGAGTTTGGGCCATAAGTTCTCACAACATTAATAACACCCCCATCCTAACTCACCCGGGCTTTGTATCTTATATCAACAACCGTTAAAGTTTGCATATAGGCAGAGCATTACATATATCACTACCCAGAATCCTACTTTTGATAACGACCCCGGTCAAAGTCAATGTCATGTGGAACAAAAGTGCAACCATGAAAATAATTTGTCAAATCAAAGTAACAACTAGAGTCAGAATTGTTATATAGATAAGGAACATCTATAGGAGGTTCCACGTTTTATTTTGAACGTGAGAGAAAATAAACGTCGAACTGCATGCGGTTGGTTCTATTTTTGTTTGTTATTTCACTTCCGTTTCTGATGTATTAACAAAGGTTGTGATTGACCAGTATATAGTTGATACGTTTTTAATCATATTTTTTCTGTATGTATTAAAGGAGCTCTATGAGCATGTTAAAGAAATGTAGACATATCCATGATAATACAAACAAGACAAATAGGATGCACAAATGTATGCATGTGTGAATTATCAAAATATCTGTGGAAAGTCCTTTATGGTCCATGTTGCTGCTTCACGGTCACTTACCTCTGAGTCCCATTCTTCAAAGTCACTTAGTTTGTGAAGTTGGTATTAGAACGTCCCGTTCGGTATAAAGTTACATGTTGAAACAGGAAATATCTATGAAGTCATTTTCATGCATCTGACGTGTGATTTTTTACACCAAAATGTCTTAGTGTAAAACATAATCGTTATACCCATTGAAGAAAACCTCTGTGGTCCATCTTTCATTACCATAGGCGTACAGTAGGAGCTGGGGAAGTAGGAACGACTCTCCCCATATTTTAATAAAAATGTTTTAAACTCACGTACACACCAAACGTCTGATTAACGTAGTTTATCATTAAGACCCACTGAAATACAGCTTTTGGTGTTTAAATACGGAAGAAGTCCGGGGGAGACTCTTGTATCGCCACCAGCCCAATTTAACAATCTCCATCACGTTTTGGCTTGAGAGGCATGAGGTATCGGGTTTGAAATCTTATACTTTTTTGTCTAAGTTTTGCTAGTTAATATGTGTGCGAGTGACAATATATAAAAATAAATATAGTTCTGTTTTCAAAGTCTTATGTAAATAACGTTTTCTTCAAACAAATAATCGCATAACAGCTACCTGAAATCTACAATAGATCCACAGTCTAAACATACCTGGTGTGCATGTTAATTTCACTATCATAGGTTTCAATTTACCTAAAATAACAAAAAAAAAAGAACTTTGTGCAGTTCGTGTTTGTTATACGAAACTTTTTTTTACTATTTTAACAACGAACTGTTATAAAAAAGAAGGAAGCAATTTTTGTTAGTTTAGATAACTATTGTATGTGTATATCTGATTATTTTAGCGCAATACCTATTGTATGTGTATACCTTATTGTATTAGCGTGGTAACTAATGTATGTGTATACCTAACTGTATTAGCGTGGTAACTAAAGTATGTGTATACCTAATTGTATTAGCGTGATAACTATTGTATGTGTATACCTAATTGTATTAGTGTGGCAACTATTGTATGTGTATACCTAATTGTATTAGCGTGGTAACTATTGTATGTGTATACCTAACTGTATTGGCGTGATACCTATTGTATTTGTATACCTAAGTGTATTAGCGTTATAACTATTGTTAGTGTATACCTAATTGTATTGGCGTGGTAACTATTGTATGTGTATACTTATTGTATTGGCGTGGTTACTATTGTATGTTTATACCTAAGTGAATTAGCGTGATAACTATTGTTAGTGTATACCTAACTGTATTGGCGTGATAGCTATTGCATGTGTATACCTAATTGTATTAGCTTAGTTACTATTGTATGTATACACCTAATTGTATTAAGATATTAACAATTGTATGTATATACCTAATTGTATTTGCGTCATAACTATTGTATGTGTATACCTAATTGTATTAGTGTGGCAACTATTGTATGTGTATACCTAATTGTATTAGAGTGGTAACTATTGTATGTGTATACTTACTGTATTGGCGTGGTAACTATTGTATGTGTATACCTAATTGTATTAATGTAGCAACTATTGTATGTGTATACCTAATTGTATTAGCGTGGTAACTATTGTATGTGTATACTTACAGTATTGGCGTGGTGACTATTGTATGTTTATACCTAAGTGAATTAGCGTGATAACTATTGTTAGTGTATACCTAATTGTATTGGCGTTGTAACTATTGTATGTGTATACTTATTGTATTGGCATAGTTACTATTGTATGTATATACCTAATTGTATTAGCGTGATAACTATTGTATGTGTATACCTAATTGTATTAACGTGGTCACTATTGTATGTGTAAACCTAATTGTATTAGCGTGGTAACTATTGTATGTGTAAACATAATTGTATTGGCGTGATAGCTATTGTATGTGTATACCTAATTGTATTAGCATAGTTACTATTGTATGTATACACCTAATTGTATTAACATATTAACAATTGTATGTATATACCTAATTGTATTAGCGTGATAACTATTGTATGTGTATACCTAATTGTATTAACGTGGTCACTATTGTATGTGTAAACCTAATTGTATTAGCGTGATAACTATTGTATGTGTATACCTAATTGTATTAACGTGGTCACTATTGTATGTGTAAACCTAATTGTATTAGCATAGAAACTATTGTATGTGTATACCTAATTGTATTAGCGTGATAACTATTGTATGTGTATACCTTATTGTATTAACGTGGTCACTATTGTATGTGTAAACCTAAGTGAATTAGCGTGGTAACTATTGTATGTGTAAACATAATTGTATTGGCGTGATAGCTATTGTATGTGTATACCTAATTGTATTAGCATAGTAACTATTGTATGTGTATACCTAACTGTATTGGCGTGATAGCCATTGTATGTGTATAACTAATTGTATTAGCATATTAACTATTGTATGTATATACCTAATTGTATTAGCGTGGTAACTTTTGTATGTTTATACCTAATTGTATTTAACTTTATTGGCGTGATAACTATTGTATATGTATACATAATTGTATTAGCATAGTAACTATTGTATGTATATAGCTAATTGTATTAGCGTGATAATTATTGTATGTGTAAACCTAACAGTATTAGGGTGATAACTTTTAACACAACACAGTGAATTTCTGGAAAATCTCTTTTTTAATCTTTCGTTATTTTTATTGACAAAGTATATAGTTTGAAGAGTACAACCGATCACAAAAAGGTAACCAAAAGTATTATAAATTGCCGATTTTTGTCACAATTATAATATAAAGACGCCCAAATTGCATGCTTTCCCACTGGAAATTCGTTTCTTCCAAGTTGGAATTTCTAATTTCCAAATTGGAATCGGAAAATCTATTTTAAGAACTGGCCAATGGGAACCGAGGTTTTCAATTGTAGGGTTCCAATATTGATATCGGTGTTATTTAATTGGAAATTACCGGTGTCACGTTATATTCAAACGCACTACGGAAAGTCCACGCTTAATGGGTGTACAATAATGCTTTTTTATCTTTTATCTGATATTTGAATGATTTGTTTCATATTACCTAAACTTTAAAAATTTCAATCGGTCATATTGTCAAAGTTACCAATAATTTAAGTTTGATTAAAAAAGAAACCATCCACAATTTACTCATTTCCGAGCAATGTATATTTTTGGCATCAAATGGATCTTTTCAGAACCTTAATTCACGAAAGAAATCAAAAATACCAATATGAATTCTTCACAATAACCATTTGGTATACTATATTTTCAATCGCCGATACTTTTAAAGTTATCTTATGCAAGCTTAACTTGATAAAAAAAATTGAATGTTCCTCCAAAATGTATCCATTTCCGAAAATCAACATTTCCCATTGTTTCTACGCGTGTACCGTTCAGAAAGATCTGGACCCTAAATTTTATTTTATTTTATGACCTTTAAGAATGCAAGTTTAATATATCATTCAACAACACACATATAAAGATATATTTTTTTCATTGTGATTTGTAGGCAATATAAGAGAGTAAATCCAAGTATTTGTTTCACAATATTTTGCCTCGCTTTCGAAAAATCTAGTCGTTAATTTCAAAACATACACATTCTTTATGTTTTTTAATAGTTATATTACTTTTCTATAAAAAAATGAACAATGGGGAAATTAAAACTATTTTTAAAATAAAGATTATAGGCTGAAGGAATTTACAAGTGCTTTGACGATTAATTTATGTTTAATTTGACACCTTCAAGGTGTGATATCATATTTACATATGTTGATGGTGGATTCACTTTTCAGAAATTTTTAATTTTAAGTTTTGAAATTAAGTGTGGTGTAAGAAAATCATATGTCAACTAAAATGTTGAATATATATAGATAACAAAATCTAGTGCCCAGTTATAAAAATCTAGCTTTGAGTAAAGATGTGTATCGAGTGAGAAAATCAAGTGTAACGTATGGAAATATAGTGTCAAACATGTAAACTGAATGTTCTCTGAGGATGTTGAGTATATACAGATCAGAAAATCTAGTGCACAGTAAGAAAATATATAGTCCAGTAAGGATGTTTTGTATCGAGTGGCAAAAATTAATATCGCGTATGAAAAAAAAGAGTCAAATAAGGAAATCAAATGTCACGTAATGATGTTGAGTATACATAGATTAGCAAATCTGGTGCCTAGTTAAGAAATATCTATAGTTGATTAAGAATTTTGTGGATTGAGTGAGAAAATCTAGTATCGCGTATGAAATTATAGTGTCAAACAAGGAATTTGAATGTCATGTAATGATGTTGAGTAAATATAGATTAGAAAATCTAGTGCCCAGTAAGAATAATTTATAGTCAAGTAAGGATGTTGTGTATCGAGTGAGAAAATCTAGTGTCGCGTATATAAAGAATGTGTCAAATAAGAAATTTGAATGGTGTGTAAATGAATGGTGAGTTAATATAGATTAGAAAATCTAGTGCCCAATAAGAAAACTCTATAGTCAAGTAAGGATGATGTGTATCAAGTGAGAAAATGTAGTGTCGCGTATAGAAATAGATTGTGAAATGAAAAATTTGGATGTTGTGTAAGAATGTTGAGTAAGTATAGAATAGAAAAATCTAGTGCCCAGTAAGAAACATCTATAGTCAAGTAAGGATGTTGTGTATTGAGTGAGAAAATCTAGTGTCACGTATGAAGATATAATGTCAAATGAGGAATTTTAATGTAGTGTAAGGATGTTATAGAAGTATAGATAGATTAAAAAATATAGTTCCTAGTAAGAAAACCTATTGTAACGTATGGATTTTATGTATAAAGTGTGAAAGGACGGACGGACGGACGCTGCGATTACTATATGCCACCCAAAACATTTTGGGGACATAAAAATGCAAAACAAATTTAGTTACCTACCTACCCACATGAAAAACACTAGTTCAAAGCTCAGTAAAAATACATTTTTTAGCATTGACTGGTCAATCATTAATTGATTCGGTACTAAGCATCCGTTTTATGCCATCGAGGGCTAACAGACAATCGATAAACCTAACCACTCTTCCCTCCTGACAGGTTAATAAGTACTCGAGTACACCATATTTCTGCAACTGATAACTTTCCCACTAGAATAAGCGTCAAGAGACAAATGATAATGGAACGCGATGTCGTATATCAATCATCATGGAGACTTGACTAGGTTTGGATTTTAACTCTCGACAGCTGGATTGTTAGTCGGACGCACTGCCGACTGAGCTCAGCAAAAAACATTTTTTTATTTGCATTCCCTGGTCAATCATTAATTGATTCAGTATTAAGCATCCTTTTTAATGCTATCGAGGGCTAACAGACAATCGATTAACCTAACCACTCTTGCCTCTTGACAGGTGAATAAGTACTCAAGCACACCACATTTCTGCAACTGATAACTTTCCAACTAGAATCAGCGTCAAGAGACGAAGGATAATGGAACGCAATGTCGTATATAAATCATGGAGACTTGATTAGGTTTGGATTTCAACTTTCGACACCTGGATTGATAGTCAGACGCACTGGCGACTGAGCTAATCTCATCCTAACCCTAACCCTAACCCTATCCTAGTTAAAGATAAAAAATCACATTAACTATGATTACTACCACTGATGCTACTTCAAATTATTCTATTACTGCTGGGTCAGGCCCGGTCAGCTCAGTCGGAATCCCGTTTGACTATGTGTCCAGGAGTCGTGAGTTTGAATCCCCGCCTTTCCAGCAACAGTCTCTCTAATGATTTATATACTACAACAAATGCTGCTGCTACTACTACTTCTTTTACTACTACTACTACTACTACTACTACTACTACTACTACTACTACTACTTCTACTTCAACTACTACTTCAACTACTACTACTACTACTTCTACTACTACTACTACTACTACTACTACTACTACTACTACTACTATACTACTACTACTACTACTACTATACTACTACTACTACTACTACTACTACAACTACTACTACTACTACTACTACTACTACTACTACTACTACTACTACTACTACTACTACTACTACTACAACTACTACTACTATTTCTACTACTACTACTACTACTACTACTATACTACTACTACTACTTCTACTACTACTACTACTACTACTACTACTACTACTACTACTACTACTTCTACTACTACTACTACTACTACTACTACTACTTCTACAACTACTACTACTATACTACTACTATTATAACTACTACAAATACTTTTCTTTACTTCAGAAATGAACTAAAATAGTAAAAAAAAATAACACAAAATTATGTTTAGTCCATGAAGACTAATACTATATATTTATCTTCTTTAAAGTCAAATTTCGTCTGGGCACCAATAGTTTACGCGTGATTGAACATAATAAACTTATAAAAGTCGAGATAGAGATGTATACTTTGTATTTGAATAATTAAATGGTAGATAACTAAAACATACACATGGTATTGGCATGGTCATAGAGTTGTCGCCCTAAAACTTTATTAACAAATAATCGACATTTGTGTAAAAAAGAGAAAATGAAATACAAATGGAATTATCTGATGAAGCTAAAAGGTGTCGAGTCTTTAAATGTTTTGTCTTTGTTGCGGTTGTCTTGTTAATCAGAAAATGTTCTACAAATTGCAATACTGAATATGACTTTGTCTTACAGGCAAAGTACCACCATTTGGGAAAGAAAGTGCTTCCGCGGGGTATTCGCATAATTGCGGTTATAAATAATCCTCATGTCTTCCTCTTTAAAAATGCATTTTCCTTAATTTAATGCTCATTTTTTTTTATTTGAATGGCATTATTGATGTATTTTGAAAATTTTGACAGCATCGTCGTGTTTAATGGTGAATATTTAAAAAATATGATGCTTTGAAATTGGGGTATGCATACATGATTCCGGAAGTCTACTTTCACTTTGTCAACAGTGTATACACAGATCAGGAAAAAAATATCTTATATGACACAGGACCCCTACATTTCTCATCATATTTTGATAGTGCGTAGGTAAAAACAGTAAAATGTAGGTTTCACTTCTTTCATTTGGGTCTCTCTATGAACGACAAGCCTTCAAACTTTTATCTTTTACTATAGAGTAAAGAACAAAAATCAATGGTGGAGTTACACCTGTATTACATGTGTGTATCAAGCGGATGAGTACATTTTTATTGCTTTCAACAATCAACATGTATGCGTGTTATATGCAGAGTATAACCGGTACGTGATGTGTGCGTTTTATATTTATATTATAGTCAGGACTTGCTACCGTGTAACAATCGTTACGTTGCATGTATGACAGGGATGTGATCATATGTACGTCTGTGCAACTTGTATATTGTAATGCGGTGTCGACATGTGTGCGTGTTATATGCAGAGTTTGACCTGTGTTATATTTATATAAATTGTAGTCAAGATATGCTACCGTGTAGAGAAATTCTTGTGTTTTGTGCTATTGTTACATGTATTTTATGGCCGGTACGGGATTTGTGTTGATGTTACATGTATTTTATGACCGGTACGGAATTTGTGTTATGTTACATGTATTTTATGACCGGTACGGAATTTTTGTTGATGTTACATGTATTTTACGACCGGTACATGCTTTGTTTGTGTTTCATTTATATTATAGTTAGGACATGCTACCGTGTAGAACAGTAGTTTATGGTCGGTACGGGTTTTGTGTTGATGTTACATTATTTATGGACGGTACGGAATTTCTGTTTGCGTATTGTTGAAGTATAAAGATGGCCGTTAGTGGCGGGCGTGCATGTAAAAGGTAAATGCTGATGGTGTTTGCCTATTCACTTTGTCATGTATTCGATATCAAAATTGATAAGTACCATGAGTGAGAAAATATCAAACAAATGCTGTACTAGAATTGACTGGCCGGTAGAGAGTCATACCTGCTTCAGCGCTTTAAAAGCGTTTAAATCACATGAAATATATATGAAATATATATGAAATACATATAAAATAAATATAAAATACATATAATATATATTATATAAAATACATAAAAAATACATATAAGATATATATGAAATATATATGAAATAAATATATAAAATTTATATGAAATATATATGAAATATATTAAAGGTCATAAATCACTATTACAACATAGCTTTTGTCTCTTTATCATTAATAAAATGAGACCTTTTTTTTATACGTATCGTAAATGTTAACGCCAACGAGGGCTAACAGAGGATCAGTTAACTTGATCACATTTTCCTCAAATCCTGAATTGTTAACCAAAAATAACTGATAATTTTTCCCTTTTGAATCAGCCGTTATCAACTTTTCTTAAGCCCTACTGCACCTGTATTAACAGCATATCACGTTCATGTGATGAGAGACGAATGATAATGAGACAAAATGTTGTATATCAATCATCACGGAAACTGTTCATGTGGTATTGAATCTCCATAGTGCCGAACAGGAACAATGTAAACGTATATTAGATACACAGAACGTTACCAAAAAAAGGAATAAAAGAGTCGGTTTATTGCCGTCGCTGTTTTTTTTTACATACAACCCAAAAATCGGAACATCGCTCGGCCATTGCCGTCTACGAAAGTAGCCCTAACCCCTAACGCTACGTTCGTAGACGGAAATGGCCGAGCAATTTTCTGATTGACAACTCCCAAATACACGAAAGTTGTGAATAAACTAGCAATATAGAGAGTCAAAACATACAATAATAACTATATGTATCAGACGATTTATTCAAAGAAATTCTAACAATTAAGTTAAACACAGACAGATAATTTAATCTAATTACAATGTAAGCTAACAAAATATACACAAATGATTATATTAAACAAACATATACTTATTATATTAAAGAAGTGCGGCCTTGACACGATATCAGGGTTTCAATGGTGATTCATTGAGTTAATTATTATTTTGTTAAACAGAATCCTAATTTTTTTGTTCAAAAGAATTTGTTAATAACACAAAGTGACTCATAACTACTGCAACTGCTTGAAAAGCAAAACATTGTACGATCTAATTATATTTTATCAAGTGATCATCAAGTCATATATGAGAATATCATTTTTGTTGATCATCAGATGCAATAGCATTTGATCTGACACCAAAACAAATTTTCGATTTATTTCATGCATTTAAATATGTTTTTACCTAAATTCACCATAAGATTTTATCGAATTAATAAAAAAACTTAAAGTACTTTTTTTTCTCTTTTTCTTTGAATTTTTTTTTCATAATTTCACTGTTTAAAACAGTAGATTATCATCATTAATAATCCACTAAGAAATCTCCATAATTCATCAAAAAGCATAAAATTAAGAACTGCACGTTATGAATATAAACAACCCGTCTATATAATCTCTCGGTTCACACTCACGTGATGATTACAGGCACCATAAATATAAAAACAAACCATTTTACTGGATTATGTCACTTGGTTTGCATCTCAGATATTGATTGATACTTATTTGTCAATCTCAACTTTTCAATTATTAACATTATACTGCTTCATCATATTCCTCAATTTGCTTTTCAAGCTATGATGAGTACAGCACATTTTGGATATATTTAATAACAATGCAATGTTCCAAATTGACATTTCAGATAAAATATCTTCGATTGTACGTTAATAAACCGTTTAGTGTATACCAAAACCTGATATCTTTCGAATCAGGTCTATCAATCACAACTGAAAAAAACATGGAATTCTATGCCTGTCCCACAATTCATAGCAATTGAACGCTTACTGAACTAAGACGTCATTCAAACGTTCCCTGAAGCAACTGACCAATCAGCGTGCTCGTAACAAATAAACGGACCCAATCGGGTGACTATAAACCGTCCTTCCCGGCAATACGAGTATTGTTCCTTATTTAACATTTGATTGATTGAATATTTAGCGTTATTTTTATGACATCGAGGGCTAACAGACTTCAGTTAACCTAACCACTGTTTCCTGGAATCCTAGAAGGTTAACTAGTACTCGAGCACACCCAATCTCCGCAAGTAACTCTTGAATCAGCAGTGAGAAACGAATGATAATGAGACACAATGTCATATATCAATCATCACGGAGAATGTGGCCGGGCGGGTATTCGAACTCACGACCCCTGGATTATTGAACATGAATAGGGCCCTCCGTGGCCAAAGTGTCTAAAGTGCCATTTCAAGATCATTTACCTCTCATCGCTTAGTTTCGAGTCCTGCTCGCTCCAAAAACTTTATTTGAAAAAGTCTGCCAGTTATTGCGAGAAGACGGTGGTTTTACTAATATTCATTCTGACGTCTTCTCCACCAATACAACTGGACATGTCATATATAACCAGAAATCCGTTTAAAATTACCTTAAGCCCAACTTAGAAATATATTGAGTAAAGATGGACACAAAATATCTAATGTTTGAGAAATTGTATAAATTGACTTCTATTTCAATAAAATTCTCAAGTACTGTTTTAACGTCAGTTTCCAACATTCCTTATAATTCACTATTTGCCTCTAATGCTAATTCGAGTATAGATGTACATAACGTTTCCCAACTAGGGCTCACTTTATACAGACCAGTTTCTGTACGGAAACATTTAAACCTCGTATATCGGTTAAACACTTTTTGCAAAACCGGACACATCGTTTCTTCGTTGATGATTTCTGTCATCACAAGAATTATGGGTTTTTGCTGGGTCAGTGCTTCCTTTAATTCCATGCGACACCATGGCTTTTCAACAAATGTTCTCGAGACGACAAACATTGCCACAGCGGACTCTTCTATGCATCGCATTGCTTCCTCTACTATCATTTTTCCAGGTTGAAAGTCTTTGTCACCGTTACATATAAGGTGCAGATCGTCATCGTAGTTTGCCAAAGCTTTAAGGTGTTTGGACAGCTGCGGCTTGATCTGATCATAAACTATAGCTTCGTCTCCACCGCTGAAGGATAAGAAAACCAAGAACTTTCGATGAGATTGCACTGTCTGAACCATGTCTTGCATTCCTCGCCTGTGTATAGCATACCCATATTTCATGTATATAATATATATTACAATTTCTACGACAAAATGCGTTAGTCCTACCGAAATCATAATTGCAATTCTTATTGATATTTGAGCATCGCAGTATTCCGTTATCTCTTCAACACTGATTTTTTCCATAGATATTGTTTTATTTTTAAACGTGCAAAGAAATCCGTTTTCATTACCAGTCGCCTGTAAAATGTATTTTGATTGCGCAATCCATGACATATAGTGTCTGTTCCAACAGTAGCATTTAGCGCTGTTTCTGCTAAAATCCAATCTCAACTCTATACCCTTGGTCTGTCTTTGATGGTTTACCATGCTGTCCAAAATATTCCTTTGTGATGAGCTTAAGATTTTGATTTCATTATTGTTTAGCAGAAGCAGTCGAAGTTTTGTCAAATATAAATATTTAACAGTAAAGGTAGATAAAATGTTGTGAGATATATTCAGAACCGTTAGTTTCGAATTTTCTTTGAATATTTCGCTCGGCAGGTGCGATATTTCGTTGTATGATATGTCTAGATTTTGCAAGTACTTTAAGTTGGTGAATAGTTCTGATACGTGTTTTGGGTGTGTTTTTATCATTTTATGTAATGCATTGTGTGCAAAATTAACCTTGGCAAGAGGTGGATTTAAAAGCCATTGTGCAAAATACGGGGATATATATTCAATGTTGTTAAATGATAGATCAATGTATTCGAGAACGACAAAACTTAAAATATCAGTATTATTTGTGTCGGCAGCCATCCTGTCTAAAGTACTGGAATTAATTTTGTTTAACAGATTTCCTCTCAATTCCATTTGTTTACATTTTTTCATATAGCCTTTTGTTCTTATTGCTATCAATAAACGTTCAAATATCCCGAACGGCTTGCTGTATCGGTTGAAAATATAATTAAAGATAATAGTCTTTGACCGTAAAAAAAAATCTAGTGTCTCTAACATATTTTCAGCATATTGTTTTATATTCAACAAGCCAATAGATGTCATTTGTCCTGTTACTGTCACGTTGCTGACGTTTATCTCTTCGAGGTGACAAGAATGGCTATCAGAAATGTTTGCGTATGCGGAGCCTATATCTGAACCAACTACAGATAACGTTGTTACATGGCATAACGCCGAAGCGTCTGTTATGTCAATCATTTGAATATTCAATCTGTAAAATTTAATTGTATGCAACGAAGGTCTCAATCTGATCATTTCAAAAAAATCCGTCCCAAGCTTCGTGTTGCTCCCAATTTTAGAATAATTTATATTATCCAGAACCAATGTTTTCAAGTTTGGAGCACTATCATTTTTATCTAATTGTGTCACTAATTCAGGAATATAAGCGTTATAAAAAATAAAATTCTTTATAGTTAAAGCTAGAAGGTAATTTTGTTCACACAAAAACCAGTCAAATGGAAAAGTGTGTGTGTGCACGCCTCCATCACTACGTAGTTCCAAGGATGTTAGCTGTCTGAAAATGTTTTGGAATTTAAAACGATGTTGATGAGGCGAACATGTTAAATTCAATTCGTTGATTCGAAGTTCTTTGACATGGCTCCAGTTAGCAGCACCAAAGTTGTGCATCCAGATGCAATTTGTGTCTAAGCTAACTTTTGTGATGTTTTGGGGAATCCTGAAGGATGGCGGTGTGCTTTTACATGTCATAGAGTTCCCATCACACTGACACTCATTTTGACATGTATCTTCATATCCGACACTGGCAGTGACGTATGAACTTATCACTACTATAAATAAGAACCCATTCATATTTGTTAGTATTTAAAAACTGCGTCGGTTTATAGGGCCAATATTTGGCCTTTGTGGTCTTTTTTATCAAATCACCAAAACAGCAGCAACAGCAATTCTTACAGGCTCAAATAGTTTAATTGTACTTTACTTTGAATGAGTTGGTCGTGTCAATTATCTAACACTGGAATCGTTAACTAATACTCAACTTTGCAATAGAGAGAATATGCTCCCACTGTCTACACCGCTTTACACAGCTGTTTGACGATAAAGAGAATATACACAACAAATATGTTGCCACTGTCTACACCGCTTTACATAGCTGTTTGATGATAAAGAGAAAACACAAAGCAAATATGTTCCCACTGTCTACACCGCTTTACACAGCTGTTTGACAATATTTGGCAATGATTACATTTCCATCTAAATAAAGTTTCACTTTTTCTTAATTATTTCTATTACTTCAGTATGTTCACAGTCCAATTTTAAAATAAAAATTTGTCTTCACCAATAAGTAGTCCAAGATATATGATTGAAGACAGGAAGTTATATATGAGCATGGGAACATACACAGGGGTATGTATACTTTTCAACACTGGGAAAAAGACCTTCATGTTAATTGATTTAGGAGAGAATCACAATTTCCCGAATCCTATCTCAAGTAGTAATTGTTCCATTCTGAATAACAAATGTTCAACTTGTTTTTTAAAGCTTCGTATTTTCGTAATAGATTATTGTATATAACCGTTATCATAAAGTTTCCATTTTAAACACCGGTTCCTTTTTACAGTTGTATTCTTTTTCTATGTTAAGCGGTAGTCTATCAGTTTCCTCGGAAATTGCTCAATTATTTGTACTAATTTTCACATTTAAAAGCCGGGCCAGATAGCTCAGTCGATAGCGTGTCTGACTATCAATCCAGGGACCATGAGTTGGAATCCCCACCCGGCAGCAGTCTCTATGTTGATTGATATACGGCATTGTCTCAAATTATCTAATCCGTTTCTCACCGCTTATTCAAATGGGATGTCATCAGTTCCTTGCGGACATGGGATGTGATCGAGTACTGGTTAAACTTTCAGGATCCCAGGAAACAGTGGTGAGGCTAATTGGTCGCCTGTTAGCCCTCGAAGGCATAAATTGACGCTAAAAATTCAATCAATCATTCAATCACATTTATAACCATATATATTAAGATGTACCTTTAGCTGATGATAATCCCTATAATCCACCAAAATTGTTCATTGAGGACAATAAGAATGTAGCAATCTTCATTAAAATATACGTAGTAGTATATAATGATAAATATGTTACATATTAAGAAGCAGAGATAAATTGATGGTAAATTTTTCAAATATTGATCAGTAGAGATAAATTGAAGGTAATTATGTCAAATATTGACAAATAGATGTAAACTGATGATAATCATGTCAAATATTGACAAGAAGAGGCAAACTGTTGGTAATTATGTCAAATATTGACAGGTATATGTAAACTGTGGTAATTATGTCAAATATTGACAGGTAGATGTAAACTGTTTGTAATTCTGTCAAATATTAAAAGGTAAATGTAAACTGGTAGCAATTATGTCAAATATTGACAAGTAAAGAAAAACTGTTGGTTATTATGTCAAATATTGACAGGTAGATGTAAACTGTTGGTAATTTTGTCAAATATTGACGCGTAGATGTAAACTGTTTGTAATTATGTCAAATATTGACAGGTAGATGTAAACTGGTGGTAATTCTGTCAAATATTGACAAGTAGAAGAAAACTGATGGTTATTATGTCAAATGTCAAATATTGACTACTCAATTGAACCGATTGTTAGTATGTTAACATATTGACATGTATAAGTCAATAGACTGTATGCCGTGTGTATTTATATATATATATATAATATATGAGTATATAACAAGCTCATATTGTACTAGTATGTGTTTATGTGTATATATATATGATATATGATTGTATAATGAGTTAGTATTGTACTATTATGTGTTTATGTTAATATCGATGATATGTTATTTTAAAATAAGCTCGTATTGTACTAATATGTGTTTATGTTTATAAATATATATGATATATGACTGTATAATAAGCTCGTAATGTACTAGAATGTGTTTATGTTTATATATATGATATATGATTGTATAATAAGCTCGTATTTTACTAGAATGTACAATGTATTTATGTTTATATATATGATATATGATTGTATAATAAGATCGTATTGTACTAGTATGTGCTTATGTTTATATATATATGTATAATATATGATTATATAATGAGCTCGTATTGTACTAGTATGTGTTTATTTTTATATATATGATATACATGTATGATAGTATAATAAGCTCGTATTGTACAAGTATGTGTTTATGTTAATATATGTATAATATATGATTGTATAATGAGCTAGTATTGTACTAGTATGTGTTTATGTTTATATATATGATATATGATTGTATACTAAGCTCGTATTGTACAAGTATGTGTTTATGTTTATATATATGTATAATATATGATTGTATAATGAGCTCGTATTGTACTAGTAAGTGTTTATTTTTATATATATGATATATGCTTGTATAATAAGCTCGTATTGTACAAGTTTGTGTTTATGTTTATATATATGTATAATATATGATTGTATAATAACCTCGTATTGTACTAGTATGTGTTTATGTTTATATATATTATATATGATTGTATACTTAGCTCGTATTGTACAAGTATGTGTTTATGTTTATATATATGTATAATATATGATTGTATAATGAGCTCGTATTGTACTAGTATGTGTTTATGTTTATATATATTATATATGATTGTATACTAAGTTCGTATTGTACCGTTTGTGATTATGATTATAAATATGATATATGATTGTATAATCAGTTCGTATTGTACTAGAATGTTTTTATGTGTATATATATGATATCTGATTGTATAATAATGTAGTATTGTACTAATATGTTTTTATGTGAATATATATGATATATCATTGTAGAATAAGCTCGTATTGTACTAGCATGTGTTTATGTTTATGTACATGATATATGATTGTATAATAAGCTTGTATTGTACAAGAATGTCTTTATGGTTATATATATGATATACGATTGTATGATCAGCTCGTATTGTACTAGTATGTGTTTATGTGTATGTATATGAAATATGATTGAATATTAAACTCGTATTGTACTATTATGTGTTTATGTTTCTATATATATGATATATGATTGTATAATAAGCTTGTATTCTACAAGTATGTGTATATGTTTATATATATGATATACGATTGTATGATAAGCTTGTTTTGTACACGTGTGTATTATGTGTATATATATGATATATGAATGCATAATGAGCTCGTATTGTACAAGTGTGTGTTTATGTGTTTATATATGATATATGATTGTATAATAAGCTCGTATTGTACTAGAATGTATTTATGTTGATATAAATGATATATCATTGTTTGATGAGCTCGTATTGTACTACAATGTATTAATGTTTATATGTATGATATATGATTGTATAATAAGCTTGTATTCTACAAGTATGTGTATATGTTTATATATATGATATACGATTGTATGATAAGCTTGTTTTGTACACGTGTGTATTATGTGTATATATATGATATATGAATGCATAATGAGCTCGTATTGTACTAGTGTGTGTTTATGTGTTTATATATGATATATGATTGTATAATAAGCTCGTATTGTACTAGAATGTATTTATGTTGATATAAATGATATATCATTGTTTGATGAGCTCGTATTGTACTACAATGTATTAATGTTTATATATATGATATATGATTGTATAATAAACTCGTATTGTACTAGTATGTGTTTATGTTTATATATGTGATATATGATTGTATAATAAACTCGTATTGTACTAGTATGTGTTTATGTTTATATATGTGATATATGATTGTATAATAAGCTCGTATTTAACTAGTATGTGTTTAAGTGAACATATATGATATATGATTGTATAATAAGCTCGTATTGTTCTAGTATTTGTTTAAGTGTATATATATGATATATCATTGTATAATGAGCTCGTTTTGTTCTAGTATTTGATTAAGTGTATATATATGATATATGATTGTTAAATAGGCTCGTATTGTACTAGTATGTGTTTAAGTGTATATAAATATGATATACGACTGTAAACTGAGCTGGTATTGTACTAGTATGTGTTTATGTTTATATATATATGATATATGATTGTATAATAAGCTCGTATTGTATGAGTATGTGTTTATGTTTATATATATATCTGATTGTATAATAAGCTCTTATAGTACTAGTATGTGTTTATGTTTATATATATGACATATGATTGTATAATAAGCTCGTATTTAACTAGTATGTGTTTAAGTGAAAATATATGATATCTGATTGTATAATAAGCTCGTATTGTACTAGTATTTGTTTAAGTGTATATATATGATATATGATTGTATAATGAGCTCGTTTAGTACTAGTATTTGTTTAAGTGTATATATATGATATATGATTGTTAAATAAGCTCGTATTGTACTAGTTTGTGTTTAAGTGTATATAAATATGATATATGACTGTAAACTGAGCTGGTATTGTACTAGTATGTGTTTATGTTTATATATATATATGATATATGATTGTATAATCAGCTCATATTGTACTAGTATTTGATTATGTTTATATACAAGATAAATGATTGTATAATAAGCTCGTATTTTATTAGTATGTGTTAATGTTCATATATATGATATATGATTATATAATAAGCTCGTATTGTACTAGTATGTGTTTATGTTTATATATATATGATATCTGACTGTATAATAAGCTCGTATTTTATTAGTATGTGTTAATGTTTATATATATGACATATGATTGTATAATAAGCTCGTATTTAACTAGTATGTGTTTAAGTGAAAATATATGATATCTGATTGTATAATCAGCTCGTATTGTATAAGTATGTGTTTATGTTAATATATATTATATATGATTGTATAATTAGCTCGTATTGTATAGGTATGTGTTTATGTGTATATATGATATATGATTGTATAATGAGCACGTATTGTACTAGTATTTGTTTAAGAGTATACATATGATATATGATTGTATAATGAGCTCGTATTGTACTAGTATGTGTTTAAGTGTATATATATATATATATATATATATATATATATATATATATATATATATATATATATATATATATATATGATATATGACTGTATAATGAGTTCGTATTGTATAAGTATGTGTTTATGTTTATATATATATCTGATTGTATAATAAGCTCGTATAGTACTAGTATGTGTGTATTTTTATATATATGATATATGATTGTATAATAAGCTCGTATTGTATT
Source organism: Panopea generosa (assembly GCA_029582155.1). Lineage (NCBI taxonomy): Eukaryota > Metazoa > Mollusca > Bivalvia > Adapedonta > Hiatellidae > Panopea > Panopea generosa. The sequence goes on along the minus strand of CM055912.1, from coordinate 3,568,793 downwards.
AATATATGTTTATGTTTATATATATGACATATGATTGTATAATGAGCTCGTATTTTACTAGTATGTGTTTATGTATATGTATATGATATATGATTGTATAATAAGCTCGTATTGTACAAGTATGTGTTTATGTTTATATATATGATATACAATTGTACGAAAAGCTTGTATTGTACTAGTGTGTATTTATGTTTATATATATATGATATATGATTGTATAATAAGCTTGTATTGTATTAGTGTGTATTTATGTTTATATATGTATAATGAGCTCGTATTGTACTAGTATGTGTTTTGTGTATGTATATGATATATGATTGTATAATAAGCTCGTATTGTATTTATATATGTTTATGTTTATATATATGACATATGATTGTATGATAAGCTCGTATTGTACTAGAGTGTATTTATGTTGATATATATGATATATCATTGTACAATAAGCTCGTATTGTACTAGAATATATTTATGTTTATATATATGATATATGATTGTATAATAAGCTCGTATTGTACTAGAATGTATTTATGTTTATATATATGATATATGATTGTATAATGAGCTTGTATTGTACTAGTATGTGTTTAAGTGTATAATATGATATCTGATTGTATAATAAGCTCGTATTGTACTAGTATGTGTTTAAGTGTATATAAATATATATGATATATGACTGTATACTAAGCTTGTATTGTACTAGTATGTGTTTATGTTTATATATATGATATCTGATTGTATAATAAGTTCGTATAGTATGAGTATGTGTTTATGTTGAAAGATATGATATCTGATTGTATAATAAGCTCGTTTTGTATGAGTATGTTTTTATGTGTATATATATGATATATAATTGTATAATAAGCTTGTTTTGTACTAATATGTTTTAATGTTTATATATATGATATCTGATTGTATAATAAGCTTGTTTTGTAATAATATGTTTTTATGTGTATATATATGATATCTGATTGTATAATAAGCTCGTTTTTTATGAGTATGTTTTTATGTGTATATATATGATATATGAATGTATAATAAGTTCGTATTTTACTAGTATGTGTTTATGTGTATATATATGATATATGATTGCATAATAAGCTCGTTTTGAACTAATATGTTTTAATGTTGATATATATGATATATGATTGTATAACAAGCTCGTATTATACAAGAATGTCTTTATGGTTATATATTTGATATACGATTGTATGATAAGCTCGTATTGTAATAGTTTGTGTTAATGTGTATGTATATGATATCTGATTGAATAATAATCTCGTATTTTACTAGCATGTGTTTATGTTTATATATATGATATATGATTGTATAATAAGCTCGTATTGTACAAGTATGTGTTTATGTTTATATATATGATATACGATTGTAAGATAAGCTTGTATTGTACAAGTGTGTATTTTTGTGTATATATATGATTATGAATGTATAATGAGCTTTTTTGTGCTAGTGTGTGTTTATGTGTATATATATGATATATGATTGTATAACAAGATCGTATTGTACTATAATGTATTTATGTTTATATATATGATATATGATTGTATAATAAGCTCGTATTGTACTAGAACATATTTATGTTTATATATACGAGATATGATTGTATATTAAGCTCGTATTGTACTAGAATGTATTTATGTTGATATATATGATATATGATTATATAATAAGCTCGTATTGTACTAGAACGTATTTATGTTTATATATATGAGATATGATTGTTTATTAAGCTCGTATTGTACTAGAATGTATTTATGTTGATATATTTGATATATGATTGTATAATAAGCTCGTATTGTACTAGTGTGTGTTTATGTGTATATATATGATATCTGATTGTATAATAAGCTCGTATTGTGTTTATGTTTATATATATGACATATGATTGTATAATAAGCTCGTATTGTACTAGTATGTGTTTATTTCTATATATATCATATATGATTATATAATAAGCTCGCATTGTCCTAGTATGTGTTTATGTTTATATATATGATATGAAAGTATGATGAGCTCGTATTGTACGGGATCAGAAATAACTGGACAGCAAACGTACACCACTGTGCAGCCCTTCTCTTTTGTTGTACATTATATCAACTGTATCGTTTTAAATATCTCCGGAACGACGACCGCCATTAATGATTGATAGCATGTTTCTAGAAAATGATTGTATAAGATAACCAGCTGACGCATCTCCCTATGTACTTCAAAAGTTTGTGCGTCATCAGAATGTTTCCTTTCCCTTTCCTCATTTCATGAAAATCTTACTATTTTCAAGAACATATATCCGCATCTTTATACATAGATAACTCTATCTGATTGTCGTCTGGTGATCCCGCTCTTTGATATATAGAGATATGTGAATATTCGTCAAAAACATTTGACGGATATTTAAAAAAGTTAAAAAAATTATAATGTACTCTTTACCATGGTCACTTAGATGTATACGGTACTATTTAAAACACATTCTTAACATTATCGGACATGATTTACTTAATAAATATCTAATAGTCACGTTATGTATAAAAAATCAGTCGAACCTGACCAAGGCGCCATCCACGAGATAGAGCAAAAAGTACCCCTTAAAGCAGATAGGTCGAAACTAAATTATAACATTAGTTAATACAACATTTTACTATTTAAGACAGGTGGTTGCTTAATAGACTTGACCACTAACACAGGTTTCACTGAATTGTTATTGACTGTTTATTTTGAATGAAGGGATGCGATTAGTCATATTGAAAGTATTAAAGATGTTTTTAAGATGGTTGACAAAATATTCTAATGACCAGAATTTTCCAAAATATACAGACGCAAAAACAGTGATTGAATTGACTGATCCTTTTTAACCGGGCCCTATGCCCAATGACTTAGTCCTGCTTGTGTTGCCTATAAATATGAATATTTATTATAGACCGGCTTATTCATTTTAAAAAATGATTTTAGACACGTATAGCGCCTTTTCCTGATGTACTGCCTTTAAGTCAAGTCCTACGGGAGTTGCCAGGTCGCCCATCTTTAATCCGCGATTTTTGACTATTTTTTTGGTTAAAAACATGAGTAAAATTATTAAAATCGCCGAAAGAAGGCTTACAGTTTAACATATATAATAACAGATATTAGTAATGCTAATCAGTACATATACGATAATTTAATCATTTCTGACTATACATTACATTATATTTTGCTTCTTTATCAAAATCAAATTGAAATATTACAAGATACATATGAAAAAATGCATCGACATTATATAATGGTTTATTAAGTATTGATGAATTTTGTTTCTTTCATACTGAATGTTTATATGTAAAAGTAAGAAAAGCAAAGTGTTTGTTTATTATAGTGTTACCCCTAGTTAAAGGGGTCACAATGGGCTAATGATATACATGTACACAGTTACGTCCTGAAAGCTATCCTTGTCAGGTGTCAGGTTGTTCGACATTCTGCACCTCTCAGTTTAACTAGCTTTTGGATGAGCAACCGGCTGAATCAGATAAAACCCAAGTGATTCTACCAGGATTCGAACACTCGACCTCCCACTTCCGGCCCGGACGCCGTAACCACTATGCAACGGAAGACGGTGTTCTTAAGTTTAGGTATTAAGAATTAACATTTGGTTTTTGGTTAGAAAGTAAAAAGAAACACGTTATACTTTTAGGTCTCACTCACCAATAACCCCCCCCCCCCACCCACCCACATCATTGACGCTAGCAAGATTATTGCGCTCTAGAAAGTAGAGCTGTGTTAATCGATTGAGAAATGTATTTATTGAAAATATTTAAATGGTCATATTTCTGTGTACATATGAGAACATTGAATCATTTTCATGAGTTCTACCAAGTTTGGATGGCATAGGGTACTGTTGGATGAAGATATATCAGTTTAAAGATACGTAGTGATACATTGCCACAAATGGGCAAGATTTGCCAAAAATGAAGAGGTGTTCTCAAAACATCAAAATTGTCAAAAAGCAACCTGGTTAACCCCATGATTTTTCCTGCAAATTTGACTAACAGAGGACATTCTATAGATCTAGAATCAAGACACTTTTAGACAACTGGCAAGTGGTTAGTGTTCCAGAAGTGCATGTTTCTATATGTAGAACAGTACAAAGTTAATTGGTGTTTGATTCGTTCAATGTATTACACGTATATCCTTATTCCCGTTATCTGACATTTATCTAGGTTACGCCAATTGGCCAATGTACATCTTAATCAAATACATGAATACATTTTGACATATGCTGTTCTATTTAGAACCGCTATATGTTCAAATAGTCTGTGAATAAGTGTTAACAGTTCAGATAATAAAAGAAGCATGTTTATCATAGCTTTGGTTGGAGTAATCGGTGTTGTTCAATGCAGTGATTCAGTGTTCGATATCCAGAGTGAACTTGTTGCCTTGAGAAAACAAAATGAAGGCCTCGCAAAGGAATTGGCGTTAGTCAAGGGGCGATTAGCTGCCATCGAGTCTTCTAAATGTTTAAACATTGCTCTTTTTATTTACAAGAATGATTGCTGTCGCCTTATTGCTGTTTTAGACGAAGTTTCCACTCTTGTTCAAAGTAATGTCGCCTTATCGCTGTTTTAGACGAAGTTTCCACTCTTGTTCAAAGTAATGTCGCCTTATCGCTGTTTTAGACGAAGTTTATACTATTGTTCAGAGTAATGTCGGCTTATTGCAAGTATTGTCCTTCCACACATATTGTCCTTCCGCAAGTAGTTATTCTTCTTCACGTATTTTCCTTCCACACGCATTGTTCTTTTGTAAGAATTGTCTTTCTGTACGTATTGTCCTTATGCACGTATTGTCCTTCTGCAAGTTTCCTCTCGTGTTCAAAGTAATGTCACCTTATCGTTATTTTAGACGAAGTTTCCACTATTGTTCAAAGTAATATCGCCTTATTGCTGTTTTAGACAAAGTTTCCACTTTAGGTCAAAATAATGTCGCCTTATCGCTATTTTAGACAAAGTTTCCACTATTGTTCAAAATAAAGTCGCCTTATCGCTGTTTTAGACGAAGTTTCCACAATTGTTCAAAGTAATGTCGCCTTATCGCTGTTTTAGACGAAGTTTCTACTCTTGTTCAAAGAAATGTCGCCTTATCGCTGTTTGAGACAAAGTTTCTACTCCTGTTCTACTCATGTTCAAAGTAATGTCGCCTTATCACTGTTTGAAACAAAGTTTCTACTCTTGTTCAAAGTAATGTCGCCATATCACTGCTTTAGACAAAGTTTCTACTCTTGTTCAAAGTAATGTCGCCTTATCGCTGTTTGAGACAAAGTTTCTACTCTTGTTCTACTCATGTTCAAAGTAATGTCGCCTTATCACTGTTTTAAACAAAGTTTCTACTCTTGTTCAAAGTAATGTCGCCTTATCGCTGTTTTAGACCAAAATTTATACTCTTGTTCAAAGTAATGTCGCCTTATCGCTGTTTTAGACAAAGTTTCTACTCTTGCTCAAAGTAATGTCGCCTTATCGCTGTTTAAGACACAGTTTCTACTCTTGTTCAAAGTAATGTCGTCTTATCACTGTTTTAAACAAAGTTTCTACTCTTGTTCAAAGTAATGACACTTAAATTCTAATGACAAAGAACAGACAAAATCTACTTACTTTATATTAATTCATTTAGCTCTATTGCGAAGACAGGTTAAAGCTAATTTGAACCGCTCTTGATTCTGCTGTCTTTGTAGAACCAGTACTGATTGTTGATTTTTAGAGGCATCAAATCGAGCTGGTGATCAAATCCGCAACCTTTGGCATGAGCGGCCAACATATCTACACTCTATCCACTACACTACCGCTCGGCGTAATTACGCTTTGGTCAACGGACTTTGACAACTATAAGAAGCAACGTGCGCACATATGTTGTGTAACAGCCTGCGTCAATTACATGTGTGTCTACAACTGTCTAATTTGAATTTTAAAACCTAGCAAATAGTCGCTTAAAACGCGTAGCATTGGTTTTATCTATTTCTCCATTTTATCTCTCAAATGCAATCGTGTGAAGTTCAGAAGAAAAACTAAATAATTATATTTATTTCAGGCTCACGAGACGTCACGCAGTTCGAGCCAGGCCAGGAAGTTGCCTTTATGGCCACGGTAACAAAAGAGGAACATGACCTACACCGATATCAGAGGATAATATTTGACATGGTCATAACAAACATAGGTCAATCGTTTGAAGGTTCAACAGGCATATTTACTGCTCCAATAGCTGGTGGGTTTGTTATTAGAAGCTTCTTCATTCCTATCCATGGCCATGTTAGTATCTGAGAATAAATATATAGAGGATCTTCCATGAGGCATTTCGAGATACATATATGATTATCCATTTTTCATTTCTAGACTTGATGAGATGTAAAACTGAAACAACCTGGGCAGCGTTTCACAAAATAACTTACGATAAAAATCGACGTTAGTCAATTTAACAATTTCTCCGTTGTGTGTTCAAATTTTGATCGATATTTAAAATCATTGTATTTTCAGAAAATATATAACTTTCTGCATGATTTGAGTCAACTTGACTTCATTTGGATGAAAATTAAACATATTATGAATAATTGTTGGTTTACGTTTACAGCGATTTTTGTCGTAAGTTTTTTTTGTGTGAAACGCACCCCTGTATATTATGCAATATATCAAATCATTAAATATGCATACTCTGACTCAAACTAATGAAATCCTCATATATTTCGTTACATAGTTCCTTATTAACTTGTATATCTGGCATATGTTTTCTCAATTTTGGCGTAAAACATTTCAGGAACGTACTTGTTCAACTTTAATATCATGGCAGCAGATAACAGTAACTACGTCGAGGCAGGTTTAGTAGTCAATGGCAACTACATCATTCCCGCACTGAGTGACAAAAATGGTCCAATTGGGATATGGGCACGTCGAATGCTATACTCCATTTGAATATGGCGGACGAAGTTTGCGTGGAGATTATCTACCCACAAGGTGTAAATGGAGTTCACGGCAACAAGTATACAACATTTTCGGGCTATTTGCTTCACACCGATGGTTAAGTGCATCATTTTGACTACACAATTAAGCAATAAAAACCTAAATAATTCATTTGATTGCAATTGTATTATCATTTACACACTAAAGGTCATAAATCACGGACTACTTTGTTGGCGGAGGAATAAGGTATAGAAAATATATGTAAAATGCAACATTAATCTAAATCTGAAAAAAAAACACACTGTCTTTCTGCACATATTGCCCTTCCGCACGTATTGTCCTTCCACAACCAGTAAACTTAACCAGCATTATGCTTAACTTAATTATTTTAGAGTACTCAGGTGGCATTGCAATAGACAATATGACTTGAAAGGCAGCTTTTAATCAGCGAATCCCACAGATATACAATAGCGTGTAGTCATGATATCTGCCGCGTAAATATTACGCCTGAGATATTATCCCTCAGTCAAATAAAAAATACAAAATTATTCATTATACCATCATGTATCAATGATTAAATAACCAATAAAATAGCTTTATTATTTGAACTTAATCGTTACAATCTCGCACGGATTGAAGTTTTGTCAATTGTTCAAGGATCCCTTTGATATAGTGTTTAAGTCCATTGAACGCATTGATGGTTTTACAATTACGACTACATTGAAATATTTAGCCATCAAATACGTTCACAGAATATACGTTCCAAAGCAGTGCATGCGAACAGTCGCTTACGAGTAAAACGCATGTTTGTCCAGATGTAATAATACAATATACCAAACGATTATATATATAGTCATACAGTATTCCAAACGAATATACATATAGTCGTACAATATATCAAACGATTATAGATAAAGTCGTACAATATACCAAACGATTACAGATGTAGTCGTACAATATACCAAACGGTTAAAGATGTAGTTGTACACTATACCAAATGATTATAGATGTTGCTGTTCAATATACAAATCGATTATAGATATAGTCGTACAATATACCAAACGCTTATAAATAACGTCGTACAGTATACCAAACAGTTATAGATGCAGTTGTACAGTATATCAAACGAACGATTATAGATGTAGTCGTAAAATATACTCATTGATTATAGATGAAGTCGTGCAATTTACAAAACGGTTATAATTGTACAATATACCAATCGATTAAAAATGTAGTCGTACAATATAGCAAACGATTATAGATGTAGTCGTACAATATACTAATCAATTATAGATGTGGTCGTACAATATACTAATTGAGTATAGATGTAGTCGTACAATATACTAGTCGATTATAGATGTAGTCGTACAATATACCAAACGATTATGGATGTAATCTAACAATATAGCAATCGATTATACATGTAGTCGTACAATATACCAAACAGTTATAGATGTAATCTTACAATAAACCAATCGAGTTTACATGTAGTCGTACAATATACAAATCGATTATAGATGTAGTCGTACAATATAGCAATCGATTATAGATGCTGTTGTACAAAATACGAATCGATTATGCGTCCTTTAATATCTGTCTGCCAAGACAAAAGGGTAATAAGACTACAATAAAATGAATAAGGTATATGCGCTCTTTTACATTATTTGTCACATGTGATTTAATGATGAGCTGTTTTGGCAATGTTCAAATACGCTTAATACAAAACAACCATATTTAATTTAAGAATTCAAGAAGATTTACAAAACAATTATTTAGAAGGCTTATGTCGAAATATAGCTATTGGACATTTAAATACAAAACTATAAAAAAATAATATAAAAAGTACGAGGTATGTCCCAAAAGTAATAGGACGACCCTGTCATTTTTGTATGTAGGGCGTCACATACAAACCGGTGGTATCAATGGATAGATCGACACATTTTCTGCTGTCATAAAACATCAAATCAACTTTCAGTCGTTGTTAAGTTTAAAAAAACGGCACCATAGTAACGCGAGTTTGGAAGTACGGGGGACTTTGAAATTAGACGCCATTAAAAAAAACAATATTGCCTTTGAAAGCAGACATCTTCCTCAATATCGTGTCAAATGTTATGAAATAACAGTGGACGTAATTTCAGATCATGTACGAATGTCATTTTGAAATTCGACGTTATCAATAAACATTTGATTATTGTGCGCACTTTTAAAATAACAACTGCGGATTTGAATGGTAAAGAAATTGGACGACGTCACGCCTGGAGTGGACATTTGGAGTGTGGTAAAACTGTGTTGGGTGTGATATGACCCCACAGGAGACTCTCGAGTTTATTTCACACAACTCTTAAACAGAAGGCATATCCTGGAGTCTTATATATTGGTGGTACAAACGGGTTTTCAATGGTGAGACGAAAATAAATGACCATTTGCGATCTGGACGACCAAAATTGTGTGTGGTATTCCTGGGATTCAAGTCAGATCTTTGCGCTTTTAGTACATCTTGGCCATGTGTCGGAGTGTACATTCTGTGGCTAGGATCTACGAGTCATCATAGTATCGTGACATGTACCAGAATGTGGTGCAGTACACAAAATTGTGTTTTGCACAGCGGTTCATACTTCGAAAAAAGAATGACTTTCAATAAATTTTGAATGTCAATATGACGTCACGCAAATAACTTCCATCTCCCCCGTTCTTTGTAACATATACATTTTGACTTGCCAAAATTAATGTTAAATAGTGGTGTATGATATTGAAAGTTTGCATGCTTATAGTTTAGCAAAAAATGAATGCCGTCACAGTTTGTTAAGCGCTAAAGCACTATGCACCACAAAACAGTTATAGAATTCACTACTTTCTATTTGTGGTTAACATATAGCTTCGGAAGATATCAGAGGCTGGGAGAGATTATCACTGTTACTTGCGGAAGGACGGCGATTCTACTAAGTCCGACTCATTCTGAGGTCTTCGTCCACGAGTACAACTGGATATGCAATATATAACCTGAAATGTGTTGAAAGTGGCATTAAACCACATTAAAAAAATATATGGATTATCCCTGAGTATGTTTGTATTGTCATCAATGCTATCATTTTGTACACTGAGTATGTGTGTATTGTCGTCAATGCTGTTTTTGTGTACACTGAGTATGTTTGTATTGTCGTCAATGCTCTTATTTTGTACACTATGTTTATTTGTATTGTCGTCAATGCTGTTATTTTGTACACTGCGTATGTTTGTATTGTCGTCAATGCTATTATTGTGTACACTGAGTATGTTTGTATTGTCGCCAATGCTGTTATTTTGTACACTGAGTATGTATGTATTGTTGTCAATGCTGTTATTGTGTACACTGAGTATGTTTGTATTGTCGTCAATACTGTTATTTTGTACACTGAGTATGTTTGTATTGTCGTCAATGTTGTTATTTCGTACACTGAGTATGTTTGTATTGTCGTCAATACTGTTATTTTGTACATTGAGTATGTTTGTATTGTCGTCAATGCTGTTATTTTGTACACTATGTATATTTGTATTGTCGTCAATGCTGTTATTTTGTACACTGAGTATGTTTGTATTGTCGTCAATGCTGTTATTGTGTACACTGAGTATGTTTGTATTGTCGCCAATGCTGTTATTTTGTACACTGAGTATGTATGTATTGTTGTCAATGCTGTTATTGTGTACACTGAGTATGTTTGTATTTTCGTCAATACTGTTATTTTGTACATTGAGTATGTTTGTATTGTCGTCAATGCTGTTATTTTGTACACTGAGTATATTTGTATTGTCGTCAATGCTTTTATTTTGTACACTGAGTATGTTTGTATTGTCGTCAATGTTGTTATTTCGGACACTGAATATGTTTGAATTGTCGTCAATGCTTTTATTTTGTACACTGAGTATGTTTGTATTGTCGTCAATGCTTTTATTTTGTACACTGAGTATGTTTGTATTGTCGTCAATGTTGTTATTTCGTACACTGAGTATGTTTGTATTGTCGCCAATGCTGTTATTTTGTACACTGAGTATGTTTGTATTGTCGTCAATGCTTTTATTTTGTACACTGAGTATGTTTGTATTGTCGTCAATGCTGTTATTTTGTACACTGAGTTTGTTTGTATTGTCGCCAATGCTGTTATTTTGTACACTGAGTATGTATGTATTGTCGTCAATGCTGCTATTTTGTACACTGAGTATGTTTGTATTGTCGTCAATGCTGTTATTTTGTACACTGAGTATGTTTTATTGTTGTCAATGCTGTATTTTGTACACTGGGTATGTTTGTATTGTCGTCAATGCTGTTATTGTGTACACTGAGTATGTTTGTAATGGCGTCAATACTGTTATTTTGTACACTGAGTATGTTTGTATTGTCGTCAATGTTGTTATTTCGTACACTGAGTATGTTTGTATTGTCGTCAATGCTGTTATTTTGTACACTTAGTATGTTTGTATTGTCGTCAATGCTGTTATTTTGTACACTGAGTATGTTTGTATTGTCGTCAATGCTGTTATTTTGTACACTGAGTATGTTTGCATTGTCGCCAATGCTGTTATTTTGTACACTGAGTATGTTTGCATTGTCGCCAATGCTGTTATTTTGTACACTTAGTATGTTTGTATTGTCGTCAATGCTTTTATTTTGTACACTGAGTATGTTTGTATTGTCGTCAATGCTTTTATTTTGTACACTGAGTTTGTTTGTATTGTCGCCAATGCTGTAATTTGTACACTGAGTATGTTTGCATTGTCGCCAATGCTGTTATTTTGTACACTGAGTATGTTTGCATTGTCGCCAATGCTGTTATTTTGTACACTTAGTATGTTTGTATTGTCGTCAATGCTTTTATTTTGTACACTGAGTATGTTTGTATTGTCGTCAATGCTGTATTTTGTACACTGAGTTTGTTTGTATTGTCGCCAATGCTGTTATTTTGTACACTGAGTATGTATGTATTGTCGTCAATGCTGCTATTTTGTACACTGAGTATGTTTGTATTGTCGTCAATGCTGTTATTTTGTACACTGAGTATGTTTTATTGTTGTCAATGCTGTATTTTGTACACTGGGTATGTTTGTATTGTCGTCAATGCTGTTATTGTGTACATTGAGTATGTTTGTATTGTTGTCAATACTGTTATTTTGTACACTGAGTATGTTTGTATTGTCGTCAATGTTGTTATTTCGTACACTGAGTATGTTTGTATTGTCGTCAATGCTTTTATTATGTACACTTAGTATGTTTGTATTGTCGTCAATGCTGTTATTTTGTACACTGAGTATTTTTGTATTGTCGTCAATGCTGTTATTTTGTACACTGAGTATGTTTGCATTGTCGCCAATGCTGTTATTTTGTACACTGAGTATGTATGTATTGTCGTCAATGTTGCTATTTTGTACACTGAGTATGTTTGTATTGTCGTCAATGCTGTTATTTTGTACACTGAGTATGTTTTATTGTTGTCAATGCTGTATTTTGTACACTGAGTATGTTTGTATTGTCGTCAATTTTGTTATTTTGTACACTGAGTATGTTTGTATTGTCGTCAATGCTGTTATTTTGTACACTTAGTATGTTCGTATTGTCGCCAATGCTGTTATTTTGTACACTGAGTATGTTTGTATTGTCGTCAATGCTGTTATTTTGTACACTGAGTATGTACGAGGGGTTATCCAGAAGTTCGTGGACAAATGTTATAAAAAATTATTGTGCACACGTTCATAAGTGTAAATTACATAACTTAAACATTTATGTATTACAAATCTATAGTAAGTAATTTATTGTTTTTCATGCAACCATTATAAAGTTATAGTAACCATAGTAACGTACATGCACATGAAGTGCCGCAGCTCAATTTTTTTAATAAACTCAAATTTATACATGTTAATTATTAAAAATATATTTCTACTATTCCACGGGAAAACATACATGTTTGACGCAACGTCATTAACGTCTTTAAATTTAACATCATTTGTTGTTTTACGCGGACGCATTCGAATCCAGCGTATATTTCATTGAGGAGGTCTTCGCCAGAGTGCGTAAAAATGGCGTCTGAAGAACGGTTAAAACAACGAGCGGCAATACAGTTCTGCGTAAATCTCGGGCATACACCGATACAGACGATGGAACTTCTAAACAGAGCCTCAAAGAAACCTGCTGTCGCACGTTCTCTAGTCTACAAATGGTATAAGCGATACAGTGATGGCCGGGAAACCATAATGGACGATGAAAGGTGTGGTCGCCCAACGTCAAAATCATGTTAAATTAGTCAAAGATCTTCTAGACAAGGACCGCCGAGTAACAATACATGAACTATGCCAGGATTTGGATATGGGCTACGGCACCGTCCATAGAATCATCAAAGATGAATTAAAAATGAGCCGAATAAGTGCGCGATCGGTTCCCCGATTATTAAAAGATCATGAAATGGAACGCCGGGTAACAGAATCTAGGAAGTTTCTAGCGAGATACGCAAAAGAGGGCGACTCATTCCTAAATAGGATTATAACTACCGACGAGACATGGTTGTTTTATTGTGATCCGGAAACGAAACAACAGTCAAGTCAGTGGAAATCAACCGATTCGCCGCCACCGAAAAAAGCCAGAATGTCCAAATCGTTTGGAAAACATATGTTCATCGTCTTCTTCGACATCAACGGAATAATCCTGAGCCATGCCGTTCCGAAAGGCCAGTCTGTCAACGCATTGTATTATTCAAAGGTACCGATTTTATAACAAACATATATTTTACTTATAATTTAACAATAGTTTTAAAAATGAAATAAACAACGTATTACATGTACTATAAAAATACAAAATTTTATATAATTTATATATTTACAGCTTTAGCAGGTTAAGGAACGTGACATTTAAATAATTAATACTCGATTTTCTTATTGTTTTTTTTTTTTTCGTATAAATTTCAGGTCCTTCGCCGTCATCTTGCTAGAGCAATAACTAGGAAGCACCCAACTGGTTATGAGGGTGGACTTATAATACATCAGGACAACGCACCAGCTCATTCGTCGAGAGAAGTGCAGACGACAATTGAAATACAAATGGAGGCAGAAGTTCTTCAACATCCGCCGTACTCCCCAGATCTCGCACCGTGTGATTTTGCACTCTTTCCGAAATTAAAGTGCGAATTGAAGGGCAAACATTTTAATAACTTAAAAGAAATTCAAACGGAATCTAATTCCATTTTGTATTCATACCCATCGGACTGGTACAAGCAACTTTTTCATCAGTGGGTAGAACGCCACCGCAAATGTATAGAAAATAGCGGTGCTTACTTTGAGAAGAATTGACGTCGCGACGTCGCCTTCAAAATTGACCTGCGGCACATCACTGTACATGATGTATATCGAATGTATGTAAATTATTTGTTATATTGTGTATTTTTTTTTAAATTTGTATACAACTTACACTGAGATTGAATACTATAAACTGAAAATATTACACATATATAAGATGTAGTTTTTATTTTATAGCATGTGTCCACGAACTTCTGGATAACCCCTCGTATGTATTTTCGTCAATGCTGTATTTTGTACACTGAGTATGTTTGAATTGTCGTCAATGTTGTTATTTCGTACACTGAGTATGTTTGTATTGTCGTCAATGATGTTATTTTATACACTTAGTATGTTTGTATTGTCGTGAATGCTGTTATTTTGTACACTGAGTATGTGTGTATTATTGTCAATGCTGTTATTTTGTACACTGATTATGTTTGTATTGTCGTCAATGCTGTTATTTTGTACACTGAGTATGTTTGTATTGTCGTCAATACTGTTATTTTGTACACTGAGTATGTGTGTATTGTCGTCAATGCTGTTATTTTGTACATGAGTATGTTTGTATTGTCGTTAATGCTGTTTTTTAGTACACTGAGTATGTGTGTATTGTCGTCGATGCTGTTATTTTGTACACTTAGTATGTTTGTATTGTCGTCAATGCTGTATTTTGTACACTGAGTATGTTTGTATTGTCGTGAATGCTGTTATTTTGTACACTGAGTATGTGTGTATTGTCGTCAATGCTGTTATTTTGTACACTGAGTATGTTTGTATTGACGTCAATGCTGTTATTTTGTACATTGAGTATGTTTGTATTGTCGTCAATACTGTTATTTTGTACATTAAGTATGGTTGTATTGTCGTCAATGCTGTCATTTTGTTCACTGAGTATGTTTGTATTGTCGTGAATGCTGTTATTTTGTACACTGAGTATGTTTGTATTGTCGTCAATGCTGTTATTTTGTACACTGAGTATGTTTTATATTGTCGTCAATGCTGTTATTTTGTACACTTAATATGTGAATGTGGCTTTCGTGGTCGTTCCTTGATTGCCACCGCACATTTCTTAACTAAAAATAAAACTGCACAGTTATTGTTCGGAATTGATCATAACCTTTTTGCAGACAATTTACTGAGAAAAGACAAACCTTAGTTGTTGTTGTTGTTGTTGTTGTTATATGGTGGTTAGCTTCATTTGCAATACTGTATTCATTTTTCAGTTATATCACGACGTGTCTACCCGAGACAGTATCCTGAGCCCTGCTACCCTGGAGTATCATGCAGCATATGGTATGATATCCCATCCAGTCAAATTATACATTACACCTGGCCGACCAAACCTAGAATTATCCTCTGCAAGCATTATTTTTAATAACCCGTCCGAGAATCGAACCCATGACCCTCTGCATTCAAGGCAGACGCTCAACCTCCAGGTCACCGAAACCCTACATGTTTCTTTATAAGTAAAGAACAGTTTTTCATTGTATTAGAGTATAATTAATGGATCAATAAAGCCTGTTAAAAAAATAAATGTACCACTTATAATAATGCTAAAACCGGAATTTCTTGCATAATAGTCAACTTTAGGCCATAATAAATCGATAGCTAGATTATCATCCCCGCCCGCCCCCTAATTTAAAAAAAATATATTTAAAAAAAAATTTAAAGCCAAAATAAAAAATAAAATCCTCCAGCCCTCCCCGTTTTAAAGAAAAAAATGGATGATAATCTAGCAATTGATTTAAAATGGCTATAACTAAAAACTTTTTTTATCAGTAGCCAGTTTAATAGATTCAACTACACGATTGGATAATCTGTCGTTTTATTTCGAAAAAGTAAAAGGCAGACAACTATTACAGACGCACCCAATACGTTGCTCAAAGGGTTGTCTCCCTTATCCTTTATAAATAATTGTTGACGTATGTCTAGAAATTTATATGATATGGATGCAATTTGAACTTATTTAATCATGCTAATTTTGCTTCTTTGTTGTGACCATAAAGTAGTATTTACTTTTTTAAGAAATATATTAAGACATAGTTCAAAATATTAATTACGGAGAGAGGGGTAGGGTGCGGTGTAACTATTTTTCTAGTATTTTGTCATCATGGAAGAATGTTTATATTAAGTTTGAGTATATATCAAAGTCACATGTACTATACATTTTAGTAAAACTTCTGTAACACATTAAATAGCTGTATTATTTGGAAAACGTCGTTAAATTCTCGCGAGAATTGCATTGGTGTCTGCACAGGTGTTCTGAAATGTAAATGAATCGATTTTAAACTGTCGTAAGCTGTCTGTACAGAATAATGCGAGCAACAAGTATGCAATGCACGTCTGCGCATCTGTTATTTATTGGAAAGTGGGTAACACCGGTCTCTGCGGACACACGCAAATAAAGTAAGAACGTGTTCCACGACCATTAATCACTGAGTCAGGTGCGGTATTGTAATGGATAGAGTGTTGGCACTCACACCGGAGGTACCGGGTTCGATCTTCAGCTCGATCTAATGCCTCATCTAAATCAAATCTCAGTATTGGTTCTACACAGGAAACGGACTCAAGAGCAGTTCATATAAGATCTGTGCTTTCATCGCAATAAATCAGTACAACCTAATTTTATGGTCGATAGTGTAAGACTAAACACATGTTTTTCTGTCTGCCCTAATGAAATAAAAGTTGTTTTACTTAGACATTCTTGAAATCAAAGGTGACTACACTTTATTCATGTAGCATGTTACCAAATAAATACAACTCACGTATCTCGACACCCTGTCTATATAATAGATTTGCTGTAAGTTTATAAATAGCATTTTCTATTATCCAATTTGCTATGCCAGACGCCAGATGTCAGAATCGCTATTGTTAAGTTGGAATAATGTTTGATGCTATTTGCATTTATTCATTTTTGTTTTCTACCGGACATAATTCAATGTTCTGTCCAGTCCGGTCTGTGTCAAATTTTTGCGATTTGTCATCTATTCACTGCTTGTAAATTGGAAGAAAAGTCAGACTGGGATATTTTTTATCTTATGCCTTGACGAAGTGGGGAATTGCACGTTAAAGTGTGTCTGCAATGCTTCCAAAGGACAGTTTTTATATAACCATTATTACCATATCTGTCTGATCTTTAAAAAACAACATAAAACAAAATGCGCGTTTAGCTTAGTCGGTAGCGCTTCTGACTATCAATCCAGGGGACGGGAGTACGTAACTACGGACGGGAGTACGTATGTTCGGTCGGGAGAAGTATCTTCGGTACGGAAGTACGTATCTACGGTACGGGAATACGTATCTACGGACGGGAGTGCGTATCTTCGGTACGTATCTACAGACG
This sequence comes from Panopea generosa, assembly GCA_029582155.1. Lineage (NCBI taxonomy): Eukaryota > Metazoa > Mollusca > Bivalvia > Adapedonta > Hiatellidae > Panopea > Panopea generosa. Next base: position 3,551,228 of record CM055912.1, on the reverse strand, counting down.
GGAGAACGTATCTGCGGACGGAAGTACGTATCTCTGCCCGATCGCTGTCTCCGTTGTAATTGATATACGACAATCTGTATTTTTGTAATTCGTCTCTAACGGCTGATTCAAGAGGGAAAAGTTATCAGTTATTTTTGGTTAACAATTCAGGATTTGAAGAAAATGAGATCAAGTTAACTGATCCTCTGTTAGCCCTCGATGGCGTTTACATTTACGATAAGTATAAAAAAGGGTCTCGTTTTATTAATGATAAAGAGACAAAAGCTATGTTGTAACAGTGATTTATGACCTTCATATATATTTCATATATATTTCATATAAATTTTATATATATATTTCATATGTATTTTATATGTATTTTTTTATGTATTTTATATAATATATATTATATGTATTTTATATTTATTTTATATGTATTTCATATATTTTTCATATATATTTCATATGTATTTTATATGTATTTCATATATATTTCATGTGTTTTTTATGTATTGCATATATATTTCATTTCATATATATATTTCATATATATTTCATAAATATCTATTATGTATTTTATATATATTTCAGATATATTTTATATATGTTTTAGATATATTTTATATATATATTAAATATGTATTTTATATATATATTTGAAACCAAACACAGTTACGTATTAGTCAACGATGAATATTATTTTGCTATCAGTCTAAATAAAACATGTAAAATCTTTTTTTACAAACTCAGATCAAAGGATAAACGTCGAAAATATATTTCAATTTGAGTAGTCATGACTATTAGTGCCGAGATTAAAAGTCCATGAATGATAAAGAACAAAGAGCGAAACTATTCTGCAATGACGGAAGGAAGCGTTTTTTATCCGATGCATTCCGATTTCGAATTTCTGTCGCGCCATCAGATTTATAAACAGCGTGACAGCTTCAAACGTAAAATTGTATGATGAAGAATGAAACTTTACTGAAGTAAATATATGAAATATTTTATTTGATAAATACCGCAAAATAGCACAGTCGTTGGTGTTTTCTATCATACAGATATCGTTGCATTTTAACTACCCAGTTACATAGACCCATCCGTCCATTTGTCCCCATACACAAATGGGTAGTTAAGTGTCTAGGGTTAAGGGTTAGTAATTGTTATGGACGGTTTAAATATCAGTTGGAAGAAAATGATGTGGCTGTTTTATAGAACCTTAAAAATAGCATTTTGTTGCTTTTTTTTCTTTTGTGTTGCTAAAACGTAGACAAACAAGTAATATGCTAAGCGCAAAGTATCGATGTAAACAGCAAACATGTATGCAAGACAGATAACAACAGTATACAACGCGTACTGTTGTAGTGTAGGATTCTATATGCAACTTAATACAATTCAACGAAACATATTATCCAAATTCGAGATATTTTAGAGGAACTCTATAATAGTTTTATTCTTTTGTTCTTAAACTTTATATTAATACTGTATTTTGTTTCTGTATATTGAAAATACATAAACGAAATGCTTAATCATATATATTCGTGCTCGTAATGTATCAGTCTAACTCATATATAGTAAATCAAATATCTGTCCTATTTTGTGTTTTGTACAATATATTTACAATCAAATACTGACAGATCAAACATAGATCTTTCGATGTGTAATATCCGATATGGTTATTTGATCTTTCGATGTGTAATATCCGGTATGGTTTTTGATCTTTCAATGTGTAATATCCGGTATAGTTTTTGATCTTTCGATGTGTAATATCCGATATAGTTATTTGACCTTTCGTTGTGTAATATCCGATATAGTTATTTGATCTTTCGTTGTGTAATATCCGATATGGTTATTTAATCTTTCGTTGTGTAATATCCGATATAGTTATTTGATCTTTCATTGTGTAATATCCGATATGGTTATTTGATATTTTGTTGTGTAATATCCGATATGGTTATTTCCCTGTATATAGATGAGTCTGAATATTACTCCAATATTTGAAATATACCATATCTGATGTAAAATCAATAATTGTTCTGAACTGTAAACCGCATCAAGTGAATTTGAATTATAACAGTTACATTTTTTTCAAGACGTCTCATTTATGGGGATTGAGAGCAAGCGGAGATTGTTTTGAACTCTCATACTGGTTATTGTCCAGGGCATTGTTAATAAGAAACACGGCAATCTGTGTTCAGGTTATTCTCCTCATCTCATGCATATATTGCACGTCCAGATATATCATATTTAAAATTGAAAATAAATATGAGAGACAATGCAGATTTAAATATGATAAAGTGTCCTACAAATTACTTACGTGTCTCGAAATGAGACTTACGGGAATAGGCAGATTGTTACGAACGGTGTTTGAAAAATCATTAATTCAGTTTTTACTGAAAATCAAGTAAAATTACATTGCGTGTTCCTGGAAGACAGAACAGTTTAATTGATATATACCAATATATTGCCTTAAACATCGATAACATGATTTCAAATAATGACTATATATAGTCCTCATAGGCTCATAAATACACGCATATGTTAAAACCCTATAAAAGTCACTTTTTAACATCAGTGATGGCTTATTGCAGAATATGCAGTGCCAGACATTTTTCTACCTATCTACAGCAAGGAATCACAACCACTATGAACAATTATGAAAATATTTCAAAACAGAATTGCATAGGATATTTTAAGTGTTGGAAAAAGGGACATAACTGTGCAGTGAGTTGTGTAAATGTAATATAATCTTAAAGCGTCTCAGACTTACCAATCTGATCGACAATGGCGGCAAGATAGAACCAAACTATGTTTTATTCTCTCACAAACATATTGAGTTGATCTTAAGTAATATATTTTCATAACAAAGAAACTACATGGTATTTAATACCAACACGTTAGTTTAAGCAAGGACTTATATAGTGAAGGAAAAGCAACTGATTGAGAGTTTGTGAGCGCTCGCGTTTTCACGCAAAATCTCGCAATAGCTCGTTTTTAATTATCTTCACTTCCATTTATCTCAGGAACACAAATCAAAATTGTGTCATCAAAACATTCCAAGAATTTTGTATTAACATTGTTGAAGTACTTGTGATTATAAAATGTGTACACTGCAGCTAAAATAACGATAAATTCAGATAAATTTTCCTTCAAACCTCAATATCTTTAAATCAAGAGCTTTTTGCGTGATCGAAACATATTTCAACATCAAAGATTAAATACAACTTACAGATTATGTACAAGAAATCAATTGCCTGTAAATTATGAATGATAAATTTGCAAATTATGAATCCTTCTTGTACTGTTTCATGAACTGTTAGTCAGGAGATGCAAGTTTCCTATCCTTCTATGCAAGTCCTTGGTTTATTATCTAGTCTTCACGGAATGTAACTTTGAAGAATATCACGGAACTGACTTTAAACCGACTAATATGTTCGTAATTTTGATGTATTGTTATTTCATCACCTCGGACTGTTGAACGTTTATGATAAAACAACGCGTGAACACTATTACAGTCGACTGCTATTTTTAATCTTATTTGGTGCTGGAATAAGATTGTATTCAAATCTTAACGACACTTTCGTGTTTTGAGATACTAATACCATTGCTATATATGGTGCTCGATGTCTGCCAGACTGTAGAGTTAAAAAATGAACTTGTTTCCATATTTACCTTTAATGGAGTTTATCAGGGATAAAACGCTATGCACATCTTAATGTATGTTAAATTAATAAAAAGCACACCAATCTAATAAATAAATAAATAAATAAATAAATAAATAAATAAATAAATAAATAAATAAATAAATAAATAAATAAATAAATAAATAAATAAATAAATAAATAAATAAATAAATAAATAAATAAATAAATAAAAAAAAGAAAGAAAGAAATAAAATCGGAATAGTTTGGTTCACCAAAACCACAGAAACGTGACAAAATCGATGTTTCAACAGGAATGAAAAAATTGAAAAGAATTCCCAATTCTAAAAATATACAACATTTAAATACTGCTTGGTGAACTTCACATTATAATTGGATAATTGTAGCGAATTTTCGAGCTTGTTAACTTATATAACGGATCGAATTTAAATCGAAATAACTTCACGTTAATCACTTAATATGTCATAAAATATGTTTGTTTTTTTTTTTAAATATTTTATTTCTCATAATACATATACATTCAAGTAAATAGCAACGCATTGTACATAACACAATAAGAAGGATTAGCGTTGATATTATACTTGCATGTTGAGATATATAACTGATATACAAGTCTATTCTGGCTGTTTTTATATGTTAACAATAATATTGAAGTGCTTTTATAATGAAGCATTGTCACAATGGTCTTTATAAGTATAATATACTTTATGCATTAATTGGTAAATAAGTTGGTGTTTATCACAGAATATGTTACCATTTTAATCGGGAAATCTTTTTTAGTATAACATAGGCGCATATATCAAGTTAGGTCACCTTTTTCAATATTATTATTTTGGCATATTTACATATAATATACAATTTCGGTAATAAGGAGTCAAAACTATATATAGGTATGATAATTATATGAGTTTAATCAATTTTAAAATGTTTTAACCAATTTCAAAATATTGAAAAATCCTGATATACTCCCTTTAAATCTGAAGTTACACGAAACACTTATAGTAATGTACGTTTGCTAATATATAATAAAATGAAATAATAATTGAATACATATTTTATTAATTTATTTTAAATGAACACCTTGAAACATTTTGTTTTAGACCACGAAGATGGATATCCTTGTCATACAACGGACTTACGCGTGAAATATAAGTACTCATTGCTACATGTATGCTTAGTATTTCCAATTGAAATTGACCGGTTGGAAATCGTTATTTCTCATTGGACATTAATGCCAATTAGAATATAAGAATTCCAATTGGACAGGGTGCTTTTTTACTACTTTAATTCCATTTATCTCAGTATTTTACGATTTTTTTAGCTGAAATGTTGAATTTAACTTAATAATAGTTATAATAAGCCAAAAGTATCGAGTTTATAACATTAAAGTTCATAATGAAAAAGTTTTTTCCAGAAATTCACTGTGTTGTGGTCTTAGTATTACAATTATATACACTAGTCATGTCTCATGTAAATCAATGTTAAATGTTCGATTATATGATCTTAGACAAATCAACAATATGAATGTTGGTGAGGACAACCAACTATTACATATAAATGATAGATTATTTTTTCATTATAGTATCTATACGTATTTTTATGTTGGTATTTTCACCAGGTACGGATTTTTTATCTCATCCTACCGTCCTCGCGATATAGCGTTACGCAATTCATGAAATTCTCGCCAACGAAAAATAGCTCGCGCTATGATGTATTCATTCATAAATACTATGGTTTTCTTGCGCTACGGAATACAAATCTTAAAAATATCACACAGGGAAAGTTGTATACAAGAAAACGTATCTTTCATGGGGTTTTCAGTGAGAATTGAAAATTCCGTCCCTCGAGATAACTGTTTTAGCGGTAAATCATGAAAAATACTTCATGAGGGTCATTGTAGAACTATGTTGTTGTAACATGTACATTAGATAAGGCAAACTGACAGTGTATTTATGCATGTACGTCCGTGTTTGAGTTTGTCTGTCTTCAGTATTTGTCCTGTCATACATGATAATATTATACATTTACAAGATATTCATTTCAAACTATCATTTTTTGTTCGTTACAGTACGGGAACCGTTTTATTATCGAGTCAAAACGCTTCGGAAAAGCTTAGTAAATGAACGCTAAACGCTAACGATTAAACAAGCGTTTTGGTTGCTGATTGGATAATCTAAGAGTTAATCCAATCAACATCTAAAACGTTTAGCCTATGATACATTTACAAGATATTCATTTCAAACTATCATTTTTTGTTCGTTACAGTACGGGAACCGTTTTATTACCGAGTCAAAACGCTTCGGAAAAGCTTAGTAAATGAACGCTAAACGCTAACGATTAAACAAGCGTTTTGGTTGCTGATTGGATAATCTAAGAGTTAATTCAATCAGCATCTAAAACGCTTAGCCTATGATACATTTACAAGATAGTCATTTCAAACAAACGTTTTTCGTTCGTTAGTAGTGCACATTATTGAGAAAGAAAAATAAGTGTGACTTAAAAAAAAACAGCATTGGAATATAAAATACATACAGTCAGACATATGGTCTGCCAAGACAATTACTTAAGTCTGTTGTCATTATCCGGTTTAATTAAGTTTGATGTATCTGTCTGCTAGTTCAAAGTGAATATATTCTGCTATATCTTAAAATACTTAACTATACAAATGAATTGTGCATGCTATACAGTACAGAATAAGGTATTTTAAGCTTTTCCACGCTATCCCTTTTTCCTGTTTATACATTTTATAGCATTTTTCCATAGCAGACATGTACCTGCTGATAAATGGTATGCTTACAAGTTGTTGTCAAATAGTACAGCACTTCATGTACCTTTACGTTTTTATTTTATACAACTGCTTTTTTTCTGATGCTACAGGAATCATGTATGCATTTCTTACTGTCATAACCATATTTTTTTGGATTGAACGTTATAGTGAATATGATTCTTATTGACACTGTAAGGGCATTTAAATTGTAGTAGTAACATTGCTATTATTCAAGAAATTACTAGAATTTGATTGTATATATTGATATTAGTTTTACTTTTTTTCCAAATATGACCTTGACGAAATTGTAATTGTGTTGCTGTTGTCGCCGTTGTTTTGCTGTTGTTGTTGTCGCAGTTGTTGTTGTTGCTGAATTTAGATTTAGTCTGTAGAACGAACCCAGCTCTCTCGATAGGGTCCGGTAACTAGCAACTTTCACGAGCCCGCTGATTGGTCAGCTGGCCTAGGGAAAGTTTAAATGACGTCATAGTTTAGTAAGCGTTCAATTGTTAGGAATTGTGGGACAGACATAAAATGCCCTACTTTTTCCATTGGTGGTTAATAGACTTGATTCGGGAGATATATATAGATATTAGTTTTTGTTGTTGTAGTGAAGGCTCATTATAAATAGTTTGTAGTATAATGCATAACCTTTAATGGAAACATTGTTCATAGTCTACATCTTAAGACGCATACAATGTAAAACATGTAGTTATACTCTTACATACATGGAAACTTCCGTCATAAATCTGATTTGCACCGGTTATTTTGTGTGCATCATGTGTCAACTAACATGCTTTCTGTACAGACCGATGCTCAATATCTAAATCGCTAGTTAGTTCTGGGAACTTGTTTTATACAAGGTAAATAATTCCATCTCAGTTCTAAAAACTGATTATCAATATATGAAATAAAACATTTTAATGACAAAGACAATCTCTGTGCATGCAGAACACTCCTTTATGTATGAAGTGTGAGTATGCGACATGCTTTTTATCTTATCAAATGAACTGTTAAAACTCAACAATGCGGTGAGACATTATAGATCAAATTTATATCCGCTATGAATACCCATTGTCATCGATGATTTGTTTCCAAGCCATATAAACTCAGACTACTTCTTCATTTTTAATGAAATGAGACATGCCATTCATCTACAATGTATCAAATAAATACAATATAATTTGCAAATGCGAGACTGAACAACTTTTCGTGATATTTTCTGTCAGTCAGTTGCAATAATATATCCTCAATTCCAATCCGTATGATCTTCTCAAGTTCCGCATATTTGCTAATAACATATTTTAATTTCCCTTGGATGATACCTGATATCAAATTGGGAAAATAGAGTAGACCAGTCTGTATGTCCTTGATATGCTTCAAATCACTTTCATTATAGATAACAACACCAAATACATTTAATGCGGTAGTGCAGTGGACATCGTGTTGGTCCCTCAAGCCAGTCACTGTGTGTTTGATCTTCTGTTCGCTCCTCTAGCCTCTTAAAAGACACACTCACCACTGGTTCTATCAAGGCATTGGACTTAAAAGCGATTCATATAGACGTTTATTTCACAATCGAGTTAAAATAATTTATCGTAAAGTTAGTCTATCCCAGAACCAGATATATCCCGAATCAGGTCTAGTTACCACCAATGAAAAAGCAGGGAATTCTATGCCTGTCCCAGAATTCATAGTAATTGAATGCTAACTAAACTGTGACGCCATTTAAACTTTCAGTTGAAGCAACTAACCAACCAACGTGGTTATATGGGGCTTTCCCAAGTAAAGTCCTTGCTGCTTATCCAGATTACATCTCAGTTTGTGTGGGCATATTACATAATAACAACAAACTCAACTTATCTCTCAATATAGACACATATCAGGATACTTATCTCTCAATAAAAACACATATAGCGATACTTATCTCTCAATAAAGACATATATTGCAATACTTATCTGTCAATACCGACACATATCGCGATATTTATCTCTTAATACAGACACATATCGCGATACTTATCTCTTAATAAAGACACATATCGCGATACTTATCTCTCAATACCGACACAAATCGCGATATTTATCTCTTTATACATACATATATCGCGATACTTATATCTTAATACAGACACATATCGCGATACTTATCTCTCAATATAGACAAATATCACGATAATTACCTCTCAATACAGACACGTATCGCGATACTTATCTCTCAATACAGACACATATCGCGATACTTATCTCTCAATACAGACACTTCTCAATACTTATCCTTCAATGCAGACACAAATTGCGATATTTTACAGAATCTGATATAATTTCAGCAATTTTCACTTCTGGGGACATTGTTGTCATCTTCACGGGTTTCAAACCCATTTGCAACGCTAGATTCGTCGTATCTCGCGTCCAAACTCCATTTGGGAAGGTTGACAATTACTTAATAAGAAGAATGGTGGCTTTATCTAGACTTATAACGATTTCCTCCTGCACCAATTAAATTAGTTTCTATATTTAACGTGTAATGTGTCGGTAATGGCGTGGAACCCAATTTTAAACAAGATAAATTTTGACTGTATTAATATGGCGGGAATTTTTGTAGTGATATCCACTCCTCACAAATTAAATCGATAAAGTAAAACACCATTTAATACAATTCATCTGTTTAATACTATTCAATGGCATTTCTTGTTGAATTATTTCCCGTTGGGCTTTTGATTTTGACGTGATTTACAGTAATGTTCTGTCTCCTAAAATAATTGTGATTTTTACATCCAGTTTATAGTTACATTATTTGCTATGCTGTTTTGGCTTTTTTGTTTACTGACACACATAATACAAGATAGTGTTTATAATTTGTTAAGGCTCTGGTGTGTCCCTTTTATATCAATATATATAAAACTTGACTCATACATATATTTGAATGATTTGTTGACACTCTGATATGTCTCTTTAATATTAATATATATATAATGTGACTCATACATATGTTTATGGTTTGCTGGCACTCTGGTATGTCTCTTTGATATAATATATATATATCATTTGACTCATACATATTTGTATGGTTTGTTGACACTGTGGTGTGTCTCTTTGATATAATATATATATCATTTGACTCATACATATGTGTATGGTTTGTTGACACTCTGGTGTGTCACTTTAATATTAATATATATATAACGTGACTCATACATATTTTTTATGGTTTGTTGACACTCTGGTGTGTCTCTTTGATATAATATATATATCATTTGACTCATACATATTTGTATGGTTTGTTGACACTCTGGTGTGTGTCTTTGATATAATATATGTATCATTTGACTCATACATATTTGTATGGTTTGTTCACACTCTGGTGTGTCACTTAAATATTAATATATATATAACGTGACTCATACATATTTGTATGGTTTGTTGACACTCTGGTGTGTCTCTTTGATATAATATATATATCATTTGACTCATACATATTTGTATGGTTTGTTGACACTCTGGTGTGTGTCTTTGATATAATATATATATCATTTGACTCATACATATTTGTATGGTTTGTTCACAGTCTGGTGTGTCTCTTTAATATTATTATATATATAACTTGACCCATACATATATTTTATGGTTTGTTGACACTCTGGTGTGTCTCTTTAATATAAATATATATATGTTATTTGACTCATACATATTTTTATGGTTTGTTGACACTCTGGTGTGTGTCTTTGATATAATATATATATCATTTGACTCATACATATTTTTATGGTTTGTTGACACTCTGGTGTGTCTATTTAATATAAATATATATATGTTATTTGACTCATACATATTTTTATGGTTTGTTGACACTCTGGTGTGTCTCTTTAATATCATTATATATATAACTTGACCCATACATATATTTTATGGTTTGTTGACACTCTGGTGTGTCTCTTTAATATAAATATATATATGTTATTTGACTCATACATATTTTTATGGTTTGTTGACACTCTGGTGTGTCTCTTTAGTATTATTATATATATAACTTGACCCATACATATATTTTATGGTTTGTTGACACTCTGGTGTGTCTCTTTAATATAAATATATATATGTTATTTGACTTATACATATTTTTATGGTTTGTTGACACTCTGGTGTGTCTCTTTAATATAAATATATATATGTTATTTGACCAATACATATTGTTATGGTTTGTTGACACTCTGGTGTGTCTCTTTAATATTAATATATATATATGTAATTTGACTCATACATATGTTTATGGTTTGTTGACACTCTGGTGTGTCTCTTTGATATAATATATATATCATTTGACTTATACATATTTTTATGGTTTGTTGACACTCTGGTGTGTCTCTTTAATATAAATATATATATGTTATTTGACTTATACATATTTTTATGGTTTGTTGACACTCTGGTGTGTCTCTTTAATATAAATATATATATGTCATTTGACTCATACATATTTTTATGGTTTGTTGACACTCTGGTGTGTCTCTTTAATATAAATATATATATGTTATTTGACTTATACATATTTTTATGGTTTGTTGACACTCTGGTGTGTCTCTTTAATATAAATATATATATATGTTATTTGACTCATACATATTGTTATGGTTTGTTGACTCTCTGGTGTGTCTCTTTAATATTATTATATATATAACTTGACCAATACATATTTTTATGGTTTGTTGACACTCTGGTGTGTCTCTTTAATATTATTATATATATAACTTGACCAATACATATTGTTATGGTTTGTTGACACTCTGGTGTGTCTCTTTAATATTAATATATATATATGTAATTTGACTCATACATATGTTTATGGTTTGTTGACGCTCTGGTGTGTCTCTTTGATATAATATATATATCATTTGACTCATACATATTTGTATGATTTGTTGACACTCTGGTGTGTCTCTTTAATATCATTATATATATAACTTGACCCATACATATTTTTATGGTTTGTTGACACTCTGGTGTGTCTCTTTAATATTATTATATATATGTTATTTGACTCATACATATTTTTATGGTTTGTTGATACTCTGGTGTGTCTCTTTAATATTATTATATATATAACTTGACTCATACATATTTTTATGGTTTGTTGACACTCTGGTGTGTCTCTTTAATATTATTATATATATGTTATTTGACTCATACATATTTTTATGGTTTGTTGACACTCTGGTGTGTCTCTTTAATATTATTATATATATAACTTGACCCATACATATTTTTTATGGTTTGTTGACTCTCTGGTGTGTCTCTTTAATATTATTTTATATATAACTTGACCCATACATATTTGTATGGTTTGTTGACACTCTGGTGTGTCTCCTTAATATTAATATATATATGTAATTTGACTCATACATATTTTTTATAGTTTGTTGACAATCTGGTGTGTCCCTTCGATATAATATATATATATAATTTGACTGATACATATTTTATGGTTTGTTGACACTCTGGTGTGTCTCTTTAATATTAGTATATATATAATTTGACTAATACATATTTTTATGGTTTGTTGACACTCTGTTGGGTCTCTTTGATAAAATATATATATACATAACTTGACCCATACATATTTGTATGGTTTGTTGACACTCTGGTGTGTCTCTTTAATATTAATATATATATATAATTTGACTGCTACATATTTGTATGGTTTGTTGACACTCTGGTGTGTCCCTTTGATATAGTTTATATATATAATTTGACTCATACATATTTATATGGTTTGTTGACACTCTGGTGTGTCTCTTAAAAATTTAAAATATATATGTAATTTGACTCATACATATTTTTTATAGTTTGTTGACACTCTGGTGTGTCCCTTTGATATACTATATATATATATATATTATTTGACTGATACATATTTGTATGGTTTGTTGACACTCTGGTGTGTCTCTTTAATATTAATATATATATGTAATTTGACTTATACATATTTTTATGGTTTTTTGACACTCTGGTGTGTCCCGTTGATATAATATATATATATATATATATATATATATATAATTTGACTGATACATATTTTTTATGGTTTGTTGACACTCTGGTGTTTCTCTTTAATATCAATATATATATATAAATTGACTCATATATAAGTTTATGGTTTGTTGACACTCTGGTGTGTCTCTTCAATATTATTATATATATAATTTGACTCATACATATTTGTATGGTTTGTTGACACTCTGGTGTGTCCCTTTGATATAGTTTATATATATAATTTGACTCATACATATTTCTATGGTTTGTTAAGGGGCCCACGCCGACCCTCCCAAACCTTTTGCCGGGTGATTTAACTAAACTTACCAGTGGCAATAAAAATGACTCAGTGCTTAAACTTTCATTCGTTTATAATGAAATATAATATGTGCTGTGATATTGCATTATTATTTTGTTATTTTATTAAATATGTCGATTTTTTTTAATATTTTGTCAAGGTGGTGATGCATACAATGCAGCTAATCTAGTGATGACTTTTCCGTAATTTTCTGCGATGAGATCAATTGTGCAATAATGTTTGATATTGGAATAACATATTTACTAACCATACTTAGGATCGTCCGAGGCCGAGTGGTCTAAGGTGCCATGTAATATTTACAAAATTATGCACTGTAAAGAAGATTATTAAAAAAGGAAGTCCCACACATTAATTTTGCCTACAAGATGACTTCTTAGTTAAAATGAATAAGAAGCAGTTCAGGTCTTGTTGCACCTTGATTATTCACGTGTTCACAAAGCTCAGTATATTCTATTTATTGTGTAATTTTAAAAAAAGTTATAGTTTTTCAAACTCAAAGTTTTCTCTGAAGTTAAAGAAGCCTCGCCTAATATCACCAATATGTTTTCGATCTTAGAAGTAAAACTACAAATGTATATAAAACATTATATATTATGAATATTCTGGTCATTAAATATTGTATTTTGTCTCTGTAGTGTGAAAAGATTTCATTTTTGTTGGCCAAATCCTAAATCGTGTCTCGCGATAAAGTCACGCATTGGCCAGTATCGGGTTATACTAAAACATCGACGAATAAAACAGTATATACATATGTATGTATATATTTTATATTACTTGAACAATTATATAACAGCGGCAATTTTTCGAAATGGCGGCCATTTTGAATTTTGCTAAATTTTAAAATGGGTCAATAGCCATTTTTGCTGGGAATAATCATATCTGTCATTTTGCCAAGTTTGGTGCATTGTAAACAAAGTGAACAAGTATGTATAAAATCTTCCCTACTTATACATAATTGTGTTTCTTTTATATTGTGAAATATTTTATATAATATATCAAATATGATGTTTATTCAATTATATCTCCGTCATTGCACACGAAATTGAAATCGTTTTTTAAACGTAGTTATTATTTTACTGATTACCTGTACGTAGTTGAATATTAATATAATATAATGGAACAGATCATTAGCCACATATACGGTAATAACATTGCTTATTAAATATCAGAGATCGTGTTGCACGTGCAAAATAAGCATTTCATGTCAAACTGATGTGCACAAGTTATTGTATAGAATTTCGCAACCGGCCTATGTAAAATCAATACATCTATTTCGTATAGAAATTTTAATGTTAATATTTGATGATATTAGAAAAACATAAAATGGCAGGTAAGCTATTCCGTATATCTGTTTACAATTTAGATATTATTGATACCATGTTTGAACTAAATTTAACCTGTATTAATTTTGATAAATGTTTCATATTTAGTGTTACAGCCACACTGTATCTCATATAATTATTGATCTCAAACACTGTTGGTTACCTGTCGCTTCTATTAAACTTTGTCGTTTAAAAACATAAGATGCTAAATTCAATTATTTACACAATTACCATCAGTTTACAACAACACGTTTACATGCTAACATGTCAACAAAGCATATTGTAAACATATAATTATACGTTTAATTATGTTTGAAATAAAGTGAGTAACAGTTTGTAGCGCGACATCAGTATAACTTAAGTGTGTAGCAGTTTGTATCTCGACATCAGTATAACCTAAGTGAGTAGCATTTTGTATCTCGACATCAGTACAACCTAAGTGTGTAGCAGTTTGTATCGCGACATCAGTATAACCTAAGTGTGTAGCAGTTTGTATCTCGACATCAGTATAACCTAAGTGAGAAGTATTTTGTATCTCGACATCAGTATAACCTAAGTGAGTAGCAGTTTGTATCGCAACATCAGTATAACCTGAGTGTGTAGCAGTTTGTATCTCGACATCAGTATAACCTAATAGTTTAGCAGTTTGTATCTCGACATCAGTATAACCTAAGTGAGTAGCAGTTGGTATCGCAACATCAGTATAACCTAAGTGTGTAGCAGTTTGCATCGCAACATCAATAAAACCTAAGTGAGTAGCAGTTGGTATCGCAACATCAGTATAACCTAAGTGTGTAGCAGTTTGCATCGCAACATCAATATAACCTAAGTGAGTATCAGTTTGTATCTCGACATCAGTATAACCTAAGTGAGATGCAGTTTGTATCTCGACATCAGTATAACCTAAGTGAGAAGTATTTTGTATCTCGACATCAGTATAACCTAAGTGAGTAGCAGTTTGTATCGCAACATCAGTATAACCTGAGTGTGTAGCAGTTTGTATCTCGACATCAGTATAACCTAATAGTTTAGCAGTTTGTATTGCGACATCAGTATAACCTAAGTGTGTAGCAGTTGTATCGCGACATCAGTATAACCTTAGTGAGTAGCAGTTTGTATCGCAAAATCAGTATAACCTGAGGGAGTAGCAGTTTGTATCGCGGCGTCAATTTAACCTTAGTATGTAGCAGTTTGTATCGCAACATCAGTATAACCTTAGTGAGTAGCAGTTTGTATCGCAACATCAGTATAACCTAAGTGTGTACCAGTTTGTATCGCAACATCACTATAACCTTGGTGAGTAGTAGTTTGTATCACGACATCAGTATAACCTTAGTGAGTAGCAGTTTGTATCGCGACCTCAGTATAACCTTAGTGAGTAGCAGTTTGTATCACGAATAAAATAAAATATATATTGAATATTGAATAATAAATATATTATTTAAAACAATCATATATTCTAAACAACAATATTCTGGAAATTCTGACTGCGGAACATTTGCTGCTTTGAATTTATCCAACAATGACAAACTGTGTTCAATAACAAATACCCAGACTATGTGACAAATCACACTTACCAGCACGACAGCAAATATATCGACTGGGCGGATTCCGGGTTATTATTTTGCCAGACATTTCCCTTCCAAAAATTTTGTTATCAAAGCGATCCTTCAAACACCATTGTCTGTCACGCTCCAACCTTCCAGCCAGAATGCAGCTACCCTATAATTTTTATGAAAGTTCAAATGGTTGGCTATGTACAAATATATAAACTTCTATTGATTAACGGCTATATTTTGTTCACAACGTCTTAATATTTAAATCTGAAGCTAGCAAAAAAGCCTACCTATCAAGGACGGTACACAAAAAATGCAAACATTTCTCAGTCCCTTAATGGCTATTCCTATTCCTGTTGAGACGAACAGCAAAATTTCACCCATCTCTCTCTCTCTCTCTCTCTCTCTCTCTCTCTCTCTCTCTCTCTCTCTCTCTCTCTCTCTCTCTCTCTCTCTCTCTCTCTCTCTCTCTCTCTATCTCTCTCTCTCTCTCTCTCTCTGTTTGTTACAATATGCAAAGTTTCTTGACATATTCTATTAAGAAATTTATATCTCTATATATAATATGTAGGAACATCTACAGATCCTTATACTATCATTCATTGATATATATATATATATATATATATATATATATATATATATATATATATATATATATATATATATATATATAATTGTAATACTGTCACATATTTAATAGATTGATTTTGGGAGACAGATTCACAAAAGCTGTAAGCTTTCTTCTGAATCCCTTTCATAATTGTATACACATGTGTTAACTAATATGTGATATTTTTAATGTAATTGTATACTATTTGTGAATAAAATATGTTTAAACTAAACATTTCTCAAATGATGGTCAAAAGATTATTTGTTTGGTTCGATAAAACTAATGTAGTCGAACGACCACATATCTGTTATTTATGTTATATCTATATATATGTTACTGTAGAACTTCGTTAGCTCGAACGCGAATGACTGGAACACCACATATTTCTAGAATGATGATCTGGTCGAGACAAATTTGCTATTTCGATGTATAAAAATGTATGGTATAATGTTGAATAATATTTCGATTGAACAGCCCCTAACTCGAACTATTTTGTTAAGTCCTGTCGGGTTCGTGCCATCGAAGTTCTACTGTATATCGTTATTTATTTTTATCTATATTTATGTTATATCTATATTTATGTTATATCTATATTAATGTTATAACTTTATTTATTTTTATCTATATTTATGTTAAATCTTGATCTATTTCATACTTATATTTATGTTATATTTATTTCATGTTATATCTATATTTATGTTATATATTTTCATGTAATTTTATATATATTTATGTTAAATCTTGATCAATTTCATACTTATATTCATGTTATATCTTTATCTAAGTTATACATATATCATTATTATATCTTTATATATTTTTCTCTTATTTTTATGTTATATATTTATGTTAAGTTATATCTATATTATGTAATATCTAAATTTAAGTTATATCTTTATTAATATTTATTTATATTTATTTCATATCTGTATTTATGTAAAGTGTTCATCTATTTTATTCTTTCATTTATACTAATATACATTTATTTATGTTATGTATCTTTTTTTTACTTTTTAATCTATATTCATTTTGTATCTATATTGAAGGTTCACATTGCAATGAAGTTTATACATGTACATTTATGCTTAATAATTACCTTCTCGATATCTATATTTTTGTTATATCTATATTTATGTTATATAAGACAATATTCCATAAAGATTCGTAAGCAGACTTTGTACAATTGCTATTATTACAAAAACAAACAAAATATTGAATTTAAATAAAGTGATTATTTACAACATGGATCTATACAAGTACAGCAAGTAAGGTGCAATGAATCTAAGGAATTAAGTTAAGTGTATCTTATGTAAAGCATTTGATTAATACTGTGTTCATTAGCATTGTCTTCATGTCATATCCTGTGTAATGTGAACTTAAATAATATCACGTATGCAATATGCAAAGCAAGCGATTTTTAAAATGAAATATAGGTAGATCTATATTGTAAAAATCATAGTACGCAATTTTAACGTGAAGGAAGGTAAAATTGATAGTAGGCCCTGTTCCCTATTTTAACATGAGGGAAAGTTTAAATTATCAGCACATAGAGCGGTTCAAATTGAAATGCATTGACGAAACGTGTTTTCACTGTGACCGATTTGTTGATAAATGAAAAACTAATTTACGTATGGCTTTGTTTCTTTAACCATGATCTTCTGCAGATAAAACGTCAAGTTAATGTCACCAGGTCATCAGGCTGCTAATGGAATTGTTTGACCACAAGCCATAAGTAGAAATCGATTGTTAAATTTGCATATAGATGTCGATATCATTTACATAAGAAAGGTCGCGAGCCTAAAAGAAATACACAAATAAGAAAGTGACATCCATTATTACAAAAAGTCTGAACGATGCAACTGACAACATGATGTTGATTCTTTGTGGTATCAGTGAGACGTTTTTTCATGTTCGATTTAAAAGGATAACGGCTATTTTTATTAACGTTATATAATTACCTTTATGGTACAACTAAAATTGTATAATATTCAATTATATATGTACTGTCAGGCCGTTTAATTTCGTCCTACATTTACATTGTATACAATTCAAATAAGATTATGTGGACATGGAACCTAAACACGCTGCAACATATACAATACTATTATATGAATCTTACATGGGTTTGAGCTTCGGATAGAATATTCCGTCCCGAGGGATAACTGTCAAGTTCCCGTGAAAAGTTTTCCCAATGGACGGATTGTTCTATGACGGAATGTTCTATCCGAACCGAAAAAGCCATGTAAGATTCTTATAGTGTTATAGGAAAAAGAAAAGTTATATGCAAAAAATTGAATATTTATTTCAACTTTCTTATTATTATAGATTTTACAACGATAGCTTTTAAGACGTTTAATTATATTATCAACGTCATACATTTTATACGTTACGTCATCTAGACGGGTTTTACGTCACAGCGCTAGAACTTTATCTCGACCCTTGGGTGAGATTGAAATACCTTACCCTGGTAAAAATGCAGATATCATTATCCGGTATGCAAGAAACTATAATCTATGGTTGAGACCACTTTTGCAGTCGTTCTGTTTAAATACAATGATCATCTCGATTTATTTGTTATATCAACTCGACGTCCATTCTGATTGAATAAACGCTTAGATTAGCCAATCAGCAACCAAAACGCTTGTTTAATCGTTAGCGTTTAGCGTTCGTTTACTAAGCTTTCCGAAGCGTTTCGGCTCGGCAATAAAACGGTTCCCGAACTGTATCCACCCGATGTGCATTCTCTATATTCAAACTTTGATGAAACAGCTGGTGACTAAGTTTTAGTCGTTCGTTTCTATTATCTTACACTCTGGCGAAAGAGTCCCTGAACATAAATTGAAACTGGGATGAATAATATTTGCTACTTTCATTGAAATTCACATAAACACAAATACTGTAAATTTTGATGAGTTTCACGAAATCCGTGACTCCCTCCGACCCAAAACAAATACTGCCCTGTCTAATGCAATGAAATTATACCTTATTTTTTGGCAAAATTTGATGTTTTTTATATTTTAGCTTTACTTTTTTTAACCAAGGTAATTTTTTTTTCAATTTTGATTTTTTCTTTTAATACAATACCATTAAAGTGATAAACGTATATATCAAACAGCTTAAGGCACTTTAGGTAAGTATGTCACGCATTAGGCACAGTGAAGGCACTCTTGCCACATTTTGAGTCTCGAATAGAAAAACAAAAAATAACAAATTAAATATGTATTATCAGCCCGTGTGGTTCCGACTCACAATAGAATCAATGTCGATCTTTGCAGATGAGTAAGATTCCTCCGAATTGGTGTCAGTTTTTGTCACGTTAATTATTGTGGTTAAATAACCAACACTTGTGTGGTTCCAGGGAGCCATACGAATGGTTGCAGTAATAGGATCAGTGTGGCTAACGCATATCGTAAAAAGCAACAATTTGAGCAATACGATATAATTTGCTGAAACTCTGCAGTTCTGCAGGTATCAAGGTTCTAGGTTCATTCCGCATTTTCATATGTTGTTTTTTGTTTGTATGTTAATTTGTTGTTTTATATATGTATAGTGAATCTTGAATAGTCCTTCCTGGTGACGTCGAATAACCTTTAATCTGTTGGTACGCCGCAAAATCCTATTCAATACTCAGTTTTGTATTATATTCCAATATTCAAAAGTGAGGTCATGAATGTATTATTTTAGACTTTGTCAGTATCTTCCAATACATTTCTGATAGCACGTGTACATTTAAGATCACTTTTTAAACGAATAAAGTATGGATAAAATGCTTCTGTGATGTTCTGCATTATTTCAAATGTCTGAAATGCAATAACCGTATAGGACATTCCCAGATTACATATTGATGTACGGTCTGTCAATTTGATTGCTTGCAAATATTCGACTGTTAGAGTATAGCCGAGGCAGTTATTTGATAATCAAACAGACGTGAGACTGTCTTCTACTACTTCGCTAGTTTACGGTCTTACATAGCAACATTGAAAGCTATTTAAGAACAAAACTGGCTGCAGGTTGTGAGGTGAGGTCGCAGATTGTAAGTGAGGTCTTGTCTTTGTTTGTCCATTACACGTTTAATTTTCAACAGCATGTGACTGGTTATTATCCTAAACTAAATTTAAGTCTCAAACAAATGATACGATGACATACTTATGTAAAACAGCATTACATCTGAAAATCAACCAAACACGGAGAATGTATTCCAATGTCCCATATTGCAGGTCCTTTATACAAGGTATTTTCAAAATTAACAGAATATTAACAGAATGAAATGACCAAGTGATATTAAATTGCATTAACAAGTGCACACTCACCTCATTAATGTATGAAATCTCAATAGTTTGTTAAGGGTGCCTCTGTGGGGACATATTCTCAAAGGTCATAGTTCGAACTCAAAAGAGAGGTCATCCGCGGCTGAATGCTATGGCGCGCTGTCTAAGATAAGTAAAATCAAATTAATTAAAAAAAAACTATTTTGATCGAATATATATTTAAGTAATAAAAAAACAGCATTAGCTACAATGTACTTGAAGTACTTTAATGGACTGTCCTTTTATAACCGTTGCCCGTTGTACGTTTTGACTGCAAATATTATTGAATTAACTATATATATATATATATATGAGAAGAGATGTGAGTTAAATATATAATATGTAGGAGTTATGTGTCTAGAATAAACATTTCTATAGCTGTGCCTTATATTCTGCGTTAATAAATCACAAAGTACTTTTCGTGTGATATTTTGCGCAGTCAGGAGTTTTTTTCTGGCACGTGGTTTTAAGAAATATACAAAGTTGAATGGTTGTGTTTTCATAAGAAATTATTTTGAATTTCATGTTTGCAAAGGAAATATGTTTGATTTAATGTTTTCAAAGGAAATTATGTCTGATTTAATGTTTTCAAAGGAAATTATGTCTGATTTAATGTTTTCAAAGGAAATAATATTTAATTTAATGTTTTCAAAGAATATTTAATTGAATTTAACCTCCATGAAAGTAAATCTTGGGTGCGTTTCACAAATAAAACTTACGACAAAAATCGTCGTTTACGTAAACCAACAATTATTCATTTTTTGTTTCTAATTTTGTCCAAGTGAAGCCAAGTTGGCTCAAACTGTGCAGAAAGTTTTGGTTTTTTTTGTCGATAAAAATTTGAACACGCAACGGAGAAATTGTCTAATTGACTTACGTCAATTTTTATCGCAAGTTATTTTGTGAAACGCAGCCCAGGTACTTTACTCTTTATAATGAAGTATAACGCCACTTTCAATACATTACAAATGTATGTAAAGCATTCAGTATTAATTTAGAGGATACTTCAGAATATGTAGAACAACTAGAAACTAGAAAAATATTTTTAAAAACAGGGTTTGAACCGGATAGATTTCATGAACCAAAACATTTAGTGGTGGAATATCAGTGCCTTGTTCGCCATGGTGATTGGACACATTAAAATGACATATAGGCCCTGTATTCTACTATACTAATATGTATTTAAACAAAACATGTTTACAGTTACTTCTCCATTTACCTAACCGCTTGCCGCCTACCGGTCTACAGCCATATGGGGTCATTTGAACATATAAACTAGTTTCTTAGGCCTGTCAAAGAAATAAAGCTGAATATGATATTAATTAAGAAATATTTCAATATTACAAGATAATAAACAAAAGAACTAGAAACAATGAAACAACGGAAATATATAATCTATAATAATCTATCTCATGGTAATGTAATAAATACAGATATTGAAGTAAATTATTTCTAATAACTGTCAACTGAAATACCATGTTCTTCTATGAGTTGCCGAATGAATTTTCCCTAGACGCTTCGTAAAAAAACAGATTTTGGAATTCTTATGCAGGCCAAAGATTGTAATAATCATACTATTAGACTGCAACATATGGCATTTTATATTACAACGTGTTTTATAAATAGTTACAAAAAGAGTCAACGACATATTGCGTTTTATATTACAACGTGTTCTATAGATAGCTACAAAAAGAGTCAATGACATATTGCTTTATAAATATATACATATTGTATTCATCAGTTTACCTCTACATGTTCATATCGTAACATATAACCATCATGTTAATATCTTAACATATATCCATCACTTTACCTCTACATGTTCATATTTTAACATATTTCCATAATTTTTCATCTACATGTTAATATCTTTACATACATCCATCAGTTCACCTCAATATGTTAATATCTTAACACATATTCATCAGTTTACCTCTACATGTTAATATCTTAACATATATCCATCAGTTTACCTCTACATGTTAATATCTTAACATATGTCCACTATTTTACCTCTACATGTTAATATCTCAACAAATATCCATCAGTTTAACTCTACATGTTTATATCTTAACATATAACCATCGGTTTAACTCTACATGTTAATATCTTAAAATATAACCACCATTATAACTCTACATGTTAATATCTTAACATATATCCACCTGTTTACCTCTACATGTAAATATATTAACATATAACCATCAGTTTACCTCTACATGTTAATATCTTAACATATAACCATCAGTTTAACTCTACAAGTTAGTATCTTAACATAAACACATCAGTTTAACTCTACATGTTAATATCTTATCATATATCCACCAGTTTACCTCTACATTTTTATATCTTAACATATAACCATCAGTTTAACTCTACATGTTAATATATTAACATATATCCACCATTTTACCTCTACATATTAATATCTTAACATATAACCATCAGTTTAATTCTACATGTTAATATCTTAACATATATCCACCAGTTTACCCCTACAAGTTAATATCTTAACATATAACCATCGGTTTAACTCGACATGTTAATATCTTAACATATAACCATCGGTGTAACTCTACATGTTAATATATTAACATATATCCATCAGTTTAACTCTACATGTTAATATCTTAATATACAATCATCGGTTTAACTCTACATGTTAATATATTAACATATATCCATCGGTTTAACTCTACATGTTAATATCTTAACATATATGTATCAGTTTAACTCTACATGTTAATATATTAACATATACACATCAGTTTACCTCTACATGTTAATATCTTAATATACAATCATCGGTTTAACTCTACATGTTAATATATTAACATATATCTATCGGTTAAACTCTACATGTTAGTATCTCAACATATAGCCATCAGTTTACCTTTACATGTTAATATATTAACATATACACATCAGTTTACCTCTACAAGTTAATATCTTAACATATTACCATCAGTTTAACTCTACATTTTAATATCTTAACATATAACCATCAGTTGACCTCTACATGTTAATATCTTAACATATACACATCAGTTGACCTCTACTTGTCAATATCTAACATATTTACCATCAGTTTACCTCTACATGTCAATATTTGAAATACGTTTTATCAGTTAACCTCTGCTTCTCAATATTTAACATAATAACCATCAATTCACCTATATATGTCAATATTTGACATAATTACCATCAGTTCACCTCTACATGTCAATATTTGACATAATAACCATCAGTTAACCTTTACTTGTCAATATTTGACATACGTAGTATCAGTTTACCTCTGCTTCTTAATATTTGACATAATAACCATCAGTTGACCTTAACCTGTCAATATTTAGCAAAATTATCGTCAGTTGACCCATTTACTTGTTAATATCCAACATAATTACAATCAGTTGACCTCTACTTGTTAATATAAAAAGAAAACTACCATCGGTTATATACTCATGTATAGACTTACTACCGTCAAAAGTGTCCCCAATAATGAACTATATATAGATATCAATACACACGTGTCTGTTTTTGTATTAAATTCCGAGCGGGGACAAACCGAAACTAACAATTTACATGTGCACCTCATACTACTAAGGTTTAAGATAGAATTGTTTGGTTTTGACAATATATTCTAATACTGTTATGGACAAATTCCTGTTAACTTCCGCATCTCAGGTCAACCATTACGTACTGGTATACAAAAAGTCTTTTACATGTCATGCACGGAATTAACTACGGAGGCGCAGTCTGAAGAGACAGTTTATAGGCGGTTATATGAAGAACAGACAACACACTGGCGATAACTTTGTCGTCTGCAAATAGCGAGAGAGGGGCGTGATTGATGACTAAACGACGGCTACATCTCAAGATTTCTAATAAGGTTTTGTCGTTACGTAACGAAGGCCACATATCAATTACTATTGTCTGATAGGAAAACACTTGGGGGGAAGATTAGGAATCACGTCTGTAACGTAAACAATTAAACGAAACCTACATACGTCACTAGTGCCAACGGTCATCGCCTCAATAACGAATCGACCGTACTTACATTCGTACTAGTATATACGTCAGTACTACGTAGTATCTACGTCACAAATCTCAAATAATTAATTGTTGTTGTCACAATGTATTTGTATAACTCCTTGATTGGCGATTGCTCCAAGTCATTACGCAAATACAAAAACAGTAGATGCGCTGATGTTAGTATTGCCAATGAATAACATGACATTCTGAATTAATTTCGTGTCATAATATTTATATACTTTTTGCTTTTCGGTAATATTAGATGTGATCGAATGTATACTTAAAAAAAGTCTAAGAACCCACTTTGACCTACTTGCTTTCCTTTCAGAGACGAAGCGGAGACGAGGATTGTCAGATTTGCAGAAAGTCAAACTTAGGGACCGATGAATTAAAATATAATCAAAATATGAAATAACGTTGAAAACATCCAGTTAATAATATGTTAAGCAGAACATCAAGGAAATTAAAACGGTTAATAAAAGAGGTCAGTTAGTTATTTTGGATATTGACAAGTAGAGGTCAACTGATTGTGATTACGTTGGATATTGACAAGTAGAAGTCAACTGATTGTAATTACGTTGGATATTGACAATAAAAGGGGTCAACTGATGATAATTATGTTAAACATTGACAAGTAGAGGTCAACTGATTGTATATACGTTAGTTGTTGACAAGTAGAGGTCAACTGATTGTAATTACGTTGAATACTGAAAAGCAAAGTGGTCAACTGATGACAGTTATGTTAAACATTGACAAGTAGAGGTCAGCTGATGGTTGATTCTGGGCGATAGTTTTAACAAGATAAAAAATTGATTTACAAATAAATAAACATTTCATTTGCAAATAGTCAAAAACTTTTCTTTCTTTCCATTTTATCTGATTAATTAATGTAAACTTTCTTTTCCAATATTTTTTTTTCTGTAGCAGCTGCTACCTTTTGATCCTTTACTTCATCAAGGTGCTATGTGTATATGAAACACGATGTCATATAGCACCTTGGTGAACTTAGTGGTCAACGAGTATATGCATGTATTAGAGAAGATATCCCAGACTTCCGTTTTATTAACATCATTGTATAAGTATATATATAAATATTTAAAGCAGTATTATAATAAGGTTTTGTCGTTACGTTAAGGCCACATATCAATAAACATTGTCTGATAGGGAAACACTAGCGGGAGGAATTGCATTAACAAGAAAAATATCGACCGTAAAATTTAAGCGCAGCTCATTCTAGTGAACTACTGCTGCCACTTCTGAGTACGACTGATGCCACTGCCGAGAACCGCTGCTGTCACTACTGAGTACCACTGCTGCCAGCCACTACTGAGTACCACTGCTGCCAGCCACTGTAGAGTACCTATGCTGCCACTGCTGAGTACCGATGTTGAGAACCGCTGCAGTCACTACTGAGTACCACTGCTGCCAGCCACTGCTACGAGCCATTGCTGAGTACTACTGCTGCCACTGCTGAGTACCGATGCTGAGTACAGCTGCTGCCACTGCTGAGTACCACTGCTGCCATCGCTGAGTACCACTGCTGCCACCGCTCAGTAGCACTGCTGCCGCCGCTGAGTACCGATGCTGCCAATGCTGAGTACCACTACTGCCACTGCTAAGTACAACTGTTGCCACGGCTGAGTACAACTGCTGCCACTGTTGAGTACCACTGCTGCCATTTCTGAGTAACGATTCTGAATACCGCTGTTGCAACTGCTGAGTACCTCTGCTGCCACCACTGAGTACTGCTGCTACCACTGCTGAGTACCGCTGCTGCCACTGCTGGGTAACCCTGCTGCCACTGTTGAGTACAACTGCATCCACTGCTGAGTACCACTGCTGCCACTGCCGAGTACCACTGCTGCCACCGCTGAATACCGCTGCTGCCACTGCTGAGTACAACTGCAGCCACTACTGAGTACCGCTGCACCCACTGCTGAGTACCACTGCTGCCACTGTTGAGTACCGCTGCTGCCACTGCTGAGTACAAATGCAGTCATTGCTGAGTACAGATGCAGAGTACCAATGCTGCCACTTCTGAGTACCGCTGCAGCCACTGCTGATTACTGCTGCTGCCACTGCTGAATACCGTTACTGCCACTGCTGAGTACCGCTGCTGCTGAGTGAAACGGTTTAAATTCCATTGATATTGTAATGAATGTTTTGTTTTTATGTCATGTTTGCATGTGCATTTCATGTTTAAATAACCCCCAAACAAAAACAATATCGCATTGTTATCATCATTCACATTATGAGAGAAACACAGATGGCTTTCAGTCAGTAACTGTTGCTTTGAATTAATGTAACAATGACAAACGGGACTCAATGGAAAATAATTGTCATCTTAAATAAAACATTCGACAAATCACAATTAAAACATGACAGTCAAGAATAACGACAGAGGTATAATTCCGATGTAACAGTATTCATGACATTCTCCCTGCTCTGTACCAGAATTTACAGTAACGTAACTAAGTTGTTGAAATTGAATATATCGGCGAAAAAAACTGAGGAAACTAAAACACATTATTTACAATCCCTATATGCAATTGCCACAAATGACAAATTCTGCTGAAAGGAATATACTGCATTTGTCAAAATTTAACTAAGGTACTGACTAAAAAATAACAAAGTTAAGGGTATGCAAACATGCTAGTAGATATATTGTTTCATATTGAAGATAATTATCAGTTATAGCGGTTCAGGTATCATGAAGTTTGCGAAACATCAAGATGAAACCTTCATTGAAAAATGAACTATAGAAATTTAGCGTGTTTTGTCTGTTCCAATTGAAGTTAACCCTTTACTCCACAGCACCGCGTTTTCCCGCACAAATCACAGAAGGCCTTTGAAAACAGTGCAGGAAAAGTTCAGATTGCTCGTAACGATGCACTGTTTTCCACTCTGTCAGTAAATATAAATAAAATTCACCCAATAATTCAAAAGCCTTCTATATAAGAGGTGTCCAAAGTCTTCTATATTAGAGATGTCCAAAGGCGTCTATATTAGAGGTGTCCAAAGTCTGTATTTTGTATGCCCCGACATGCTTTGATGTATTCTCGTATATGTATGGGCAATTAATGTATCTCTCCAGGAAATATATAAGATAACTCCCGGCAATTATAATTAAAATGCCCGTTTTAGTTTACACTGTGTTTTGTTGCTACATCTTAACCATACAAGCGACTTCGGTCAATCTTATTCATTGCTCATAATTTATTATATCCGAAGTTACATAACATCTCCTTTTCAAGGGTGTGTGGTTGGGGTCAATTAAGACACGTTGTCTAAAACTTTTACAATGTTTTTGAAATGAAATGAAAAATCTAATAACGTAAGAATACCCTTCTCATATCATACTAAGATTTGTAAAATAACAGCATTTCTAGTAAAACAATCTAACAAAAAGAGTGACTGTGTTTTTTTTACGGCAATTTACTGTCTCTTGTTGATAAATGGAGAATTAAACTGCCATGTAATTTTGGAGGCATTTTAATCCTACATCCGTGATCGTCTGCAGATAACACGTCTGCCTTTAACATGACTGGGTCATTATTCTACTAAAAGATCCGTGTGACTGACATCAATAAGTAGGAAACGACTGTGGAATTTGCATATCAATTCTGAGATCATTTACATAACAAAGATTGCTAGCCCATACAAAATAAAATTATAGATAAATAATGACGTGTCCTTTACCAGTACTAATATTCTTATCAGAAAAAAGCAACTGACTAAGTGATATAGCTTCTCTTCAATAGAATTTCTCAAATAATAGTCTACATTTAAATATTGGCCATTTGTTTATAACAAACTG
The DNA here is from genome assembly GCA_029582155.1 of Panopea generosa. Taxonomy (NCBI): domain Eukaryota; kingdom Metazoa; phylum Mollusca; class Bivalvia; order Adapedonta; family Hiatellidae; genus Panopea; species Panopea generosa. The sequence goes on along the minus strand of CM055912.1, from coordinate 3,522,827 downwards.
ACATGTTTGTATTGAATGTAAATATATTATATTCGTATGATATGCACTCAGGGACTTTGAAAACACACCAATAACATACAGGTAATTTTAGTGCAGACAGTGTCATCTGATTTCAAAGAAAGTTTATAAACGTTCAGAGCCAATTTCTTTATTCTCCTGATTAGCAATCAATTAAGCTAGTTGTTACAGAAATCACTTAGACATTCCAAATTCTGAGAATATAGTGTCTTACTAATATATATATAAAAAAGCATTAATAAAACACATCATTTAAATTTTAACATTTTTTTCTATTTTGTTAACTTCGGTATTTATTTGTTAAATTTTATAAAAATATCAATTAATTAAGGTTTCATATGCAACAAATGAAGACATATGAAGAAAAAGTATTACCCCAAAACGGTCTAAAATGTACTTTATTATGAAAGTTTTTGCTTTGTTATTCTTTATTAGTTATCTTGTCTGATTTCTAGTTTGTGCAGTATATAAACCTGTTTGTTTTTAATTCCGACTGGATTATTTTCAAAAGCAATTATCTGTGTGCTATCACTTTACATGTTTTAACATTTTATTCTAAGAAACTTCAGCATTTGTGCTGAGTTTGTTAAACATGTTTTTACCTTTTTCGATAAAGTTCGTTTTGATATATATCTCGATTATGATGTAGTTTACGTGCATATAATATAAGGTTATTTTACAGTGTTTTGTACAGTATGGGAATACATTGTACGATTACGTATTGTGGTGAAAACCATATTGGACAAGACTGATCTTTTTATTCTATACCTCAATCTAAAAGAAATTTATCAAGAGAGTAAAGAAAAATCAAGATCCTTTTAAATAAATAAACCGTGTGTTCAAAGCGGCAGACGAATACCGAAGATATTCCGATTTTTTCAACATCATCGCCATGCAGAACATTTTGTCGGTTGTTTGTTTTTATCCTTGAAATTTCTACTAAATTTTTTTTTTTTTTAGTCGCCACATTGAATTTTGAACTGTACAATATAAAAGTTAGTGGATCCAATAAAATTTTACACATTGCGCGGTCACGTGGTAATATCTGGAGTAGGTTTTTGGCTATACACTTACAGGTAGAGAATAAATTACAATTACAAACAGACTGAAAAAGGTTCCAACTTGAAATTTACATAGAAAAGCGTACAACTTTTCCGTTTTGATATAACTTCCGTAATAAGAAAACTGTTCTTGTATATTTTACAAGAAAACCAATACAACATTGAGAGCATCAAGGTATAATGTTTGATTATGAAGAAAATTTTAAAATTTGTTAATACATTTTTGATAACATGTAAACATATAAGACATCATTTCATACGAAACTATGGTTAGATATCGATGCGACGGTCTGCATTGGTTCAACTGGCTGGAATGCAATAACTATATCAGATATAACTAAATAATGATGTATTATCTGTCAGTTTGATAGCTTGCAAATATTTTCGACTCGAAGAATAAATGCAAGTTCGGTTATCTGATTAAAAGACGCACTTAATAGTGATTTCTGATGTTTACCAAGCAAGCACATACTTAAATGACAAATGAGATGGCAATTTAAAAATAAAGGAAAGCATGTATTGTCTGTTCTGTCAAAAACAAGTTTTTTAAACGTCTATGATAGGTAACTATCTCGAATGGTATTAATCGTCTTTGAATATAACAAGGTAAGCGTTCTGGTTTCTGATCGAGTAAACGATAAAAGATTATCCAATCAGCATCCAGAACGCTTGTTTAACCGTTTCCGTTTAGAGTTCGTTTACTAAACGTTTTTGATGCGTTCAAAGTCGGTAATAAAACTATTCCATAACTGTAGACACTCAAAAACGCATATTTATGAAAGAGTTACATCTTACAATTTACAAAGCGCGAAGAATGCGTATCTGTATTCTATACCAAAGGTTTTGTATAAATTGTATAAGATGATATAATTTCAAAGGAAATACATATCATTCAACAGACAAATTCACTTGAAAAAAAAATCTTTACTTTCTTGATATTCATGTTTTACATATAGGCGGTAAAAATATCGATTATTGGTTAAATTATCCGATGTGGCCGTAAATTGGCCGATATATCTAAGGTCATTCCCCTAAAGATCACTTACCTCACCTGTCCAAATAATTCTCCTGGGACCGGTGGCCAGTGACTCTACTAAGACTTATTCTGGACACTTTATGTAAGCTGGATTGTGTTTATCATATTTTTTCTAACCATTTTATTGTATACTTTCATACTGATTAGGCCTAATAAAATCATTTAATGCTTTTTGTTCTATAAAATGTTCATATAACTTATAATTTGGTTACACACTACTTAACGCTATCATATCAACGCACTGTCGCTGGAAATAGTAAAACGTCATTTCGCAATTTTAACATTGTGTTGACATCACGTCCGGCATAGACTGTCATTTGTGTCCGAATTATTCCAACCAATGATATGTAGTGTCTAATTGTATTTTATTCTCAATGAAGACCCATTGAGTCGAAATATAATATGTAATCAAATTAATATTTATATTGCATGTTCTTTGATTAGATAGTGAAAGTAGTTCCTACTTCCGTTGCACGTGTTAAAGTTCCCGTGCAATATTAATGCGTGCAATATCATAAAATACTGCACGCTCGTCCTCTATAGAAAACTATAGGGACAATTTGAAAGTATACAATAACTATTTATATTAACCAAATAATGATTATGGGACGATTAGGGTCCCGATAATATATCCGCCTTATAGAATTTAGGAATATAATAAAACGCCATTTACTACAATACAACTGTTGTAGAACTGTACAACCTGGCGTGATCTGTAGGAATAAATGTGAGGTCGTTATCTCCAGATGGGCGGTATGATAATAACTATGATTATATACTTTGAGTTTCAATCTCAAATTCATGAGTATCAGCTTCAACATACAGTACAAAGATTTCCAGTTAGGTTAAATCTACAGGTCTCACTACACAGCTGATTGTTGTTCTTTGTTCTATATAAAATAACGTCTAGGATTTCTTTTGTAAAAAAATAGATTTCCACATAAAATTGTTTTGTAAGTTTTTTTTACATAGCAGGAATGTAAGCCAACATAAAAATGCACACTAACTAGTAGGTTGAATACGTTTTTTTTTTTAAAAGAGGGTGCAGTGACACCCTGAGATATTTTGAAAAAAGAAGTCCTCAAACGCTCATAAATACATGCATATGTTGAAATCCTATATAGTCACTTTTTTAACACCAGTGATGTCTTATTGCATTATATGCTATGCCAACTTTCGCTCTAATCACCTGCAGCAAGAAATTACAACTACTATAAACCATTTTGAAAATATTTCAAAGCCAAATTTCATAGGCTTTGTTTTTAAGCGTAAAAATCATGTTACCGTGGGGGGCGTAACTGTGTAGTGAGACGTATAGGTTACTGAACGTATATGAATAAATATTAGTTGGGACGAGATGTTTATGCGGAGGAATACAATAAAAGTATTTCCCATATCTATATTTAGGAGATTGACTTGGTCAAACTCTGAAATTGGGGTTTCAGTACAGACGCTATTTCTCTTAGACAAACTTATCATTGGTTTTATTTACCGTCTGTCAGAAAGACTGTTGTTATTAGAGAGCTTACTTATATTACTAAAATAATAAAATCACTAATGAGTAAAAGTAGAAATATATGGTTTGAAGATAAGATATGTATGTGTTTCAATAGTTATGTCAGAAAACTGTTGCTCAAGTACAGCAACACATAACTGTGCAAAGTACTCAGAGTTTGAAAGTAATATCCTTTTTTAGGTATTTTTTAAAAAAGACATATCGAAAACACGCTGCACATAAACTAATGGGTGCCGTTTTAGGCAAATTTTTATTTTTCCCAACAATGTGTTATAGAGACACATGCAATATTACGATTGATTGCATTCACTAGTACATAAGTAAGCAAGTAAACATAGGTTATTGTCAAATCTTTTCTAATAATCATGTTTGTTCCTATGGTAACTGCTGTCGTAACGTTGACATTGATTTTATCCGTACAAATGCAATCAAAATAAATTTAATTGTCATAAGTTAATGAAACATACCGTAAAAGCAGTAAAACATACAGTAAAAATGTCATTGGCAAACTCGCTGAATTAGAGTCGATTTTTTTGCGTAGTTGTAACCACTAAAGTGTATTGAATCGCCACTTATTGCATTATATTACAAATAACTTTGTCAAAGAGATCCAAGAAGACAAACGCCGCCATTTTTATCTGATACATTTATACTAATTAAGTTCAACTTAATATAATACACATGGGAACACATGCAAATGTTGTTGTTTTTTTGTCTTGTCGATATTGTACTGATGAGGAAACAGTGTGAGTTTGTCTATGTCAGAGATAGATACACGATTGCGACATGTGTACTGAAATATTGCTCTTCGAACAGCTAAAACAGAAAAATCAAAAGGAACGATTGGAAAACATGGGGAAAATCCATTTTGATAAAGATATGTGATGTGCTATCTAATTATATATTTTTTAACTTTGTTAACTCTACTAAATATAATGAAACATTTTTCTGAAATGTTACCAAGGTTATCCGTTTAAACAATTATTCAAATGACGTCATTTCTACTGTATTTCGTGTGTTGAGATTGTTAAGGCAGACATTGCATCAATAACGCAGTCACAATCCGTCACGTCTTTAGTATGCACTAATGCATGAAACTTTTTGCGTTGCGATTCGATGACGTTCCCTTCATAAAATCGTGAAGGAACCAATCATATCGCTGCGTTGTGGCTTAGTAGAAACGACGCAAACCTAATGTAATATCCCACGGGTAATACATGGAGAATATCAGAATGTATAACACGTGTGTATCCGACGATGTAATGCATCTAATGAATAATATTTGCATTTTAAAATAGCTTTTGACATTTCTATTTTGAATTGTACTTTAAAAACATGGTCAGGTGATTTACATTTTCTGAGGTCAATATTGGTATATGCACTATATATGTTATATCTTAGCTATATGATATTATAAAAATAACATTTTATCGGAGATTTATACGTTTGTACCAACATCGACGTGTGTAAACTCCATACAACTTTGTTAAGGCTTTTCAAAGACTATTACTTTGACATAGAAAGAAAAACAATCCATTCCTCTGACTAGGAAGCATTTTACATTGTGAACCTTTTTTTGTAAATATGCCATTATGATGTCAGTTCTCCTGTTAAAGGATTGTGTTTATGGAATTGACATTAAAATATAAATCAGAAAAACGTCAGTGTTGTAGTTGACATCTTTAAAGTTTGGGTTAGTTTATTGTTTATTGCCTGCCTTGGTACCTCACTGTTATAACATGATACAGCATATTTTAAATGTAGTGTCAACGACTTGAAAAATGTAAAAAAAAAACATGCAAAAGACAGCAACAGTTGACTTGACGCTATACTTGTAATCTAGGAACGTAAGTGCTAGGATACGTTACATATTCAAATAGTGACTTTAAGAATTGAAATAAAAAAAGCATAATAAAAACTTTGTTCTGACGTATAAATTCAAGATAATCATAAACTTTCGTTATCTGTAAAAGGCAGCATTGTATGTTATATATGATACAAAATATGAAGTATACTATTGTAATATGCCATTGTAATATGCTATTGTATAAACATTACTTGACGTGACAAAATGCTTTGTCAATAGCTCTTATTTATGAGTTAAGCTGACGTTTTGCGTAGCACATTTGCTTTGTTTAAAAACAAAATGTAAAGAAAGGTACTTAATCAAATAAGTATAAATCGATTTATTAAACCTTATGTTTTATTCTATGCTACATCTTTAACCGCAGATATTCTGGAAAAAAAACGCACAAAGCTGAGCTACTGTTTCATATATTTACAAAAAACACAGTTGTGCTATTGTTTCATATATTTACAAAAAAACATAGTTGTGCTACTATTTCATACATTTACAAAAAACACAGTTGTGTTACTGTTTCATACATTTACAAAAAAACATAGTTGTGCTACTGTTTCATATATTTACAAAAAAACACAGTTGTGCTACTGTTTCATATATTTACAGAAAAATACAGTTGTGCTACTGTTTTATATATTTACAAAAGAAAAACACAGCTGTGCTACTGTTTCATATATTTACAAAAAAACACAGTTGTGCTACTGTTTCATATATTTACAAAAAACACAGCTGTACTACTGTTTCATATATTTACTAAAAACATAGTTGTGCTACTGTTTCATATATTTACAAAAAACACAGTTGGGGTACTGTTTCATATATTTACAAAAAAAACACAGCTGTGCTACTCTTTCATACATTTACAAAAAAACACAATTGTGCTGCTGTTTCATATATTTACAAAAAACATAGTTGTGCTACTGTTTCATATATTTACAAAAAATACAGTTGTGCTACTGTTTCATATATTTTCAAAAAAACACAGTTGTGCTATTGTTTCATATATTTACAAAAAACACAGCTGTACTACTTTTTCATATATTTACAAAAGAAAAACACAGCTGTGCTACTGTTTCATATATTAACAAAAAAAACACAGTTGTGCTACTGTTTCATATATTTACAAAAAACACAGCTGTACTACTGTTTCATATATTTACTAAAAACATAGTTGTGCTACTGTTTCATATATTTACAAAAAACCATAGCTGTGCTACTGTTTCATATATTTACTAAAAACATAGTTGTGCTACTGTTTCATATATTTACAAAAAAACATAGCTGTGCTACTGTTTCATATATTTACAAAAAACACAGTTGGGGTATTGTTTCATATATTTACAAAAAAACACAGCTGTGCTTCTGTTTCATATATTTACAAAAAACACAGTTGTGCTACTGTTTCATATATTTTCAAAAAAACACAGTTGTGCTACTGTTTCATATATTTACAAAAAACACAGCTGTACTACTGTTTCATATATTTACAAAAGAAAAACACAGCTGTGCTACTGTTTCATATATTAACAAAAAAAAACACAGTTGTGCTACTGTTTCATATATTTACAAAAAACACAGCTGTACTACTGTTTCATATATTTACTAAAAACATAGTTGTGCTACTGTTTTATATATTTACAAAAAAACATAGTTGTGCTACTGTTTCATATATTTACAAAAAAACACAGTTGGGGTACTGTTTCATATATTTACAAAAAAACACAGCTGTGCTACTGTTTCATATATTTACAAAAAACACAGTTGTGCTACTGTTCCATATATTTACAAATAAAAACATAGCTGTGCTACTGTTTCATATATTTACAAAAAACACAGTTGTGCTACTGTTTCATATATTTACAAAAAATCACAATTGTGCTGCTGTTTCATATATTTACAAAAAACATAGTTGTGCTACTGTTTCATATTTTACAAAAAAAACACAGTTATGCTACTGTTTCATATATTTACAAAAAACACAGTTGTGCTACTATTTTATATATTTACAAAAAACACAGTTGTGCTGCTGTTTTATATATTTACTAAAAACATAATTGTGCTACTGTTTAATATATTTACAAAAAAACATAGCTGTGCTACTGTTTCATATATTAACAAAAATCATAGCTGTGCTACTGTTTCATATATTTACAAAAAAACACAGCTGTGCTACTATTTTATATATTTCCAAAAAACACAGTTGTGCTGCTGTTTTATATATTTACAAAAAAAAAAAACACTGTTGTGCTACTGTTTCATATATTTACAAAAAAAACAGTTATGCTACTGTTTGATATATTTTCAAAAAAAACATATAGTTTTGCTACTTTTTCATATATTTACCAAAAAAAATAGTTGTGCTACTGTTTCATATATTTACAAAAAAAATAGTTGTGCTACTGTTTCATATATTTACTAAAAACATAGTTGTGCTACTGTTATATATATTTACAAAAAAACATAGCTGTGCTACTGTTTCATATATTTACAAAAAACACAGTTGTGCTACTGTTTCATATATTTACAAAAAACATAGCTGTGCTACTGTTTCATATATTAACAAAAAACATAGTTGTGCTACTGTTTCATATATTTACAAAAAAACATAGTTTTGCTACTGTTTCATATATTTACAAAAACACAGCTGTGATACTGTTTTATATTTACAAAAAACATAGCTGTGCTACTGTTTCATATATTTACCAAAAAAACACACAGCTGTGCTACTGTTTCATATATTGACAAAAAACATAGTTGTGCTACTGTTTCATATATATACAAAAAACACAGTTGTGCTACTGTTTCATATATTTGCAAAAAATCACAGTTGTGCTACTGTTTCATATATTTTTACAAAAAAACACAGTGATGCTACTGTTTCATCTATTAACAAAAAAAACATAGTTGTGCTACTGTTTCATATATTTACAAAAAACACGGTTGTGCTACTGTTTCATATGTTTACAAAAAAACCTAGTTGTGCTACTGTTTCATATATTTACAAAAAAAACACAGTTGTGCTACTGTTTTTCTATATTTTTAAAAAACATAGTTGTGCTACTGTTTCATATATATATATATATACAAAAAACACAGTTGTGCTACTGTTTCATATATTTATAAAAAACACAGCTGTGCTACTGTTAAAACATAGTTAAAAGTGTTTCAGTCAGTTTTGCTCAGTATATTAAGAAATCTCTGAAATTAAGAAAAGCCTTTTAAACGTTTAATAGTTATGTTAATATATTTTATATCTTTTATCTATTTTTGGAAACATTCACTTAATCAATGAAAGAAAGCCATCTTTAGTATTATACCGTGGTGGGGTATTATACCGTGTGTCTACAATATAAAACTTCAGTGTGGCAGCTCCTAGTACTCAGTAGATTCTGTCGCGATATGACTGAATAAACGTTGAAAGCGACACTTAACACCATACAACAACAACAACTGTAACTTGCCAATTATTGAACATAATTACATGTACCAGCTAGAGAGCCATGAAATGTAAATGTTGTCTGGAAAGTGTATACTTATTAGGCCAACCATTAAAGACCGATATATATATATAAAGCCGCCGTCTGCATATGAAGATAATGTTTTCGTCTGTAATTTTGACAGATGAAAGGTAGTGATGACTAAACGACGGCTTTATTTCGAGTATTCTAATTTGTGTTTGTCATATAACAACAAACACATATCACTAAGTAGTATCCTCTTAGAAATGTGCAGATCATATTAACTAAGTTAGCAAGTGAAACAACAATATAAATAGAGAATACCATGTTAGTGTCTGATATTATCACATTTATCAGGTAAGGCTTAAAAAAAACAGGACGAGGCTGTGCCGAGTCTTTGTTGTTTTTTTCGTACCGAACTTGATCAAGTTGATGGTATTAGACACTTACATTGTGTTCTATTTATCATGTCAATAGTTCTAGTTTGTTTTTTATTAATTTTAAGTAGGGTTGAAAGTATACTCAGGAAAACTAGAAACGTCCCTGTTTTATAGCCGGTGAAGCTTTGTCTGTGTAGTTGCTACATGTTCAATGTACATGTATTTTAAACCCTGGCGATGTTCAGAATACGATCGTTTACAGTTTACCCGATACGCACGGTTAACCTATCGGCCAGTAACCGGAACGGTCAATTGCACGTTCTGCACGTGCACGCTATACATGTCATCCATATGTTGATTCAGTTCATGTCGTACCATTCATGCGATAGGGGCTATTCCGAAAATTAATTTTTTTCTTTAATTTTTCACTGTTTTCGATATGCCACGGCTTTCCGAAAACGAGCGAAATCAGGCAATTGGGATGCTTGCGGGTGGGATGTCCGCCAGGGTAGTCGTGCGTCGATTCGGGTGCTGCCGGAAGACGATTGATCGTCTTGCATCCCGGTACCAGCAGACTGGGGCTGTTCACGACAGGCAGCGACCTGGTAGGCCTCGTGTAACGACGGCTAAAGCCGATCGTTTCATTACGTTGACGCACTTACGTCAACGTCAGTTGGCAGCCACAGTCACTGCTAGGCAATACAGTCCTCAGGGAAGACCATTCACAACCGGTTGCGTCGTAACGCCCAACAAATCAGGGCACGCCGCCCGTACACTGGTCAGATAATGACCCATCGTCACCGTGCTGCCAGGCTGTTATGGGCGCGACGTCATCTGATTTGGAGAAGGGCTGACTGGAACCGAGTTTTGCTCACCGATGAATCTCGGTTCACAGTTAGTCATGCTGACGGAAGATTACGGGTATACAGGCGTAAAAATGAAAGATTCGCCGATTGTTGCATTGTTGAGAAGAACAGGTTTGGGGGAGGGAGCGTAATGGTCTGGGGTGGGATCATGGGAAACCGGAAGACAGATTTGGTTGTTGTACAGGGCAACATTAATGCACAGCGTTATGTTGCAGACGTGCTAAATGCATATGCCTAACCATTTATTCGTCAGCATGGTCCTGGTGTAACATTGATGCAGGACAATGCCCGCCCTCATGTAGCCAGGGTCACCACTCAATTTTTGCAGCAAAACAATGTCAACGTCATGCCATGGCCCGCGGTTTCCCCGGATCTCAACCCCATTGAGCACATATGGGATCAGCTGGGCCGCAAAGCACGAGCTAACCATCAGATTGACAATGTTCGCGATCTTACACGGGCGTTACAACAGGAATGGGGGAATTTGCCCAACGCACTGGTATTGCGTTACGTTACGTCGATGCGGCGTAGGATCATTGCATGCATTCGGTACTAACGAGATTTAGTGGATGTGCCACATTTCTTATTGAAATTCCATCTCTAAACATTCAATAACACCTTTCTGAGTTTTTGGGATTTTTGATTTTGACCCCTACTTGTCTTGACCGGTTATCTCTCGAAAAGTTAACAAGACAGCCAAATGTTATTAATTGGTTTTGATACAGAAATGAATGAACTTGTTTTTCTATTTTGATTCATAAAAGTAACCCTTTTGGTTTTCGATAAATCTTTCCTGAAATATGGAGGGACGTTTCTATTTTTGCTGAGTATAGTTTCGTTCAGATAAGAATATAAAATTATACATACTGACGTCATCAAAAGTATACATAATGACGTCATGTGCCTGATAAATTTGCATTGATGTGATAAACTTATGTTAATCAGACAGAAAGTTTATAGACAGAAATAAGTGCATTCACATGATAAAAGCTTAACACTGTTGCCAACAGTCAACGCCTCTGAAATATTTACTGACAAAACATATCGAACGCATTTAAATACTACGTCACAAATCACAAATGAATAAGTGTTTCTTGTCACAGTTTATTTGTATAATACGTTGAATGGTGATTGGTTCAAGCCTTTATGAAAATACACAGACAATTTATGTGATGCGCTGATGTAACGGAAACAATATTATTACGCTCTTCTAGATTGTTTTTGTTCCATATTTATTTATTGCTTTTGGATCATAGCTGACATGTAGCCGATCATCAAATTGTCGCAACTGATGTCAAAGAACTAGCACGGAAAAGTCGATGCACTTTAAGTAGTTGCAAAGTATGATATATATATGGAGATAATTATTTGTGATTAACAAAACATAAATGTACAGACCAGACAAAAGGGGGTGCGACTATCTACAATGCAAACCATATACAAAATATCAAGGCATCTGCCAAACCAATAAATTTGGTATCAACAATGACGTATATACTTTAGTTTTACATGCAAAACATCTGATTTATGATAGATCTGTGGGAAATACTTTTACGATACTTTGGCACAAACTTGTATGTATCTTGGGAACGATGACCGTTACTTTGGCACAGACTTGTATGGATTTGGGGAACAATGGCCGTGACTTTAAAAGATTCAGGGAACAGGGACATCCAGCAGCATAATTAATCATTAAGATTTTTAATTTGAGGAAATAATCATCTTGAAATGTTTCGTGAAATCAGACACTGATAATTACGACTTTGGTGTTGCTCACATAGAAGCCAAAACAACAAAAGTGGTGCGAAAACAAGCATAAATTTGCTGATCAGTGGTGTTGCAATTTTTGTTTCACTTTTTCTTTATACATATGTATATATTTACATGGTGCTTTTTTTCATGACCAATTTTATTCATTTCGACATTACAAGTAGTGTGACGTTTTTTCTACTGTTTTTATTTGCTGTAAAATTATGTGTACAATGTCTTAACATTTATATTAAGGTATATGTATTTACGAACCATCTCAACCTCAGTTTCCAGTCTCATGTATCTGGTGAATAATATTTGCATTCAAAATTATTTTTTGAATGGGGTTTAACGCCATTTTCAACACATTTCTGGTTATATATGGCATATCCAGATTTAATGGTGGAGGAAGACCTCAGACTGAGTCAGACTTAGTAGAACCACCGTCCTTCCGCAAGTAACTGGAAACTTTCTCAAATAAAGTTTTTGGAACGACAGGACTTGAACCTACCACCTTAACGATGAGAGGTAAGTGATCTTGAGATGATGCCTTAGACCACTCGGTCACGGAGGACCCTCAAGTGGCATTTATATTGAAACTTTTGTGTAAATACGGGGACAGGTCAAATAATATATCTGAAATCAACAATTGTATTTTCCCTATAAACAGTAAAACCTGTGTAAACGGTCACCTCTATTAAGCAGCCACTTGTCTTAAGCAGCCACATTTGCTATTTCACATTTCCATGCATTCAGAGCAAATTATCCTTCCCTTGACTGGCTGCTTAAGACAGTTTTGACTGTATGTGATGTTTTTGGAGCCATATAATATTAAAATAACTGCATATAATCGGAGAGTAATAAGTTAACAAGGACATTGACATGTTCATGTACCAATCCGATAGGGAGTTTAAACATTTCCAGAGACAATAACCTGAACATAAAAACGTAAAAAATGCATTTTGTTTGAATATGAATCAGTTTACATCTTGTAATATTCAAATGAATATGCTAAAATGGTGCGTGTACTGATGTCATAGCAGTGTGTTTTTGAAATTAACATTGAAAAATGATTCATAAATCAGAAGATATTGGTGGAATATTTGACATCCTAAGAGTTGAAGATAATTTAATGTTTTCTCTCTATGAATTCATAATTAGTGCCGTTGCCGTAAAATCTTGATGTGACAAATTGTGAAGGACAGCAATATATGACTTGACAAAGGTTCTAGTCGATATTTTTACCTTTAGAGCACAGTGGGTATATGCGCTACATGTTAGAATTTTGTTTTTAAGAATGGAAATGAATTAAATCATATTAAAGTACTTAGTGCTAACAACTTAGCTCAAATACGTTATAAAGAATTTTTTTAAAAACATAATTGGATGGATATAATGTAAACTATGATGTATGGTTGTATATGATAATATCATTATAAACATCACTTGATGTGACAAAATGGTCAGTCAATAATTGAAGTTGACACACTGAGAGTGTATTGTACGTAGCACCTTTGCTTTGTTATGAAGAAGGTTTGATGAATAGCTATATATATAAACATATATATATTTATATATATAGTGTTTGGTGTTTAAAATATGACACGCAAACTTACATGTAATATATAACATAATGATAATTATTTTATACATTTTATAAAAAACGCATGTTTAGATTTTGATTATCGCTACAAACAAGTAATCAAATGCAGATTTCATTGTCTGAAAACACCCTAGTAATGCTACACGTACATGAATAATTAAAATGTTTAGTTACCATCAGTTTACCACTGCTTGTTAAGAATTGAACATACATACCATCACAAGTGGCAGGAGACGGCATGTTACTTGAAAGCGAATAAGCAATAGGTCCTTGCAGACCGATATACTAAATCTGCCAATTGAATATCTATTTAACAAATCTAAAACGTTTCTGTAACAATTGCCACTTCCAATAAATATTGTCTGATCAAAACCCTTTTGGGAAATGAAAAAATCGCTTTAGTAACGTCAACAATTAAAATAACAGCCTACCAACATTACACTGCTGTCAAAGGTCACAATCTTAGGAAGATCCGTTAACAATTAAAATAACAGATTACAAACAAAACACTGATGTCAACGGTCATCAACTCATGAAGATCCGTCAACAATTAAAATAACAGCCTACCAACATAACACTGATGTCAAAGGTCACAATCTCTGGAAGATCCGTCGACAATTAAAATAACAGACTACCAACATAACACTGATTTCAACAGTCATCATCTCAGGAAGATCCGTCGACAATTAAATTAACAGACTACTAGCATAACACTGATGTCAACAGTCATCATCTCAGGAAGATCCATCAACATTTAAGATAACAGCCTACCAATATAACACTGATGTCAACGGTCATCATGTCAGGAAGATTCGTCAACAATTGAAATAACAGACTACTAGCATAACACTGATGTCAACCGTCATCATCTCAGGAAGATCCGTCTACATTTAAGATAACAGACTACCAGCATAAAACTGATGGCAATGGTCATCATCTCAGAAAGATCCGTCAACAATTAAAATAACAAACTACCAGCATAAAACTGATGTCAACGGTCATCATCTCAGGAAGATCCGTCAACAATTAAAATAACAGCCTAATAACCTAACACTTATTTCAACAACAGTCACCATCTCTCAGGAAGATCCGTCGACAATTAAGATACAGCCTACCAATATAACACTGATGTCAACGGTCACCATCTCAGGAAGATACGTCAACAATTAAAATAGCAGCCTACCAATAAAACACTGATGTCAACGGTCACAATTTCAGAAAGATCCGTCAACAATTAAAATAACAGACTACCAACACAACACTGATGTCAACGGTCATCATCTGAGGAAGATCTGTCAACAATTAAGATAACAGCCTACCAACATAACAATGCTTTCAACAGTCACCGTCACAGGAAGATCCGTCGACAATTAAAAAAACAGACTACAAACATAACACTGATGTCAACTGTCATCATCTGAGGAAGATACGTCAACAATTAAAATAATAGCCTACCAACATAACAATGATGTCAACGGTCACCGTCCCAGGAAGATCCGTCGACAATTTAAATAAAATACTACAAATATAACGCTAATGTCAACGGTCATCATCTCAGGAAGAAAAGTCGACAATTAAAATAATAATCTACCAACATGACACTGATGTCAACGGTCACCATCTCAGGAAGATCCGTCAACAATTAAAATAACAGACTACCAACATAACACTGATGTCAACGGTCATCATCTGAGGAAGATCCGTCAACAATTAAAATAACAGCCTACCAACATAACAATGATGTCAACGGTCACCGTTCCAGGAAGATCCGTCGACAATTTAAATAAAATACTACAAATATAACGCTGATGTCAACGGTCATCATCTCAGGAAGAAAAGTCGCCAATTAAAATAATAGTCTACCAACATGACACTGATGTCAACGGTCACCATCTCAGGAAGATCCTTCAACAATTAAAATAACATACTACCAACATAACACTGATGTCAACGGTCATCATCTCAGGAAGATACGTCGACAATTAAAAAAGCAGCCTACCACCATGACACTGATCTCAACGGTCAACCTGTCAGGAAGATCCGTCAACAATTAAAATAATAGACTACTAACATTACACTGATGTCAACGGTATTATCTCAGAAAGATCCGTGTAAAATTAAAATAGCAGCCTACCAACAAAACACTGATGTCAACGGTCATCATCTGAGGAAGATCCGTCAACAAATAAAATAACAGCCAACCAATATAACAATGATGTCAACGGTCACCGTCCCAGGAAGATCCGTCGACAATTTAAATAAAAGACTACAAATATAACACTGATGTCAACGTCATCATCTCAGAAAGATACGTTGACAATTAAAATAATAGACTACCAACATGACATTGATGTCAACGGTCACCATCTCAGGAAGATCCGTCAACAATTAAAATAACAAACTACCAACATAACACTAATGTCAACGTTCATCATCTCAGGAAGATACGTCGACAATTAAAATAATAGACTACCAACATGACACTGATGTCAACCGTCATCATCTCAGGAAGATCCATCAACATTTAAGATAACAGACTACCAATATAACACTGATGTCAACGGTCATCATCTGAGGAAGATCCGTCAAAAGTCAAAATAACAGCCTACTAACATAATACTGATGTCAACGGTCATCATCTCAGGAAGATACGTCGACAATTAAAAAAGCAGCCTACCAACATGGCTCTGATGTCAACGGTCAGCCTGTCAAGAAGATCCGTCAAGAATTAAAATAATAGACTACTAACATAACACTGATGTCAACGGTCATCATCTCAGGAAGATCCGTCGACAATTAAAATAACAGCCTACCAACATAACACTGATGTCAGCGGTCATCATCTCAGGAAGATCCGTCGACAATTAAAATAACAGACTAACAACATAAAACTGATGACAACGGTCATCATTTCGGGATGTTCCTTCGATAGAGTACTTAAATTCTTGGTTGAATTCGTACCAATATTAACATCACAATTTCCAAATAAATATTTGTTTGTTGTCACAATTAATTTGACTAATTCATCAATACAAATACAGACAATATATTCCCTAATGTATGTATACGGGAAAAATAACTGTAAGATGCTTTAGTTTATAGTTGTTTTATATAATTGAAGGATAAATTGCTTTTAAAAAACAAACGGACATTGATCTTTTGATGTCGATATTTTTCATTATTTGTAAGATGTGGGACACACAATTACATAAGATGCTTTCTACACTGGGCCACACATGGCTCACAGATAGAATGGAGCACGAATATAAAACATTTAATGAAACCTTACGTCATTAATGAATACAGCTCAGTGTTACTTTGAAATTTTGCTTAATGCAAAACGATATTCAGATTTATTGAAATGGTTTCAAATACAAGTTTAAGAGGTTCTTAGCTGATTCCAACTAGATATCATGTCAAACAAAACTCTGGTGATAGTTACAGTGAACGTATTCCATAGAAACAAACGTAATAATAATGCATATACCCTTGTCTGCATGCTACATAAATCATTTATACATCAATAAATCATTTAATTGTTGTTATAAAAGCATATGTGTTTTTTTTTCTTTGTTTGTCAAATCGTGTGATACTTTATTTGTGAAATATAAATACCTGTCTGTTTGTAATTCCCATTGGATTATTTTCAAAAGCAGTTAACCGCGAGCATTTAAGTCACATACTTTAACGTCTTATTTTGAGAAACATTTTATTCTGCTTGTCAAGCATATTCTTCCTTTTTTCATTTAAATTTGTTTTTGCTTTCTGGATTATGTTTTTGTTTTCACGTATCAAATTTTATCAATAAATTACGGTTACAACATATTCAAACTACTGTTACAAACATAATGAAAAAGCCAAAATTTGAATATAATATAGGAAGGCGACCAAGTTTTACGTTTTCGTGTGTGTGGTAAGTAAACTGTTCTTGTTTATTTTACGAGTATATCTAGGCAACAGTGCGAGAATAACTGTATGTTTATCATAAAGTTATTTTTAAAAAAGTTGTCAATGCATTTCTGATACTGTTTCAGTTTGATTGGGCTGGAATGCAATAACCGTACCGGATACAATCAGATTACAGATTAATGCATTGTCTGTCAGAATTGTGCTTACAAATATTCGATTTAAAGAATAAATTCCAGTGAAGTTATCTGATTTCAAGACATGAGTCACATTGATTTCTGATGATATTCTAGAAAATACGGACTACAGACCCTAAACCACTCAAGTACCCCCATAATTGAACTCCGTTTGCGCTCCGTTTGCGTTCCGTTTGCACTCGATTAAGTGCGATTAACATCGATTTCTGATGATATTCTAGAAACTACGGACTAGCATTATAATGAAGATGGATATCTGAAAATAAATTGAAAACAATACAAATACTTTTTTTTTTCAAAAACGTTTGATGGAAATACATCTTAAATTAAATCAATCTGCATTAAATAGAACAATTGCAGACTTACAATAATACATACGATGACATACTGTATTTATCACATTATTTACGGTACGGTAGTGTAATAAATCCGTGACATATTTTGTATATGAATCTAGTGTAATATCACTTCCACTTATTCGTTCAGTGTTTTCCGTAAAACTCGGCTCGCGTACGTAAATTGCCGAAGTACTTTCGGACAGCCCGAATATATAAATGACGTCGGTTTGTCATGGTTAAATGACATTATTATAACATCATAAGACGTTACGTCATACAATGACTAATGGAAACACATATGCCCAATTTTTTCTCGTTCCTTTTAGAGAAGATCTGTTTATTACTGCTTTTTCCGAGGAATGTGATAAAACGAATCTTACATTCATGTTCATTTATTATTGAATTTATCAAAAATAATATAATATTCGGCAGAGCTTCACATATTGTATGTTTTCGACCTCGTTTGATAAATTCAATAATAAATAATCACTCGTGTAAGATCCCTTATATATGATATATCTGACAATTTACAGAACACGCATTCAAAAAATCAATACCGAAGGTTCTGTATAAATTGCCAATCGCTATTTCTCTTTAAAAAAAACAACAACATTATTGTAGGCTGTATTTGTCGTCAGTCAGAAATGCTCATGTTATCTGAAACTTTTCTTATATTACAGATAGACAAACTACAAATGTTCTTCGAGAGCTTTCATATAATACAGATAAACAAAATACAAATGTTCTCCGAAACCTTTCTTATATTACAGATCGACAAAATACAATTTTTTCTCCGAAACTTGTCATATATTACAGATTGACAAAATACAAATGTTCTCTTCGAAACTTGTCTTATATTACAGATTGACAAAATACAAAATGTTCTCTGTAACCTTTCTTATATTACATATAGACAAAATACAAACGTTCTCCGTGAGCTTTCTTATATTACATATAGACAAATACAAATGTGCTCCGAAACCTTTCTTATATATCAGATAGACAAAACACAAATGTTCTCCTTGAGCTTTCTTATATTACATATAGACAAAATACAAATGTTCTCCGTGAGCTTTCTTATATTACATATAGACAAAATACAAGAGTTCTCCGAAAGCTTTATTATATTACATATAGACAAAATACAAATGTTCTCCGTGAGCTTTCTTATATTACATATAGACAAATACAAACGTTCTCCGTGAGCTTTCTTATATTACATATAGACAAATACAAACGTTCTCCGTGAGCTTTCTTATATTACATATAGACAAATACAAACGTTCTCCGTGAGCTTTCTTATATTACATATAGACAAATACAAACGTTCTCCGTGAGCTTTATTATATTATTTAATGGAATAAACGCTTTAGCTATCTAAGCGTCGGACTATCAATCCAGGGGTCGTGACTGGGAAAAACATTGTTGTGCTGCATGTATTTATAAAGTTTTATTAATGTGATAGTGGATTGAAAACTGGGACGCAATGTAGTTTATAAATTATCACAGATGCTGTGTCCAAGAGGGAGTTGCAACGTTAACCACCTGGACTGATAGTCTGACGCGCTACCCAGTGAGCTAACCAGTCCCGGCATTGTCACCTAATGTTTCCTTGTTGTTTTAAAGTAGTGTTTATCTCCTTAAGAAAAAGGAAGGGTCTCTTTAAATGTATCAACAATTTTTAAGCTTATCCGAAAGGCAATTATTGAAGATTGGAACATATTGAAATTGTGTCTAGTAATGGTTACAATATTTTATTAATTTTACCAATATTGGTCTGTAAATGTAACATGTTATGAATCATATGACAAATATTTTTATCGAAAGTAGACACATCATATAACAATGCGTGGGCGGTTCAAGAAATATTGGTTGTGAACCTTTCCCAACGACTGATTGTTTTATCAAATAGTTCTTTATAGATACTGTAGTCTACAGTACTGTAGGAATGTCGGACATTATGACAGACTCGTCCATCTTGTTTGGACAAGGTAGCTCAGACTGTATTGCTATAATTGATCAGTTTAATGTTAGTAGAGTGATTCATCTAGTCTGTTGAAACCTTAAACATGCACACCCTTCGCAATTTGCATAGCATACCATCAATACCAGAATGTTGAACATTTCTATTTACAGTTAACAATGATTTGATAATAGAATACTGATCTAGCCGGTGTTCGTGGTACGAGGGATGTTATTTCCTCATAAACACTCAATAAAACCAATTCTGCTATTTTCTTAATTTGTTTGCGTTTTGTACGTAAACCAAAATCACTTTTATCTATTGTTGAAAATCACAACAGTTAAATAAGTGTTAAATAACATACAGTGTTGAGTGACGGCCGTTTTAAAAACTCATCTATCATTTGTTTCGATTGATTGATTATTAAGCGTCATTTTTATGCCATCGAGGGCTAACAGACGATCATTTAACCTAACCACTGTTTCCTGGGTTTAACCAGTACTCGAGCACACTCGTCTCCACAAGTAACTGATAACTTTCCCACTTGAATCAGTGGTGAGAGACAATTGATAATGATTGTAACTCAATGTCTTTATTAGTATTGCTGATTCTTTCACATACCACTTAAGGGTGTGTTATGGGGGATATATTCGTTATCAATCAGCAAATCGGTTCATTAAACATTATGCAAGTTTAGCGAACTGTTATTTGATTTATCGAAAGTGTAAGTATTCATTGTTCAACTTTCGGATGCCAGTTATTGAAAAATATAGAAACTGATTTGAATGATTTAGTACGACTTGATTAAGTAACTATTTTCTTGCAGCGACCTGTGCATTATACATATGACCGAAGATATACATTGTTTGAAATCTTGGCACAGCGTCACGTGATAGTTTCGCGGGACTAATTTATTTAAATTTATCTTATGACTTATTGCCTTTGCCGTTCAATACAGTGTTTTGTTCCTTTCCTGGCTGTTTATGTGAAAATGTCCAGTATTATTGTGTTAATGATAGAACAGGGTGCACAGTGAAGAACTTCTTTATTTCCAGATGGTTTTATTAGATATTGGTCATGAACACAACCATCATATATACTAGACGGTAAGTAAACGTGCATGATCAATGGTTGTCAGCATGGTCTATGTGTTGTCAGCATGGTCTATGTGTTGTCAGCATGATCTATATGTAGTCGGCATGGTCTATGTATTGTCAGCATGGTTTAAGTGTTGTATATTCTGTTAAAATCATATACAAGTCAATGTTTAACACCGGTGATGTCTTATTGGTGTATTCTCTATATTAGTTTGCTTATTCATCTGCAGCAAGAAATCACAACCCCTATGAACCATTTTAATATAATTATTTCAAACCAAATTACATAGATTTCTTTCTAAATGCAAGAATCTTGCTACCGTGACAAAAAAAGGTCGCAACTGTGAAGTGAGACCTGAAAACATTTGATATCAGGTTAACATTTTCTTGTTTAAGTATATGTAATATTCACCGTCCATACTTGAAATAAGAGACGATGAATTTCTCCTATTGTGTTTCTCCTATTGTTGTATAAATGTGCAACGATACAATACTCATGAATGTGTATTTCATTTTAAATATGTAACATGTTTTTGTATTATTCTTGTATATGTCCATATGTGATACCAAAATAAATATACATGCATGTAAACATCTACAGTTTACCCATGTGGTATGAAATATGTGAAATAGTGGTGTAGACGTACATGACAAGAAACAGAGTTTCTTTATTTCTCAGACTGGTTCTTTGGAATCATGATACTAATCCAATATGTCGTTAAAATAGGAAAATGTTTAAACCGTTGTTAGGGGCATGAAAGGCGCAATATTTAACATGACCCGGTCCTATAAACATAAATGAAATTGAATTAGCCCTATGTGGTTTACATGAATACATCTTGACTCAATCATGCACACGTAGACAGTGGCTGTGTTGTCATTTTGTGAATTTTCTTTCGAATATTCTACTTAAATAACTTAAGATAAATGCTATCAACATGGACGGTCAGAGACCTAGGACTTTGAGATTATATCAAGAATATATCATCTATGTTTATTTCCCCCGACCCAAAACACAATGAATCTGCCAATCGCCACGTATACTTACTAAATATATTTTTTGCTTATGTACTTCAAAATAAATTATATTAAAATGCAAGGTCAAAGACCTAAATGACCGTCAGATTAAAACAAGAGATATATCATCTGTGTTTATGTTCTTCTCCGACTTGCATCACAATAAATATATCATTATCCATGTTCACGCTGACAGAATTTAAATTAAAACACATAAAACTAAAATAGAGACATTAAAATTTATTCAAACAAAAACTTAATACTTGCATTATTGGAAATAATAACGTATTCTAAGTAAGGATTAGCCTCTCTAATATCAATAAACTTAATACTCTGTTTGGAGAACACAATAGTTGAAGACAATGTTCTCTACTTAATATTACGTGGGGTTATTTGGTAGGTCGCTAAACCAGACAAAACCAGTTTGTTATACATATACAATAACCATGGAAGCGTGTTTTCCTGCTGATCTGTTTTTGGCTTTATTGATATTTTAAAGAACAGTAAAACCTGTGTAAGCGGTCACTTCTATTAATCAGTCACCTGTCTTAAGCAACCATGTTTTCTATTTCCCATTTCTAAACTTTAAGATTAAATTAACCTATATTAAACAAGAACCTGTCTTAAAAGGCCACATTTGCTATTTCCCTTGATTGACTGCTTAAGGCATGTTTGACTCGATGCTTAAAGTCATGTTTACAGAATAAAATTTGAAACAAATGTCACATTTTTAAATTTATCACATCGACATATTTAACAAATATATTTAAGCTGATTTACTCCTGGGCATGGTAGATTAGATGATCAGAAATTAAAGAAGCGTAAAAATGAGAATTTGAAAAAGTACACTGAGAATGAATGTATATATTTGTCAATACCTAACTTAAATCTTACATGGTGGGGTTTCAATGGTGATCGACAACTACGTCTGGGTGACTAGCTATTTGAATATATACTTATACAATGTCAGATTGCTGGACCTTTATTACAGCTGGAAGAAGGATGTCAAGTATTCTTTATGTGCTAACAAATATATCCCAATATATTTTTTCATAAAAAGACTAAAGTTGTCACATTTGTTGTGAAAATACACGAAAACAATCTTGAAAATGTCAAATTGACATATTATTATAATTTAATATACAATATTGATAGAAACTGATTATTTTAAACAAGTTTTACACTACTATCATAGACTACCAGACCTTTGTGGAATGAGATGTCTTTCAACCAAAAGAGGTATCCCTTTCAATAATAAATACATGAGTTTGCAAACGAAATAGAATAATTTACTGTCATATCTGCAGAAAATTATATATACTTTACAGAAATTATGTAAGTGGACATTTATCAAAGTTGTCACGTGTCTCCTTAAGTTCGTAGTTTTTATTACGTTATGTGAGATAGAGTGTCCATTAACGTGTCTGCTGCAGCACACTGTCGTATCCGTTAGTAACGACTTAGACGTACATAAGTGAGGGCAGTGTAATAAAACGCGGTATTTGTTACGCAGACGCAGGATATAATCCAATAAAGAAGTTATGCCAATTGCTGACATTTCTGATGGCGTCTGGATATTATAACATGTACTTGTAGATCGACAGCATGATATGGTAAAATCGCCGTAAATCCATTTGACATTTTTTTGTGGAATGTTTAAATTTCGATTTGTATTTCCAGGAAATATAGCATTCTTTGCATGATTTGTGCCAATTAAGGGTTCATTTGGATGAATATTAAAAATTCTATGAATAATTGTTGGTTTACGTTTACGTCGATTTTTGTCGTACGTTTTTATGTGAAACGCAGTCCAGGTCCGCTCCGTCAGTGCTCAATCTGCGCTCCGTTCGCGTTACGATCGCAATTCGTTTACGCTCTAAGTGTACTCCGTTTGCGTGCATTCGGGTACTTGAGCGGATTAGGGTCTGTATAGAATGTTTGACTTCATACTTAGTGTGACGTGTGCTAGGAAGTAGAATAATAACAAAATGACACATAGTTGTACTCTAAGGCGTTGTTTCAACCAGTCTCGCCATACATGAACCTGTTATATTTACTTAACACTTTTACACACGCATGTTTTAGGTTTCTTATCATACGTGCATTTATCAAACAGACACCGCTGTGCCCAGTTCCTTATCAAACAGACATCGCTGTGCCCAGTTCCTTATCAAACAGACATCGTTGTGCCCAATACCTTATCAAACAGACATCGTTGTGCCCAGTTCCTTATCAAACGGACACCGCTGTGCCAAGTTCCTTATCAAACAGACACAGTTGTGCCCAATTCCTTATCAAACAGATACCGTTGTGCCCAGTTCCTTATCAAACAGACATAGTCTGACACGTTTTTTTTCTCGTTCCCTCATATGAAAGACCACAAGGATATGTTGCAAATTAGTATCGAGTCTACTATCGCATGCATCGCCAGACTGATGTGTCAGTAAACTAGTTGCTATATGACCAGCAGTGGTGCGTGGGTGTATGATGGAGCTATGATGATTATAATCAATTTTGATATTATTGGATTAAAGGACAGGAAGCACTAGTAACTGATTTAGGTGTCTATTTCTGTGCCACATCATTTAAAATTGCCATTTTTCAAATCAAATATATGTATGGCGAATATAACTATATAGAACTCTTTATTAAACAAATAAATAAGACCATTACAAAAATACTGTTGCCAAGTTTAATATCAAAATAATATCTTTGTGTGCTTGATTTAAATAATTATACTATTCTTAACAAAAGTGAACATATTACTATTATTTGTTAAATCTATACAAACTATGCAAAATAACAATTTCAATCAACTCAACGTTTGCAAATCAGGAATTTAGATTATTTATTAGTAAGATTTTATTACTCCCAATCCTATATTTGCCTACTCTTAAATGAGAAGGAAGTCTTTGATGACATTTTCACACTCAGACATCAAATAATAGAGCTAACTGTAACAGAGCTTTGTGCTATGAAAATATGCATAACTGATTACAGTGTGTTTCAAACATATTGATATACGAAAACTTCACGATTACATAACTTTGGGATTACAGGGTGATTAAAACATATTGATATAAGAAAACTTCTCAATTACGTATGTTTGGGATTACAGTGTGGTTCAAACATATAGATATAAGCGAACTTCACGATAATATAACTTCGGGATTACAGTGTGATTCAAACGTATTGATATAAGCGAACTTCACGATAACATAATTTCATGATAAAACAGCTTTGTGACAACTGAATAAAAGTACAAAATTAAGTGAAAATTTGTGATTCACAAACATAACTTTGTGATTTTATGACAGTGAATCGAAAATCAATATTTTTGTTATGAGGATCTCTTATGTAATTCGATTCAACCTTGATTTTGTTTCTTGAACTTTCTCATCTACTGTTATGGGCTTTGTAAACAAGTGACTCACGTAAACATGAAACATTTTGGATTTGAGAACTTGCTAGAGAATGGAACATTCTAGAGAAGATTATCTGGAATCTTCTGGATTTGAGAACTCTCTAGAAAATCGCATTTCTGTATATACCCCTCTTTAAGATTGATCCATGCATGATGAGCAAGCAATGCATTTACTATATTGCGGGGTTATTTGTAACGATTTCATTGGACGGAAACAGACCATCAAGTATCGCTTATCGTTTTCTTTACTCCCTTACGTATCTGACATTGCAACACGGCTTAACCCTTGAAAAACCTTACCGTAGATCTTATATTTCAAATACGAAACTATATTGTCCCACTTTAACATTCGTAGCAATTACGATATGTTTATATCCATTCACTGCCCTGGATACTGATATGTAAATATTTCAAACATGCCATTGAGTCATACCAAGGACTTGTATAGAAGGATAGGAAACTTGCACCTCCTGATTAAATATTGATAAAATAGCACATGAAGGATTCATTATTGCAAATTAATTTATCATACATAATTCACAGGCAACTGATTTCTTGTCCATCAACTGTAAGTTGTATGTAATCCTAGATGTTTAAACAGGTTTCGATCATCAAAATGATCTTGAATTAAAGATTTTGAGATTTGAAGGGAAATTTATCGTAATTTGTAGGTATTTAAGTTTACACATTTTGTAATCCAAGTACTTCAACACTTTTCAACACAAATGGTATTGTTTTGATGACAATTTTATTCTGCAATGTAAAAATTTGATTTGTGTTTAAGAGATGAATGGAAGTTAAGATATTTGAAAACGAGATATTGCGAGATTTTGGGTGAACTCTCAATCAGTTGCCTTTCTTTCTCTATATAATTCCTTGGTCATACTAAACGAGCAGACAAATACAACAATTGAAGAGTGCCTTTTAGTGCGTACGGTTAGAAATCTTGAAAATTATACAAAACTACATATAATCGACTTGTAGAAAAAACGATTGTATAAGTTGCCAGTTCAGAATGTGTCATGTTCAACGTGACATCAAACAATCAAGTTTCCGACCTTAATACAACCAATAATTAACAATCACAGACTGTATAATATTGAACTGCCATAACTACTATTATTTTACAGACATGCATTAGACAGTGACATTTTCCTATAAATTTGGATCCAAAAAACCTTTTCATATTGTACGGTCACGTTGTAACATCTGGGGTAGGCTATTGGTTCTACACTTACAGGTATAGAATAATTGTTTATATGGTATCAAGTAAACATTTGCAATATTTAGTGTCTATAGATGTATGGCTCTTTTTTATCATGTCAATGCATTTTTTTGTTGATAAACTGCCTGGCTGATAATCATAGGTTTATCATATCTATACAAGTTTATCAGACACATGACGTCATTATGTATACTTCATGATGTCGTTATTTATATGTCATGACTTCGTTATGTATAATTTTACACTTTGACCTGCACGGAACTACTTTTAATCCTTCTTAAAATGAATAAAACTAACTAGAAATATTGACATGATAAACAGAATAACATGTAAGTGTATACTAATATTATCAACTTTACTAAGTTCGGCAAGAACAAAAAAACAAAGACTCGGCAGAGCCTTGTTCGGATTTTTTTCTAAGACTCACCTGATAAAGTTGATAATATCAGACACTAACATTGTATTCTCTATTTACTTGTCATCTTCTTAAAAGGCAACATACATAGCAAATGAACGTTTAGACGTAAAAAAAAATAATTTATTATATATATATATATATATATTATACATCACTGTTGCTTATATATATTTTGATAGCTTTAATTATTTTACTGATTATCGTTAAAAATGTGATGATTTTATTTCAAATGTGTTCCAGTATTGACAGTTTTATACATGTAGTTTTATACTACGCGTCTGGGATGTCCTGCCAACAGTGTGATATTAATCCAAGACGAAACAGACATATTGAACACAGACATACGGAACAAAGACATACGTTTTAAGATGGCATAAATCAAACAGAAATAATAAATCTTTTGACACTGTAACAAAGACAACTATCCTCTAATGACGTCTTGTCTGGTCCCATTTCTCCGGAGCGTCATTACAGTTTATAAACAACACGTAGTAAAACTATCAACACCAGACACACAGTTGGTATATATTTAAATTATTGATAATATCAATATCATTACATAAATGTTGCGTGGAAATTAAGTACACAAGTTGTGGTTAATGACATAACATGTACAGTACGGGAACCGTTTTATTAGGCTTAGCGTTTTAGATGCTGATTGGATAAACGCTTAGATTATCCAATAAGCAACCAAAACGCTTGTTTAATCGTTAGCGTTTAGCGTTCGTTTACTAAGCGTTTCCAAAGCGTTTCGGCACGGTAATAAAACGGTTCCCGTACTGTACCACGAGTATTTTTAGGAAGAATCACTTTTACAGCTGAAATAGTAAATTCAGTAAATGGTTAAGTTTGCATTTTACTCGTCGCCAATGCACCTGCACACATGTTTAGCCATAAAAAATTAAAATGGTATCATATTTGATCGGCACTGTTTGTCATAGATTGTGAAGTCAATAGCAATTAAACTTGATCTATGGCTGTGTCATATGTAGCACGAATCAAATGAATGTAGCGTTTTCCAGAGCACCTCAACCGTGACATTTTAAGGTATTAACTTATCTAACTTGGAAAATGTGTAATACAGAATATCCGGACTTTGTTACTGACATTCCGACTGACTGATTGACAGATCGACTTGGCAACCAATTATTCTACAATTAAATCACTTACTTCATCATTCACTTGTTTGTTAATGTGATTTAATGCCATTTTCAACATATTTCAGGTTATATATGGCATATCCCGTTTTTACTGGTGGTAGAAGACCTTAAAAGAACCTGACTTATTGTTTCTTGAGTGGCTTTTTGGTCGGGCTTGGAATCGAACCCGCGACCTCCGGCGCGAGCGACCAACACACTATCAACTTCAGTAACGTTCCGCTATTGTATTTATTTGCAAGTTCTAAAGGTATTTATGCAACAACCCTCAGGCATTGAACACGGACTTAAGTTTACCTTTTCGACCATTACCGAATAATATCTCACTAGGAATCAGAAATAACACAAACTTTTAACAATGCCCAAGGTTTTACATGTAACCGTGTGCTGAATTTAGAGACCATCTGTTTGACTTTACCATCAAGCAGGTGAATCTTTTCGACCACACCAACGTCCTGCTGAGATGCAATTTCTTAGATGCTTGCTTATTCCACATATTTTGTAACAATATACAAACAGGATACTTGTTTTTGAATTTTCAGAATCTAGTTACTTTAAAACAAAGTCGTACAGTTTAGACAAATCTTGTTTGAAGTCGTCCTGGGTAGAACCAGTACCAAGCATATGCGGTTAAAGTGTCTTGCTCAAGGCCACCACACATAGCCGTGACAGAGGATCGAACCCACACTCTATTATGAGTCTGCTGCTTTAACACAGGACTACATGCTCCATAATCTTGTTCATACTTAATAAACAACAACGTGAACAATGATACATGTTATTATTTGCTTAAATCTAAGGATTTTTTATTTTAATACAGATTTAGGCGGCAAATTGTTATTAGTCTATCACATTGTTCTGGTTTTATTGAGCAAGCGTGGGCAAAACAGATTTGATATATTTTAATTGTGTTTGCATTTTCTTCATTTGCTTTGGATTAGAAAAAAATGAAGCCATTATTATTCGTTTGATCACTAGCGCTGTGAAAACAGAAATGTATTATACAATACAGAACTTCTGACAGTTATGACGTCATGCTGTCAATCGAAGCTGAATCCAATTAAAGTGTATCAATATAACAAAAGGTATAGCATTGTGTGGTTTTAATGTTGTCAGTTTGATAATTTTTAGAAGTGTTTTAGCGTGATAATTCGTCTTGTTATTATAGAATATAATTAAAAATACACTATTCTAAAAGTTACAAATCTAATAAGTGATCTTATAGTTTGCCCTGGGTTATTTACAAACTTTCTTCAAGAAACGTGGTAAGCACATTTTCGAATAACAATCTACTTAACACAAAACGAAATTCATTTCATTATACCTTTTGTTTGATTTGTTGATGAGGATTCCAAATATATACTCCTCTCTCCCACCAGCATTCCAATCCCCTGTGTTTTTTAATTAAATCTTTAAAGATCTTCAACTTGTAAATTTTGTAAATATTTAACAGTTCTATAAATACATCTGGGGGAAAAACTTTATTTACAATGGGTTGTGCTTTCACTTTTCGTATTGAGTGACTGAATTTGAACGTGGCTTGCACACTGTGTTGTTGTGAACCGACATTGTTGTTTGTCGCGTACACAAAATATTTCTCAACTGTCCACTATATTTAATCACTCTCACATTTTAAGAAGAAAACAATGTGCATATTTGTAAAAGTGCCAATCACCAAACATTTAATATGCTTTAGAACTGACCATAGCCTCTGTTATAATATGATTTGAACTACATGTTAAATAATATAAATGTTATAAACAGGGGTCTTTGACTTTGTGAAAATTGTATATTATTCCGCAATCAGAGTCAGAAAGACAAATCATGTCGCAAAATGGCTTGGCATGGCATTCGTTTGCTGAAAACAATGACCGTTTTCCAAACGAGATATTGATGTACACACCCATCTTAGGCACCATCGTAATATACAAAACCCAAAAAACATCTGACAGCAATGACGTCATACAGGCCACCAAGTCACATCCAGTCAAAATATAGAACAGTCTTGTTATATCCCAGTTCATGTAATGGTATCAAGATTAATAAACGAAATTTCGTTTCAAATAAATTATGTATATTGTTTTTGCATCCAGTTTATACCTAAATATTATATATAAGTAAATAGTTCCGTTTAAAAATGTCTGAATTGTTTTAAGAAAGTTTAAACTTTCATAAAAAATTGTCAAAACAATTTTATCAAAACATTTGGCAAAATCAATTTTACTCCAAACATAGAATTGCATGTTTGACTAGTAGAACAGTATTTAAACATATAAATATAATACCAAAGAACTATTATAAATAAAATTTCATGGTAATCATTCTGTTAAAATGCAAATGGGTTCCTTGGTGCATGAAGTAAATATTTACATTAAAACGTTGTTATATAAACTTAAAATATAAATATATTAACACGAATTTAACATTGAAAAGGTTTTTGCGATCCTGATATAAGCGGTAAAGCTAAAGTCCTAAGCAGTGTGTGAAGGAAATATATTGATGGGATATTATTCGTTCACGGCTTAACCGTAATTAAGCATGCGGTGTGATAATTTTAGGGAACCAGACAGTAGCAAACGCCATGATAGGTCATATAAGTCAGTTACTTGGGATACAACATTGCTAGTTTTGCGTATACTAGGTCTCGCTTAAGAATCACCTCCTTAACATGACAGTAGTAAGATATTTACGCCCAAGAAATAAGAATTGTAAAAAGCGGTTAGGCAATGTTTTTGTTAAAAATGCATAAACTTTTATACTTCTTCATGCATATGGGAACATTGGAACATTTTCATGATTTTGCCAAGTTTGGATGGCATTGGGAACTGTTTGATGAAGCTGTAACAGTTTAAAGATGCGTAGTGATACAATGCAACAAATGGGCAGAATTGTCCAGAAGGGGAATACACTGCATGTGTTTTATTGTTCACATTGCTTTATATGATGCTGATACAATAATGTCCATCGTTATACTTTATATCATATCAGATTATTATTCAACATAATAAATTAGATGTAAGATAAGCGTTTACTTTATCGGATGACGTCTATGTTTTTTGCGTTATGTTAAACTCACGTTTAAACACCTTTTCAACCTTTGATCAACTGTTAAATTATGTCAGTACATATAAATATTAACCATAGCTGTGCCGAGCAGTTTACATATAATACACACGTACGTGTTTTTTTTAAGTTCAACAATCACATTTGCAAAACGTTCCATGTACACACATGCATTTTTTTGCTTGGCTAAAATAGATGATGCTTTAAATAAATAGAATAAATAAAACATACAAAATATGATATGAAATATGAACAGTTATTTCTTCTATATGATCTGATCAACTTTAGTTCATTTATTTTTATATTATTCAGCTGTAATCCAAAATATATATCGGGGTGTTTAGTTAATACAGGGTAAATGTAATAATGCAATCACGTCCACTGTTTACTAACCTAAATCGGGGTGTTTAGTTAATACAGGGTTAATGTAATAATGCAATCACGTCCACTGTTTACTAACCTATAAAGGTGTGTTTAGTTAATACAGGGCTAATGTAACAATGCAATCACGTCCACTGTTTACTAACCTATATCGTGGTGTTTAGTTAATACAGGGTTAATGTAACAATGCAATCACGGCAGCTGTTTAATAACCTATAACGGGGTGTTTTGTTAATACAGGGTTAATGTAACAATGCAATCACGTCCACTGTTTAATAACCTATATCGGGTTGATGTAACAATGTAATCACGTTCACTGCGTAACCTATCATGGGGTGCTGAATTAATGCAGGGTAAATGTAACAATGCAATCACGTCGACTGTTTACTAACCTATATCGGGGTTTAACAGTTAATACAGTGTTAATGTAACAATGCAATCACTTGTACTTTTTATTAACCTATATCGTTTTTTTTTAGTTTATACAGTGTGAATGTAACAATGCAATCACGTCCACTGTTTACTAACCTATAAAGGTGTGTTTAGTTAATACAGGGCTAATGTAACAATGCAATCACGTCCACTGTTTACTAACCTATATCGTGGTGTTTAGTTAATACAGGGTTAATGTAACAATGCAATCACGGCAGCTGTTTAATAACCTATAACGGGGTGTTTTGTTAATACAGGGTTAATGTAATAATGCAATCACGTCCACTGTTTACTAACCTATAAAGGTGTGTTTAGTTAATACAGGGCTAATGTAACAATGCAATCACGTCCACTGTTTACTAACCTATATCGTGGTGTTTAGTTAATACAGGGTTAATGTAACAATGCAATCACGACAGCTGTTTAATAACCTATAACGGGGTGTTTTGTTAATACAGGGTTAATGTAACAATGCAATCACGTCCACTGTTTAATAACCTATATCGGGTTGATGTAACAATGTAATCACGTTCACTGCGTAACCTATCATGGGGTGCTGAATTAATGCAGGGTAAATGTAACAATGCAATCACGTCGACTGTTTACTAACCTATATCGGGGTTTAACAGTTAATACAGTGTTAATGTAACAATGCAATCACTTGTACTTTTTATTAACCTATATCGGTTTTTTTTAGTTTATACAGTGTGAATGTAACAATGCAATCACGTCCAATGTTTATTAACCTATATCGGGGTGTTTAGTTAATACAGGGTTAATGTAACAATGCAATCACGTCCAATGTTTACTAACCTATATCAGGGTGTTTAGTTATTACAGGGTTAATGTAACAATGTAATCATGTCCACTGTATACTAGCTTATATCGGGGTGTTTAGTTAATACAGGGTTAATGTAACCATGCAATCACGTCCACTGTTTACTAATCTATATCGGGGTTTAACAGTTAATACAGTGTTAATGTAACAATGCAATCACGTGTACTTTTTATTAACCTATATCGTTTTTTTTTAGTTTATACAGTGTGAATGTAACAATGCAATCACGTCCAATGTTTATTAACCTATATCGGGGTGTTTAGTTAATACAGGGTTAATGTAACCATGCAATCACGTCCACTGTTTACTAATCTATATCGGGGTTTAACAGTTAATACAGTGTTAATGTAACAATGCAATCACGTGTACTTTTTATTAACCTATATCGGTTTTTTTTAGTTTATACAGTGTGAATGTAACAATGCAATCACGTCCAATGTTTATTAACCTATATCGGGGTGTTTAGTTAATACAGGGTTAATGTAACAATGCAATCACGTCCAATGTTTACTAACCTATATCGGGGTTTAACAGTTAATACAGTGTTAATGTAACAATGCAATCACGTGTACTTTTTATTAACCTATATCGGTTTTTTTTAGTTTATACAGTGTGAATGTAACAATGCAATCACGTCCAATGATTATTAACCTATATCGGGGTGTTTAGTTAATACAGGGTTAATGTAACAATGCAATCACGTCCAATGTTTACTAACCTATATCAGGGTGTTTAGTTATTACAGGGTTAATGTAACAATGTAATCATGTCCACTGTATACTAGCTTATATCGGGGTGTTTAGTTAATACAGGGTTAATGTAACCATGCAATCACGTCCACTGTTTACTAATCTATATCGGGGTGTAATAGTTACTACAGGGTTAATATAACAATGCAATTACGTCCGCTGTTTACTAATCTATATTGCGTTTTTAGTTAATACAAGATTAATGTAACAATGTAATCACGTCCACTGTTTACTAACCTATAACGGGGTGTTTAGTTAATACAGGGTTAATGTAACAATAAATCATGTCCACTGTTTACTAACCTATATCTGGGTGTTATGTATTACAGGGTTAATGTAACATTGCAATCACTTTCAATGTTTAAACACCTATATCGGGATGTTCAGTCGAAAAAGAGTTAATGAAACAATACAATCACGTCCACCGTTTACTAACCTATATCGGTGTGTTTAGTCAAAACAGGGTTAATGTAACAATGCAATCACGTACACTGTTTACTAACCTATATCGGGGTGTTCAGTTTATACAGGGTTATCGTAACAATGCAATCACGTCCACTGTTTACTTACCTATATCGGTGTGTTTAGTTAATACAGTTTTAATGTAACAATGCAATCACGTCCGCTTTTTATTAACCTATATCGGGGTGTTTAGCTAATACAGGGTTAGTGTAACAATGAAATCATGGCAACTATTTACTAACCTATATCGGGGTGTTTAGTTTATACAGGGTTATGTAACAATGCAATCACGTCCACTGTTTAATAGCCTATATCGGGTTAACGTAACAGTACAATCACGTTCACTGAGTAACCTATCATGGGGTTTTGAATTAATGCAGGGTAAATGTAACAATGCAATCACGTCGACTGTTTACTAACCTATATCGGGGTTTAACAGTTAATACAGTGTTTATGTAACAATGCAATCACGTGTACTGTTTATTAACCTATATCCGGTTTTTTAGTTAAAACAGGGTGAATGTAACAATGCAATCAGGTCCACTGTTAACTAGCCTCTATCGTAGTGTTTAGTTAATACATGGTTAATGTAGCAATGCAATCACGTCCAATGTTTACTAACCTATATCAGGGTGTTTAGTTATTACAGGGTTAATGTAACAATGTAATCATGTCCACTGTATACTAGCTTATATTGGGTTTTTTAGTTAATACAGGGTGAATGTAACAATGCAATCACGTCCACTGTTTACTAACCTATATCGGTGTGTTTAGTTAATACAGGGTTAATGTAACAATGCAATCACGTCCACTGTTTACTAACCTATTTCAGGGTGTTTAGTTAATACAGGGTTAGTGTAACAATGAAATCATGGCAACTGTTTACTAACCTATATTGGGGTGTTTAGTTTATACAGGGTTAATGTAACAATGCAATCACGTCCACTGTTAACTACATGTAATATGTGTTGGGATATAATACTTAATGCAGGGTAAGTTAAACAGCAATCACAACGGCTGTTACAGCTAATACAGGGTGAGTGTAACCACTGTTTACTAGCATATGTCGAGGTGTAACACTTGATACAGGGTCAAAGTAGCAATGCAATCACGTCGGTGTAACAGTTAATACAGGGTTATATAGGAATGCAATCAGTTCCACTGTTTACTCACATATGTCAGGGTGTAACACTTAACGCAGTGTAAGTGTAACAATACAATCACGTCGGTGTAACACTTAATGCAGTGTAAGTGTACATGCAATCACGTCGGTGTAGCAGTTAATGCAGGGTAAGTGTAACAATGCAATCACGTCCAATGTTAACTAGCATATGTCAGGGTGTAACATTGAGTGCAGTGTAAGTGTAACAATGCAATGTAACTTTTAATGCAGGGTTAGTGTAACACTGCAATCACGGTCACTGTTTACTACCATGTGTCGGGGTGTAATGGTTTATGCAGTGAAAGCGTAACAATGCAATTACAGTCACTGTTTACTACCATGTGTCGTGGTGTAATGGTTTATGCAGTGTAAGCGTAACAATACAATCACGGTCACTGTTTACTACCATGTGTCGGAGTGTAATGGTTTTTATGCAGTGTAAGCGTAACAATACAATCACGGTCACTGTTTACTACCATGTGTCGGAGTGTAATGGTTTATGCAGTGTAAGCGTAACAATGCAATCACGGTCACTGTTTACTAACGTGTGTCGGGGTGTAATGGTTTATGCAGTGTAAGCGTAACAATGCAATCACAGTCACTATTTACTAACATGTGTCGTGGTGTAATAGCTAAAACAGGGTAAGTTCAACAATGCAATCGCGTCCACTGTTTACTAACCTGACGATCAGAGGTATTCATAAATTTACCTCAGTTGCAAATCAAACAATTACGTGAAGTGGAAAGATTAACATATGTATTCTTGCCTATTTATATCAAATCTTTTATTGACTCGTTTTCACAGGGCAGACGGTAATTAAAAATATGACACTATTATATCCGTTGTATGTATTGACATTGTATTAAGTTGTCTGATTGTTTAATCTCATTTGTCGCAAATGTTGGCAAATCTGATAGTGTTTCCGATTTAAATGACACATAGTTTGACATGTTGTGAAGTAAAAATACACAGTGTTATTTTACCGTAAAATTAGTCATAAGGATATTGCGTCATTTCAACGATCACCTCTAAGCACATTTGTAAAGGAACAATTTTGATATTTCATAACCTAAGAAGAATTGTATATAATACAAATATACCATTGCTCTACGCAAATCCCTTGCATCACTCGATTCGTGTATGCTTTACCGAAATGGAAAAGCTGGTAATTATTCGTTTGTCCCACAACTTAACGCACACAGGAGCGTCCTAAAACTATAACAACAATCAATATTTCAGTCGATTCTGTGGATGCATGATACAAAACATAACTTGTAGAGCTTTCTTCAACATGTAATATTACAACATTTAAGGTAATATGGTGAGAAAAATCACTATATCAAATGTCGGTTTCAAACCTCCCACGCCCAAAGTAAAATTAACTGACCAATCAGCATGCTACTAAATATAACCAATCAGCGTGCTCTTTGCTATTTGGGGATCCCATTTCCGTATTATATCCACAAGATTAAAAATTACAATCTTAAAAGCCTATAGTCTATTCAAGAGCCTTTTTTTTTTATTATTTTGTTTTATTTTCATTTTACATTCACATACAATTTATTATTACATACATAATGCAATTTACAATCTTCAGATATATTTGTTTATGAACGTAATATCAGAAATAAAGTTTACGATTTTGACACAATAGGTCGGAGAGAAGAGAAAAAAGAAGGTGAAGAATAAGATTTTTGTTTAGAAAGAAAGGTAAATTACTCCACACTGTCACTTTATAGATTAACATTTCGTATTAGAAAAGTTGCAGTTTATTCCAATTTTTTTTCATGTTGTGTAATTTTGTCTTTTGTCAGTGCAATTAATCTTTTAAGGTTTTCATGGTATTTTAAATACTTTTTAAAATTGTTAAAAATTCGGTATTGTGTTTGCATATTTGTTTTTAAAAATGAAGTATTTTGCGTATATCAATATACAGTTTAATAAGTTAGTGTAGCTACTCTGGTCCATATATCCGAAGGAGATCATTGAAGAATTCAAATGTATGTGTATTTGTTTTTCATTTAAAATCATTTGAATATCTGTCCAAAAACTTCTCGAAATGTGACATTCCCAAAACAAGTGTTTATTTGATTCTTCATGCATGTTGCAAAAGTCACACAAGCTTGTGTTATTTATGTTACATTTAAACAGAAATTTGTTGTTTGGGATTATTCTCATCAAGTATTTATATTGAAACGCCCTTAATTTTGAATTTATTAAAGATTTGATAAGTATATTATGTACAGTTTTCCAGTATATGTTATTTATTTCTTGCTCCCATTTAATATGCGGCTTGATGACTAACGTGTTTTCGATACAGTTTAATTGTTTATTATATAAATATTTGTTTGGACTGTTTGAAGTCTAAATTTGTTTTACTAGTTTTGATTGTTTCGTATTTGATAATATAATATCATTCTTGAGTTTAACCTCCCAAGAGCGAGGTATACTTTGAATAACTTTATGATAT
This sequence comes from Panopea generosa, assembly GCA_029582155.1. Lineage (NCBI taxonomy): Eukaryota > Metazoa > Mollusca > Bivalvia > Adapedonta > Hiatellidae > Panopea > Panopea generosa. The sequence goes on along the minus strand of CM055912.1, from coordinate 3,484,979 downwards.
TTTAAAAAATCTGTGTTGTCTAAAGCATATATAGTTTTCATATATTGAAAAGTATGAAATAATTTATGTCTGTTATCCAAAAGGTGATCAATATATTTTATTCCTTTATCATACTATGGTTTGTAGAAAAGTGTTTTGCTATTGTTTTTAATAAAGGAGTTGTTCCATATTACCTGCGTTTTTACATTTTCAGTATGTTCACTAAAGTTTATATTTGACCATGATGATACTATGTCTGATAAAAATTTAGAAGTTATTTGAGTTGTATTGTTTTGGTCTGTCTCTTTGGTGTTACGTTCAAATATAAATCGTCCTCCCAATTTATCTAATTGTTTTAAGTATATGTGTTTCCAGTCCCCTTTATTTTGATCATTTATAATACGTTTGACCCACCCGGCTTTAATCGATTTCATAAATAATTGCAGAAGAACCTGATATCTCCCGAATTAGGTCCATTAACCACCAATGAAAAATGCAGGGAATTGTATGCCTGTCCAACAATTCGAAGCAATTGAGCGTTAACTAAACATAGACGTTATTCAAACTTTCCTGGAAGCAACTAATCAGTGAGCGTTCTTGTTAATTGTGTTATATTTAAAAATTCCCAAGTTGATATTCAGACCTTAAATTGTGTTCCTAATTTGGACATTGTGATGACTAGTAAATTGAATAATTACATTTTATGGCTGACATTTGCTGACATTTCTTATTTTTATCATAAAAAATGGTTAATATAATTTTTATTTCATCTATATATTTGTAATGGTATATGAGGGAATATCATATTTTGATGCTTTTATTGACTTGTTTACGCAGGATACGCATTAAGGAATATGACAATATGATAACGGCGGTTTCTGTTTTACAATGTATCCACTTGTCTGAATTGTCACATATGTTGGCAATACATATAGATTTCCTGATTATTCATACGTGGTTTAACAAGCTACCGGGAGTAAAAACTCAAATGAACAATAAATACATAGCAAAGACGTGAGTATAATTAAGGCTATATTGCCACCTTGACTAACAGTCGTTAAGTCATTGCAAGCATAATATCAAACCAAGAACATTTGAGATTGAAACATTTGAGATTGATAATTTTAAGCTGTAAACAAGATTACAATGTCAGTGAAGTTTAAAATAAAGAAACTTATAAAAAACATATTATGATTTAATTCAATGAAAAATCAAAGTTAATTAAATGCAAAACACATATTAATGCATTATTAATTAACACAAATCAATTTTCGATTGAAAAAGAGAAGTTCTAAAACATGAATATGATTTGGAATGTGTACTACTGGAATCAAAAGATTACTCCTATATGTAAAGATACTTGAATTTCAAGTTCACAAGATGTCATAAAGCATGTTATATATAATAGTTAGAGTTGAGCGTGGTAAAAATACATTCAAATGTTGCAAGCAATTTGTTTGAAGCATGCAAACGAAGAAACGAAACAATTAAGACTCAGTTACAAATTATTCTTTGTAAACTATGGTAATTACTTTTAGATGTATATTGATGTTAATATGTTAAGATTAAAACTTTCTTAAATATGAATAAAACTATAAAACCGTGATAAAAAGTTTCTTGTTATCATGACTGCATTTTGCTATTTAGACTACAACATAACCAACAGGCGACGTCAAAATACACTGAAACAAAAAAAAACATGAAAACAAAGTATAAAAAAGTGTATATGGAGAAGAACTGTCAAGGTCAGCAATGGCGCCTGTAGAGAACTTAAACCTGGTTAATTAATACACACCATGTAATCCAACGACGCCAACGAACTGTTCTCGTTTTGTCTGTGAGTGTATAATTGTTTTTGACATACCGTCACCACTCCGCGACACGTTTGTACAGTGCAATAGCTAAACTAGCCGACTTAAGCCCATATTTAAATTACGATTACCAGCCAACAAACTGTTCTTGTTTTGTTTGCGATTGTATAATTGTTGCTAACATACCGTCACCACTCCAGGACACGATTTGTACAGTTGTACAGTGCAATAGCTAATCTAGCCGACTCAAGCCCATATTTAGACTACGATTACCAGCCAACGAACTGTTCTCGTTTTGTCTGTGATTGTATAATTGTTGTTGACATACCGTCACCACTCAACGACACGGTTTGTACAGTGCAACAGCTAATCTAGCCGACTTAAGCCAATATTTAGACTACGATTACCAGCCAACGAACTGTTCTCGTTTTGTCTGTGAGTGTATAATTGTTGCTGACATACTGTCACCACTCCGCGACACGGTTTGTACAGTGCAACAGCTAATCTAGCCGATTTAAGCCCATATTTAGACTACGATTACCAGCCAACGAACTGTTCTTGTTTTGTCTGTGATTGTATAATTGTTGCTGACATACCGTCACCACTCCGCGACACGGTTTGTACAGTGCAACAGCTAATCTAGCCCATTTAAGCCCATATTTAGACTACGATTACCAGCCAACAAACTATTCTCGTTTTGTCTGTGAGTGTATAATAGTTGTTGTCGTAGCGTCACCACTTCACGACACGGTTTGTACAGTGCAACAGCTAATCTAGCCGACTTAAGCCCATATTTAGACTACGATTACCAGCCAACGAACTGTTCTCGTTTTGTCTGTGAGTGTATAATTGTTGTTGACATACCGTCACCACTTTGTACTTTATCCAGTTCCATGGTGTTTTCCTTCCTTGCTGAATGTTTGTACTATTAACGACGTACCAGCAATCGATATGCACTAGAAACAAGCATACTTCTTGAGCTTGGAGGTCTTGTGTATTACATATTATTTTCAAGTTTAATTTAGTTAATCGAGAAGTTTAATAAATTGTACAAAAGTTGCGGAGTGACCATTTAAATTTCTGTGAATTATAATCTTAATTAACAAATATTAACTCATTTTAATTTGTTTTCCTTATAAACGATACAGAATATATATTTTAAAATGCTTATTTCATCATTTATATCAAATTCAAAAATAAAAATGTTGGTACAGTTTAATGTTAACATCATTTACACCTGTGAACACGGAAATTGTCATGGACAGTAGTAGTTCAACAACCACTTCCGTGTTCATTCCAAGAACAAAAAGATAATATTCAATTAGAACTAGCATTTTTGTTCCATATTTTTTTTGTAACATATACATGTATAAAATACATTATGGGAAAACGATAATGCTTATAGTAATATGTGTGCTTTCTATATAAAGTACATTTCAAAAGTCCATCCCTGCTTCTCAGTATTCTAAACGATAAACGTAGCTATATCTAGCTGATATGACTGTTTGGGGATGTGAGAGTTTATAAATCGCCTGATTTGTCCTGAATAATATACGTTTATTACCCTTGGTGCCGTTGGTATGTAAATAAATCGTTCTTAAAAATACATCATCGATCAGTTATTGGACGCTTATATAGTTTGCATGCAATACTGGACTAGCTAATCTTTCAACATGTAACTCCAGTCTGGACTTTATATCTCACTGAACTCTCGTATGTGACACTGTGTCATATATATTAATGATAGAAGCAGACTTAAAATCTATTAATAATGGCAAAAGCATTTACTTAAGTTTCGATCAGTTTGTAGAAATTATGTTGAAGGGTGGATAGGGCATAGCGAGAGATGGTTTTTTGTACAAAATTGCATATTTAATCTTATTGATAATTTTCACGTGATATATCTGTCAGTTATATATTACACATAAGAACAAGTGGGGCATAATTTAATATTACACATACTAACATTTCAAACTTCTAATTGACCTTGAGACGACACTGAAACCACTCGATGAAGCAGGACCTTCTGTGCTTCCATTAATTCCCGTTTCTGATAAGAATCTAACGATAACGTTGTATTAGGCATATATGCATTTTTTGATAAGATAAAAAAAAAGTTATCCAAAGGGACTGCATTTTCTATCCAAACCGAATAAGCCATGTTTGAATATTTTTCTTGCATACCAAACACATTGAATATCTATTTTAATTTAGATTAATATTGAATTTTAACACGATGACTTTTCAAACGTCAAATTAAATATATTACGTAATATGTTTTAAAACTCCACATTATAAAGTGTTCCAACGTCACAGCAGGGTAGGATGAGGGCGTAAATTGGGTGTAAGATGAAAACTAACCCTAACCCTAAAGTAGGCGGAAATCCTTGTCCGGTATACAAGAAAGGATTATATGTATTCATTGACAATGTATACGTGTATGGTCTGTATCAAAGGTTTTGAGCACATCTACTATATCTACCTCTTTCACACTTTAGTCCTGGATATGAGCGTGAATGGTCATGGAGATAACATACAAATGTAATAATTATACGCATATTTATATAAATTATAAACCAACCGTAAAACTAAAATCTGACAAAGCTTTTGAATGACGCAAATATAACGTATTTACGAATACACTGCTGGGATAAAGATACACATATAAATACATCACGTTCTCCAGCGAAATGATTCTTGTCTATGGAAGATTTAGAAGGTCATTGTAACCACATTTAGAAGCAATTTCCCTGTAAAAGCCAATTACAATGTTGTTGATGATTACAACCCGACATCTCGTTGTGATGTTGATTCATTTCAAGACTTCTTTGTGGATCTATATAAAATGTCAGATTGGATTGTATTAAAATGACAATAACACCGTACCAATTGACGTCAGATAAAGCAGATTAATTTGAAAAATTGCACTTAACTAAGTGTATCCTTGACGCAGTCATTAGTACGCTGGAAAATACGACCATAAGAAAAGATGACACCAGGAGTCACTGCATTTGTCAAGTTAATGACAAGCCCGCCATTTGGGATCTTAAATATGTTTTACGATATCATCCAACTTCCCTCTTCTGATTGTGTCCGTTTAATGGAAATTGTTACGAGCACGCAGATTGGTCTGTTGCTTCAAAGAAAGTTTTAATGACGTCATAATTTAGTAAGCGTTCAATTGCTATGAATTGTGAGACAGGCATAAAATTCCCTGCTTTTTCCATCGGTGGTTAAAAGACCTGATTCGGGAGATATCAGGTTCTGAAATATACTAATCATCGTATGTAAAAATGGACTGTGCCAAAAGTAGATCCGTTCTGTTATCCTTAAAGTCAAAACCTATATAACCTATAATGATAATGTAATCGATATTTAATGTACATTTATTTTGATATTGCACACAAACGTCAGAAAATATGAGAAGAATATAAGCTCGTACAGAGGTGTAGGATGAAAACATCCATACCCTGTAAAATACGAGGAAATCCTTGTCCGGTATACAAGAATGAATGTTCCAGGGCGAACATACATATTGTCAATTAAATTGTTTTGTTTCATTTTTCTTTATTAGCATTGTAATGACTCTAGCAACTGACTTTATAAGAGCTTCATTAGTGGATGTGTCCATGAATGTTACGTTTCCATTATGACATAGTTATTTTTGATAGTTTTACCCATTATCTGTATAACGATACATCGAACTATCAATCTTTTGCAATAATGAGTGGACCGATTGTATCCTTCGATAGTACATGGAAAAGTTACGACCCAACAAGTAAAGGCTACTTTCATTATGCTAATGACTTTAACTAATTGCTTTAACCAAGTTTCTTTCAGATAGTTTATTTGGGTAAGTTTTTCCTAAACGCCGGGGGAAAAGAAAGCAATCATGATATCGCCATCGATGCATCTTCGAGATAACATAGCAGTAATTTAGTATGTAAATCCACCACAAATATCGGTCTTGTTTGATCTAAACTAATTGAATTACTATACACGCTTGGGAAAGAGGGAAAGTGCCCTCGTATATTGTCTGATCACTCACTAATGAGTTTTTTTTAACAGGAGTGTCAGACAACTAGTTTGATATAGTTTGTTTTATTTTTGTATTATAGTATGATGTTCGAGATTGGTTACCGTGTGTGTTAATTTGTACTGAATGATTTCACCAGATACAGCATAAAATTGATATATCTTACTAGAAAGTGTAATATACTTATAATCAAAATGAAACATCCATTGAATAAACATGAAATAAATATGAAATATATAAACATATAAATTAGACTGACCAGCAAAATAATCCCATGGAGCGATAAAACGCTACTTAGGTAAGAAAAATCAGATTCAGTTTCATTTAGACATTTATGGGTAATTAAACATGCACAACCTTCATAACAAGCAACACCCCTCACAGTCCTAGAAGGGATACATGAGTCCATTATGCCATTTTTGTGTATTTGACCATGATTTTATTTTTGTTATCTCTTTGAAACATACAATTGCTATATACGAGTTATCACTGTGTGTGTGATAATCATATAAACACATTCAAAACCACTAACTTTCTAACTACTGACATCAATTCTGCAAGAAGCTGAATGACAATTTCATGACTATCGATTACAAAGCTAACCAATCACGTGACGCGTAATATACAGTTACGGCGTATACCAATAGTGGTCTTCCCTCATTAAGACTTTAGTTATAAAATGGAGTTAATTACTAACAAATAGGAGAACTGTCCTTAGAATAGTCTGATATAACACCGTTAATAATTACAGTCTGACACATGGTGTTACTTGGTGTCATTTCAGGCTCTATACTATAATTAATGTAAAACATAAATATGACCCTCATGTGTATCAGTGTTAAGCCAGCGCTATAGTGTAACAGTAATGTAATCTTTAAGTAAGACAAATCGATTTAACCACGACAAATTGCTATCAAATACGTCATCGTTGTCAAGGCTTAGATCGTTGACTTACTTAATAACATTTCTGTCCGGTTTTACTATCAAATAAATGTCATCAACAATTAATATTATGCCCATCTCATGGGAATGTTTCTTGTCTTTTTCAGTTAGTCCGAACATATCAACTTTATGCATATTATGAAATTATGAGACAATTATTAACTGTGTTATTTCTACGCAGAGAATTTCAGAGTTACAGCGATTTACACTCCAAGTAACGCCGCCATGGAGTTACAGTGATTTTCACTTCAAGTAACGGCGCCGCGGAGTTACAGCAACTTACACTTTATGTAACGCAGTCACAGAGTTACAGCAATTTACACTCCAAGTATCGCCACTGCAGAGTTATAGCGACTTACACTTTGAGTAACGCAGCCAAGGAGTCATAGCGATTTACACTTCAAGTAACGCAGCCGCACAGTTACAGCGATTTACACTTTGAGAAACACTGTTGCAGAGTTACTGCTACTTAAACTTTGATTAACGCAGCCGCGGATTTACACTTCAAGTAATGCAGCCGCAGTGTTACAGCGCTTTACACTCCAAGTAACGCTGTCGCGGAATTACAGCGACAAACACATAGAGTAATGCTGCCGCGAAGTTACAGCGACTTACACTTTGAGTAATGCAGCCGCGGAGTCATATCGACGTATACTCAAAGTAATGCTGCCGCGGATTTACAGTGACTTACACTTTGAAAAAAACAGCCGCGGAGTTACAGTGACTTACACTTTGAGTAACGCAGCTGCAGAGTCATAGCGACTTACACTTCGAGTAACGCAGCTGCAGAGTCATAGCGACTTACACTCAAAGTAACGCCACCGCGGAGTTACAGTGACTTAAACTTTGAGAAACACAGCCGCAGAGTTACTGCTACTTAAACTTTGATTAACGCAGCCGCGGATTTACACTTCAAGTAATGCAGCCGCAGTGTTACAGCGCTTTACACTCCAAGTAGCGCTGTCGCGGAATTACAGCGACAAACACATAGAGTAATGCTGCTGCGAAGTTACAGCGACTTACACTTTGAGTAACGCAGCCGCGGAGTCACAGCGATTAACAATCCAAGTAACGCCGCCGCAGAGTTACAGCGACTTACACTTCGAGTAACGCAGCTGCAGAGTCATAGCGACTTACACTCAAAGTAACGCCACCGCGGAGTTACAGTGACTTAAACTTTGAGAAACACAGCCGCAGAGTTACTGCTACTTACACTTTGAGTAACGCAGCCGCGGCGTTACAGTGACTTAAACTTTGAGAAACACTGTTGCAGAGTTACTGCTACTTAAACTTTGATTAACGCAGCCGCGGATTTACACTTCAAGTAATGCTGCCGCGGAGTTACAGCAACTTGCATTTTGAGTAACGCAACCACAGAGTTACAGCGACTTACACTTTAAGTTACTCTGATACGGAATAACAGCCACTTACACTTTAAGAAAAGCTGCCACGGAGTTACAGTGACTTACACTTTGAGAAACACAGCCGCAGAGTTACAGTGACTTACACTTTGAGTAACGCAGCTGCAGAGTCATAGCGACTTACACTCAAAGTAACGCTGCCGCGGAGTTACAGCGACTTACACTTTGAGTAACGTAGACGCAGAGTTACAGCGACTTACACTTTGAGTAACGCTGCCGCGGAGTTACAGCGACTTACACTTTGAGTAACGCAGCTGCAGAGTCATAGCGACTTACACTCAAAGTAACGCTGCCGCGGAGTTACAGCGACTTACACTTTGAGTAACGTAGACGCGGAGTTACAGCGACTTACACTTTGAGTAACGTAGACGCGGAGTTACAGCGACTTACACTTTGAGTAACGTAGACGCGGAGTTACAGCGACTTACACTTTGAGTAACGCTGCCGCGGAGTTACAGCGACTTACACTTTGAGTAACGCAGCTGCAGAGTCATAGCGACTTACACTCAAAGTAACGCTGCCGCGGAGTTACAGCGACTTACACTTTGAGTAACGTAGACGCGGAGTTACAGTGACTTACACTTTGAGTAACGTAGACTTACACTTTGAGTAACGTAGACGCGGAGTTACAGCGACTTACACTTTGAGTAACGTAGACGCGGAGTTACAGCGACTTACACTCAAAGTAACGCTGCCGCGGAGTTACAGCGACTTACACTTTGAGTAACGTAGACGCGGAGTTACAGCGACTTACACTTTGAGTAACGTAGACGCGGAGTTACAGCGACTTACACTCAAAGTAACGCTGCCGCGGAGTTACAGCGACTTACACTCAAAGTAACGCTGCCGCGGAGCTACAGCGACTAACACTTTGAGTAACGCAACCGCAGAGTTACAGCAACTAACACTTTAAGTTACTCTGTCGCGTAATTACAACGACTTACACTTAGAGTAATGCTGCCGCAGAGTTACAGCGACTTACACTTTGAGTAACGCCGCCGCAGAGTCATAGCGATTTACATTTCAAGTAACGCAGCCACAGAGTTACAGCGACTTACACTTTGAATAATGCAGCCCCAGTGTTACAGCGCTTTACACTCCAAGTAACGCTGTCACGGAATTACAGCGACTAACACTTAGAGTAATGCTGCCGCGAAGTTACAGCGACTTACACTTTGAGTAACGCAGCCGCGGAGTTACAGCGACTTACACTTCGAGTAACACCGCCTGAATTCAGATAAATAGTTTAAGTACTCAAGGTGAATCATATAACAATGATTATATGTAACGTATATCAATTACATATACACATACGTTCTTTGAAATCAATTGTTCTATAATAACACTAATCATTCAATTGCTTCTATAATAACACTAATCATTTAAATGTTTATATTTAAACAAATTATTTGAATAATATATTTCATCATAAAAATACAAAATGTCTAGATATGTGTATATATTAAGGCTTTCACAATGTCGTCAGATAAAAGTTAGAATAAACCTGCAACCTTTAAATTTTATACCTAAACATTAACAAGTTGAATGTTCAAATAATGGATTTAGTTCGTTCGTACATTATCTAAATTAAGGTACACGTAATGGTTCTAGTTTTTATAAAATAACAATTCCCATGCTCGTTATATCGTTCACTTTGCGTATATGCATTTTTGAAAAGAATATGCCAAGTAATTTAATTTCTGATACATTGTTGCGACAGCTGCTGTCCTGCCCAATAAAATACGTCGTTATATGAATATTGCCAACACCCGTTTGGATAGAAAAGTACGGAGAATAACCGCTTCAAATATTTTTTTACTACTTATATCAATTTAATAGACCGTCTGTGGTTTGAATTATAAGTGTGCCACTTATACCTTACTTCATCAAGATATAACGTAGGTCTGACACAGACAGAGAGTTTTTCACAGAGGATCACCCTTTCTTAGTTTCGCAAATATAATCTTTATCTTATTATGATATTAAAATATGAAATCGGGACGGGTGTGGTGTGTGGTATGGTGGATTGGTTGTTAACCGTTCACACCAGACTTCACAAATAATATCGCAGGCTCGGTTAGATTATATTCGTGAGAATTCATAACATTTTCTATTAAAAAAAAAACAAACCTGGAAGAGCGATATCCACAATAACAACTCGCAGTAGACCTAATATTGATATAAACAAGCGCTAATTTAAAAGTACTAATCTAGATGTCCAAAACTTAGGTAAACGTGTCATTTTTCCACAGTTTTAGTGAAGTTGTGAGCAGATTACAGGGATGCAGAATTTGTTTTGCACTCACATGTTCTAGGTTAAAATAGGACTAATCAATTTTAAACCAACAAGTGCATTTTAAGTATATACTGTTTATACCTAATACCGCGAGTTGAAAAAGAAATTCAACCATGTAAAGAATGGCATCAATACTTAACAGTTATAAGCTGAGTAAAAAACAGTTGCCGATACGAAATGCAAAAAATGCCGACGGTAACGGCAGTTGGAGCTTTGTGCATGTCTTCACAGATTTTTTTCACAGAATTTATCAGGATTTTTTTAACTTTTAAAATTGGCTTAAAAAGATTATGTTCACAATATCATGCCTATACATATATATATACTCACCGTCCCCGTATTGCCAAAAGGACAACAATTGAAACATGTCAAAATGATATATTGAAAAGGGTATTTCCGAACTTGGGCAACGCATCTAGGTTAAGCTTAAATAGATTTCCCGCTTAGAATTGCAACACATTGTTTGACGTATTAAAAGATTTCAATTTGATCCGTTATACAGGTTTACACGTAGTGAACGATGCGTGGATGGTCCAGCAGTATTTTAAGGTTGTCTCTCTTAGAATGGGGATTATTTCGTTTCAAGTTTACCACTTCATTTAAAAGTGATTTTGTCACATTTTGGTAGATTTGACTGACTGAGTCATTTGGAATTTATATATTTATCATAATGAGATGTATTTGGACCATCTTAAATTTTTGTGTTGTAAATTTAGACATTTGTTGCGTTTCTCCTGATGTATCCCCCTGTAATCTGACAATATTTAAATGTCTCATTATCATTTATCCAGGAATTAGATTATTAGATTGTTTGAATAATTAGAGTCGAAGGCTAACAGACAATTCGTTAAAACAACCATTTTTTCCTGGGATCCTGGTTTCGAGCTCCGCAAGCAAATGATAAAATTCCAATCCGAATCGGCAATGAGAGGCAAACGACAATGGGACACACTGTCGGGTATCAATCATGAAGGAGACTGTGGTAGGGCGGGGACCGGAACTCACGACCGCTAAATTGACTGTTAAGCGCGATACCGGGTATGGACTATCAAAGTATTTCTTTGTACGTATCCATATGTTGTAAGCCAGTCAACAGCCATGTCTCCATTGTGATGTCTAACTAAGGACAAATCAGTTCTGTCAACATAATAAACATCATTTATCTTATTTCGAGGTACATTTGTTGTTGATTTCGTACTGATAGAAAGTGATGGTTTTGTAGGGATGTAGTTGTGTTTGTTTTACACTGTTATGTTATGTTAGCCTGAGTGTATGATGTAGTAAGTTCATATGTGTTAAAACAAAAACATTTTGATTTAAATCTTTTTTTAACCATTAGTTGTCTATGAATACTTGATAAAACACCGTACACAAAACTAACAAACAGATATAAGTGCGTTATTTTCTCCACAAAATTGGTTTTAATATTAAAAATTATGCTTCAGATTTTCATAGCTTTTAATAACTCGAGACCTTTTATAACACGGTTTTTCAAATAAAATATGTTTATTAGACAATATTCCGATATTAAGTGCATGTCACTTGTAGTGATGGGCGTGGTTTTATGGGAGTGGTTTTAAGGAAGTTTACCAACACCATCTATATATACATATATATATTTATTGCCCTGACTTTATTTAATATTCTTTAAATAAACAGCATGTTTATATTATTGCACGCATTCAAGTCTTATTGGAGAAAGCTGTAATAACTGAATGTGTTTGTTGATGATTTTTCTAGTGGCAGAGACTTGATGACCCTTGTTTGTAACATTCAGATAGTCGTTAAGTGATTTGTTGTGGGTTTTTGTTATTGTTTTCAGTATTGTATTTTTGGAACCATCAGGGCTGGTATTCACCAAGCATTCTTAAGAATATTCTTAGATTTGAACTCAAGAATGAGTGTTGCAAAACACTTTTAGAGACTATGTTTTGAGGCCAAAATTTACAAGCATGTATGAACACCTGATATATAGTCAAATAAACTCTCACAATTATTCTATCTGTCATGATAAACTAAATATCTAAGGTTGAAATTTTGATTGTTAAGCTCAACTTTAAGAATATTCTCAGTAATGGTTGATGAATACGACCCAGATCCAACAACTTTTATTGAACAAATAAGATTAATAAGTAATTAAGTAATAGTTTATTATATTTGGCAATAAGCTGAGAAAGATTCTTGACGTCAGTGCCTCTCAGAGTAAAACGGTTCTAGTACACGATACATTCTCGTTTGGGCATGGCAGGTATACCGGACATTATGATGGATGGGCAGGATGTCACAATTCCGACTTCCTGGATAGACTTTTGCATGTTTTAGTTATATGATAAGACGAGATGTACACAACCAAGATCGACCATGATCAAATAGGGAGACACTTAATATAAAGTACATCATTGTGCCGTTAATCGAATTCTGCGTATATTGACAGCAGATAACATTCAACATTAATTTTTCATTCTCATCAAACGTAATTAGAACGTTTATCTTCTCACGCAAAACGGTGATAACGAATAAATAGTATACGTTTATTACAGTAGTTGCGTCAACTTCAAATGATTTCGGTGTAGAAGGTTGAACGACTTCAAAACCCGTACACATTTCGTCTTCCATGGACTAGTTGCTAAGAGGTTCACCTCGGAAGCGGGAGGTCAAAGGTTCGAATCCCGGTGAAAGCACCTGTTTTTTTTTCTGATGCGGCCAGTTGCCACTCAGCAGCGAGTTAAATATAGGGATATCGAATGTCTAACAGTGTGACGCGTGGCAATAATAGCTTTCGGGAAGTAACTGTGTGCAACATAAAGGTGTCTCATAAGCCCATTTTGGCTGGCAACTTAGGTAACTTATTGTTCCACTTGCTTCTGTAAATAAATGTTTCTGCTAGTTACACATAAGTTTATATCTCATGAACGTTCACCAAATAAAGCTCGTGCCTTATATTTATTTTTTGATATTATTATACTCGATTAACGACAGAATGTCCAACTTTGCATTAATCTAGCACCGAGTCAGTGGTTAATTATGTAGTCTTCCACAATTTAATGTTGAATAAACGGAACAGCCTGTCTCGCCTCTTGTTGATTACCACGTGCTTAAATAATAAAAAAACGAAAAACCTAAATATAGCCCTTATGACGTCATAATCGATTTTGAATCTCGAACAATGTTGGTGTTATTCTAAATTACACTTGAAGCCAAAGTGAACGTTCATGCGTATGCGTTCATGGAAAAAAATGACATACGCCACATGTTCAAAGAAGGGGTTATTTCACGAATGTTTATATTCCTAAGTGTGTTGTTGAAACTCAGACGCATATGAAATTTGTCGAACAATCAATAGAAACATTAAATTAATGTCCATTTTTGTTTGAAGATTCAGTTGATATAAACTATAATTTATATAACCAGTAACATTTCTTCTTGAAGTTGTAATACACAATTAAATTCCTTCAGATTTACTTTTGTTTGTATTTAGTTAAAATGCATGTGTGTACACTAGCAATGTTTATGACAACAACCACAAGTATAATTATTTGTGTGTAAGAAATACGTCGCCGCTTAGCTCAATATCACAATCAATCCGAGGGTCGCGGGTTCGAATACCTGCCAGGCCAAAGTCTCCTTAATAAACAACATTGTGCTTCCTACCGCTGATTTAAGTGAGAAAAGTATCAGTTAATTCCGGAAATGTGTGTGTTGAGTACTGGGTAACCATCCAAAATACGAGGAACTATTGGTTAGAATAATTGATTGTCTGTTAGCCGTCGGTGGCATAAAATGATGATAAATATTCACCAAATTCATTCAATAAATCTCTTTTGACTTGTAAAAGAAGAATTTAAATTAATCTAATGGTGTAGTTAATTGCATTTGTTGTCGCAAATTTAATGATGATATATGCTTGTGCCGTTTAAGTAAATTTTAAATATGGTTAATAAGCAATACAGGACAAGTACATTCTTGTTCGCACAGGGCAAGCACTCGTGGAATTTTTATGGATTGGCAGGATGCCCTGGGGGTATTTTACATGTTTAATTTAATAAAACTCAATCCGTAGAATGAAATGTAAGGAAACACGTAAGCTAGTCATGATACTGCACACTTAGTTTTGTTGATTGTGTATTTAGACACTGGTTTTGTTGATTGTTTATTTAGACACTGGTTTTGTTGATTGTTTATTTAGACACTAGTTAATATGAACAAGTTAGTCATGATACAGCATACTTACTTTTGTTGATTGTTCATTTAGACACTGGTTTTGTTGATTGTTTATTTAGACACTAGTTAACATAGGACAAGCTAGTCATGATACAGCACACTTAGTTTAGTTGATTGTTCATTTAGACACTGGTTTTGTTGATTGTTTATTTAGATACTGGTTTTTGTTGATTGTTCATTTAGACACTGGTTAACTTTAGACAAGAATGCCTTAGTCCATTGAACTTTCTTTTTCGTCACACAATTCGGTGATTCCTATATGGGGGAAGACCAAAGTAGGTACAGACAAACTTGTCTAATGAAGCCAATCGAGTGGAAGGAGCAAAAGTGGTATTTTAATATGAGAAATAGCAAATATGGCAGCTTGAACCAATCGTCTGCTTAACAGAGTTGGCCGCCTACATAGGTTTGATTGTATATAAGTTAAATCAGTGTTGCACGTGTTGTTGTTGTAGCCAGTCCATCAAGGTTACATCATTATGCATTCACCCAATGTAAATGTTGCTTGGTCAATGGTGTATGAAGTTCATTATTCAATTACACTGTTACTGTACAAAACTACATGTATATTAGCGTTTGATACTTATCAGTTTCATTCCATAATCACTTTACATAACAATGGTCAGTCAGTTTAACCAGGACAAATGAGAATGGCATCAACCAATTGAAAACGGAGGCAGAAATACCAGTGTATAAGTGTTCGCAACTAGTGACAGAGGTCTCGGATTTTATCCCATTATGATAAGTGCCTTTCACGTCACGGAGTTGCGCCCCCTTTTTGTCACGGTAGCAAAACGCTTGCTCTTAAAATGTAATTTGGTTTGAAATAGTTTCCTAGGATATGTGAAATATTGCTGCAGATCAGTAGAGCAAAGACTGACACAGCATATACTGCAATAATGTATCACTGGTGTTAAAAAGTGACTTTTATAGGATTCAAACAGATGCATGTATTTACGAGCAAATGAAGACTCCTTTTTACAACAATGTTATGGTGTCTTTCAAAGACAAACCTACCAGTTAATGTGCATTTTTATGTGCGGTTATATTCCTTGAAGTTCTATGAAAAAAAACTTAAACTCTGTAGGGAGACCTAAAAAAACTACGATCAGGTGTTAATAATACAATAATGGGCACTTGTGTTCACATCACTGCTTGAAAAGCGAAACAACTGCTTGATGCAAAATGCAATTCATTTTACCTATATTTTTTATCAATATATGGCATCGATATTTTGTCTAAATCACTGAAGCGGCATCTTACAACTGTCCCATAATTCATAGCAACTGAACTTCACTATGGCGTCATTCAAATTTTCAGTTGACACAACAGACCATTCAACGTGCTCAAATGTGGTGTTCCCAACGTTACAGTGACACGGATCATATGATTCTGTCAGAATATTCTCAGATGTAGTAGTCTTTAGATTGGGTTCGTTAAATAGCAATATTGGGAACGCAACAAATTACATTTTTAAGTGAAAAGATCTTGTTACCGTGACAAAATAAATTGTCAAAAAGTGGCGCGCGCTCTCTCGCTTAAGGGTTCACTTCACATTTGCACCCTTATTGTCACGTTAGATTCTTGCGCTTACAAAAAGGCTTTTGTAATATGGTTTGAAATATATTCAAATGATTAATGTGTATGTGCAATGAAAAAGAAATAATTTAAAAAGGTTCCATATGTATATATTGTTTTGCCGTGGTAATCTTATTTTATATAGAGCAAAGACCAACTTATTTTGACTGCTCAGTTATTAATTAAATGGTCTAGAAGTGAATTTCTCTGTCAAACGGTATATAGTATGTATATTACCTAAACATTGGGTATGTTTTAAGTGTATTTCGTTAATTGATCGTTAATTGACCGTTAATAGGCGAACACTAAATTCTCATATCTTGTCCACTTGCGATTTGGTTATAATTACTTTAAGGGAAATAGTTTTATCTCGCTTATATTTGATGGAGTCTTCAGATAGGGACTTGTCACGCAGTGTGTACTCAGGAGAAACTAGTTCAGGGTTCATATGTAGCCTTTTATAGCGAGTATATCATAAAAATACGCTATAAGTTCCTTAAAAATAAAATTATTTTTAAAAATGTATCTTATTGATATTTCAAACATGTAAAAAACAAATTTTATAACAAATGTCACAATGATTGGTACGACCGCAATGTGTACGTTATAAAGTTCCTATCCAAATATTTGTTTGCTGTGCGTTGCTTGTTTCAAATGTTATCCTAGGGATCCTGTCTCCCAAATCTTACAATAGTCACATTTTAACGTAAAGTGAAATATTTACATAATTCATTATTGTACCATGCCTTGTGTAGAAATAAACCAAATCGACAAATTAAAATATTGACATGTTTTTAATTTGTAACTCTTTCGATCCGGTTCGTTAAATAGTAATGGTGGGAAAGCTGCCTTCGTGCACGTTGATTGGTCAGTTGCTCAACTGACATCACAGTTCAGTAAGGTTAATTTGCTTGTTTTTTCATTGGTGGTTAATAGACCTGATTCGGAAGATATCAGGTTTTGTGATAAACTACATAGTATTGAGAGTCTCAAATGGTGTTATTATACATTCCAAGATTCATGAAACGTGTTTGGATTTTAACAAATTGATTGGGCAATAAGCAAATATCTGAGACAAATATTGTAATCATTTACATGTTCATAACTGCAATCAGATTTATAAAGATAACATATAAATGACAAAACTAAGAATGTAATATTTGAAGTTAATAGTCTGGCAATGATCGTCTTATTTACACCTTGAAATTTTATGATGTGACGTGGGGGCATGAGCGAGGTTATATTTATCCGTAAACAAAGCTGAAGCTCTCTACTGTTTGATTTGCTACTGACTGTATTACTTTATTGTTGAATGTGTGTGTGTGTGTGTGTGTGTGTGAGTGTGTGTGTGTTTGTGTGTGTGTGTGTGTGTGTGTGTGTGTGTGTGTGTGTGTGTGCTAGCGTGATTTCGATGTTGTGTTCTTTGAAAACTACCCCTACTTTTGAACATATTAATATACATTTTGTCCTCAATGATATAATGGATTTAGGGAAGAGGATGAAAATAGGAAGTTATCATTTCTATAATAAAACAAGGTAATAAAAAAAAGTTTATTTCATACCGTATTTTGCAAAAATCAACAACATTTAGTAGCCGCACATTTCGCATATTTTAACAGAATACGATATTGTACACATGTGTTGTTAATGACGATCTGACCAAATATAGATGATAATAATACGTTAAGGGAGTTCTCGTCTTGGTATTGCGAACTGTGCCATAGTTTGTGTGGTATACTAAATATAGTATGTGTAACGTTATGTTTTAAGATACTGTTTGTGATTTAAAAGAAGTACAGACAAACCTGCATTAAGCAGTCACACAATGGACACATCAAAAGTGACCCTTTAAGGCAGGTGGCATGTTAATTTACACTAAATTTATAAAAAATGTAAATAGAAAATGCAGATGTTTAAGACATGTGGTTGCTTAATAGAGGTGACCACAAACACAGGTTCGACTTTATATAGAACAGTAAGAAAATATGTTTCACTTGAAAAAAAAGGGTTGCAATGGTTCTTATTTTCTCCAACAATAGTTGTTAGTTGTCTTTGAAGGGTTTCATCGATCGTTGTTATTATAACTTAAGTTAAAACTATGCTATTTCCTAAACAACATCTTACTTTTATATAATATACGAAACATGTTTTATACTAACTGTATCAAGTTTTTCATATACAAATATACTTTGAAAATACCGTTATATACCAGTTTATGATCGTAACTACAGAATACAATGAATAGTTCATGAATCTTCAAATATGTATAGTTAATATTACAACAAGATATAAGAAAACACATTCAAACATGAAACTTCCACTCGGCACACCATCAGAAGCATAATCAATGCATAATGCATAGGTTAATCATTAATACAATTAAAAAAAACAGGTTATTTTTTATTGCTTTATTTTTGTATGAATAAACGCGAAGCCTGACTTTCCGTATATATCTTTAAACAGTCAGATGGTTCTTCTTTGACACCACAAACGTTGGCTATTTCTTTATAATACTTAATCAGCTTGAAAACGCACATTCAAAAATTCCCTATTTGTGAACCTTAAGCATGTTTCCCAATTATATTTGACTATAATCTATACGATTTATTGCTGGTACATGTATCTGATATCTTACTGTGTGCACTTGCAAAGTTCCGAAAAAGTATTAGTTATTGAACGCCTCCGTACCCGCCTGTTTCCTTTACGTGACATGTCACCATCTAAGTATGTGAGGTGTAACTACTCAGTTGAGGATTCTCCGCGACAGGGAATGTTGATACTCCGTGTTCATTCAATTACACACAAGAGAAAACAAACACAGTGTTCGTGTTAGGTCTGATATAACAAAATTGCTGAGTTGAATGCTTAACAAGCACTCACGTTCCGTGTTTAAGAACTCTGGGTTGCCATTAATTAGACTTGAACTTTAAAAACAATCCTTGTGTGTGTTTGGGGTAGATTAACACTTGTGATTTGGTTCCAATGACCTGTGTTTGGGGTTGATTAACACTTGTGATTTGGTTCCAAGTAACCTGTGTTTGGGGTAATTTAACACTTATGATTTGGTTCCAATGACCTGTGTTTGAGGTAGATTAACACTTGTGATTTGGTTCCAATAACCTGTGATTGGGGTAGATTAACAAGTATGATTTGGTTTCAATGATCTGTGTTTGGGGTAGATTAACACTTGTGATATGGTTCCAATGACCTGTGTTTGGGGTAGATTAACAATTGTGATTTGGTTTCAATGACCTGTGTTTGGGGTAGATTAACACTTGTGAGTTGGTTCCAATGACCTGTGTTTGGGGTAGATTAATACTTGTGATTTGGTTCCAATGACCCATGTTTGGGGTAGATTAACACTTGTGATTTGGTTCCCATGACCTGTGTTTGGGGAAGATTTACACTTGTGATTTGGTTCCCATGACCTGTGTTTGGGGTAGATTAACACTTATGATTTGGTTCCGATGACCTGTGTTTGGGGTAGATTAACACTTGTGATTTGGTTCCGATGACCTGTGTTTGGGGTAGATTAACACTTGTGATTTGGTTCCAATGACCTGTGTTTGGGGTAGATTAACACTTGTGATTTGGTTCCGATGACCTGTGTTTGGGGAAGATTAACACTTGTGATTTGGTTCCAATGACCTGTGTTTGGGGTAGATTAACACTTGTGATTTGGTTCCGATGACCTGTGTTTGGGGTAGATTAACACTTGTGATTTGGTTCCAATGACCTGTGTTTGGGGTAGATTAACAATTGTGATTTGGTTCCAATGACCTGTGTTTGGGGAAGATTAACACTTGTGATTTGGTTCCAATGACCTGTGTTTGGAGATATGCACTTGTACATTAGCCCTCACTGCAGCGTTGTGGTCATGGGCTGCATTTCACTAAATAACTTACGATAAAATTTGCCGTAAGTTAATTACATCTTGTTTATTTGAATTATGACCTCAGCGTGGACTAGTGGTAGAGCGTTCGCCTCACATGCGGAAGGTCGTGGGTTCGATCCCCGACCGGGTCATACCAAAGACTTAAAAAAATGGTACTAGAAGCTTCCTCGCTTGACGCTCAGCATTTAGAGGAGAGTTCTAGGTCTGGTCGGCCCGGTGTCAGTATAATGTGACTGGATGGGGTATCATACAGTGTGTCTTCGGCATGATATTCCAGTGTGACAGCGCTCAAAATACTATCTCAAGTAGACACCGTCGCTATATGACTGAAAAATTGTTGAAAGTGACGCTAGTCACCATACAACAACAACAACAATTGTTTGAATTTTGATCGGCATTTAAAATTATTTCATTTCCAGACAATACATCATTTTCTACATTGTTTTAGCAATTTTGGATTCATTTTGATGAATATTAAAAATAATAAGAATAAGTGTTGGTTTACGTTTACGATGGTTTTTGTGATAAGCTGTTTTGTGAAACACTCTCTGGACATTAACGGTAATGCTGGGTTAACCGTACAGAAAATTTGTTTCTGATGTGCCATGCTTTCAATATGAAAATGTTAAGACATGAAACGAAGCCTGAGATATAATAATCCTAAATCCCTTAAACAACTAATTATTGACGTCATTCAAGCACTGGCGTTTAATAAGCACGTGCATTGACGTCCATATTGAATATTTCACTGGGAGTTGGTGGCGAGCGGAATGGTAATAAACATTATTTACAAAACGAAAACAATGACATTTACATATATTTTTTAACTAAAATTAATAGCAAACTCTATATCAATGTTTTTATGCTGAACAAATTATATTGAATAAGGAATCGAAGTATATGTACATGAAGGTTTGTTTAACTTCGTTTGTATTATGGAAAGATGGCAAAACTCTCGAAATTGGTTAATAGTTTATATAATCGAAAACATAAATGACAACAAATATAACAACTATTCCATTTTCAACAATTTATTATAGAAAAAAATAATCAAATAACAATTTCTTGAGACATTTTTTTTACTGATATCAGTGTTTTAATAGTTTATATGTCTGCTGATTTTTTGAAAACTAGTTTGTTTTATAAAATAAGTTAAAGCTTCAATTAGCGATACTAATACATGACCAATATGATAGACACAACATTGCCGTGTGTGTTCTCGTGTTATCCTATAAACTAAAATGTTTGTTCTTTTGACATTTCGATATTGAAATGTTAGAGCTCATTTTCCTATTTGGTTTAGGCAGAGACATATAAACAATTAATTAAGTCACTGGTTTAGGCAAGAAATTATAAGTCTGGAGGACCCATCTTCCGATTAAATAGTAGCTATTTATAACCCCAACCCCACTCCCATCCTATAAATTACGTAATTGAATTATAGTGTCGTCGTCGTCAATCATTTTGAAACAAAAATCTAGACAGAAACTTTTTAAAAAAAATATCATTGTATGCATATTTCACATATACTTTTTTACATATTTTTTTATATATATATTTCTCAGTATACAAGAATGATTACGAGTATTTTGTATACTGATTCTTAAAACTGATGAAATCAACCCTTTCCCCATTCATTACTTGTCAAAATGATATGCATCAAAAAAATCGTTTTGTAATTTTCAAATAAAATTGGTTTTATATTCAATGCGCAATGCATGGATTTGTACAGTTATATAATGATCTGTGCGCTGAAAGTTTACTTCTGGCATTATTTTTTCCCCTTATTATGATATCATACTTGTTTTACACAGATGCAAAAACATATTTAGAAAAATGCACTAGAAGTGAATGTAATGCTTTAAAATCTTAATCTGTTTTGTTTTTCTCAAATGGGGTTCTTCTGTTCAATGCAGAACATCACCGAAGTCAACATAATTATAAATACATTAGTAGACTAAGTTAAAAATACAAATATCAGTCTGGGTGATAGCCGTCTTCATTAAAAACACAACGTAAACTCGAAGCATGTTAAATTCTATATGCTAATATTCTTATATACTAATTCAGGAACTGTGTTTGTTCAAACAGCGGTGACCTGCTTAGGTATTTCATCGTATTTGTTTATCGATGCGCACATCAAAACGTAGTTTCTTTCTATTGTTTAAATGTGGGTTGTTTAGGATTTATGTGTTGGAAATTGAAAAATATATCTATTTTCGTAATTGAAACTATTAAATAAAGAACATTTGAATTGTAAAATTGTTGCGTGTTGCGTAAAGTAATAGTCTATCCAAGAACCTGTTAGCTCCTGAATCCGGTCTATTAACCTCCAATGAAATAAGCAGGGATTTATATGCCTGGCCTACAATACATAGCAATTGCACGCTTACTAAACTGTTACGTTATTTACACTTCCCCTGAAGTAACAATCGTAACTATTGCTATTTACCGGATAGAAACTGGAGAACTAGTAAAATAAAGTAATATTTTACACAGCAGCATATTCAAGTGTGTTATATGATATTATTATAAAGCTATGCTAAAGGTCTCACTTAACAATACCCCCCATGCAAGATTCTTGCGCCCAAGAAATTAGAACTGTGTAAATCGGATGGTCATAAATTTTGTTGAAAATGATTCTGTCATATTTCTCTAAACATATGGACACTTTAGAACATTTAACCACCAGAAATGAATCACATTGCAAACATACTAGATTGATTGGTATATTATCTACATCTACACAAAATATCCCATAACTATATGTACATAGCGTATAATTTATATATCTACATAAACTATTATATAAACATGTCCATGACACATAACTATATGTACATAACGTATAATTTATACATCTACATTAAATATTATATATACATTTCCATGACACATAACTATATGTACATAATGTATAATTTATAAATCTACATAAAATATCATATCTACATGTCCATGACACATAACTATATGTACATCACGTATATTTTATAAATCTACATAAAATATCATATCTACATGTCCATGACACATAACTATATGTATATAACGTATAATTTGTACATCTAAATACAATATCATATATACATGGAAAATAACTATAAATAAATAACGTATAATTCATACATTTACATATGTACATAATATGTGATATGTGCATCAACTGGAATATTTTCTTACATTTAAGATACAAACTCATACAACTATAAACATATTAGCATCGACATTCGCATGTTTATTAAATATAATATCTATATGCTTGCATTAACTTAACATTAATTCCTATCCGCAAATTGACGCAAAGTACCCGGTATTTATCCGGGGTTTAGTAGTACCTGGGAGTATTTTACAGTTTTCTATAAATCACGATACACCGGGTTAACTTTTTAAAATCGAAAGTAGGACGTGGACTGCCAGAATCAAACCAGAATTAAAATGGCTATTCAAGTTTAGTCAACTGTATACAGTCATAAAGAGGTAAGATAATTTATAATGTAAACAGGTGTTAGTGTTTTAACGTATATTCAGTATCGTTGCCAAGGTGTCGGACATGTAACCTGTAGAGAGATTAGTGGGTGGAGAAATGTCAAAATGTAAATGTTGAATAATTGCCTAATTCCGGTATACTAGTATATGAAATAATGGCATTTGTGTAAAATCAATTATTGACTCAATGGCTGTTTCAGCGTTTAATAATTATGTATATTAAATGTATTGAAGTTTTTTTTTAAATTGCTTTAAAATCAAAGTACTCTCAGTACTTGAAGGAATGTTTTGACGTCGCTACCACAATATGTGAAAAAAGTGTGTGGTAATTGTGTTACTTAACTGTTATCTATCTCAAAGTTATCAAGGTACTAGAAAATGCTTTACTATATCACCTGATTAAAAGCAGGTAAATATAGGAGTTAAATAGTCTTGGAAAGACTGGTTTTCTCTTGATGTTACATGTTGTGCTGTTGTTTTCGATGAAACACAGTGGTTGCCACCAGATTGGGTTATTGGAGTAAGTTTATCAAGGTACTAAAAGTAATGGAATACGTGTTTGTGTACGCTGCGTAACACAGTGGTTGTTTGTCACCAGATTGGGTAATTGGAGTAAGCGCATCAAGTTACTAAAGGTACTGGAAGGCGTGTTCAAGTACGCTACGTAACATATTGGTTGTTTGACAGCAGATTGGGTTATTGTACTAAGCTCATCAAGGTACTAAAGGTACTTGAATACGTGTTTGAGTACGCTACGTAACACAGTGGTTGTTTGACGCCAGTTTGGGTTATTGGAGTAGGTTCATCAAGGTACTCAAGGTACTGGAAGACGTGTTTGGGTATGCTACGTAACACAGTGTTGTTTGCCACAAGATTGGGTTATTGGAGTAAGCTAATCAAGGTACTAAAGGTACTGGTAGGCGTGTTTGAGTACGCTACGTAACACAGTGTTTGTTTGACGCCAGATTGGGTTATTTATTGGAGTCAGTTCATCAAGGTATTAAAAGTACTAGAATGCGTGTTTGAGTAAAGTACGAAAGAAAATATGGTTTATACACCAGGCGTCTGTTTCCCCAACACAATATATTGATGTATATACTTAAATACTTATATCTAAAAAATGCAGCTGGATGATTTTAAACCGGTTCCAGTAAAAGTGCACATGGTTTCTTCTATATCTATTTTATACTAAAGAATTAACTAGTAAGAATCGAGTTAACATTTATATATATAAATATATTCTTTAGTTTAACTTCGATACTTAAAAAACATAATTATATTTTTAATTGTTATTTATTAACTACTTAGAGAATGTAAATCATATTTAACGTGCAATCGTATGGAAACCAGTATGTAATGATGCACACCTCAATGCATTTCTATATTAAGCATTCAACCATATACTGAAATAGGTTCGAGAAGGTGTAAGCTAACCATTGACTTTTGTTCTTTATTTTATAGTAAATAATAAAATTTTCAAGGTTTGTCATTGATGGAGAGACCATAATGAAAGAAGTGGAACTTACATTTTACTGTTTGTCAACCTCTGCACTACCAAAATATAATAAAAAAAGTGTAGGGGTTATATGTCATATAAGATATTATTTCTGCTCATTGTGTAGACTGTTGAAAATTCCGAAATCATGTATTCATACGCCAATTTCCAAGCATCATTTTTTATCTAAATTCACAATTCAAACATGACAATGCTTTGAAAATGTTCAAAATTAATCAATTATGACATTAAAAAAAAATAGCATTAAAATAAGGAAAATGTATTTTAAAAGAAGAAGAAACATGGATTATTTATAACCGCCATTATGCGACAATCCCTCGGAAGCACATCCTGTTTCCAATGGTGGTTCTATGCCAGAAACAGAAGCCTGGGAGTAGATATATAAATCAAAGTAAGAACTGCAGAGCTGGTTTCATTGCCACCAACATTGTACATAAATATTTCAGTAAGTTGTGACTGGATATATGTCTATTATATAATCGATATCAAAGAAACTTTATCCAATTTAATGTCTAAAATCGTGTTCTAGATTTAAGTATTTAAGTATATGTTGGTGAAACATGAGATTTGCACTATTTCGCATTGACACTTCTCTTTAGATATCATTTACCATATTACTCATCCATTTCATTTAAAACGTTTTCTCATTCAATTTGATATCAAAGTACAATTAGTACTTGACGATTCATTAAAATACCTGACATATATCTTCGAATGAATTTGTGCCTTTATTTTTTAAACAAACTGGCTATTCCAATAACAGAACACCAATCAATGTTATTACTGCTTTTTTTGTTGCCTCTCAATGAGTATATACGCTATCACTATTCTTTGTTGACTATCATATTGTCTATACACTATCACTAGTCCTATAATACGACACTAGTAGATGTCACTACTACTATTTCTTTGTTGACTATCATATTGTCTATACACTATCACTATTCCTATAACATGACACTAGTAGATGTCACTACTACTATTTCTTTGTTGACTATCATATAGTATATACACTATCACTATTCTTATAACAGGACACTAGTCGATGTGATAATAACTGTTTCTTTATTGATTCTAATACACATTTACCGAATTCATACTGACAATGTCATTATATTTGTATGCGTAAAAATCTATTGACGAAGTGCTAAGTAATTAAACAAAGTTGTTAATATGATGTTCCATCGTGGTTATTTGTGCAGAAAGGGGACTGAGGTTTTACAGTTACTGCGTGAATTCCGATCAAATAGATCAAACATTTTCATAATACAATATACGGCTTGCATTTATATATTCAAATAAAAACAAGTAATGTACTTAAGAGGCCTCACCTATATCGCCGATTATTTTTTAAGCTTAGCAGTAAAATTGCATATTTATATAAAATATCATATATTTAGGAATTCTGTCCAATAATTTATTTTGTATTATGTGTTTGTAGTGTAAAATTCTGTATTTATATTGACCTAAAGTTACTGGTCAGTAGCGGGTCATGTTAAACCATCGACGAATAAAACGCGAAATGCCGACCTGTGTATTATCGAATTTCTCATAAATAATATATACTTATACTACAGGTACGGAATCGACCATTGTCTTTGAATGCGATCTTTTTCTTTGTGATTCAATGAACATTTCATAATTTCTTGCACAGAAAGTTATAAGTGTTTTACAAGTAGATTGAATGCTTTACCTAAGAAATTCAATGAGCACAGGAGGGATTATTTATTCTGATAAATTGTTACAATATTTTTGCAGAAACGAAATACGTTTAAAGAGTAGGATATCTACGAAATGGCAGTTCCAGGAAGAAAGGCTGATGAGCTACGTACAAACAAGGAGAAGGAATCTAATGAATCCTCGGAACTCATCTGTCAGCCATGTAGCGATGATGGCCACCAACTACCCGCCGCGGGATTTTGTATCGACTGTTGTGAACATCTATGTGCGGAGTGTTTTAGGTGTCACTGTAAACACAGACAGACAAGACATCACGTGCTACAAGATAAATCATCAATGCCAAGAATGAAGTCACAGATAAAACACCCTGACACCAATGTTGATGAATGTCCCAAACACACAGGTGAGCTTGTTAATTTTTACTGTAGGTCACATGACCAATTAGGCTGTGGTATTTGCTTTGCTGTTGACCACAAGAAATGTGACAATACAAGTTATATAGAACAAGAATATGAACACCTACGTAACAAACTTGCCTCCTTTCTCCAACAAGCTGATACTGCGACCAGCATAACAGAACAAAATGTTCAGTATATAGAAAGTTACCAGTCTGTCGCAATACAAAATATTCGAGAGTTCAGAACAGATATAAACGAATACTTTGACAAGCTTGAACATGATGCAATAAACAAAATTATTGGCGTCAGAGATGAAGATCAGGCAAGCATGAGTAAAGTTGCTGACTTGTGCATTACAGTGAATCAAGATGTAAACGCATTGATCCCAGAACTTGATTCTTTACACAAAACTAAACAAAACGGGAAACTATTCACTGCTATGGACAAATCGAAACTACAGATGAAGACAATTATTGAGAGTCTCAGCCAGATAAAGAATTATAATAAGATCACGAGGTACGAGTTTAAGCCGGAGAAGCAGATACAAGGCCTGATGGAAACACTGAAGGTACTCGGGAATATTTCTGTGATCAATAAACCCCCGGACAACACAGCAACCAGCATTGTGGATGCAAACGATATCAACACAACAAAGACAGGCAAACTGGACGTCACTGAATCAACTAGACTGGAGCAAACAAATGAAGCAAAAAACAAAACAACTATTCTGACGGAAGGTAATGAGAATATAGGTTCACAACAATCAGCAGACGTTCCACATAACAATTCGTCGTCTCTACAAGTACGAGTAAGGAATGAACAAAGAAAGAAGAGTAAAATCAGATCAGCGACACACATTACAGATATCAATGTCAGAACACAGAGTGATAGCGCGTGGTTTGGCTTGGGCATCTCAGAATCAGTCCTGCTTCCAGAAAACCGGTTAGTCATTGCTGTTAACAGTAATATTAAGCTAGCAGATACCAAACAAAATAAAATAACTGCTGAACTAAAACTGTCAAACTCTCCATGGGACGTAACTCGTATTGGCAACAATCAAGTGGCCGTGACATTCCCCCGTGATAAGAAAATCGCGTTACTGTCTGTAAGTTCTAACAAACTATGCAAAAGTTGTGAAATAAAGGTCAATGGTGACTGTTGTGGAATAGTGAGTAATAATGATACACTTATAGTGACATTTGTTGATCCCGGGAAGGTAGAGATAATCGATATGAGTGGCACTGTGTTGAAGAGTTTTATGAATGGTGACCGTGGTGAACCTCTGTTTAGTAGACCTTTGTATGTTGCCATGAGTCCAGACAAGACGGCAATATACGTGTCTGATAACAAAAACAACTCCGTGACCTATATGACCTTGACTGGTACTGTGCTGGCAGTCTACAAGGATGACAAACTAAGAGGTCCACGCAGTATGGCTATAGACCAGACCGGGACAGTGTATGTTTGCGGCTATAAGTCCAAGAACATCCACCAGATTACGGCCGAGTGTACCAAGATACAGATACTACTACAGGATGAAGCAGAGTATCCACAATCCCTCACTTACTGTGACAGGCAGGACAAACTATACGTGGGAATATGGAGTACCATTATAAAAGTGTTTCAGATCAAGTAGTTTAATGTTGATTTCAACGTCGACAACACATGTCTACACTGTACTACAGTGAAAGTTTCACATAAAGTTAAACGTACTTTAAAAATGTAAAATGTCATTCAGTGCTCTTACTAGTAAAACCTAGATATATGTTTGTTAACATTCCGGATGAAATATGATATAAACCATTTATTTAGAATATTCACTGTATGAATTTTAAGTACTTGTACAGATTTGTTCTATTTTAATGGATGACCGTTATGAGAATTATTAAACGTTTAGGATTATTATAGATCTAGTTAAAGTCACATTCTGTATAACGAAAGTTATATTGTTAAATTCAGTTTACTTTAAATAGATAACAATAATAGTTATTTATAAATACATGTATTACAATCATAGAATTCTACGTGAATTATGTAATAACATGACATTGAATGAGACAACGTAAAGCAACAATGGACAAATAATCATGCAAATGATATGATTTTATATAAAAACTGACTGCAACAATTTATTATTATATTTATTCTTAATTTATAAGACTGATCGTCAATGTGTTTAAGTAACAAATGTCACTGATAATATGGGTAAATGTGTTAAAGTAACAAATGTCAGTTATCATGGGCATAAATGTGTTAAAGTAACAAATGTCAGTAATCATGGGCATAAATGTGTTAAAGTAACAAATGCCAGTAAGCATGGGCATAAATGTGTTAAAGTAACAAATGTCAATACTAATGGGCATAATTGTGTTTAAGTAAAACTTGTCAATACTAATTGATGTGTTTCGTATGCAAGGAAATTAATAGTTCATGAATTATTTTTCAGTTCAGATAAAAAATTTCATTCCTTGGAGTACCTATTTTCACAGGGCCTCATTCCTGCCAAAACATTTATCCCAGAAATGCATATTCTATCAGAACCTTAAACCAATGAGATATTCTTACAGTGAATATTATACCGTTTTGACAGAAATATTTTAATATTGGATAAATCTGGGTACAACCCGCCCGCTTCCCCTGAGTCTCCTGTTTGTCCACTTATGTCATACATGTATATGCCGTTTACTTTGAGAGACCTTTAATTAATATAAACAAATTAAAAAGTAAAAATAGAAATTAATTTGGTTTGCAAATATAAACCAATGTCTGATATCTTTGAATGGATTGTTTATTTATTTCATTGGATACTATTTGACAATGTGTTTACTATATATACATGGAAACCAATATATTTATATAGTCACCACTGTAGGGATTGTTTTGTACTTTATTCCATACTGACCTTGACATTAAGTCGATTGACGTCAACTTATATAAAATATCTTTATTAAGAAAGGTTTACTTAACAAATCAAAACTATCATTCCACGTGTTGATTATTCGATTAGTAATGCGTTGTCGGACACCCGTCGTCTGTTTACTGGCCAGAATGTTAATGGGATTGGCCGTTGTCCGCCACCCGTCATCTGTCTACTGGCCAGAATGTTGATGGGATAGCACGTTGTCCGTCACACTTTGTCTGTCTACTGGCCAGAATTTTATGAGATGGCGCGTTATCCGTCACCTGTAATCTATATACTGACCAGAATGTTTAATGGACGGGGTGTTGTCCGTCACCCGTCGTCTGTCTGCTGACTAGAATGAATGGTATGCTCGTTGTCCGTCAACTGTCGCCTGTCTACTGGCCAGAATGTGTATGGGTTGAGCGCACGTTGACCGTCACGCATCATCTGCCAAATGAATATTTATGGGATGGGGCGTTGTCGGTCTCCCGTCGTCTGTCTTCTAGCTAGAATGTTTATGGGATAACGCGTTTTCCGTCATCCGTCATCTGTCAAATGGCCAGAATGTTTATTGGATGGCACGTTGTCTGTCATCCTTCGTCAGTCTACTGGCCAGATGTGTTGATGGGATGGCAGGTTGTCTCGCATCCGTCGTCTGTCCGCTGGCCAGAATATTTATGGGATAACGCGTTGTCCGTCATCCGTCATCTGTCTACTGGCCAGATGTGTTTATTGGTCAGCACATTGTCCATTACACGTCGTCTGTCTACTGGCCAGAATGTTTATGTGAGGGCACGTTTTCTGTCACCCGTCGTCTGTCTACAGGCCTGATGTGTTGATAGGATGGCACATTGCCCATAACCCGTCTTCTGTCTACTTGCCAGAATGTGTATCTGATGGCACGTTTTCCGTCACCCGTCCTCTGTCTACTGGCCATTTCTATTTATGGGATGGCACATTGTCCATAACTCGTCGTCAATCTACTGGCAAGATCTGTTTATCGAAGGGCACGTTGTTCGTCACCTATCATCTGTCAACTGGCAATAATGTTTATGACATGGCACGTTGTCCGTCACCCGTCGTCTGTCTACTGACTAGATGTGTTGATGCGATGACGCGTTTTCCGCCACCCGTCGTCTACTACCGTTGATAAATCATCCTAATTTGCCACACACTTACATGTATCTAAACAAATGTGGTGATTTACTTATAATTCACGTTGTAGATACCTATCCATGATGCCGTCCTCAGACCAATATGTTATTGTAATATTGATATTTAAGATGGGTTTTCTTTATTGGAAGATTGATATATAAGCTAGGTTTTCTCTATCGGAATATTGATATAAAAGCTTGGTTAACTCTACTGGAATATTGACATTTAAGCTGGATTTTCTCTATTGGAATATTGACATTTAAGCTGGGTTTTCTCTAATGGAAGATTGATATGTAAGCTAGGTTTTCTCTATTGGAATATTGATATTTAAGCTGGATTGTCTCTATTTATTTGAATATTGATATTTAAGCTTGGTTTCCTCTATTGGGAGATTGATACATAAGCTAGGTTTTCTCTATTGGAAGATTAATATATAAGCTAGTTTTTTTTCTATTGGAAGATTGATATGTAAACTGGGTTTTCTCTATTGAAAGATTGATATGTAAGCTAGGTTTTCGCTATTGGAAGATTGATATGTAAGCTTGGTTTTCTCCCTTGGGAGATTGATATGTAAACTAGTTTTTCTCTTTGATAGAGGATGGAGCTGTCATGTCTATGTTATTTTCGTCTGTGGTATTTATCTTATATAGTAATATAATTGTACCGGGCTTCAGTTGCACCAACAGTTTTACTTAATACTTAAAATCTTAATGTATCTGTTATATAATCAATATCGATGGAACCATAAGCAGTTTCACTGGAACCAATCTTAAAGCATTATCTTGATGTTTTTTCTAAAATTTAAGTTATTGAAACAGGAACCTGGTAATAATTGTTGATTTATTCTAATGCGTTGGCGACGTTAATTTAAACCAAACCATATATCTAGAATATGTTTGGTAGTTTTATTACAGAACTTCAATTACAAAGATTTCTCAATAAATCACGTGTGACACATGCAATTAAATTGTTACAAGTGTTAAAATATTTAAAAGAAATCAATATTATAAGTCATTAAAGAAAAGTGAAACAATGTTGGTTTCAGTATATAAATGTTAACTCGCCAAGTGAGAATCAAAACTCCATATTGTGCATGTACATACATTGTACTTACTCAATCAACTTGTTTCGCCGAAATAGTAACTGTTACACATGATGATGAGTTATTGAAACAGGAACCTGGTACATGTAAAAATTGGTGATTTATTTCAATGCGTTGGCGACGTTAATTTAAAATAAACCAGACATCTAGAATATGTTTTGTAGTTTTATAACAGAGCTTGAATTAAAGAGATTTCTCAATAAATCACGTGTGATACATGTAATTACACTGTTACACGTGTTGAATTCTTTAAAGGAAATCAATATTTGAAGTCATTAAAGAAAAGGGAAACAATGTTGATTTCAGTATATAAATGTAA
Organism: Panopea generosa; assembly: GCA_029582155.1. NCBI lineage: Eukaryota > Metazoa > Mollusca > Bivalvia > Adapedonta > Hiatellidae > Panopea > Panopea generosa. Next base: position 3,452,239 of record CM055912.1, on the reverse strand, counting down.
ACTCTCTTAAACCAAGTGAGAACCACGACTCCATAATGTACATGTACATGTACATACATTGTACTAATTAAACAAAACAATAGCATATATAGCATATATAAATCACTTAATTTGAAATTGAATTCATTTGTATATACCTCTAAGAACAATTACTACAGATATAATGTATAAAATTTAAATATAAACGTATATATATAGGTATAATGGTTCTCCTGTATGAGAATGTAATTATTATGTTTGTGAATTCAATGTGTATGAATTGCCATTGCTATACTGTATATACTTATAGTTAATATAGTATATATTTATGGCTTATACTGTATGCAATAATGCTTTATACTGTTTGTACTTATGCTTTATACTGTTTGAACTTATGGTTTATACTGTATGCACTTATGGTTTACACTGTATATACTTTTGCTTTATACTGTATATACTTATACATGCACGTTATACTGTATGCACTTATACATGTACTTTATACTGTTTGTACTTATGGTTTATACTGTATGTACTTATAGTTTAGACTGTATACACTTTTGCTTTATACTATATGCACTTATGCTTTATACTGTATGTAATTATTGTTTTTACTGTATGCAGGTATGGTTTATACTGTATGTACGTATGGTTTATACTGTGTGTTCCTTTTGTTTATACTGTATGTATGTATGTTTTATACTGTGTGTACCTTTGGTTTATACTGTATGTACTTATGGTTTATACTGTATATACTTATGGTTTATACTGTATGCACTTATGGTTTATACTGTATGTACTTATGGTTTATACTGTATATACTTATGGTTTATACTGTATGCAGGTATGGTTTATACTGTATGTACTTATGGTTTATACTGTATGTACTTATGGTTTATACTGTATGTACTTATAGTTTATACTGTATGTACTTATGGTTTATACTGTATATACTTATGGTTTATACTGTATGCAGGTATGGTTTATACTGTATGTACTTATGGTTTATACTGTATGTACTTATAGTTTATAATGTATGTACTTATGGTTTATACTGTATGTACTTATGGTTTATACTGTATATACGTATGCTTTATACTGTATGTACTTATGCTTGATACTGTATGTACTTATGGTTTATACGGTATGTACTTATGGTTTATACTGTATGTACTTATGGTTTATAATGTATGTACTTATGCTTGATGCTGTATGTACTTATGCTTCATAGGTATGTACTTATGCATTATAGGTATGTACTTATGGTTTATACTGTATGTACTTATGCTTGATACTGTATGTACTTATGGTTTATACTGTATGTACTTATGCTTGATAGGTATGTACTTATGCTTTATAGGTACTTACTTATGGTTTTCACATTGTGCAATTGAGTATTGAAATAAATGAATTAATTTGAATTGCTATCGATCGTGATTTCTGTAATTGCATTCTTGACTATAACACTTCTGCTCACTTGATAAAGGAAGAACTTCATTGACACCATTCTCTCTGTAAACTTCGTGCTTAGTATGGTTCAGTGAGTGAGTGATGGAGTGAGTGAGATAGTGAGTGAAATATATACTGAACGTAACAGCTAACCAGCCACTTGACATTTTATGTATTTTCTTAAAAAAGAAATCGAAGCAATTTCCATGAAAACTTAAACTTAGATAAAAAAAAGAAGATTAAGGTCATATAAAAATCAATACATAGCTGTTTGTTTATGTTGCACTTGCATGAAAATTTTAAACGCTACTCAACATTTGGACAAAGATACTGTGAAAAATACTGTGGTGGGTTAGCTGTTCCATTCAGTGTGACTAGACGGCGCTAGAAAGTCATATTGGTCACTGTATATGTTCGGAATTTTATATAAGGAAACATTTGTCATAATAACATTTGTATTCCATGTGATATTTTGTTTGAAACATCGTGTATTAGCCCTTAATGACGCTAAACATTCAATAAATCAATCACGTGTTTGAAACATTTTTTGCCACTTGTAAAGAAAAATACCCAATACTAGTCTCACTTATCAGTATGCAAATTCTTATCTGTAATCACGCACATGTAGTTTATTAACATGATTTTATCAACCAAATGACAAAATCCTTTATTTATTGGTGTTTTAATGTTAACGTTATCCTATTTTATTAATTTCATTTGAAATGTATACGACTTGATTGTTTATATGTTTTACAATATGTTCCATTTTTATTTATAATTTCTAAAATCGAAGTTTATGGTAATCAATTGTAGACGATCAAGACAAGGCGCGTATTTTATAATCTATGGATAACTTGCAAACAAGCAGTAGGCCATAATTGATGTATGTGAAATATTATGTTAGCACTAAAATACAGGGGGGAAAATGAAATATATTGACAGACAGACAGACAGACAGACAGACAGACAGACAGACCATGTTTTTATAAGGTTATTTTACTAAGAATTTTTTCTTATTTTCAACTTGTAACATTTGTTTATTTGTGTATTTTTTATTACCTTACACAGAATGAGAAATGCTACGGCATGTAGTCGTTGGCTGAAATTGTGCGGCAAATTTATATATCATATACGTCCAAATTTCAAGACATAAATTCCTAAAATGTCAACTTGTTTTCAATATATTGTTTTAGTTATTTTGCTGACGTTGGGTGACATCAATCGTCTGAGGAGCTGAGATATTAGCATGTACTGGATCAGTGTGTTTGCATTCTAGATAAGATGTTATTTTGATTTCATTTTCGTTCTCAAATACTGTATCACTGAATAATTGTTTATGTACACATTTTGTTGGCGTGCTGGTTATAATAAGATAATGAACAGAACTGTGCAAACCTACTATAGACGGGTTCTTACCAATAATATGACGTCATCAAAACAAAACTCATGAATACTGATATTTTATTTTATAGCATAATTTACAGTGCATGGGAATAATAAACCCATGACATACTTTTGATATTAACCTAGTGTAAAATCATTTACGATTCACCGTTCGGTATTTTCCGTATAACTCGAACCTTGAACGTAAAATGCCGAACTACGTTCTGACTTCCTCGAATATATAAATGACGTTATTTTATGCCGATACGTCATACAAGGAATGACGGAAACTAATATGCCGGACTTTTTTCTTGTTCCTTATAGACATGAAATGTTAAATAAATGAACTATTCTTATAACTTTTATGATTAAAATAATCTTAAATTCGAGCTCATTTATTATTTAATTAAATAAATTTGATAAATAAATTCAATAAAAAAATAGCACTCGTGTCCTCTCTTAATTTAATTTCAGCTCGCAATTTATATTTCATTTCACCACAGTGACTATACTTGTAATGTGCCACTGGCGAGATATTTTCTGAAATAGATGAGCATGTAAGTTGGTTGTATGGTTAATGATAATTTGATTTTAAAATAACCACGTAGTATCAATTTATTCAGAAATATAAATAAAATGTAATTTAGGTTTTAGTTGTTGAATTTGAGTTTAGTTGTAACATTATCAATAACACTGTTATGTTACCAACTTAAACACATCATCGAACTGGCATAAAATAGTTAATACCAGTACTATTGTAAAAGACGTCCATCAGATTTTTGAGACAAAACAAACACATACAGTAAGTAATACGAAGATACTAGTAGCTAAGGAATTTGGTGATATTGCGAAGAAAATTATAAAAATCGGCGGTAATATGAAAATAAATGAGAAAACTGGCGATATTATGAAGTGATTTATAACAGTCGGCGATAATACGGAGAGAATGATAAGCGTTGTCTGTCATCCGTCTTCTGTTTACTAGCCAGATATATTGATGCGATGAGGCGTTGTCTGTCATCCGTCTTCTGTTTACTAGCCAGATATATTGATGTGATGATGCGTTGTCCGTCATCCGTCGTCTGTTTACTAGCCAGATATATTGATGTGATGATGCGTTGTCCGTCATCCGTCGTCTGTTTACTAGCCAGATATATTTATGTGATGATGCGTTGTCCGTCATCCGTCTTCTGTTTACAAGCCAGATATATTGATGTGATGATGCGTTGTCCGTCATCCGTCTTCTGTTTACTAGCCAGATATATTGATGTGATGATGCGTTGTCCGTCATCCGTCTTCTGTTTACAAGCCAGATATATTGATGTGCTGATGCGTTGTCCGTCATCCGTCTTCTGTTTACTAGCCAGATATATTGATGTGATGATGCGTTGTCCGTCATCCGTCTTCTGTTTACTAGCCAGATATATTTATGTGATGATGCGTTGTCCGTCATCCGTCTTCTGTTTACTAGCCAGATATATTGATGTGATGATGCGTTGTCCGTCATCCGTCGTCTGTTTACTAGCCAGATATATTGATGTGATGATGCGTTGTCCGTCATCCGTCGTCTGTTTACTAGCCAGATATATTGATGTGATGATGCGTTGTTCGTCATCCGTCGTCTGTTTACTAGCCAGATATATTGATGCGATGATGCGTTGTTCGTCATCCGTCGTCTGTTTACTAGCCAGATATATTTATGCAATGATGCGTAGCCCGTCATCCGTCTTCTGTTTACTAGCAAGATATATTTATGCGATGATGTGTTGCCTGTCATCCGTCTTCTGTATACTAGCCAGATATATTGATGTGATGATGCGTTGTCCGTCATCCGTCGTCTGTTTACTAGCCAGATATATTGATGTGATGATGCGTTGTCCGTCATCCGTCTTCTGTTTACTAGCCAGATATATTGATGTGATGATGCGTTGTTCTTCATCCGTCTTCTGTTTACAAGCCAGATATATTGATGTGATGATTCGTTGCCCATCATCCGTTGTCTGTTTACTAGCCAGATATATTGATGTGATGATGCGTTGTTCGTCGTCCGTCGTCTGTTTACTAGACAGATATAATTATGCGATGATGCGTTGTCCGTCATCCGTCTTTTGTTTACTAGCCAGATATATTGATGTGATGATGCGTTGTCCGTCATCCGTCGTCTGTTTACTAGCCAGATATATTGATGTGATGATGCATTTTCCGTCATTCGTCGTGTGTTTACTAGCCAGATATATTGATGTGATGATGCGTTGTCCGTCATCCGTCTTCTGTTAACTAGCCAGATATATTGATGCGATGATGCGTTGCCCGTCATCCGTCTTTTGTTTACTAGCCAGATATATTGATGTGATGATGCGTTGTCCGTCATCCGTCGTCTGTTTACTAGCAAGATATATTTATGCAATGATGCGTTGTCCGTCATCCGTCGTCTGTTTACTAGCCAGATAAATCTATGCGATTAGGCGTTGTCTGTCATCCGTCTTCTGTTTACTAGCCAGATATATTTATGCAATGATGCGTTGTCCGTCACCCGTCTTCTGTTTACTAGCCAGATATGTTTATGCGATGATGTGTTGCCCGTCATCCGTCTTCTGTTTACTAGCCGGATATATTGATGCGATGATGCGTTGCCCGTCGTCCGTCGTCTGTCTAGTGGCCAGATATATTTATGCGATGATGCATTGTCTGTCATCCGTCGTCTGTTTACTAGCCAGATATATTCATGCGATGAGGCGTTGTCCGTCATCAGTCGTCTGTTAACTAGCCAGATATATTTATGTGATGATGCGTTGTACGTCATCCACCGTCTGTTTACTTTGTCTGTCATCCGTCGTCTGTTTACTAGCCAGATATATTTATGCGATGATGCGTTGTCCATCATCCATCGTCTGTTTACTTTGTCTGTCATCCGTCATCTGTTTACTAGCCAGATATATTTATGCGATGATGCGTTGTCCATCATCCGTCGTCTGTTCACTAGCCAGATATATTTATGCGATGATGCGTTGTACGTCATCCGCTGTCTGTTTATTAGCCAGATATATTGATGCGATGATGCGTTGCCCATCATCCGTCGTCTGTTTACTAGCCAGATATATTGATGCGATGATGCGTTGTCCATCATCCATCGTCTGTTTACTTTGTCTGTCATCCGTCATCTGTTTACTAGCCAGATATATTGATGCGATGATGCGTTGTCCATCATCCATCGTCTGTTTACTTTGTCTGTCATCCGTCATCTGTTTACTAGCCAGATATATTTATGCGATGATGCGTTGTCCATCATCCGTCGTCTGTTTACTAGCCATATTTATTGATGCGATGATGTGTTGCCCGTCATCCGCCGTCTGTTTACTAGCCAGATATATTTATGCGATGATGCGTTGTCCGTCATCCATCGATTGTTTACCGTCATCCGTCGTCTGTTTACTTGCCAGATATATTTATGCGATGATTCGTTGTCCATCATCCACCATCTGTTTACTAGCCAGATATATTTATGTGATGATGCGTTGCCCATCACCTGTCATCTGTTTACTTGTCAGATATATTGATGCAATTATGCGTTGTCCGTCATCCGCCGTCTGTTTACTAGCCATATATATTGATGCGATGATGCATTGTCCGTCAACCGTCGTCTGTTTACTAGCCAAATATATTTATGCCATGATGCGTTGTCCGTCATCCGCCGTCTGTTTACTTGCCAGATATATTGATGCGATGATGCATTGTCCATCATCCGTCGTCTGTTTACCGTCATCCGTCGTCTGTTTACTAGCCAGATATATTTATGCGAAGATGCGTTGTCTGTCATCCGTCATATGTGTACTAGCCAGATATATTTATGCGACGATGCATTGTCCTTCATATGTAGTCTGTTTACTAGCCAGATATTTTTATGCAATGATGCGTTGTCTGTCATCCGTCGTCTGTCTATGGCCGTATATGTTTAGGCGATGACGCATTGTCCGTCACCCGAGCTGTCTACTGGCCGGATATGTTTAGGCGATGATGCGTTATCCGTCACCCGTAGTCTGTCTAGTGTCCAGATATGTTTAATGGATAACGCTTTATCCATCATTAGTCGTCTGTTTACTGACCAGATGTGTTGATGGGATTACGCGTTATCCGTCATTAGTCATCTGTCTACTGGCCAGATGTGTTTATGGGATTACGTGTTATCCGTCATTAGTCGTCTGTCGGATGACCAGATATGTTTAGGCGATGATGTGTTATCTGTCACCCATTGTCTGTCTAGTGGTCAGATGTGTTTATGGGATTATGCGTTATGCGTCATTAGTCGTCTGTCTACTGGCCAGATGTGTTTATGGAATTATGCGTTATCCGTCAGCCATCTTCTGTCTAGCGGCCAGATGTGTTTATGGTTTTACGCATTATCCATCATCCGTAGTCTGTCTACTGGCAAGACGTGTTGATTGGATTACGCGTTATCCGTCATTAGTCGTCTGTCTACTGGCCAGATGTGTTTATGGGATTACGCGTCATCTGTCAGCCATCGTCTGTCTAGTGGCCAGATGTGTTTATGGGATTACCCGTTATCCCTCATCCGTCGTCTGTCGACTGGCCGGATGTAGTGATGCAATGACCTGTTGTCCATCATTCATCGTCTGTCTACTGGCAAGATGTATTTATACCCATCGTTTGTCATATTTCGTCTTCTACCATCTGTCGTCCGTTAGAAGCCCTTTCTCTGATACCACTAGACCTCAGATTGAACTTGAGTAGAACCATCGTCTTTCTACAAGCAACTGACAAACGTTTTTACATGAAGTTTTAGATGGGACCGGTACCGGGACTCGCACCTACGACTTAAGCAGTGTGAGGTTAGTGGTATTGAGACGACACCTTAGACCACCCGACTACGGAGGACCCTACAATTGGTGTTTAGGCCCCATTTTTACTAGACATCTGGACTTGAGATTTTTTCGAATTAAAATTTTTAAAATGGCATAATTTCATTTCCATTGATCATTTTGGATGTTATCCTTTGCCAATTAGTAAATATGTGTTATGACGTAATTCTGTGTAAGGGTGGTTCACATGCAGTTATATTAGAGATTGTTACTAAGATCCTAGTGATAGAGCACTGAACCGATGATCGGAGGGTCGTGGGTTTGATTCTCCGCCACGGCTTTGTGTGGTGTCCTTGAGCAAGACATTTTTTTCATATGCTTAGTGCTGGTTCTACACAGGAAGAATTCGAGCGTTATTTGTCTAATGTGTAAGAACCTATTTCATAATCGAAGGAAAGTAAATAAGTTTAAAGCATTTGTTAAATCACACACATCTTTGCTTTAACCCTTTACTTCATATGGACACCTTTGGACACCTCTAATATAGAATAAACAGGTAAAATGTAACTTGTCGAATATGAAATAGGAACATATTCTGAACGGATCAGCTACAGCTAACAAGCCACTTGACATATTAGGTACCTTACATTTTATGTATATTCTTAATAAGGAATCGAGGCTATTTCCTTACGCTACTCAATATTTCGATGAAGATATTAAAAATATTAAAGAGGCGAGTAAGCTGTTTCGTTCAGTATGATTAGACGACGCTAGAAAGTCATATATGTTCGGAATTTTATATAAGGAATTTGTCATTAATACATTGGTATTCAATTTGATATTTTGTTTGAAAAATCGTGTGTTAGCCCTTGATGGCATTACACTTACGCTAAACATTCAATAAATCAATCAGTTGTTTGAAAATGCGATGTACATAAAACGTGTTTTTGTGTAATATTGTTTACCTATTGTATAGAAACATACCTAATACAAGTCTCATTTATCATTAGGTCAATGTTTATCTGTTATCACGCACATCTAGTTTATTAACATGATTTTATCAACCAAATGACAAAATCCTTTATTTATTGATATTTAAATGTTTGAGTTATCCTATTTTATAAATTTCATTTGAAACGAATACGACTCGATTTTTCATAAGTTTAACATTATGTACAATTCTTATTGGTAATTTCTAAAATCGGACTTTATGGTAATCAATTGTAGTTGATCATGCACTACATTGTATCAAGCCAAGACGCGTATTTTATGATCCATCGATAACTTGCGAACAAGCATTGGCCTATAATTGAAACGCGTGAAATATTATATAATTATATATTAAAATACAGGGAGAAAATTAAATATATTGACAGACAAGCAGACAGGCAGGTAGGCAGGCAACTTAACATTGACTATATAACGTTGATTATACACAAATATTTTGGTAAGTTATTCAAGCACTCGCGTTTAATAAGCCGGTGAATTGACGTCCATATTGAATATTTCACTGGAATTTGGTGGCGAGCGGATCTACGAAACAAAAACGATGGTATTTACATACACATTTAACAATTGAATAACAAACTCTATATGAAAGTTTTTTGTGCTGAACAACGCATTTCGGCTATACATCCTGCAGCAGTTTGAAATAAGTAATAATTAACAATGTCATTAAGGTGTAACCGCACCATTGATTTTTGTTCTTTATTCTATAGTAAATAATAAAAGTTTGAAGGTTTGTCATTCATAAAGAACCCCAAATGAAAGAAGTGAAACCTACATTTTATTGTTTGTCAACCTCTGCACTATTAAAATATAATGAAAAAACTAGGTGCCATGTGTCATATAAGAGATTTTTTTTCTGCTCAGTGTGTACACTGGTGACAAAGTGAAAGTGGACTTCCGAAATCATTTATTCATACCCCAATTTCCAAGCATCATTGTTTTTTCTAAATTCACAATTCAAACATGACAATGCTATCAAAATGTTTAAAATACATCAATAATGCCGTTCAAATAAAAAAAAAGTGCATTAAAATAAGGAAAATGACGTTGACGTCATCAACAGTTAAACGATGTTAGATTTTGGCGTACAAAAAATATGAAATATGCAGCGTATTGACGTAATTACCAACAAAAACACACCTCAATAAAATAGTCAACGTAATATCACAATTAAATTTCAAATACAAAGCATAGTATCATATGTAATATAAATCAGTGACAAATAATTTGAAAAGTTTACGATACAAATAACCATAAGTTTCAATTGGGAATAATGTATTGAGGGGTTGGGTAAACTTGCACATGAAATATGGATAGTTTAGAAGGCGGGTTCGTGTTATGGTCCGCATTTCTTTCTCCATAGTTAAATGATGGTAAACCTATTTGTGTTTGTTTTCTACATAAGAAAATGATGGTTAGACTATTTGTGTTTGTTTTCTACATAATTAAATGTTGGTAAACCTTTCTGTGTTTGTTTTCTACATATTTAAATGATGGTGATCCAATTTGTGTTTGTTTTCTCCATAATTAAATGTTGGTGAACCTATTTGTGTTTGTTTTCTCCATAATTAAATGTTGCTTAACATATAAGTGTTTGTTTTCTCCATAATTAAATGTTGGTAAACCTTTTTGTGTTTGTTTTTTCCATAATTAAATGTTGGTGAACCTTTTTGTGTTTGTTTTCTCCATAATTAAATGTTGCTTAACCTATTAGTGTTTGTTTTCTCCATAATTAAATGTTGGTCAACCTTTTTGTGTATGTTTTCTACATAATGTGTTTTAATAAAGCATGTGACCCATCATGACTTTACCTACATAGGAAACAATGTTTAAATATTTTCACAAATATGTTACCTGGACACTGAATATAATATTGTGCCATAGATTTGCAAATTTGGAAGTGTGTTTATTAAGCAACAACCTTTCTAAAAAAAGCCACTTTTGCTTATTTGCTTTTTCCTCATTTATATGATTACATAGTAAAACATAGTCTCGACAAATTATAAATTGATTGGAAAGCATTCCAGACAGTGTGTTCATAACATGTAGAGAGAGAAACGTGTAACAGCAGTTCACATACCACAATCTATAGTTCCGAACTGTTGAATATTGTTCTAGTCTTGTTATATATACATCATATAAACATTCCTGTTAATGTAAATGAGACACATTTGGATGAGAAAAGCATGGACTTGTCACACATGGTTTCAACATGAGTTGTCACGTGAGTTATCACGTGAACATGCAATCACATGTGATGTGTGTTTGACTATATAATATAAATAAATCGTTTAGCAAGCTAATGAAGTTATTTGTACTGACCAGGTTTCTAACATAATAGACAAAACCGCCTTTCCTAGAATAATTGTTATTTCCACGGTTAGACGTTATAGAGAAAACTATGATTTCTCTCGGAATGAAAGCTGGAGCTGACATGTGTTGGCTATATTTGTCCGGGTAATAGACAAATAAGGAAACTTTTTGTCTGAACTGTTGTATAAAGTCTTTCTTGGCGATTAATTGCAATACATCGGCGAAACTAAGTTGTAGATGTGTTTGTTTTAGTAGAATAGCAATTGTGATTGACCTTTCTACTGAATATGAAATTACGCAAAAATAATAATCTATACGTTAATAATAAACTGTTGTAAATATGTCCAAACAAATCATTTGAATCGACAGAAATACAGTATAACAAATAGATCAACGTGTCATGTGTCAATATTACAGTTACATGGAAGTGTAAGATTGTATGAAGTTCATCCGTTTTATGCAAAGTCAAAATAATTATAAATACATTAGTAGACTTAGTTAAAACTTACAAATATTATTTTGGGTGATAGCCGTCTGCATTACAAACACAACGAAAATGTTAAATGCTATATGCACTAATAAAGGGACAAGTGTGTACTTTGTTCAAACAGCGATGACGTATTTAGGTATTTCATCGTATTTGTTTGTCTACCCAAGAACCTGATAGCTCCTGAATCCGGTCTATTAATCACCAATAAAATAAGCAGGGATTTCTATGCCTGGCCCACAATACATAGCAATTGAACGCTTATTAAACTATGACGTCATTTACATTTCCCCTGAAGCAACTGACCAAACAACGTGTTCTTAACAATCGTAACTATTGCTATTAACGGGAGAACTAGTAAAATAAAGTAATATTTTACACAGCAGCATATTCAAGTGTGTTATATGATATTATTATAAAGCTATGCTAAAGGTCTCACTTAAGAATACCCCCCTTGCAAGATTCTTGCGCCCAAGTATTAGAGTTGTGTAAATCGGTTGGTCATGAATTGTGTTGAAAATGATTCTGTCATATTTCTCTGAACATATGGAAACATTGGAACATTTAACCACCAGAAATGAATCACATTGCAAACATACTAGATTGATTAGTATATACTAGCTAAATATATATAAAATATGACCAATGACACATAACGTATAAATTATACATCTACATAAATATCTACATGTCCATGACACATAACTATCTGTACATAACGTTAATTTATATATCTACACAAAATATTATATATACATGACACATAACTATAGGTACATAACGTATAATTTATACATCTACATTAATATCTACATGTCAATGACACATAACTATATGTACATAACGTATAATTCATACATCTATATGTGTTATTGTCAGTCACTTCAATTATCAATTACTGTATTCTATTTTGTTTGATAATGTAAAACTTAAACCCAAATTAACACTGATGTGTAAAGCACGCTATAAGTGCAAGCATTTAGATTAAGATTGAAAATACTATTTAGTTTGAACTTTTGATATATGACACTGTCAAAGGTTCGCATACAGCAGACTAAAAATAGAATTGTTAGCATATTTTTATGGGCATTTAGCGACATCTATGCAGGAAGTATACTGATCAATCATGACCATAAGCGGAATAATTGGCAAGCTACGAGTTTTTAAGGAGTTAGTGAGTTTACTTTGAAAAGGCCAAGTGTACGATCATGAAGTAATTAAGGGAGATAACTATGGTGAGACCAGCTGTTTAGATATGTTTTAGATGGTTGGGTGTTGTAGAAATGCAAGTTTAGTTGCATGGTTTGATTGAGATAATGGTTGATGTTTAAATAGGAACTGATACAAAAATGAAGAGATTTTTCGAACTATATTTTAGAAATGCATATGTGTTAAAAGTAATTTATCAAATTTAAATGATTGTTGTAACAATGTAAGGAATAAATATATATAGAGAATCCTGTGTTATGTGTTAATGATGTGCGTTGTTGAAACATGTATATGGTTATAATATGTGATATAAACATTAAATGGAATATGTTCTTACATTAAAGATACAAACTCGTACAACTTTATACTAAATAGCATCGACATTCACATATAATATAATATCGATATGCTTGCATTAATTTAACATTAATTCCTATCCGCAAATTGACGCAAAGTAGCCGGTATTTATCCGGGTTTTAGTAGTAAATGGGTGTATTTTACAGTTTTCTATAAATGACGATACACCAGGGTGTACTTGGGTGTATTTTACAGTTTTCTATAAATCACGATACACCAGGTTAACTTTTAAAATCGAAAGTAGTACGTCGAATGCAAGAATTAAACCAGAATAAAAATGATTCTTCAAGGTTAGTCAACTGAACACAGCCATAAAGAGGTAAGATAATTTATTATGTAAACAGGTGTTAGAGTTTAAGCGTATATTCAGTATCGTTGCCAATGAGCTGGACATACAACCTGTAGAGAGAATAGTGGGTGGAGAAATGTCAAAATGTAAATGTTTAATTGTTTATTGTTCATAATTGTCTAATTCCGATATACAAGTATATGAAATACTGGCATTTGTGAAAAATCAATTATTGACTCAATGACTTTTTAATCATTTTATAATTATGAATATTAATTGTATTGAATCTTTTCAAATTGCTCAAATATCAAAGTAGTCTCAGTACTGGAATGAATGTTTTGACGTTGCTGAAATAATATGTGTAAAAAGTGGGTGGTAATTATGTTACTTAACTGTTATCAATCTCAAAGTTATTAAGGTACTAGAAAAAAAGGTAAATATAGGAGTAAAATAGTCCTGGAAAGACTGGTTTTCTTTTGATGTGTGCATGTTGTGGTGTTGTTTTCGATGAAACACAGTGGTTTTTGACACCAGATTGGGTTATTAGAGTAAGTTCATCAAGGTACTAAAGTTACTGGAAGGCGTGTTTGAGTACGCTTCGTAACACAGTCGTTGTTTGACACCAGATTGGGTTATTATATTAAGTTCATCAAGGTACTAAAGTTACTGGAAGGCGTGTTTAGGTACGCTACGTAACACAGTGGTTGTTTGACACCAGATTGGGTGATTGTAGTAAGCTCATCAAGGTACTAAATGTACTGGAAAGCATTATTGTGTATGCTACGTAACAAAGTGGTTGTTTGACACCAGATTGGGTTATTGGAGTTATGTTATCAAGATACTAAAGGTACTAGAAGGCGTGATTGAGAACTCTATGTAACACAATTGTTGTTTGACACCAGATTGGGTTATTGGAGTAAGTTCATCAAGGCACTGGAAGACGTGTTTGAGTACGCTACGTAACACAGTGTTGGTTGGTCACCAGACTGGGTTATTGGAGGTAGGTCATCAAGATACTAAAGTTACTGGTAGGTGTGTTTGAGTACGCTATGTAACACAGTGGCTGTTTGTCACAAGATTGGTTTATTGGAGTAAGATCATCAAGGTACTAAAATTACTGGTAGGCGTGTTTCAGTACGCTACTTAACTCCAGATGGAGTCAGTTCATCACGGTACTAAAGGTACTGAAATGCGTGTTTGAGTAAAGTACGAAAAAAAATATGGTTTATACACCAGGCTTCTGTTCCCCCAACACAACACATTGATGTATATACTTAAATACCTGTATGTAAGAAATGCAGCTGGATGATTTTAAACTGGTTCCTGTAAAAGTGCACATGGTTTATTTTATATCTATATTATACTAAAGAATTAAGAAGTAAGAATTGAGTTAGCATTTATAAATATATTTATATTCTTTAGTTTAACTTCAATACTTAAAAATATAATTATATTGTTACTGGTTATTTTTTTAACTTCTTAATGAATGTAAATCATATTTAACATGCAGTTGTATGGAAACCAGTCTGGAATGATACACATCTCAATGCATTCCTATATATTTAAGCATTTAACTATATACTTAAGTAATTTCAACAAGGTGTAAGCCCACCATTGACTTATGTTAATAATAAAAGTTTGAAGGCTTGTCATTGATGGAGAGACCAAAATGAAAGAAGTGGAACTTACATTTTACTGTTTGTCAACCTCTGCACTTCCAAAGTATGATGAGAAATGTGTAGGGGTTATTTGTCATATAAGATTTTTTTTTCTGCTCATTGTGTACACTGTTGAAAATTCCGAACTCATGTATTCATACCCCAACTTTCAAGCATCTTTTTTATCTAAATTTACAATTCAAACATGACAATGCTTTGAAAATGTTCAAAATACATCAACTATACATCAACTATGAAATTCAAAAAAAAAATAGCATTAAAATAAGGAAAATGCATTTTTAAAGAAGAAGAAACATGGATTATTTATAACCGCTATAATGCGACAATTCCTCGGAAGCACATCCTTGTAGTACTATGCCAGAAATAGAAGCCTGTGCGTAGATATATGAATCGAAGTAAACATTTCAGAGCTGGCTTCACTGTCACCAACATTGTACTTAAATATTTAAGTAAGTTTTGACTGGATATATGTCTATTTTATAATCAAAATCAAAGAAACCTTATCCAACTTAATGTCTAAAATCGTATTCTAGATTTAAGTATTTAAGTATATGTTGGTGAAACATGAGACTGACATTTCTCCTCTTTAGTTGCATTTACCATATTGCTCATCCATTTAATTAAAAACGTTTTCTCCTTCAGTTTGATATCAAATTACTAAAAGTACTTGACGATTCATTAACATAGGTGACATATATTTTAAATTGAATTTGTATCTTTTTTAAACAAATTGGCTATTCCAATTACAGAACAACAGTCGATGTTTTTACTACTGATTTTTTTGTCGCCTCTCAATTAATATATACGCTATCACTATTCCTATAACAGGACTCTAGTAAATGTAACTACTACTATTTTATTCGATTACATATAGTCTATACAATATCACTGTTCCTATAACAGGTCACTAGTACATGTTATTACTACTGTTTCCTTGTCGACTATCATATAGTATATACACTATAACTATTCCTTTAACATGGCACTAGTGAATGTTATAACCGCTGTCTCTGTAGACTATCACTATTCCTATAACAGCACACTCGTAGATGTTACTACTACTGTTTTATTGTCGACTATCATACTGTTTATACACTATCACTATTCCTATAACAGGATAGTAGTAGATGTTACATGTACTACAACTACTGTTTCTTTGTTAATTATCATAAAGTCCATACACTATCACTATTCCTATAACAGGAAAATGATATATGTGACAATGACTGTTTTTTTATTGACTTTAATACACATTTACCGAATGATTCAAACTGACAATGTCAGTATATTTGTATATGTGCACGACTTTTGACAAAGTAATAAGAAAATAAACAAAGTTGTTAATATGATGTTCAATCATGGTTATTTTAGCCAAACCGTGACTGAGGATTTGCCATTACGGTACTGCGTGAATTTCGATCAATTTAGAACAGTAGAATCTCAACCATCAGCGTGATAAACATTTACATAATACAATATACGGATTCCATTCATATATTCAAATAAAATCAAATAATAAATAATGTTCTCGTATCAAAAAGGCCTCAACTATATCGCCGATATATTTTCAAGATTAGCAGTAAAATAGCAAATTCATATCAAATATCATATATTTTTGGATATTCTGTTCAATAATCTATATTGTATTCTGTCTCTGTAGTGTAAAATTCTTTAATATTATTGACCTTAAATCTAAAGTAACTCATTGGCCAGTATCGGGTTTATGCTGAAACATCGAGGAATAAATCGGGAAATGCCGACCTGTCTATTAAAGAATTTCATAAATTTCATAAATAAGATTTACTACAGGGACAGAATTAACAATTATCTTCGAATAGGATCTTCCTCTTTGACATTCTATGAACGTTTCTTAGTAGGTGATGCATCTTTAATACTGTAAGCCATACATTTGTTTTACATATCAGGTAGATTGAATGCTATACATAAGAAATTAAACGTCAATGAGCGCAGGCGGGATTATTTTCTGTAATATATTGTTACAATATATTTGCAGAAACTTAATACGTTTAAAGAGAAGGATAGGTACGAAATGGCTGTTCCGGGAAGAAAGGCAGGTGAGCTAAGTACCAGCAAGGAGGAGGAATCTGATAAATCACCGGAACTTATCTGTCAGCCATGTAGTGATGATGGCCAACAACTACCCGCCGCGGGATTTTGTATCGACTGTTGTGAATATCTATGTGCTGAGTGTTTTAGGTATCACCGTAAACGAAGACAGACAAGACATCACGTGCTACAAGATAAATCAACAATGCCAAAAAAGAAGTCCCAGATAAATCCTCCTGACACGAATGTTGATAAATGTTCCAAACACACAGGTGAGCTTGTTAATTTTTACTGTAGCTCACATAAACAACTAGGTTGTGGCATCTGTTTTGTGATTGATCACAAGAAATGTGACAATATCAGTTATATAGAACAAGAATATGAACACCTACGTAACAAACTTGCTTCCTTTCTCCAACAAGCCGATACTGCGACCATCATGACAGAACAAAATGTTAAGTTTATAGAAAGTTACCAATCTGTCGCAATAAAATATATTCGAGAGTTCAGAACAGAGATAAACGAATATTTTGATAAGTTTGAAAATGACGCAATAAATAAAGTAAATGACGTCAGAGATGAAGATCAGGTAAGCATGAGTAAAGTTGCTGACTTGTGCATTACAGTGAAACAAGATGTAAATGCATTGATCCCAGAACTTGATACTTTACACAAATCTAAACAAAATGGGAAACTATTCACTGCTATGGACAAATCCAAACTACAGATGAAGACAATATTTGAGAGTCTCAGCCAGATAAAGAATGATAATAAGATCACGAGGTACGAGTTTAAGCCGGAGAAGCAGATACAAGACCTGATGGAAACACTGAAGGTAATCGGGAATATTTCTGTGATCAATAAACCCACAGACAACACAGCAAACAGCATTGTGGATGAAAACGACATCAAAACAACAAAGACAGGAAAGCTGGACGTCACTGAATCACCTAGAATTGAGCAAACAAATGAAGTAAAAACAAAACAACTATTCTGACGGAAGGTAATGAGAATATAGGTTCACAACAATCAGCAAACGTTCCACATAACAATTCGTCGTCTCTACAAGTACGAGTAAGGAATGAACAAAGAAAGAAGAGTAAAATCAGATCAGCGACACACATTACAGATATCAGAATCAGAACACAGAGTGATACCAGGTTGTATGGCTGCTGAATCTCAGGCTCAGTCCTGCTTCCAGAAAACCGGTTAATCATTGCTGATAAGTATAGTAAGATTAATCTAGTAGATACAAAACAAAACAAAATAAATGCTGAACTTAAACTGTCAAACTTTCCATGGGATGTAACTCGTATTGACAACAATCAAGTGGCCGTGACATACCCCGGTGATAAGAAAATCGCGTTACTGTCTGTAAGTTCTAACAAACTATCCAAATGTCGTGAAATAAAGGTCAAAGGTAAATGTCATGGAATAGTGAGTAATAATGATACACTTATAGTGACATTTATGGATCCCGGGAAGGTAGAGATAATCGATATGAGTGGCACTGTGTTGAGGAGTTTTATGAATAGTGATCGTGTTGAACCTCTGTTTAGTTGTCCTGAGTATGTTGCTATGAGACCAGACAAGACGGCCGTATATGTGTCTGATAACAACAACAACACCGTGACCTGTATGACCTTGACTGGTACTGTGATGGCAGTCTACAAGGACGACACATTGACAAGTCCACGCGGTATTGCTATAGACCAGACCGGGACAGTGTATGTATGCGGCTGTGGCTCCTGCAACATCCACCAGATTACGGCCGAGTGTACCAAGATACAAATACTACTACAGGATGAAGTAGTGTCTCCATATTCCCTCTCTTACTGTGACAGGGAGGACAAACTATATGTGGGAATGGTGTTAAGTGACATTATGAAAGTGTTTCAGATCATGTAGTTTATTGTTGATTACAACGTCGACAACACATTTCTGCACTGTACGAAATGTGACGGTTTCACATAAAGTTTAACGTACTATAAAAATGTAAAATGTCATCAAGAGCTTTTACTTTCAATGCCCTGATATATGTATGTTAACATTCAGGATAAAAATGATATATACCATTAATTAAGAATAATTCAATGAGATAATTGTATGATTTTTAAGTACAGATTTTTTCTTTTTTAATGGATGAGAATTGTGAGAATTATTAAACATTTAGGATTATTATAGAATAAGTTAAAGTCACATTACGGATAAATTAACTTCTATTAATAAATTCAGTTTTCTTAAATTGATTACAAGTATAGTTATTCATAAATAGATCAATCATAGAATGCTGCGTGAATTATTTTTACATTGAATATGTGACGTATATTATATGATTTAACGTCTTTATGGTGATCGTGATTAAAGATAATGATGAAGTAAATGGAAATAATTACTTTTGTGGTTGGTATGCAAGGAAATTAATAATTCATGTATCATTTTTCAGTTCAGATATAAAATTCCATTTCTTGTAATAGCTATTTTCGCAGGGCCTCATTCCCGCAAAAACATTTATCCCTACAGATGCATCTTCTATCAGAACCTTAAACCCATGACACATTCTTGTATTCTACCATTTTGACAGAAATAATGTTGTTGTTTTTTAATATTTAATTAATAAAGGTTAACATTAACAAATCAAAATTGTCATTCCACGTATTGATTATTCGACTACTAATGCGTTGTCCTTCATCCTTCATCTGCCTGCTGGCAAGATATGTTTATGCTATGACGCGTTGTTAGTCGTCTGTCTACTGGCCAAATGTGTTTATGCGCTGACGGGTTATCAGTCATCCGTTGTCTGTCTTCTGGCCAGATGTGTTTATGCGATGACGGGTTGTCAGTCATCCGTTGTCTGTCTACTGGCCAGATATGTTTATGCTATGACGCGTTGTCAGTCGTCTGTCTACTAGCCGGATGTGTTTACCCGTTGTTTGTCTACATGCCAGAATGTTTATTGGATCGCAAGTTCTCCGTCACCCGTCACCCGTCGTCTGTTTACTGGCCAGAATGTTTATGGGATGAAGCGTTATCCGTTACCCGTCATCTGTCTACTGGTCAGAATGTTGATGGGATGGTGCTTTGTCCATTACCCGTCGTCTGTCTACTGGCCAGGTGTGTTTATGACATGGCACGTTGTCCGTCACCCGTCGTCTGTCTACTGGTCAGATATGTTTATGAGATGGCACGTCTGCTACCCGTCGTCTGTCTTCTCGTCAGATGTGTTTATGAGATGATACGTTGTCCATCACCCGTCGTCTTTTTACTGGTCATGTGTGTTTATGAGATGGCACATTTTCCGTCACTCGTCATCTGTCTACTGGCCAGGTGTGTTTATGACATGGCACGTTGTCCGTCACCCGTTGTCTGTCTACTGGTCAGATAAGTTTATGAGATGGCACGTCGTCTGCTACCCGTCGTCTGTCTACTCGTCAGATGTGTTTATGAGATGATACGTTGTTCATCACCCGTCGTCTTTTTACTGGTCAGGTGTGTTTATGAGATGGCACGTTGTCCGTCACTCGTCATCTGTCTACTGGCCAGGTGTGTTTATGTCATGGCATGTTGTCCGTCACCCATCGTCTGTCTACTGGTCAGATGTGTTTATGAGATGACAGGTTGTCCGTCACCCGTCGTCTGTCTACTTGCCAAGTGTGTTTATGAGATGGCACGTTGTTCATTACCCGTCGCCTGTCTACTGGCCAGGTGTGTTTATGAGATGGCACGTTGTCCATCAACCGTCGTCTGCCTACTGGCCAGGTGTGTTTATGAGATGACACGTTGTTCGTCACCCGTCGTCTGTCGTCTGGTCAGATGTGTTGATGAGATGGCACTTTGTCCGTCACCCGTCGTCTAAGCAAGTTGGTGATATTACGAAGACAATATAAAAGTCGGCGATATTACGAAGAGAATTATGAAAGCTAACTATAATATGATGATAATTAAGACAATATGCGGTAATATGTAGATAATTATAGAAGTCGACAATAATACAAAGATAATTAATATAAAACTCGCCGAAAATATGAAGATGAATAATTCATTCGGCAATATTCGTAATGTGTTACAATAGATTATTTTGTAAACCGGAATATGAAACGCTGCATGGTGAAACTATGAAGATCATTATGATTGAATGAATGAATGAATGGTGTTTTACGGCACGTCGACACATTATGATTGAGTGATTGATCGAATATTGACCGTCAGTTTCATGTCATCGAGAACTAACAGACGATCAATTGACCTAACGACTGTTACAATTGATTTTAATCCCGGCAGGCTAACCAGTACTCGATCACTCCCTATCACCGCAAGTAACTGATACATTTCCCACTTGAACCAGCGGTGAAAGACAAATTACAATGATACGCAAAGTCGTATATAAGTCATCACAGAGACTGTGGCCGGGTGGGGATTCGAACTCACGAACCCCAGCTTGATAGTCAGATGCGCTACCGACTGTTGATTATGACATGTATGATTACCGCCAATAACATAAAGATAATTATGAAAATCTGCGGTAACACCAACATAAAGCGGGTATAGTTTCTTGCTTAAGTACACCGAACAAAGCCGGGCGAAGGATTGAACGCACGATTCCTTATGCTTAACCACGGGACAACGTGCTACATGTACACTAATCGTAATCATAATTTATCTAACTGTTGATCAATATGTGTACATGGTTACTTGCTTTAGGGTATGTAACACTAATATTATCTAGGACAAAATTAACCCGGGTCATACGATAGAGAAACTACAATGTTTCTGATATTATCAACTTTATCAGGTGAGGTTAAGAAAAAAAACTCGGACGATGCTCACCGTACACACCTACAAGTGAATCAACGGTATGGAGTCAGAGGGAAACGATGCAGATATAGGGTGTGAGATAGGGGTTTGGTTGGCTAGAAGCGAGAGGGCACATTTCGATAATTTTTTCAAAGTAAGGGAGAAATAGCAATGAACCATTCATGCAGGGACAATTTCATGTTAATTCTGAAGTGGATAGCAAATGGGTTAATTATATTTTATAGTTATTACATTAATTATTTCGTCCGGTTTAATGTTGTTTCAATGTTTTTGTAATCATTGCCGAAATGTCAATTATATATAAAAGCAAACACTATAACACTTACACGTTAGGTATGTTGATCAGGGCGAATCCAGGATAATATTATGTTGATGAGTTCGGGCGTAGATTGTCAGCAAATTTCCTATACGGACTTGGGGTAGGGTAGGAATAATGATATCAGAGATGGTATGTAATATGTAATACGGCCGTGGGTGGGGTGGGAATAATGATATCAGAGATGGTATGTTATGTGTTATACGGATTTGTGGTGAGGTGGAAATAATGATATCAGAGATGGTATGTAATGTGTTATACGGACGTGGGGTGGAGTGGGAATAATGATATCAGTGATGGTATGTACTGAGTTATACGGACATGTGATGTCGTGGGGAAAATGATACCAGAAATGGTATGTAATGTTTTACACGGACTTGGGGTGGCGTTGGAATAATGATATCAGAGATGGTATGTAATGTGTCATACGGACATGGGGTGGCGTGGGAATAATGATATCAAAAATGGTATGTAATGTGTCATACGGACGTGGGGTGGTGTGGGAATAATGATATCAGAGATGGTATGTGATGTGTAATACGGACGTGGGGTGCCGTGGGAATAATGATATCAGAGATGGTTTGTTATGTGTTATACGGACATGGGGTGTGATGGGAAAAATGATATCAGAGATGGTATGAAATTCGTTATACGGACGTGGGGTGGGGTGGGAATAATGATATCAGTGATGGTATGTAATGTGTTATACGGCCTTGGCGTGGGGTGGGAATAATGATACCAGAAATGGTATGTAATGTATTATACTAACTTGGGATGGGTTGGGAATAATGATATCAGAGATGGTATGTATTGTGTTATACGGACTTGGGGTGGCGTGGGAATAATGATACCAGAAATGGTATGTATTGTGTTATACGGACGTGGGGTGGGGTGGGAATAATGATATTAAAGATGGTATGTAATGTGTTATACGGACATGGGGTGGCGAGGGAATTATGATACCAAAAATGGTAGGTAATGTGTTATACGGACATGGGGTGTCGTGCGAATAATGATATCAGAGATGGTATGTAATGTGTTATACGTCTTTGGGTTGGTGGGAATAATGATATCAGAGATGGTATGTAATGTGTTATACGGACTTGTGGTGGGTTGGGAATAATGATATCAGAGACGTAATGTTATGTGTTCAACGGACTTGGGGTGGCGTGGGAATAATGATATCAGAGACGGTATGTAATGTGTTATACGGACTTGGAGTTGGGTGGGAATAATGATATTATAAACGGTATATAATGTATTATACGGACTTGGGTTGGGGTGGGAATAATGATATCAGAGACGGTATGTAATGTATGATACGGACATGGGGTTGGGTGGGAATAATGGTATCAGAGACGGTATGTAATGTGTTATACGGACTTGGGGTTGGGTGGGAATAATGTTATCAGATATGATATGTAATGTGTTATACGAGCTTTTGGTGGGGTGCGATTAATGATATCTGTTATGGTATGTAATGTGTTATACGAGCATGAGGTGGGGTGGGAATGAGGATATCAGAGTTGGTATGTAATGTGTTATACAGATTTGGGGTTGCAGGGAATAACGATATCAGTGATGGTATGTAAGGTGTTATACTGACTTGGGGTTTGGTTGGTAATAAAATATCAGAGATGGTATGTAATGTGTTATACGGATTTGGGCAGGGATGGGAATAATGATATCAGAGATGGTATGAAATGTGTTATACGGAGTTGAGGTGGGGTGGGAATAATGATATCAGAGATGATATAAAATGTGTTATACGGAGTTGAGGTGGGGTTGCAGGGAATAACGATATCAGTGATGGTATGTAAGGTGTTATACGGACTTGGGGTTTGGTTGGAATAAAAATATCAGAAATGGTATGTAATGTGTTATACGGATTTGGGCAGGGATGGGAATAATGATATTAGAGATGGTATGAAATGTGTTATACGGAGTTGAGGTGGGGTGGGAATAATGACATCAGAGATGGCATGTAATGTATTATACGTCTTGGGGTGGGATGGGAATAATGATATCAGAGATGTTATGTAATGTGTTTTACGGACTCGAAGTGGGGTTGGGAATAATGATATCAGAGATGGTTTGTAATGTGTTCTACGGACTTGAGGTGGGGTTGTGAATAATGATATCAGAGATGTTGTTTAATGCGTTAGAGGTTTGGACTGAATACAAAAACACCCCGTTTGAGGGAGAGGGCCTACGTAGATTACACAGCCGGGTGTTTAATGAATATAACTAGAACAGAGAGGATGATGGTGCACATAGGGTCGCTTAATTTCGATAAAACATAAAATGACTTTCGTGGTAGAGGTGAGACATAATAATTTACCAATTGATGGATTATTACTCTTTAACATTCTCTGTACCAATACATATTTAATACAGTTCAAATTTACTCTGAGACAGATTATTATAGCTTATAAAAATCATGCTTGAGGTCTTCCGGGGTAAAACCAGTACTAAGCACATGTGGAACACGTTTCATGCTCAAGGACACTGCCCATAGCCGAAGTATAGGAATGAACCGAAGGCTCTCCGATAAGATGCCACTTGACGACACTCTCCGCTTATATATATTCGGTTTTTATGTTTCATAAACATTCAGATAGTCAGATGTTTCTGTAAATGTATACATTACATAAATCTGAAAGAAATATATTTCAATGGAGCACCTATTCACAAGTGCATAGTTTAATACACTTGACATTGATTCCGATCCGAAAATTGACGCCGAGTAGCCGGTAATTAACCGGGTTTTAGTAGTTCGTGGGTGTATTTTACAGTTTTCTACATTTCACAATACACCGGGTTAACTTTTAAAATCGAAAGTAGGACGAGGAATGCAAGCATTAAACTCGAATTAAAATGACTCTTCAAGGTCAATGAACTGAATACAGTCACACAGAGGTAAAATAATTTATTATATAAATAGTTGTTAGTGTTTTAACGTACATTCAGTACCTTTGCCAAGATGCCGGGTATACAACCTGTAGAGAGATAAGTGGGTGGAGAAATGTCAAATTGTTTATTGTTCATAATTTACCAATATATAAGATAATGATATATGTGAAAAAACAATTATTGCCTCAATGGATGCTTCAGCATTTTATAATTATGTATATTAATTGTAATGAAGTCATTCAAATGTCTTATCTTATCGATGTATATTGCGCTATAAACTGATAAAATCAAAGTACTCTCAGTACTGGAAGGAATGTTTTGATGTCACTGAATTAATATGTGCAAAAGTGGAAGATAACTGTGTTACTTAACTGTTATCAATCTCAAAGTACTTAGTTTACTAGAAGATGCTTTTATTGACATGTGCTTATGGTAATATTAAACGGATAGAGCACGTGTGTATATATTTGGTTATTGCCATTTGAAATTCCAACTGCGATACAAAATCTACAATATGGCTCTGGTTCAGTTTTTCTATAATTCAATATATGATTTAAATCAGAGAACCCTTTTCAAAATTACACAGTCATCAATGCATTGTTTTTGTTATTATGTTGCATACTACTAGATTATTGTTTATACATTTAATTGGCAAAAACATAATTTCCAAAAAGTGTTTGTTATATGCAGTTTGAAAAAATGTTTAACTCCAACTGCAAAAAAAATGAAATTAGAAGGAGATGCACTCTATACACATGAATCAGTGTTAATTCATCATCAGCAGATAACCTAGTGTAGCGTTGTTATTCACCATCAGCAGATAACCTAGTGTAGCGTTGTAATATCTTACAAATATTCACTACACTGGCAGAAAAATGTGTGGGTTTAATAAATACTTATTATTATTATAAATCATTTTTAAAAAGGCAATTGTATGAAGCAATCATTATGAACATAACCTGAATATTTCAACTTTTTATGTGTCTGGTAAATGACTGAAATTTCCTTTTCTATTAATAAAACATTTGTCCACTATACTTGTTTGTAGGTGTTGTAGGTGTGCAGCGATATATAAATAGTGATTTGTAAACTCCAGCGCTGAGATCAGTGTTGTAAAAGCAGGTAAATGTAGCAATTTATAGTTGTAAAAGTCTTGGAAATACTGGTTTTCTTTTGATGTGAAATGTTGTGCTGTTGTTTCCTAGGAAACACAGTGTTTGATTGGCACCAGATTCGGTTTAACTATATATTTGAATAAGTTTGAGAAACAAACTTCTGGGAGTGGATATAAATTGAAGTAAGCATTGCAGAACTGGCTCCAGTTTCAAAAACATTTTACTAAAATCCTTAAAACATTAGACGGGCATTGTTTCACCTGAATACTTGTATATAGTTGGCAGTTACCATATTACTCACCCATTTCATTTTCCATCAAGGTACCAAAAGTACTAGACGACTCAATAACATACATGACATATATCTTAACATGAGCTTGTGTCTTTTTTTAAAAAAATAATATTCCTATAACAGGACACTAGTAGATCTTACTACAACTGTTTCTATTGACTGCATATTGTCTATACACTCTCATTATTTCTATAACAGGACACTAGTAGATGTTACTATAATAACTTTCTATACACGTCTCACTACACAGTTACGCCCCTTTTCCCCCACGGTAACAGTAATGAGTATTACGCTTAAAACAAGGCTTAGGTTATTTGGTTTTGAAATATTTTCAAAAATGGTTCATAGAAGTTGTGATTTCTTGCTGCAGATGAGTAAAACAAAAGTTGGTATAGCATATACTGCAATAAGACATAACTGGTGTTAAAAAAGTGAGTTTTATAGAATTTCAACATATGATATGCATTTATGTATGAGCATTCAAGGATTTATTTTTTCAAAAATAAATCAAGGGGTCACTGCATCCTTTTTAAAAAAAAAACGTGGTCAACCTACCAGTCATTGTACATTTTTATACGAGTTTACATTCCTGCTATGAACTTACAAAAAAAGACTATGTGGAATTATTTTGTACTATGGAAATCCTAGACCTAATTTTATATAGAATTAAGAAAAAAGGTACACATTTTAAAAATATCCGATTTGGTTTAACCAAACATTAAGGTCGGAGGCACAAGTATATTTTTTAACCATTGGTTCTCTAAGGGTGTTTCATTGATAAATGATATTATGAATACAAATAGTAATTTTTACTCAATGATTGATTTTATTAATAGGTACAACATAAATACAAACTTCATAGAATATGAAGGATTGCTAGCATCTGTGAAAAGGTACTTATCAAAACTTTCAATTGTTCATTTAGTTAGTAATGGAGGGGCACCTACATGCCCTTTATCAATATCAATAATTATAAAAGATACAAATGGATGTAGGGCAATTTATCAGTCTTGTATGCAAGAAAATTTAATCCCTCAATCCGCTGTTAAATGGGAAAATGATTTGGATATAAGAACCAATTTAGTTGAAACCAAATTTTTCTTCCTTCCATTTAACATAACAAATGACACAATAGTTTCAGTACAGAATAAACCACCAAATATTAGGAACCAATTATCTTCTTAAAAAAAAAAATAAAGGTTTCTGATATTTGCAGTTTATGCAACAGAGCAATAGAAACAATTAAACATATTTTTATCAATTGTGACATTTCTAAACAATTTATCTCATGTTTGTTGAACCATATTTGCGAAAAAATTTATAGGCATTAATTTAAATTGTACAAATACTGACATTATGTTCGGAAATAAAATATTTGACAAAGCTTTGAATAAAATAATATTAATTGCAAAGAAATTTATTCACACCCAGAAACTTAAAACAGTTAAACCTACACTTGACATCTTTAAAAAAACATATTATAAATATGTATAGTATCTTGCAACAATAAATTGTAAAATACACGCTTTTGATATTATTTGGAATGATTATAATAAACTAATATCTTGATACAAATTTGAAACATTTATATGTTACTCTTTCAGTTTTAATTTAGACACATTTATTTGATTACAAATACATTTATATTTGTAGATAATTAATTATATCAATCTCCATCCCCTCCCCAGAGTGTTTTAATTTTTTCCTTTTTTTCTTTTCTACAATCAACTATAATATTTAGCTGCTCATTATCAAAACTAGACCTGCAATAAGAATAATTATTTAATGTTTATATACATCAATAAAGCATTACTTTCTTTTCAAAATAGTAAGTTTACAAAGTTAGAAAAGATTCAAAGCGGAATGTTTTATGACAATTGGATTGTTTTTTATGCATTTATCTATCATCAATAAATGAACTCCAACATTCAATTTAACATGTATTGTTGCTTTATAGTTTATACATTACAACAAGTGCAAAGCATTTTGATAACGTAACAAGGTTGACTCTCATCAATGTTTGTTAGACTGGATAAGTACTAATTAAGGATTTGTAAGTGATTTTTTTCACTTTTTAAGTTGTGTAGTATTTGCTCAGGAATTTTTAGAGCTTAAGCTTATACACTTATTGTTTCAAAATATCTCTAATACAAATGATTAACCTGCCAGATGTTTAATGATATTCCACTATATAACTAACTACTTTATATTTAATTGTAAAAAAATTATTTCAATTACATGTATATTGTTCTGCACGTCTACAAATGCATATATATACAAGTTATCTTAATGTTTGGTAGCCACTGAGTTTTTGACCCCGGTTTCACTAATTAAACATATTTTGATAGTTTCCTTAGCGATAGTTTTAAATGCTAAAACATCACAATTACTGATTATGTTGCAAGTTATACTTTATCATTAAGTACAGAGGTGTTATGACTGTATGTGGTAATTAAACTGTGAAGTATTTCAAATAATAATAAAAAGAGAAACTGAAAAATAAAATGCTTGGGGAGGATTTCTGTTTGAACATTTTTATTAATTACGATAATACTGCCCATGAAATTTAAACTACACAAATAAACTCTCTGGATTTAGTGAGCACTGTTTGTTACTCACTCAGTTCCCACAGACAGTGAGACACTCAATGTCTATTAGAAATTTCTAAATATATATATAATTGTCATGAACTATTTTGTATCAATATGTCTGTTTTTTACAACTAAATTGAAATAAAAGTTACAGAAAAAAAGAAAAAAATCAACAGTGTAGTGAGACCTTAAACTGTCACTCTTACTATAACAGGACACTAGTAGATGTTATTGCTACTGTTTCTTTGCCGACTAGCATATAGTCTATTCACTATCACTGTTTCTGTAACAGGACACAAGTGGATGTCAATAATACTATTTCCTTGTCGACTATCATATTGTCTATACACTATCACTATTCCTATAACAAAACAGTAGTAGATGTTACTATTATTTTTTCATTGTCGACTATCATATGCATAGAGTCGATACACTCTCACTATTCCTGTAATAAGACACCAGTAGATGTAACTACTGCTGTTTCATTGTTGACTATCATATAGTCTATACACTCTCAATATTCCTATAACAGGACACCAGTAGATGTTACTACTACTGTGTTTATGTTGATAAGCATATGTTTATATAAGTTTATAAACTATCACTATTCCTATAACAGAAACTAATATATGTGATAAATATTGTTTCCTGGTGGATTTTAATACACATTTACCAAATTCATACTGACTATGTCAATATATTTGTATATGTGCATAACTATTGACTCTTTTAGCAGAAACGTGACTGAGGTTTTACAGTTACTGCGTTAATTTCGATCAACTTAGAACAGTGAAATTACGACCATTAGCGTGACAAACATTTACATAATACAATATACGGCTTCCATTCATATATTCAAATAAAAACAAATAATAAGTAATGTATTAAAGAGGTCTTACCTATATCTCCGATATGTATTCAAGCTTATCAGTAAAACTGCACATTTTTATCAAACATCATATATTAAGGATATTCTGTTCAATAATTTATATTGCTTTACGTTTCTGTAGTGTGAATTCTTTACTTGTGTTGACCTAAAACTCATTGGTCAGTAGCGGGTCATGCAAAACCATCGACGATTAAAAAGTGAAATGCCGACCAATGTATTATCGAATTTCTCATAAATAATATATACTACAGGTACAGAATCGACCATTGTCTTTGAATGCAATCTTTCTCTTTGTGATTCAATGAACATTTCATAATTTCGTGAACAGAAAGTTATAAGTGATGTATCTTTAATACTGTAAGTCGTTTGTCTGTTTTATATATCAGGAAGATTTAATGCTTTACATAAGAAATTCAATGAGCACAGGTGGGATTATTTTCTCTAATATATTATTACAATATATTTGCAGAAACTAAATACGTTTAAAGAGAAGGATAGGTACGAAATGGCTGTTCCAGGAAGAAAGGCAGGTGAACTAAGTACCCGCAAGGAGGAGGAATCTGATGAATCCGCGGAACTTATCTGTCAGCCATGTAGTGATGATGGCCAACAACTACCCGCCGCGGGATTTTGTTTCGACTGTTGTGATTATCTATGTGCGGAGTGTTATAAATACCACTGTAAACCCAAACAAACAAAACATCACGTGCTTCAAGATAAATCAGTTATGCCAAGAAAGAAGTCCCAGATAAAACACCCTGACATGAATGTTGATAAATGTCCCAAACACACAGGTGAGCTTGTTAATTTTTACTGTAGTTCACATGAACAACTAGGTTGTGGCATCTGTTTTGTGATTGATCACAAGAAATGTGACAATATCAGTTATATAGAACAAGAATATGAACACCTACGTAACAAACTTGCTTCCTTTCTCCAACAAGCTGATACTGCGACCATCATGACAGAACAAAATGTTACGTTTATAGAAAGTTACCAATCTGTCGCAATAACAGATATTCGAGAGTTCAGAACAGAGATAAATGAATATTTTGATAAGCTTGAAAATGACGCAATAAACAAAGTAAATGACGTCAGAGATGAAGATCAGGCAAGCATGAGTAAAGTTGCTGACTTGTGCATTACAGTGAAACAAGATGTAAATGCATTGATCCCAGAGCTTGATACTTTACACAAATCTAAACAAAACGGGAAACTATTCACTGCTATGGACAAATACAAACTACAGATGAAGACAATATTTGAGAGTCTCAGCCAGATTAAGAATGATAATAAGGTCACGAGGTACGAGTTTAAGCCGGAGAAGCAGATACAAGACCTGATGGAAACACTGAAGGTACTCGGGAATATTTCTGTAATCAATAAACCCCAAGACAACACAGCAATCAGCATTGTGGATGAAAACGATATCAAAACAACAAAGACAGGCAAACTGGACGTCACTGAATCAACTAGAATGGAGCAAACAAATGAAGCAAACAACAAAACAACTATTCTGACGGAAGGTAATGAAAATATAGGTTCACAACAATCAGCAGACGTTCGACATAACAATTCGTCGTCTCTACAAGTACGAGTAAAGAATGAACAAAGAAAGAAGAGTAAAATCAGATCAGTGACACACATTACAGATATCAATACCAGAACACAGAGTGATGCCACGTTGTTTGACTACTGCATCTCAGGATTAGTCCTGCTTCCAGAAAACCGGTTAGTCTTTGCTGATAGGTATAGTAAGATTAAGCTAGTAGATACAAAACAAAACAAAATAACTGCTGAACTAAATCTGCGTCTATGGGACGTAACTCGTATTGACAACAATCAAGTGGCCGTGACAATTCCCGTTGATAAAAAAATCGCGTTACTGTCTGTATGTTCTAACAAACTATCCAAAAGTCGTGAAATAAAGGTCAAAGGTAAATGTCATGGAATAGTGAGTAATAATGATACACTTATAGTGACATGTTTGGATCCCGGGAAGGTAGAGATAATCGATATGAGTGGCACTGTGTTGAAGAGTTTTATGAATGGTGAAAGTGGTGAATCTCTGTTTAGTTGTCCTGAGTATGTTGCCATGAGTCCAGACAAGACGGCCATATACGTGTCTGATTGCAACAACAACACCGTGACCTGTATGACCTTGACTGGTACTGTGATGGCAGTCTACAAGGATGATACATTGAGAGGTCCACGCGGTATGGCTATAGACCAGACAGGGACAGTGTATGTATGTGGCTATGGCTCCCGCAACATCCACCAGATTACGGCCGAGTGTACCAAGATACAGATACTACTACAGGGTGAAGTAGGGTCTCCATATTCCCTCTCTTACTGTGACAGGGAGGACAAACTTTACGTGGGAATGTGGTTCAGTGACATTATAAAAGTGTTTCAGATCAAGTAGTTTAATGTTGATTACAACGTCGACAACACATTTCTGCACTGTACTACAGTGACCGTTTCACATAAAGTTTAACGTACTATAAAAATGTAAAATGTCATCAAAAGCTTTTACTATCAATGCCCTGATATATGAATGTTAACATTCAGGATAAAAATGATATATACCATTAATTAAGAATAATTCAATGAGATAATTGTATGATTTTGAAGTACAGATTTTTTCTTTTTTTATGGATGAGAATTGTGAGAATTATTAAACATTTAGGATTATTATAGAATAAGTTCAAGTCACATTACGGATAAATTAACTTCTATTAATAAATTCAGTTTTCTTAAATTGATTACAAGTATAGTTATTCATAAATAGATCAATCATAGAATGCTGCGTGAATTATTTTTACATTGAATATGTGACGTATATTATATGATTTAACGTCTTTATGGTGATCGTGATTAAAGATAATGATGAAGTAAATGGAAATAATTATTTTTGTGGTTGGTATTCAAGGAAATTAATAATTCATGTATCATTTTTCAGTTCAGATATAAAATTCCATTCCTTGTAATAGCTATTTTCGCAGGGCCTCATTCCCGCAAAATCATTTATCCCTACAGATGCATCTTCTATCAGAACCTTAAACCCATGACACATTCTTATATTCTACCATTTTGACAGAAATAATGTTGTTGTTTTTTAATATTTTATTAATAAAGGTTAACATTAACAAATCAAAATTGTCATTCCACGTATTGATTATTCGACTACTAATGCGTTGTCCTTCATCCGTCATCTGTCTACTGGCAAGACGTGTTTATGCTATGACGCGTTGTCAGTGGTCTGTCTACGGGCCGGATGTGTTTATGCGCTGACGGGTTATCAGTCATACGTTGTCTGTCTTCTGGCCAGATGTGTTTATGCTATGACGCATTGTCAGTCATCCGTTGTCTGTCTTCTGGCCAGATGTGTTTATGCTATGACACGTTGTCAGTGGTCTGTCTACTGACCGGATATGTTTATGCGATGACGGGTTATCAGTCATCGGTTGTCTGTCTTCTGGCCAGATGTGCTTATGCGATGACGGGTTATCAGTCATCCGTTGTCCGTCTTCTGGCCGGATGTGTTTATGCTATGACGCGTTGTCGTTCATCCTTCATCTGCCTACTGGCCAGATGTGTTTATGCTATGACGCGTTGTCAGTGGTCTGTCTTCTGGCCAGATGTGTTTATGCTTTGACGGGTTGTCAGTGGTCTGTCTACTGGCCAAATGTGTTTATGCGATGACGGGTTATCAGTCATACGTTGTCTGTCTTCTGGTCAGATGTGCTTATGCGATGACGCATTGTCCGTCACCTGTCCTCTGTTTACTGGCCATATGTGCTGATGTAATTACGCGTTGTCTGTCACCTGTCGTCTGTCTACTGACAAGATGTGCTTATGCGACGAGGCGTTGTCCGTTGTCCGTCATCCGTCATCTGTATATTGACCAGAATGTTTATGGGATGACGCGTTTTTCGTCGTCCGTCGTCTGTCGACATGCCAGAATGTTTATGGGATGGCACGTTCTCCGTCACCCGTAATTCGTCGTCTGTTTACTGGCAAGAATGTTTATGGGATGGCGCGTTATCCGTGTCCCGCCATCTGTCTACTGGCCAGAATGTTTATGGGATGGCGCGTTGTCCATTACCCGTCGTCTGTCTACTGGCCAGATGTGTTTATGAGATGGCACATTGTCCGTCACCCGTCGTCTGTCTACTGGCCAGATTTGTTTATGAGATGGAACGTTGTCCGTCATCCGTCGTCTGTTTAGAGGCCAGATGTGTTTATGAGATGGCACGTTTTCCGTCATCCGTCGTCTGTCTACTGGTCAGATATTTATATGAGATTGCACGTTGTCCGTCACCCGTCGGCTGTCTACTTATCAGATGTGTTTATGAGATGGCACGTTGTCTATCACTCGTAGTTTGTCTACTGGACAGTTGTGTTTATGAGATGGCACGTTGTCTGTCACCCGTCGTCTGTGTACTAGATGGCACGTTGTCTGTCACCCGTAGTCTGTCTACTTGCCAGGTGTGTTGATGAGATGGAACGTTGTCCGTCACCCGTCGTCTGTCATCTGGTCAGATGTGTTTAT